>OZ024742.1:146863449-146868449 GCA_964016885.1 Eledone cirrhosa | reverse complement strand
ATCACCTCATCCCAGGTCATCTTGGGTCTCATATATATATATATATATATATATATATATATATAGGAGGCACATGGCTTAGTGGTTAGAGCAATCGAAAGGTTATGAGTTCAATTCTCAGACCAGGTGATGTGTTGTTTCCTTGAGCAAGAGACTTTATTTCACATTGCTCCAGTTTACTCAGCTGAAGAAATGAGATGATAGGGACTGAGGTTCCAGTCCCTATCATTCCACTGCAAAGTGGTCATGGAGGTGCCACGGTAAAAAAGCACCCAGCACTCACTGTAAATGAGGTTGGCGTTAGGAAGGGCATCCAGCTGTAGAAATCAAGCCAGTATCAGTTCCCATCCAACCCTTGCAAGCAGAGAAAAGTGGACGTAAAATGATGATGAAAATGATGATATATGTATAAATATAAATTTAGCGAGAATCGCATTTCGGCGGGTAGAAAAAGCGAAAGATAATGCAAATTCCAAGTCATGATGGCAAACACGCCATGGGCTAAAAAAGATCAGAGCAATAAACATAGGTTATAAAGGCCATACAAACTGAGAAGGCGGTCAAGAAGCCATTAACCACCTAAGCCAAAAAACAAGTAAAGCTAAACCGGTCAGACAAAATAAATGACATATTCATATATATATACATATACATATATATATATATATATATATAACAAACCTGGACCCTTAATACATATATGTATATAAATTTAAGTTTGGTGGTTCACTGAATATGTATATATATATATATCATCATCATCATCATCGTTTAACGTCCATCTTCCACGCTTGCATGGGTTTGGACGGGAATTTTCGCACTTGAGGCAAGATTGGTTGTCTTGCTCAGGACTGTCTGGCGCGTTTTCTACGGCTGGATGCCCTTCCTAACACCAACCACGTTTACAGCGTGGACTGGGAAGTTTTTACCGTGTTACCTACACGGCCACATTACAGCGTGGACTGTGTGGTTTTTTGTCGTGACACCTACACGACCTCATTTATTTCGGACTGGATGTTGTGGTACCAATATAACTTTACATCGAAAGGGGTGGTGTGGATGGGGTGGGGGTAGTGGGACGGGTGTGTATTTTATATATATAAAATATATTAAACTTAAGCCAAAATCTCTTTTTGGGGGAGATATATGACAAATTGGCTAAAACAAGTTGGCTTTAACTTATATAATATCCCGACCATGGTTTCTGGAACTCAAGATACAACATCAAGAATTTCAAGACATTGGAATAACCGATATTGGAAGAATTAAAGTTCCCTAATCAGGAGGTAAATACTTTCTTAGGGATAAGTTGAACAGTTATCATACATACCATTTCATTGGTAGACTGCATGGTGAACAAGGTGGTGTATAGCTGAACTACTATATGAATATATTCCACCCAAGGGGACAAGTTGAATATGTCATATATCATACATACCATGCTGAAACAACGTACTGCAACACTGAAATTTCTGTATGAATATTTCCTACTTGACGGCTCTATCTATTTGAGCTGATTTAGATGGTTTGGGCTGCTATTTCCACCGTCAATATAAGCCTGTTGTATTGTCCTAATATATTAAATATATGGGTGGATGAAGGAACAGTTGGCTAGAATTTGCTGAAAACACGGTACTTCTTAACTGATCAGAAGGTGATCTCCGACATGTGCTGGATAGGTTGCTGCTGAGTGCCACATGGTAGGAATAAAACTCATTGCTGTGAAGACAGGGACACTTGTCTTCTCAAGCCTGCATAGTGCACTCTGCATGTGAATGTAGTTCCACTGAAGCAGAGGGAGAAGTTCAAGTATCTCAGGTCTGTTTTCATGAGTGATGGAAGGCAGGAGGCTGAATTAAATGCAAGAATTACAGGAACTGCTGCAGTAGTGCTTTAGCTCTCAGTCATCAGAAAAAGAGAGGTAGGTGTAAATGCCAAACTGATTATCTTCAATACAGTGTTCATGCCAACCTCTACCTCTGGCCTTGAATGTTGAGTAATGACCGAAAGAATACAATAGCAAATACAAACAACCAAAATGAGTTTCTCTCAAGGGCCTTGGAATAATGTTATATGATAGGATGCATGACTAAAAGATCAGGGTGTCACTTCAGGTAGAACTGCAATTTCTCTGAAATCAAGAGATTACAGCTCCAATACTATGGACATATGGTTAGAAATGTCTAAGGAAAGAATCAATGGACAGATTTTATGGGCAAAGCCAACCAGTAGAAGACCTTGAGGTAGACCATGAACAAAATGGTTGGATAACATCTATGGGTTTATTTGGATTCAACCAAATCAATTAGGGATAGTTGCTTCTGATAGGACCCTTTCAAAGGTTGTTTGAAAACTCTGCCCCCAGGTATAAGTGGTATATATATATATATATATATATATCATCATTATCATCATCATCATCGTTTAACGTCCATGTTCCACGCTTGCATGGGTTTGGACGGGAGTTTTCCCACTTGAGGCAAGAGTGGTTGTCTTACTCGCATAGGACTGTCTGGCGGGTTTTCTACAGTTGGATGCCCTTCCTAACACCAACCACATTTACAGTGTGGGGCTGGGAGGTTTTTACTGTGTTGCCTACACGGCCACATTACAGCGTGGACTGTCTATATATATATATATACATATATATATATATATATACATATATATATATATATATATATATACATATATACATATATATATATATATATATATATATATATATATATATATATATATATTGGTGTTAGGAAGGGCATCCAGCCGTAGAAAACCCACCAGACAGTCCTATGCGAGCAAGACAACCACTCTTGCCTCAAGTGGGAAAACTCCCGTCCAGACCCATGCAAGCGTAGAATATGGACGTTAAACGATGATGATGATGATGATGATGATATATGTATGTAAAAGGTAAACAGAAATAACGACACAATCAGTACAGTATAAGGAAGGGATATATTAGGTTAACGCTTGAATATATATATATATATATATATAGGTACAATGAACTTACAGGAAGGTGGTAAAAACTGATTCAACTTTTGCCACCTTCATGTAAGTTCATTCGCTTACTTTTTGACTTTCTTATGTCACCGTACCTATATATATATATCATCATCATCATTTTACGTCCGCTTTTCCCTGCTTGCAAGGGTGGGATGGGTCCTATTCAGCACAGCATCTCTCCACTTGTCACGGTCCTTCGTCATCTCCACCGTGAGCTTCAGCGATCTGAGGTCTGCTCTCACCCCCTCCGCCCATGTACTTTGTGGTCTTCCTCTACTGGCATGCGCATCACATGTCCATACACACATGGTCTTGGATTCATTTTGTCTAGGCAATATTTACTGATGTATTATTGTATAATTGCTAAAAAAATTATTTTGATTTTGATTTAGTCGATCTGGCTTAAGGACCTAATGTGAGCTATTTTTAACACTCCTCTTGGCCTGTGCATTTGCCAGGCAATACAATTAATATTTTATGTATTGATCAAAATAATTAATATATATATATATATATATACATGATGTCTCCCAAAAATGTATACACACTTAGAGTACCTGTACAGGCAATATTTATTAGAATGCTGTTGAAGTATGTATACATTTGTTTGGGATGAGCGAGACATGGTCTCCCGACCATTCCCGCATCAAATGGAGCAAAACTGTCTAACCCATGCTAGCGTGGAAGATGGACGCTAAACGATGATGATGAGGATGATGATGATATATATATATACAAACTTAAGAAAATTAACAAAGACGGGATAAGACAACAAACAGAAACTAGGCTAAATGAAAAACAATTTTTTAAGGGGAAACCTTAAAAAATTATTTAAAAAAAATAAAAATACAAGTGAAGGACTCAGAACTCCAGGTTCATCGGTTGTTGAGGTGGACTTTGGCAGTTTCGATACCTGCCAATGGTACTGCTGGTCCACCTGAGCCCACAGTGTCTGACACAATCCAAATGCTGTCCAGTGGAGTAAGAGACAAAGACAAAACATTAATTCACAGCAATTATATATATGTATATAAATGTGTATATTATGGAAATTGTTTAGAATTGGTGTCAAACATTATACACAAACACACACACTCATCCACTAAAATGCAGACACACATACATACACACACACTCTCCAACATATATACTCACTAACATGCACACACTGACATGCACATACTCCCTTCAGTCACACATATATATAGTAAAGCAGTTGACTTTGAGTGAAACGTCTTCAGTAGTGTATCTACAAGTTGCCAGTTACCATGGATATATTACATAGACTATAAAGACTGCAGTAGTTTATCTACAAATCATCAGTTACCATGGATACACTACATTTATAAAAAGACAGATAGTACTGTATCTACAAATCATCAGTTACCATGGATACACTACATTTATAAAAAGACAGATAGTACTGTATCTACAAATCATCAGTTACCATGGGATACACTACATTTATAAAAAGACAGATAGTACTGTATCTACAAATCATCAGTTACCATGGATACACTACATTTATAAAAAGACAGATAGTACTGTATCTACAAATCATCAGTTACCATGGATACACTACATTTATAATAAGACAGATAGTACTGTATCTACAAATCATCAGTTACCATAGATACACTACATTTATAAAAAGACAGATAGTACTGTATCTACAAATCATCAGTTACCATGGATACACTAGATCTATAAAAAGACAGATAGTACTGTATCTACAAATCATCAGTTACCATGGATACACTACATTTATAAAAAGACAGATAGTACTGTATCTACAAATCATCAGTTACCATGGATACACTACATTTATAAAAAGACAGATAGTACTGTATCTACAAATCATCAGTTACCATGGATACACTACATTTATAAAAAGACAGATAGTACTGTATCTACAAATCATCAGTTACCATGGATACACTACATTTATAAAAAGACAGATAGTAATGTATCTACAAATCATCAGTTACCAT
>OZ024742.1:146808449-146858449 GCA_964016885.1 Eledone cirrhosa | reverse complement strand
TAGTGTAAAGTAGAGTTTAACCCTTTAATGTTCAAACCTGCCAAAACCGGCCAGAATTCTCTACCTCTTTCTGTTGAAACTGGCTGTAACTGGTCGCTCAAACTGATGTTAAGGTATTGTTCTCAAAATAAATACTTTCAAAATCTCATAGATTCGATATTATGTGAGATAATTATGTGAGGTAAAGCCTTTACCATGAAAATATAATAGTACTAGCAGCAGTACCCAGCGTTGCCTGGGTAGGTAAAATAATATCTGCTTTGATGAAAAGGTGTTGATCTTAGCGACTGCTTCTCGATGACTCATCTATGGCCACACACAGGCCATGCGGGGGAGGGTGGTGATGACCTCTATCACTGAGAAACGCGGGTGACTGATGAAGGAGCATACTCTACACTACACTACACTACATTACACTAAACTCTACAATACACTAAATTCTACACTACACTACACTATACTACACTACACTACACTACATTACACTACACTACACTACACTACATTAAACTACACTACATTACACTAAACTCTACACTACACTAAATGCCCAAATTTCTAACACTAAGCCAAATTTCCTCACGCTACTTGATTGGAAACCAATGAATTCTCAAATACACAACTAAAAGCTCAGACGACGTCAGTGGCCATCGTTTTGCCTTTGACTATCTATAAGATGTGCAATGATAGCTTCTATCGTAGTATAAAAGTTGAACCAAATAAATTGATTTATGTGTGAGATGGAGCCGAAGTTTCGAATTTGAACGAAATCGGTTGAAAAATGTGGGAGCTAATGATAGGTCGCCGTCCCTGAACAAAAAATGCAAAGCGTAAAGCTACTATAAGATGTGCAATGATAGGTTCTATCGTAGTATAAAAGTTGAACCAAATAAATTGATTTATGTGTGAGGTGGAGCCGAAGTTTCGAATTTGAACGAAATCGGTTGAAAAATGAGGGAGCTAGAGCCGAAAAGACGGAAATGTGAGCGAAAAGGTGGTATTTTCCAATATTTAAGCGGCTGCCACGCCGTTCCTGAACAAAAAATCCAAAATGTAAAGCCACTTTAAGACGTGAAATGATCAGATCTAGCGTAGTGTAAAATTTGAACAAAGTAGGTTGATTAATGTGGGAGCTATAGCTGAAAAAGTTGAAATTTGAGTCTAAAAGTGGTATTTTTGAATATTTAAGCGGCTACCACGCCGTCCCTGAACGACAAATGCAAAATACAAAGCCATTACAGGATGTGCAATGATAAATTCTATTTTGCTTTAAAATTTGAACGAAACCGGTGGCAAAATGTGGGAGCGAGAGCCAAAAATCTTATTTTTCGATACCTAAAAAAAAGTGACCCCCTATCGATTTTTATCTGCAGAATGACCCCGGAATAAAAAAAAAACGATACGCTGATATATAGAAAACACTCCCCGATGACTAATCTATGAGCCTGTAATGTTTCATGAAAATCGGTTGTAAGATGTAGGCCCCTATAGGTAATACACAGACACACAGACTTAATTTTATATATATACAGATATATAAAATAATGTGAATGCTAAAGGGTTAAGGTAGTGTAGGATTTAGTTTAGTGCTTAATGAGTATTTAATGTAGTATTTAATTTAGTGTAATGTTTAGTGAAGTGTATATCAACTGTTTAGTAGCAGTAGTAGTAGTAGTAGTGAGTGAAAAGAAGTTGTTAGGGCAGCCAGGTGGTTTATCAGCAGCTTTGTCTATGGTGTCAGTACCACATCCATGGTTGTTGTTTCTGTTTGCTTAATGACTTGCAGAAAAATCTCTGTCCATGATGGAACAAAATCACCACCATTCAGAAATTCTAAAGAGTCTTATTAGAAAACAGCTACTTAGCTTCCTTCACCAAATGCCAAGATGCTAACATGCTCCAAGGGATGGTATATACTATCAAAAGCTACCACATTTGAATGGGAGGACCACCATTGCATTCTGTCAAGTGATCCATAGGGAAGGGTTAAAAAACAACTAATGCACTCTGGATTCTCACTGAGGGAGTTCTTGACCAAAGATCAACCCACACACAGCAACATCATAAGCAAACTTATTAACTGCTCTATTAACAATGTGGACATATATCTGGGATTGTATGTAGTGTACATGATAACAAATTAATATAGTGGCTTATATATTGGAAGCACTGTCTATTATTTACATATTCAAATCAAAGAACACATCCACACGAAAATAGCTGCAGAAATTCCACACCTAAAATAGCAAAGTCACCATAGAGGCCACCAAAGAAGTTATTCTCATCAATAGAACAAGACCAAACAACTATTGTGTCTACACCAGTCTGTGCATGTCACCAATCCGCCAACCCGATTTCTATACAGCAGAGCACTGTTTATTGTCAATAATACTCTCAAGAACCCATTCTTTTGAAGAAGAGGTTTTAACTTCAAAATATCATAAAGTATAAAATAAAAATATATACTGTTGTTTTGTTTCGTTTTACTTTATTTTATTCTAGCTTTCACTCATGTATTTCTAATTGCACTAGCTTCCATCCTAACCACACATCTCACAATGCTTCATATAAGCTATACTGCTTTGTTATCCCTCCAAATTTCTTAATAGTTTCAAAATTAATTGGAAAATATAAGTAGTATAGCTCATCAGAAATGTGGTAATGAAAGTGTTAAATCAATTCAAAGTTAAGTTATTGAATAGTTATCTTTATATGTTTGTCACTTGTATTTATCACTCTATTTAGAAATTTATGGAAGAGAGGAAAGTTAATTTAGTCTATGTCTGGTAACAGTGAAATTTACTCAACTTGACATTATATTGTTCTTACTTGAAAAGAACCAACTTTAAATTAAATTCTTCATGCACATTTTAATAACCTCATCTAACTAGATTATAATGTATTTCATATTTATATATATAGACACAAACATGGCTATGTGGTTCAGAAATTCATGTTGCAGATACATGGTTTCAGGTTCAGTCACACTGTGTGTAACCTTGGGCAAGTGTCTTCTACTACGCAGTATGCAAGAGAGAAGACTGTGATAGTATGGGCATATGATGCATATGGAAGATGACAGCTGCATCAAGAAACACTGAGAAACTTCAGTGGACACGACCTATGGAAGAGGTAGGCCTAGGAATACATGGTGTGAAGAACTTGATTCTCATTTGAAAGATGACAAAGGACTGCAAAGATTGATGACATGCAGTACTTACTCATTCTTCCCCTACATCACCACATGAACCCTGACATCAAATGTGTCACTCTTCCCTCCCACCTCATATCACTTATCCATGATATACTTATCATTCTTATTACCTTTCCATCCTATTCCACCCCCATAGGGTAGACGGATCCATTCAGTCGAGTCTATGACCAACACTATCTCTAGTGCTGGTTCTACAATAAAAAACACCCAACACTTTCTATAGGAAAGATATCTGGCTATAGAAATCATGCCAAGAAAAAGAGTCAAGAGATTCTACAGTTGTGTCAAAGGCTCAAGTTTTCTAGTGTTCGTCATTTTCACAATAAACACACTTAGTATGCTCTGTAAAGTGGTGGGTAATAGGAAGGACATCAAGCCAGATCAAAACTGCCTAACAATGGGTATGGGTAGGTGGACTCTTTTGCTGTGTCAAAGACATAGCAACATCCCTCATACTGGTGCCACGACAAAATGTAACAGGTGTATTTAGTCGAGTGTAGAAATATATGTAAAGAAAATGCAGGACCCATGCTCTTCTGAAAGGATGCCATGATTGTAAATGAGATATTAGACTTCAGCTCATCTGAGCAGTCAATAGCTTTGATTGTGTACTGACTTGGTCTGTGACAAATTGTCCAACCATTGCTAGCAAGGGAAACACATGTTAAATGATGATAATGATGTGTGTATGTGTACATGCATGTGTATGTGTGAGTGAATGTGTCTGTGTTTATGTTTACTTTTGTTAATATCCTGTAACTTAGCTGTTCGACAAAAAGAAAGCGATAAAATAAATACCTGACTTCAAAAAATTAAAAGAAGTACTGGGATTGGTATGAACAACTAAATTCCTTTAAGACAGTGCCCCATCATGGTTGCAGTCTAATGACTGAAACAAGTAAATGAATAAAAAGATATCTGCTTTGTGATCTATTGTTTAAGACTATGAAGGATGTCAATGTTGGTTTGGGCATTTAGTTAATGGTCTCCAGATGTTATTTTGTCTGGACAAGTGTTGATAGCATTTTAATATTGATTGTGAATAATTAGACACCAAATATTAATTATTGGACTCTCATTAATAACTTTTATTAAAAGTCAGATAAATAGAGGCTATCTGTGATAGTGACTAAACTAAATATTGACTTGGTGTGATGAGTTCAATACTGAATTTGTTATTGGACACCAGCCATCACAGATGTAATCACACACACACACATATACATACAAAGAAATTCACACACACATACGTGCACACACACACATACATGCATGCACACACACACACACATGCACACAAGCATACACACAAAATGAGAAATTCATGCACACACACATATGTGCACTCACACGTTCACACACACACACGTTCACACACATGAGCACATACACATTGGCAGAAACAGTTGAGTGCCTAACAAAAGAATTGGCAGTACTTAGTTATAGTTCGTTAGATTATGGTTTAAAATCCTGTTTAGATCAACCCGGCCTTTTATCCATTAAGGATCAATAAAATGCACACACACGCACAGACACAGACACACAGGCACACACATACATACACATACACATGCATATGCACAGGCACACACATACAGGTATACACACATAATCACACACACACATACAGATAACACACTCAGACACATACACACACTCACACACACATACACACACTAACGTATATACACCAGCTTCTGTATAGTTTCTGTCTACTAATTAAACTTAATGCATTGATCAGCCAAAAGCTATACTGGGTGTACTTTATTGTGGTACTAGCACTAGGGAGTTTGTTGGTCATTAACTCAAATAAAGAGCCCTCTCAATCCATGTAAGTATGGAAAATAGATGTAAAATGGTGTTAATGATCATATATATGTGATATATATGTCTCTCTCGCTCTTATATATATATATATATATATATATATATATATATATCACGTGATGCGCATGAAAGACGACAGCTGTATAACAAAGTGCAGGGCGATAAAAATAGACAGTAGCCACGGAGTAAGAAGACCCAGAAAAACATGGGACGACTGATAAATTCCGACCTCACACACTTACACCTCTCCAAGACAATATCACTGGACCGAGATCTTTGGCACTACACACTAATACAGAAGACCCACCTTGCCTAAGTGCAAAGCGAAACCTACAGTCGGTAGGCACCTCTTAACCAAAATACACCCCATCCCACTACCGCCACCCCATCCACACCACCCCTTTCGATGTAAAGTTATGTTGGTACCACAACATCCAGTCCGAAACAAATGAGGTCGTGTAGGTGTCACGACAAAAAAACACACAGTCCACGCTGTAATGTGGCCGTGTAGGTAACACGGTAAAAACCTCCCAGTCTACACTGTAAACGTGGTTGGTGTTAGGAAGGGCATCCAGCCATAGAAAACCCGCCAGACAGTCCTATACGAGCAAGACAACCAATCTTGCCTCAAGTGGGACAATTCCCATCCAAACCCATGCTAGTGTGGAAGATAGACGTTAAACGATGATGGTGATGATGATATGTGTGTATCACGCTGTAATGTGGCCGTGTAGGTAACACGGTAAAAACCTCCCAGTCCACACTGTAAACATGGGACAACTCCCGTCTAACCCATGCTAGCGTGGAAAATGGACGTGAAACAAAGATGATGATGATATATGTATATATCACTACACACTTTACAGGTGTATTTATAATGTAGCAAATGAACTATATATATATATCTATATATATATATATATATCATCATCATCATCATCATCATCAGGTTTAGCGTCCGTGTTCCACGCTTGCATGGGTTTGGACGGGGGTTTTCCCACTTGAGGCAAGAGTGGTTGTCTTGCTCGCATAGGACTGTCTGGCGGGTTTTCTACAGTTGGATGCCCTTCCTAACACCAACCACATTTACAGTGTGGGGCTGGGAGGTTTTTACCGTGTTGCCTACACGGCCACATTACAGCGTGGACTGTCTGGCGGGTTTTCTACAGCTGGATGCCCTTCCTAACACCAACCACATTTACAGTGTGGGGCTGGGAGGTTTTTACCGTGTTGCCTACACGGCCACATTTACAGCGTGGACTGTGTGTTTTTTGTCGTGACACCTACACGATCTCATTTGTTTCGGCCTGGATGTTGTGGGACCAACATAACTTTACATTGAAAGGGGCGGTGTGGAGGTGGTGGGACGGGGGGTGTGTTTTGATAGAGATGCCTACTGACTGTAGTAGGTTTTTACTTTGTATTTAGGTAAGGCGGGTCTTCTCTATTACTGAGTACCGCCAAAGGTCTCGGTCCAGTGACATTGTCTTGGAGAGGTGTAAGCGTGTGAGGTCGGAATTTATCAGCTCGTCCCATGTTTTTCTGGGTCTGCCTACTCCGTGGCTACCGTCTATCTTTATTGCCCTGCACTTTGTTATACAGCTGTCGTCTTTCATGCGCATCACGTGACCGTACCAACGTAGCCTTCTCTCGAGTAAACAACATCTGATCCCTCTTATTTCTAATTTTTTCCTTAGTTCGTTTATGCTTTGTCGTTCACGTATATATATACATATATATATATATATATATATATATATATATATATATATATATATATATATATATATATATATATATATATGTAAGAATATTTTCGAAACAGCGAGTGGGTTTGAAATTATTAGAAATGTAAGTTATCGCTGTATTTTTTACTAAAGAAATAAAAGAAATTATTTAGCCTGATAGTGGGGTTAAGAACCCTCGGAGAAATGGAAAAAGATGAGTATTGACGTACATGGGAGTCAATACTCATCTTTTTCCATTTCTCCGAGGGTTCTTAACCCCACTATCAGGCTAAATAATTTCTTTTATTTCTTTAGTCAAAATATATATATATATATATATATATCAATGATATTAATAAATGGAAACTATATTTATAAAACCATATTTATTCTATTATATATATTTCAAGGGTACCAATAAATGGAAACTATCAATGATATTAATCAATGTATTTGTTGAATTACCAACAAATTAAATATCCCTATATATATATGAATCAGAATGGATGCAGTAAAAACCTGTTAGACCATTACTCATCAGAATACTCGATACTTGGAATTTGGAACTAGCTGTTGAAACAGCAAGAGCTCAGCTGTCAGGGTCCTAAATCTTTCATATATATATATATATATATATATATATATATATATATTGTTATACTTTGGGAGGGTCATGTTGCCAATAAGAAACACACGCACCAGTTGCTTTCACTTCAATTTATTATAATAAATTTATAATAAATTTATAAATTTATAAATTTCTGGTTGGTTGGTTGGTTGGTTCCACAACCAGATAGTTGTTTATATATAGTCATAGTTCTTTCGTCACACACTCTGTGACCTCTTCAGTGACTGGGGATTCCTTTCTTTGTTTCTGTGCCTCTCCTTTGTTCTGTCCTACGCCATTTTGTTTCTGTGTGTGTGTTGTGTGCTCAGTCTGCGCATGCGCCACATTCGGGTGTCTGTGTGTGTTTATGTTCATTTATTTATTTATTTGTTTATTTACATGTTAAATTGAAGTGAAAGCAACTGGTGCATGTGTTTCTTATTGGCAACATGACCCTCCCAAAGTATAACAATATCGGTTTCAACACACGATTTCAGATAAAGAATCTTGCTAAACAAATTCAGAAACGATATATATATATATATATATATATATATATATATATATATATATATGTATATATATCTGGCCATAGAAAACCTACCAGACAAAGGGTTTGGGGAGTCTCTTCAGCTGTGTCAAAGACATAACAACCTCTCTAGTGCTGGTGTCATGATAAAATACACTTGCTAGAGTGCTCTAAAGCAGTGCTACTCAAAATGGTGGTCTGCGGACCGGTGCTGGAACGCGAGCCATCAGCTACCGATACGCAGCCAGTGTCCAGGCCATGCTAAGGAATCATTTGAGGAATTTTTTTTTATTACTTTTTTATATGTTTTGATATTGTATTATTTGTTTACAAAATAAATAGAAGATAAAAAAATGGTCAACTCTTATTATATTCATTATATATAGCGTTTCCGGTATAAATTAATATTACTATGAAATATTAACGGTACGTGGCACATTGAAAAAAAAAATGCTGGTCTGCCACATCAGATAGTTTGAGAAGCACTGGTCTAAAGTTTGTGTGAAACTGGCCTCTGGCCTATCTATCATGTCAGCGGCTTGCATTGAATACTGACATGGTCACATATATCATCCTCCTCCTCATCATCCTCATCGTTTAACGTCCATCCTCCATGCTAGCATGGGTTAGACGGGTTTGCCCCATTTAGAGGTAAGTTGGGTCAGGTGACCATGTCTCGCTCATATAGGGTTGTTTCTGGCTGGCTTTATATGACTGGATGCCCTTCCTAGTGCCAACCACATTGACAGTGTATATTTATAAATGGAGGCACATGGCTTAGTGGTTAGAGCATTGGCCTTGCAATCGAAAGGTTGTGAGTTCAATTCTCAGAGCGGGTGATGTGTTGTTTCCTTGAGCAAGACACTTTATTCCACATTGCTCCAGTTTACTCAGCTGTAGAAATGAGATGATAGGGATTGGGGTCCCTATCATTCCACTGCAAAGTGGTCATAGAGGTGCCACAGCAAAAAAGCACCCAGCCCTCACTGTAAATGAGGTTGGTGTTAGGAAGGGCATCCAGCTGTAGAAATCAAGCCAGAATCAGTTCCCGTCCCACCCTTGCAAGCAGGGAAAAAGTGGACGTAAAATGAAATGAAATGAAAATGAAATGAAATATATATATATATATGTAAAAGTTCTATTTAATTTGTTGGGATACAACAAGCAAATATTTTTATAACTGATATAAAGCACTCAACAAATATTTGGAGTAAAAATACAATATTAACAAATGGAAACTATATTTATAAAACCATTTTATTTCATTATACATGTTTCAAGGACACCAAGTTAAATTAGGGTGTGCTTTCATCAGATAAAATATAATATAGAGCAGTTTTATAAATAAATATTGACATACCCGGGAGCTTCCAACAGTAATGGTTGCATTCTTTAAGGGTATGTCAATATTTATTTATAAAACTGCTCTATATTATATTTTATCTGATGAAAGCACACCATAATTTAACTTGGTGTCCTTGAAATATGTATAATGAAATAAATATGGTTTTATAAATATAGTTTCCATTTGTTAATATCGTATATATATATGTATGTAACAGGTATATATATATATATTTATATATCATCATCATCATCATCATCATCATTTTACATCCGCATTTCCCTGCTTGCAAGGGTGGGACGGGTTCTGATTCTGGCTTGATTTCTACAGCTGGATGCCCTTCCTAACACCAACCTCATTTACAGTGAGTGCTGAGTGGTTTTTTGCCGTGGCACCTCCACACGACCACTTTACAGTGTGGGCTGGGTGCTTTTTTGCCGTGGCACCTCCACGACCACTTTGCAGTGGAATGATATGGACCCCAGTCCCTATCATCTCATTTCTACAGCTGAGTAAACTGGAGCAATGTAAAATAAAGTGTCTTGCTCAAGGAAATAACACATCACCCGGTCTGAGAATTGAACTCACAACCTTTCGATTGCAAGGCCAATGCTCTAACCACTAAGCCATGTGCCTCCATATTAAATATATATATATATATATGATTGGTTTACACATCATCATCATTTTACGTCCGCTTTTCCCTGCTTGCAAGGGTGGGACGGGTCTTATTCAGCACAGCATCTCTCCACTCGTCACGGTCCCTCGTCATCTCCACCGTGAGCTTCAATGATCTGAGGTCTGTTCTCACCACCTCCGCCCATGTTTTTCGTGGTCTACCTCTACCACGTCTTCCCTCAACTGGCATTTCCTGGCACTTCTTCACCCATCGGTCATCCTCCATGCGCATCACATGTCCATACCACCTCAGTCTCCTCTCCCGTACACTACATTCTATCCCTCTCAGACACAGTTTCTCTCTCAACACATTTATGCTGGGTCGTTCACGCACATTTACACTGCACATCCAACGGAGCATGCTTGCCTCATTTCTCTCCAGCTGTCGCATATCCTCTGCGGTTGCTGCCCATGTCTCACTACCATGCAGCATCGCGCTCCTCACACAGGCATCATACATCCGGCCTTTCGTACGCAGGGAGAAACCCTTCTTCGTCAACAGAGGAAGCAGCTCCCTAAACTTCTTCCAACCCGTCCTTATTCTAGATACTATGGCCTCGGAACACCCTCCTCCCATGCTAATCTGATCTCCTAGGTACCGGAAGCTATCCACCACTTCTATAGCGCCCTCTCGCATTTGAAAAATGTGTCTATCAGTGCGATTCTACTGTCTAATTTCCCTGTACATCTACTGCATACATATTTCTCCCTACCTGTTAGTTTGCCTGCTATCCCGCTACATCTCTTGTGTACACAGGACCTGCATTGTGTGCATTTTATAGAATTTATGCCAGTTCCTTTTCTGCATATCGAACATGGCCATTTCCCTGACGGAATCAGGGTTTTGTCCTCTTTTCTACTCATCAACACTTTTGTCTTAGCTAGATTTACTCTCAGTCCTCTTGCTTCCAACTGCTGTTTCCATAGCCGGAATTTATTCTCTAGCTCCTCTACTGATTCTGCCATAAGAGCCAGATCGTCAGCATAGAGAAGTTCCCATGGACAGCCAGTCTTAAACTCCTCTGTTATGGCTTGGAGGACTATAATGAACAAGAGCGGGCTGAGGACCGAACCCTGATGTACTCCTACTTGTATCTGGAATTCCTCACTAAACTCCATTCCTACCCTGACTTTACTGAGAGTACCTCTGTACAAAGTTTGCACTGTCCTCACAAGCCATTCCTCAACACCCAGCTTCCTTAGGGACCACCAGATGACAGATCGGGGTACCCTATCAAAGGCCTTCTCTAGGTCAACAAAGGCTAAGTATAGTGGCTTATTCTTCTCTAAGAACCTCTCTTGCATTTGTCTCACCAAGAAGAGGGCATCTGTTGTACTCTTCCCAGGCACAAAACCAAACTGCATCTCATCTAGTTTGACCCTTTCTCTAATTAGTTGTGCTAAAATCCTTTCTGCCACTTTCATAACCTGATCTATCAGCTTTATACCCCTATAATTGCTCCTCTCCAAAGCATCCCCTTTACCTTTGTAGCAATTTATGAGAATACTGCTGCACCAGTCTTTGGGTATGACACCACCATATATAGCCTGATTGATGATGCGTGCAACCAGTTTAGTGCCTACGTCCCCTGATGCCTTCAGCATCTCAGCAACTATTCCCGATGGTCCGGCCGCCTTACCATTTTTCATTTCCCTAATCGCCTCTTGGACCCTATATTCGTCAATCTCAATAGCTGGTCCCTCTGTCGGATCTACCAAGGGTAATTTCTCTCTCTCCCATTCGTTCTCCACATTCATCAGTCTCTCATAATGACATTTCCAGGCCTCCTTTTTCTGGTCATTCGTGACACTAAGTACACTGGCATCATCCCGGACACATTTATCACCAACAACATCCTGATTTGCATTGACACACTGCCTTGCAATGTGGAACACCGCACGCCTCTGATCTTCCCGTCGCAGAACATTGGCAAACTTCCTA
Source organism: Eledone cirrhosa (assembly GCA_964016885.1). NCBI lineage: Eukaryota > Metazoa > Mollusca > Cephalopoda > Octopoda > Eledonidae > Eledone > Eledone cirrhosa. The sequence goes on along the minus strand of OZ024742.1, from coordinate 146,846,580 downwards.
CTCTCTGCCTCCCTGCGTGCTAAGTACACCTGACGTCTAGCTTCTCTCTTAGTGGCTGTATATTCTTCCCTACTGCCACCCTTTTTCCAAGCCTTCCATGCTAGTCTTTTGTCTCTAATAGCCTTATCTACTGTGCTGTTCCACCACCAGGTCACTCTCTGTCTGGTTGGAGCTCTGCTCCAGCCACAGGTTTCATCAGTAGCCTGCAGCAAGTTGTCACGTAAGAACTTCCAGTTATTATCTATGTCATACGTCTCTAAATCGTCTTCTTTTTTTTTCGCCATATACATCTTGAAGGGCTTTCCTAAATTTGAATTTTAGTGAAAGGTCTTTTAGCTTCCAGACCTTTCTTCTCCACACCTTCCTATATGTCTCATTCCATCTCTTGCTTACTGAGATATCACTAACAACTAACCTATGCTGTGGGGTACATTCTTCCCCAGGGTATGCCTTGGTATTAGACACTATCTGCCTGTCCCGCTGCCTAACTAGCAGGAAGTCAATCTGGCTTATGTGCTCACCAGATTTGTAGGTTATTAGGTGATTGGCAGGTTTCTGGAAGTTTGTGTTGCAAATAGTCAATGTACTTGCATCACAAAATTCAAGAAGTTTCACTCCTTCTTCATTTCTTGAACCGTAACCGTGCCCACCATGTACCCCAGTGTAACCATCCTGGAGCTGTCCAACATGACCATTGAAGTCTCCTGCTAGCATAACGATGTCTCCGTCCTCTGTCATTGTGGTTGTTTGCAAGAGTTTCAATATACCAAATTTCACTCAGATGGCATTAGGCAACTTGAGGTTAAAGTAAGAGACACTTGACAAAGGTTCCAAGCAGTGAGATTCAACCCGAAAACCAAAGGTTATGAATTATACTTCTTAAACACTCAGCCTTGTCTTCTGTACATATTGAAATATTTCAACAATCAAATTGAATATATGAGCTACTTTCTTTAATTAATGAAAATTCCATCTTTACCAATTCTAGTAGAGAATAATAGACTCCTGCGTGGTGTTGAAACAAGAAATTGAAGAATTTGATCAAAAATACTGAAAAATATGAATTAGTACATGGAATATTTTGAATAGAAGAACTTCAAGCTGCAAATATCACCCTAGGCTATTTAGATAATATTTTAGCCACACACACTTATAGATGCATACATATATTTACATACATATATTCATATGGTGAAGCGGACCTAAAAAGGATGATGATGATATGTATATGTATGTATATGTATATGTATGTCTATATGTATATATATATATATATATATATATATAGAGAGAGAGAGAGAGAGACATATATATATATATATATATATATATATTCTATATATATATATGCACTCACATGTATATATATATATATATGTATACATACATATATATATATATGTATACACACATATATATATGTATACATATATATATATAAGTATATATATATATATATATGTATATATGTATATATATATGTACACATAAATGTGTGTATATATATATATATATATATCATCATCAGCGTTTTACGTCTGTTCTTCCACGCTAGCATGGGTTATATATATATATATATATATATATATATATATATATATATATATATATGTATAATATATAATATATATATATATAGTCCCTCTCTTGCAAGCAGGGAAAAGCGGACGTAAAATGATGATATATATATATATATATATATATATATATATACGTATATATATATAATATATGATATATATTTATATATATATATATATATATAATATATAATATATATATATATATAATATATAATATATATATATATATAATATATATATATATATATATATATATATATATATATAATATATATATATATATATATATATATATACAGATATAAAATTGATTTCCTCATCATGTTTTTCTCGTTCTTATTCATCACAGAATGTAACAAAATGTTGAAAACATCTGGTTCTATTCTTGTGCTATGGCATATTATATACAAGCATCATGTGATGTATGCAATAATGAAAGAAAATATTCTCTTCTTTCTACAGAACAAAATTTCCATAACTAATACTAGCGCCTGCTACAAACAGGTAACATTCACTATGCATCACATAGCTGCAACAACAACAGTAACAGCAGCAGTAACATCTAAAGGGTGCTGCTGTGTGCAGATCTTTACAAGTTATGTACAGAATACAGACAAATGAAGTCCTGTCATTTTTTTTTTTTTTTTTTTTTTTTTTAAGAAACCAGAACATTATTTTAGAGATGTTGAAACTGAATCAAATATTAAATATGATAAATATACAATAGTATGATGATGATGATGATGATGATGATGATGATGATGATGGTGGTGACAATGATGGTGTTGATGATGATGATGATGATGGTGACGACGATGGTGACGATGATGGTGATGATGGGGACGATGATGATGAAGGTGGTGATGGTGATGATGGTGACGATGATGGTGACGATGATGATGACGATGATGATGATGATGATGATGATGATGATGATGATGATGATGAAGGCGGTGACGATGATGGTGTTGATGACGGTGTTGATGATGGTGGTGGTGATGGTGATGATGATGATGGTGGTGGTGGTGATGATGGTGGTAATGATGATGATGGTGATTATGATGATAACGATGATGGTGATGATGACGATGATGATGATGATGGCGGTGACAATGATGGTGTTGATGATGATAATGATGACGGTGTTGATGATGGTGTTGATGATGATGATGATGGTGATGATGGTGATGGTGATTATGATAATGATGATTGGCAATGATGATGATAACGATGGTGGTGATGATGACGATGGTGATGATGATGATGATGATGATGATGATGATCATGATGATTTTTGGTAATGATGATGATAATGATGATGATGATGTTGATGTTGATGTTGTACATTGAAACAAAGAAAGAACAACTTTATGTATATATATATACATACATACATACTTACATACATATATATACATACATACTTACATATATATACATACATACATACTTACATACATATATATACATACTTACATACATATATATACATACATACTTACATACATATATATACATACATACTTACATACATATATATACATACTTACATACATATATATACATACTTACATACATACTTACATACATATATATACATACATACTTACATACATATATATACATACATACTTACATACATATATATACATACATACTTACATACATATATATACATACATACTTACATACATATATATACATACATACTTACATATATATACATACATACATACATACATATATATACATACATACATACTTACATACATATATATACATACATACTTACATACATATATATACATACATACTTACATACATATATATACATACATACTTACATACATATATATACATACATACTTACATACATATATATACATACATACTTACATACATATATATACATACATACTTACATACATATATATACATACATACTTACATACATATATATACATACATACTTACATACATATATATACATACATACTTACATACATATATATACATACATACTTACATACATATACATACATACATACCTACATACATATATATACATACATACTTACATACATACTTACATACATATATATACATACATACTTACATACATATAGAATGGATCTCCATTGGTTTTCACGATGAGTGTTTTGAATGGAACAGCATACTCATGAAATTTACATGTAAGTGGCTGAGCATTCCAGCGACATATGTACCCATAACGTAGCTCTCAGGGAGATTCAGCGCGATACTGTGTAATAAGGTTGGTCCTTTGAATTACTGGTACTGTACAGTGCTACAACACATTTTCTATCTACTAAATTTCTCGCATGTATAGAACTGTTTCTGGCAGGTTTTCTACGGCTGGATGCCCTTCCTAACACCAGCCATATTTAGAGTGTGGACTATGGTTGGTGTTAGGAAGGGCATCCAGCCATAGAAAACCTGCCAGATACGTATCATCATTCATCATCATCATCATTTTACGTCCGCTTTTCCCTGCTTGCAAGGGTGGGACGGGAACTGATTCTGGCTTGATTTCTACAGCTGGATGCCCTTCCTAACACCAACCTCATTTACAGTGAGTGCTGGGTGCTTTTTTGCCGTGGCACCTCAACGACCATTTTGCAGTGGAATGATAGGGACCCCCAGTCCCTATCATCTCATTTCTACAGCTGAGTAAACTGGAGCAATGTGAAATAAAGTGCCTTGCTCAAGGAAACAACACATCACCCGGTCTGAGAATTGAACTCACAACCTTTCGATTGCAAGGCCACTAAGCCATGTGCCTCCATATGTATGTATATAAGTATGTATACATGTATGCATATATATATATCATCCTAATCCTCATCATTATCCCCCTCTCCCCACCTTTACCACTATCATACAAAACAGATCACATTAATGTGATCTGTTTTTACATTAATTTGTGTAATTATCATATATAATAATTTTATGCAATCAATAAATTAATCACAAAATATCTTTGCCATATTGTAGTATTGAGGAAATATCAAAAGTGGTGGAGAGGGCTATATGGTGTTATGACCTGTAATATGATTTAGTGTGGGTGAGTGTGGACTGCATAGAGATAAATGCAGGTTTAGTAATTTTCCAAGTGTGGGTCAGACCAAGAAGTGTCAAAAACTTGGTTTGTTAGCTTGCTAAACTGCTAAACTGTAAGTTGAAATTGTTTTATTTGGAAGACTGAGGTACATAACTGAAAGAAGTTTGGGGTGTCTATTGTAGGGCTAACCTAGAATGCTAACTACCCAAGGGCTGGATCTGTTGCCATCACATCTCTCTATATTTAAACATGTCACAAACTAATAGATGATGGTTTCAATTCCAACTGCAATCACACTACTCTACATATATAAACCATAAATATCAATAGGAAGACTGAAGAATGTTTCTGAGAAGCACATATAATTGTTTCTACGTTAGGCACAAGGCCAGCAATTACCCAGTGTATTACTGGTACTTTATTTTATTGACCCCGTAAGGATGAAAGGCAAAGTTAACCTCAGTGGGATTTGAACTCAGAACCAAACAATATAATATCTGGTTTACATAACAAACACTTTACAAACTAATAGATGTGTGGTTTAGTTCCAAGCAAGAAAGTTTATTGTAGTATTATCATTCTAGTTAGATAATTTACATCATCATCATCATTATTTTACATCCACTTTTCCTTGCTTGCAAGGGTGGGATGGGTGCTCTTCAACACAGCATCTCTCTATTTGTCACTGTCCTTCGTCCTCTCCTCTGTGATCTTCAGCAATCTGAAGTTAGCTCATGTTTTTCGTGGTCTTCCTCTACTGTGTCTTCCTTCCTCAGGGACTTCTTGGCACTAGCGGTCATCATCCATGTGCATCACATGGCCATACCAACATAGTCTTCTCTCCTGCACACTACAGTTGTTGTATACATATGTATAATAATTAATTAGTTTTATTGACATAGAAACAACCCATAAACTATAACATTCACTCCTTCCATATTTATAATTATTGCAATCAATAGCTAGGATGCAAGGTGGCTACAAATTGTTTCATGTGATTACACGAGATAATATAATCACCATCCTGCACCCTAGCTTTATCTTTGCCTCCTCTTCAGTCATACATGGCCATTTGCTGCATCCTTCTCTCTCCACATCACTGAGGATTCCAAAGTAACAGCAGAGCCAGTATGTTTTAGTAGCAGCAATGTTATAGGAGCTGCCAGAACAAAGTTGTAATTATCAATGAACTGCCGTAGGGACTTCAACTTGAGGATTATGGCCACGAGGCAGTAGAGGTTTATCCATGTTTTGACAGGTTTTGCTTTGCATCCTGCAGAGTGTCAACAAATCACCAAGGGTTTGTAATGGTGGATTTGCTGATGACCTTACCATGCAATATGTCAAGAGTTGAACTCAAGGACCTACACTTGACAAAGGAGATGACAAAGGAAAGAATCAATTGGAGAGATGCTATACTGGAGAAGACACATTAAAGCCATGCAAGTATGGAAAATGGATGTAAAAATAATGATGATGATGATGGTGTTGATGATAATGATGATGATTATGAGGAGGAGGAAGATGATGATGATGATGATGATAACAATGATGATAACAATGATGATGATGATGATTTTGTGCATGTCTTAAAATTATAACCAATTTCAACAAAAGTTATGTCAGTATTTAGCTTTGAAATTGTGTAAATGTTTGAAGTAGCAATTGTCAGAACTTGAAATTGGTTTCATTTCTCCAGTTGGTAATACATTCGTTTCTGGAGCTTTAAAAAGTTTATCACACTAAATTTGTTGATATCAGGTCTCAACTGATTTAAGAATGTCTGATAGAATTGAAATTTGTCAGAACCTCACAGATTAATGCTTTAATTGATTTGCTGAGGGGAAGTCTTTTAGGAGTTTATCTATCTATGGGTCTGTCTGTCTGTCTGTCTGTATTCCCCCCCCCCTCTCTGCTGTATATATAAACCATGATTGATGTAGTTTAGTTGGTCTAGCTTATATCTTCCAAGTCGATATTTTAGTTTAAGTTTAATATGTTCAGTTGCTTCTCTAAGTTTATATTTTATCTTTATATTTTATCTTTTCATTGAGATGTCTAATGCTAGAGACAAATAATTTATATATATTTATATATATGCAAATAATGAATTAAAATAAATAATGAATCAAATATGTTTAGAATTTTGTGTTTCTAAATAAGCAAGCTCAATAGACTTTATCTAGAGCTATAATAACTAAATGAAGAGATATATGTATATATATAGAGAGAAAGAGCTATATATCGCACCAGAAATACGGTATATTGTATATATACCAAATACATATTCTATAATATATGGCTCTTTCTCTCTCTGTATATACACATAGCTCTTCATTTGGTTTTATATATATATATATATATATATATATATATATATATATATATATATATATATATATAGTTCAAGAAAATGACAAAACAGAGGTACAAAAAGTCTTATTAGTTTCCCACTTTATATGGAAAAGGAGAAAGAAAGTTCGACATGTTGGGTTTTAGCCCTTCCTCAGGAGTACAAAATAGAGACAGGATCACAAAGGATAAATACAGAAAATAAAAGGTAGTCTGTAGTAAAAAAACGAAAATAATGAGAGTAAACAAGACAAACGATTAGGTAGTCTTGGTAACAATTTTGGAATGCAAAGTGAAATGTATGTGTATTGTGTCGATATTACGTGTGCATGTATGGCTATGTTTAAACGTGTGCATTTTTTAAAGGTTTATTGTGTAAAGTAACAATGTTTGTGCGTATTATGCATATATCCATGAGGTGTGTGGTTGCAGACTTTTACGTGTGAGTGAATGTAAGTTTGAATGTGTGTACTGTATATGTGCATTGAAGTTTATTTTGTGTGTGTATGTAAATTATCTGTCAGTGGTTGGGTATGTCCGTGAAATGTGTGGGTTTGTATGCGTGAGTGTATGATTAAATTTTAATGTATGTTTGTATGTTGAAGTATATATTGTAAAGTATCTAACTGTGATTTGTATGTAAGAGTGTATGTATTAATGAGCTTGTGACATAGGATAGAAGAAGTATGTTTATCATCATCATCATTGTTTAACGTTTATTTTCCACAGTAGCATGGATTAGTATATATATATATATATACACATACACACACACTTATAGAGAATAACATACTAATAAAGTATAATTGCCAAAAGAAGTAGTAAAAAACTGTTTATCATTTGGGACAAAAAATTTGAATCTATCACATTTGACATCATGAGATTTATCAAGATATAAATTTAGTTGTCATTAAAAGGGATGAAATCAGAGGTTCCCTATGTTTATTTTCACATCTCATTAAGTAGAGTTGTTATGGTTTAGTTTCAGATTGAATTACTCTATGAAATATTCTCCATTTCTAGTCAGTACTTTGGATCATTTCTTGAATATTTATATAAAGGGAATATTTTGAATTTGGTGTTTCCATTTCCCTATCTGCTGTTTGTGTACTCTGACTTGTTCACAAAAATAGTTACCAGTCTGATTTATATCAATCTGTTTGCAGTCAAGATATACTATACAATAAATCATATCTTTATTTTGTAGTTCATCTCTCCATTTATTTTAAAGGATTGTCCATTTTTGAAATATTTCTAGTAACCAGTTTGACTAATGGAACAGCCTGTTTGTGAAATTAATGTGCAAGTGATTGAGCATTCCACAGACACGTGTATCCTTAACCCTTTAGCATTTAAATAAGCTGTATCTGGACAGAATTTTCTCACCACTTTCTGTTCAAACCGGCCGTAACTGGCCACTCATACTCATATTAAGGTATTGTTCTCAAAATGAATAATATCAAAATGTCATTGATTTGATATTATGTGAGATATTATATGAGATAAAGCCTTTACCATGAACATACACTAGTAAATATAGAGTAAGGTAAATGCTAAAGGGTTAATGCAGTTCCCAGGGAGATTCAGTGTGACACAGAATGTGACAAGACTGTTCCTTTGAATTAGAAGTAGAAATCATTTTGTCTAGCTGAGTGGACTGGAGCAATATGAAATAAAATGCCTTGCTTGAAGACACAGTGCTGCAGGAAATCAATCTCTTGGCCTTACAATCACTAGCAAAACAACCTAACCACTAAGCCACATACCTACGAATATCAATGTACCATAGTGCTTCTCTACCTCATTGTGATATGATTGATTTATTAAACCAGCCAATGAAAATAGAATCATTTCTCTGCTATAGAAATATATAAATATTACCAAATATTAGAGATAATTAAACAGCACCCTCTCTCATCTCACTTCCCCACCCTCCTAAAGCCTGATGAGGAATTAGCTGTAACCAATAATTATAGAGTTAACTAATTAAGAAAATTTCTAATTTTGTTGCAATGTGGTTCTTGTAAAAATTCTTAACATTATATTATAGAATATAATCTTACACCATTGTAATATGATAATAACGAAATATCATTATCATCATCATCATCATCATTATCATCATTATTATTATTCCTCTTAATCATCATCACTGTTTTACATCTATTTTCCATTCTTGCGTAGGTTAGGTAGGTTGTCATGTTCAGTAGCTAGACCAGTCAAATGACAATGTCTACCTCATATGTTTTATTTTAGGCATGATTTCTATGGCTAGATGCCCTTCCTAATATCAATCACTTCAAAGTGTGTACTAGGCGCATAATATTATGTCATTAGCAATACAGTTTTACAGGGTGCACTGGATGCTTATCATTGATGGAGGTCAAAGATCATTAAGGGGGAGGGTACAACCATCTTTCCATACTGATATGGTTTGATCATTTAATCCCACTTGTGTGAGAAGGTAAGTACTGTCTGCATGGCCATATTTTGATCTTGGTGAGCCCTTCATATAACAACAACAAACACTTTAAGGCTATTTTTCCTGCTAAATGTTTACCATTTCTGCCATAGCTCAAATTATGTGCCCTCCAAACAGGCTGTACATCATGTCCACCACAGTTCAAATGATGTGCCCACCAAGCAGGCTGTACATCATGTCCACCACAGCTCAAATGATGTGCCCACCAAGCAGGCTGTACATCATGTCCACCACAGCTCAAATAATGTGCCCTCCAAACAGGCTGTACATCATGTCCACCACAGCTCAAATGATGTGCCCACCAAGCAGGCTGTACATCATGTCCACCACAGTTCAAATGATGTGCCCACCAAGCAGGCTGTACATCATGTCCACCACAGTTCAAATAATGTGCCCTCCAAACAGGCTGTACATCATGTCCACCACAGCTCAAATGATGTGCCCACCAAGCAGGCTGTACATCATGTCCACCACAGATCAAATGATGTGCCCTCCAAACAGGCTGTACATCATGTCCACCACAGATCAAATGATGTGCCCACCAAGCAGGCTGTACATCATGTCCACCACAGCTCAAATGATGTGCCCACAAAGCAGGCTGTACATCATGTCCACCACAGCTCAAATGATGTGCCCACCAAGCAGGCTGTACATCATGTCCACCACAGATCAAATAATGTGCCCTCCAAACAGACTGTAAATCATGTCCACCACAGCTCAAATAATGTGCCCTCCAAACAGACTGTACATCATGTCCACCACAGCTCAAATAATGTGCCCACCAAGCAGGCTGTACATCATGTCCACCACAGCTCAAATAATGTGCCCTCTAAACAGACTGTACATCATGTCTTCTATGTGTTTCTGACACACATAGATTATAAACCAGTTTAGAATAGGTACAATGTATCCCTGTGTATTATAAGAGACAACTAAAAGAGTTAGCACCTGAAAAAACATTTGGCTCATGATTATAAGATTGTTAGTTCGATTCCTTGACCAAATGGCACATTGAGCAAGACATTTTATTTCCCGTTGCTTCAGTCCACTTAGCTGACAAAAATGAGTTGTACCTATAATTGAAGGGGTCAGCCTTGTTTAACACTGTGTCATACTGAATTTTCCTGAGAACTGCGTTATGGCTGCGTATTCTGTCAAGTACTTAACTAGTTTCAGATAATTTCATGAGCATCATTTCTTTTGACTGAATTAACTGGAGCACTCATCGTTGCAAACAACAGAGGTCTAACAATAATAATTGCCTCAAAAAAGACCCTATGGCTAGTGTGAAGCCTATCAAGGGGTCTTGTTTTAGCAGAGAAAATTGTCTTAAAACATTAGTTGTTGTTATTCTCTGTTTCTGACAGAAATAATTAATTTTATCTCTGACTTTAGAAGCCAGATTTTCTCTTTGTTAAGTATAATTTCCATTTTTCTACAATTAGGGATTTCATTGTATTGTTGTTTTCATCTAACCAATAGAGTGAGCTAAGATTTTCTCACACTTCATCAAATATCACTTATTTGACAGAACTCTTTTACAATTGAGAACATAAAACCTAGCTGCAATGGGTTGAAGAGTTTCATATTATCAACTGCTGAATGTTCTTATGTCCTAAGAATGAACATGTCCATTAGAAGCTGTGAGATAGTAATACCAGGATTGGCTGAAAAGTTCATAGGCTGACAAAGATACTCTTATGGAATGACCAAATAAGGTTTATTTTTCAACATAATCCCTGGACAGAAACAATGCAGTTATTAATACTCAGACTCAGAAGCTCCCGCGTCTTGCGACGCATGAGGCAATCACAGTGTTCCACCGCGTTCGGTCAGCAGCCAGTTGCACAGCGTCCCGCCATTGTCTGTTTGTCGCTCGCAGGTCCCTCTCAACTGTCTGGCGCCAGTTCATTTTGGGTCGCCCTCTCCGTCTGCTTCCCTGTGGTTCCATTTAAGTACTTGGTTCGCCAGTCTCTCCGGGGGAAGTCTCAAAGCATGCCCAAACCAGCCCAGGTGCCGCTTGCAGATGGCAGAAGAGACTAGCTGCTGGTTGGTGCGGTTCCTGACTTCCTGGTTTGTTACATGGTCACTCCATTTAATCCCCAGGATCTTTCGCAGACACCTGGAATCGAATGCGTCCAACTTCTTCTCTTGGCTGGTCTTAAGGTGCCATGTTTCACTTCTGTACAAGAGTGTGGACAGCACGTTGTTGTTGTAGAATCTCATCTTTGTTTTGAGGGTGAACTTCCTGCTCCTCCAGATCTTGACAAGCTGGTTAAATGCTGCTGAAGCCTTTCCCATTCTACATTGCAATTCACTGTCCATGGCGCCCCCATTGTCAATGGAGCTTCCTAGGTAGGTGAAGTTGTCCACTATCTCCACCTCCCCCTGTTCAATGAAGACACTGGTTGGTGGTGGGTGTGTCCCAGATAACATGCTTTTGGTCTTCTTAGCACTGATATTGAGACCTAAGCTTCCTGCTTCGACATTGATATTGTTCACAATGATTTGCAGGTCAGCTGTGCTCTCTGCAAGTGCAACAATATTGTCTGCAAAGTCCAGGTCAGACAACTTTTGCTCTCCTACCCAAGATATACCCTGGTCTTTAGACTCTCTTCTTAGTACTCAGTCAATGGCTATGGCAAAGATAATTGGAGAGAGCAAGCAACCTTGATGCACACCAGTAACCACCTCAAACCAGTCACTGTAACCATCCTCTGTCCGTATGCAGCACTTGGAGTTTGCGTAAATCTGTTCGATTGCCGAAATGACTTTTTGGGGCAGACCATACTCATGCATGATGCTCCAGAGTGACGGTCGATGAATGCTATCGAATGCTTTATTCGATAGCAAGTTATTAATAAGAAGAGTTGAAATTAATGCATGCAAGATTTCACAGCTCTAGCTTCACTCCTTCATAGTCAGCCTATGAATTTTCAGCCGAACTTCATACAATGATCAATTAAAGCAAACATCTAAAACCTTTAGTATAGATATTTTCTTGTGGACTGTTGATGCACCTGGTTGTTCACTGTGGAAGGACAATGCTGCAATTGAAGGCAATTGGAAAGAGGAAGCTTACATTTACAGAATGAAGCAGACACACAGAAAGAACCCTTCGATTAAGCTATACTCCAAATCTCATCTCATTATTGTCAATGTTCTTTAAAATTAAGCATTAGATTATATAGTCATTTTTTAGAAACACTTAGATATATTCAATAGAATCAAATTCTGGAAACTGAGATGCCAACAAAGACGAGGATGATCAATATATATATATGTATGTATATATATATATATATATATATATATATATATATATATTATTAGGTTATGCAAGAAATGCTTAGGATTATCCTGAATGCAGTAATGGTTAATTACTACACTAGATAGAGTTGACGTACGGTGAGGGGTTACTCAACGAGTTATGGAAGAATAGTTGAAGAAACTCAGTTTCTGATCCTTCTGTATTCCGGAGTGTAGATAAAGAATGAATAATAACAGGTAGACATCATAAAAAGTTAATTTATTCCTTATTCTTCGTTTATTCCTTATTCCTGGTTTAACATCCTAAACACCGTCTTGTGACTACACTCGCCAATAAGAGAATGCAGCCGGCAGTTCACCTTGAAATGGGATAAATTATCCAGCGCTAGTGCATATCGGAGTGGATTGAAGGACTGCAGATTATGCAACCTTGAACTTTTTTATATCTTAAAATCCCAAAACAAATTAATAAATGACAGAATCGAATGATCGTTATACTGCAACCACAAACTGAAGGCTAAATTCTCTCACTATAAAATAACTTAACATTCGAACCCGAGACTACAACATCGCTTTCTCGCTAACTAATTCCTCTCAATAACTACTTCCTAACTATATCCCCTACCCCCACACTACAAGACAATACCCTGCTTATCATTATAAATAGATACTTGAGTGCGATTTGTAGACTACAACTATGAACCCGATGTATCCCTTTCTCGTAGCTTTCGTCTGTCTCCTCTCTATCTCTCTTTCTTTCTCTCTCTCCCTTCCCCTCTCTCTCTCTCGCCCCACCCCCCGGTCTACCTCCCTCCCTCTCCACATCTATGAACCTGCTCTCTGTGGCAATAAACAACTCCAAACTTGACTATATCAACGCAATACCTAAGGTTGTCACTTTGAGAGTAAGCAGTATAATAAAACCCCTACCACAACATTTTGATTAAGCTATCTGTATTCTTCAAACCACTCTCTCCCATTTCTCCACCCCCTACATATCTCTCTCTCTCTCTCTCTCTTTCTCCTTCTTTCTCTCTTCCTTTTCTACTCTATCTTCCCTAATAACTTCCTTTAAGAAATACAAGGGTATTTACATTTCAGCCATTCTGCACTGAGGAAACGGTAGATGCAGCATTTGAAAATTGAGTTTCTGCAAACAAATAATTACCAATTTGCACATAGCATGACTAGGCTGTATAACTACTGTTGAAACATTTGTAAGCACTCGGAATAAATTACCTTTTTATGATGTCTACCTGTTATTATTCATTCTTTATATATATATATATATATATATATATATATATATATACTTGGGGAGGGTCATATTTGTGTAATAGTATTGCCAGAATTAATAACAGAACACACTCACAGTTTAGTTGGTTTTCGCTTCTGTGTCTTTTATATTGGTTAATTTAATTTATTTGGTCCCCAATGTTGCCATTGACTGACCAACGGTCAAAAATACAGATACAATATAGACACAAACACATATATATAATCTATTAAAGTTCTTTCGTTGAACATCTGCAACATCGTCAGTGGTGCTATTATGTTTCCTCCTGTTGCATTGTATGCCTATGCCATCTTTATTTAGTCTGTTTATTTATTTGTTTATTTTTTGTCTTCTCTGCGCATGCGTTTGCGTGTGTGTATAGTGTTTTGTTTGATGTGTGTTCTTGTTTGGGTGACTGTGTATTGGTTAATGTATTCTATCTTAGTTTACTAGTGTGTGTTTATATGTGTTTATTGTTATTGTGCTTGTGTATGTATTTATTTATTTATTTATTTATTTATTTATTTATTTATTTATTTATTTATTTATTTATTTATTTATACTTCTCTTAGGTCAGTGTTGTTTGGGTGTTGTTGTTATTCCATTCATTTTTTCTGTTTAGCCTTGGCCTTCTAAGTTCAATTTCGCTGGCCTCTCTGATTTGCCTATCTGCTGGGTCATTTCTATGTTTAGATATTATTCTAACTTCTATGTTGTCTATGTTACCGTTGTGTTGTTGTCTGGCATGTTCGTATAGTACTGAACCGTTTTTTTGTCCTTTTAGTTCCCCCCAGTGTTGCTCTATCCATTCACCTATGCTACGAGCTGTCTCGCCTATGCATGTTGTTGTCATGTTTCTGCAAGTACCCTCTGTACAACTTATGCTATAGACTACGTTTCTAGTTTTACAGTTTATCCGGGGGTTTATTCTACATATGATACATTTCCTATTAGTACAGTGGGTTTTCTTAAAAGGGTAGGTTTTGCTGATCAGGGATTTTATGGTGGTTCCTGGCTTTTCTACCACCTTAATCTTTAAGTGGGTCTTTCTCAGGGCCTTTCTACACTGGTTAGCTAATTTCCCTCCAGGGGTAGCGTCCACAAACATGACACTCTGGTATCTCTGGTTGTCGTACCATGAGGTGGCTTCCCTATCTTATGTCTAGTCCAATCTAAGCTATTCCATGATTTGCTCCTGTATAATGGGCAAATTCCTTTCATGTCCAGTTCTATGAAGGTCTTATACTTCTCCGTGGCTCCTTTGTATACTCTGATTCTGTCTCTTTGGTTGTAGCCAGAGAACTGCATGCGGTTGATGAAGTGTTGGATGTGTCTTTCCATTTCTGTTGGGTCGCACATGCGGGACATGTTCTTCATCACTCGAACCAAGTCTGCGATCAGAATATTAAACTTAGCACTACTGGACATTGCTGAGTTTTTGAGTATCAGGTATTTGGAGGCCATGGGTTTAGCATAGTGTGAGTGGAGAATTTGGGCTCTCTCGTCTATAGTGTTAATCCAGAGTTCCATGTCTAATACAGGTAGTCTATTGTTAGGGTGTTTGGAAGGGTAGTCGATAGTTACAGTTATACTCTGGTGTATGGAATTAGCTATCTGCTGGATGCTTTCCATTGTGCTACGTTCTAAATCAAACTTGTTAGTGGTCTCTTGTGGGGATGTCCTTTATTACTATATTGATGTCATCTACGAAACAAGAGTACATGATGAGGTCTATGGAGCTCTCATTAAGGAGATCTTTGAGTCTCCTTTCCCACCATACCATAAAAAGGTTGGCAACGTCAGCAGCTATGCTGACGCCAATGGCTGCTCCCTCATTTTGGGTGTAGATCTTCTCGTTGAACTTGAATATGTGGCCCTTTAGGGTAGTTTTGATACTAGCCCCTATTGCATGTGCGACCATTTTTCTTACCTGATCATTGTTTTCAACAATATATATATATATATATATATATATATATATATATACACACATATGTGTCTGTGTGTGTGCAAAGTTGATCAAGAAATATATATATAAGAAACACAAATTTGAATAATTTTGAAAACTAAACAATGCACTAGAAAATTAAAATTGCCAAGATAACAATAGAATCTTAGCTTAGCAAATTTAATAATCCCAAATATTTTCTGATTTAAAAACCCATTATCAAGGGAGTATCCTTGTGAGAGACTTACAGGAGCGATTGCAGATGACTTGTTAGGAAGGCAGATTTAAGTTAAATCTTTTAACTTAAATCTGCGATCGATTCTGTAAGTCTCTCACAAGGATACTCCCTTGATAATGGGTTTTTAAACCAGAAAATATTTGGGATTATTAAATTTGCTAAGGTAAGATTCTATTGTTATCTTCGCAATTTTAATTTTCAAGTGCATTGTATGGTTTTCAAAATTATCGAAATTTGTATTTCTTATTCAACCAAGCTTCAAGCAAACTACAACATGCTGTTATATATCATCATCATCATCATCATCATCATCATCATTTTACGTCCGCTCTTCCCTGCTCGCAAGGGTGGGACAGGTCTTATTCAGTACAGCATCTCTCCACTCGTCACGGTCCTTCTTTATCTCCACCGTGATCTGAGGTCTGTTCTCACCACCTCCGCCCATGTTTTTCGTGGTCTACCTCTACCACGTCTTCCTTCAACTGGCATTTCCTGCCACTTCTTTACCCATCGGTCATCCTCCATGCGCATCACATGTCCATACCACCTCAGTCTCCTCTCCCGTACACTACATTCTATCCCTCTCAGACACAGTTTCTCTCTCAACACATTCATGCTGGGTATTTCACGCACATTTACACTGCACATCCAACAGAGCATGCTTGCTTCATTTCTCTCCAGCCGTCGCATATCCTCTGCAGTTGCTGCCCATGTCTCACTACCATGCAGCATCACGCTCCTCACACAGGCATCATATAACCGGCCTTTCGTACGCAGGGAGAAACCCTTCTTCGTCAGCAGAGGAAGCAGCTCCCTAAACTTCTTCCAACCCGTCCTTATTCTAGATACTATGGCCTCAGAACCCCCCCCCCCCCTCCCATGCTAATCTGATCTCCTAGGTACCGGAAGCTATCCACCACTTCTATAGCACCCTACTGCATTTGAAAAATGTGTCTATCAATGCGACTTCTACTGTCTAATTTCCCTGTACATCTACTGCATACATATTTCCCCCTACCTGTTAGTTTGCTTGCTATCCCGCTACATCTCTTGTGTACCCAGGACCTGCATTGTGTGCATTTTATAGAATTTATGCCAGTTCCTTTTCTGCATATCGAACATGGCCATTTCCCTGACGGAATCAGAGTTTTGTCTTTTTCTACTCATCAACACTTTTGTCTTAGCTAGGTTCACTCTCAGTCCTCTTGCTTCCAACTGCTGTTTCCATAGCCAGAATTTATTCTCTAGCTCCTCTACTGATTCTGCTATAAGAACCAGATCGTCAGCATAGAGAAGTTCCCATGGACAGACAGTCTTAAACTCCTGTTATGGCTTGGAGGACTATAATGAACAAGAGTCGGCTGGGGACCAAATCTTGATGTACTCCTACTTGTATCTGGAATTCCTCACTAAACTCCATTCCTACCCTGACTTTACTGAGAGTACCTCTGTACAAAGTTTGCACTGTCCTCACAAACCATTCCTCAACACCTAGTTTCCTTAGGGACCACCAGATGACAGATCGGGGTACCCTATCAAAGGCCTTCTCTAGGTCAACAAAGGCTAAGTATAGTGGCTTATTTTTCTCTAAGAACCTCTCTTGCAATTGTCTTACCAAGAAGAAGGCATCTGTTGTACTCTTCCGAGGCACAAAACCAAACTGCATCTCATCTAGTTTGACCCTTTCTCTAATTAGTTGTGTTAATATCCTTTCTGCCACTTTCATAACCTGATCCATCAATTTTATACCCCTATAATTGCTCCTCTCCAGAATATCCCCTTTACCTTTGTAGCAATTTATGAGAATACTGCTGCACCAGTCTTTGGGTATGACACCACCATATATAGCCTGATTGATGATGCATGCAACCAGTTTAGTGCCTACGTCCCCTGATGCCTTCAGCATCTCAGCAACTATTTTCGATGGTCCAGCAACCTTACCATTTTTCATTTCCTTAATCACCTCTTGGACCCTATATTTGTCAATCTCAATAGCTGGTCCCTCTGTCGGATCTACTAAGGGTAATTTCTCTCTCTCCCATTCGCTCTCCACATTCATCAGTCTCTCATAATGACATTTCCAGGCCTCCTTTTTCTGATCATCCGTGACACTAAGTACACCGGCATCATGCCGGACACATTTATCTCCAACAACATCCTGATTTGCATTGAGACACTGCCTTGCAATCAGCAACACCGCATGCCTCTGATCTTCCGGTCGCAGAACATTGGCAAACCTCCTACTCTCAGCCTCCCTGCGTGCTAAGTACACCTGACGTCTAGCTTCTCTCTTAGCGGCTGTATATTCTTCCCTACTCCCACCCTTTTTCCAAGCCTTCCATGCTAGTCTTTTGTCTCTAATGGCCTTATCTACTGTGCTGTTCCACCACCAGGTCACTCTCTGTCTGGCTGGATCTCTGCTCCAGCCACAAGTTTCATCAGTAGCCTGCAGAAAGTTGTCACGTAAGAAATTCCAGTTATTATCTATGTCATACGTCTCTAAATCGTCTTCTTTTTCGTCATATACATCTTGAAGGGCTTTCCTAAATTTGTATTTTAGTGAAAGGTCTTTTAGCTTCCAGACCTTTCTTCTCCACACCTTCCTGTATGTCTCATTCCATCTCTTGCTTACTGAGATATCACTAACGACTAACCTATGCTGTGGGGTACATTCTTCCCCAGGGTATGCCTTGGTATTAGACACTATCTGCCTATCCCGCTGCCTAACTAGTAAGAAGTCAATCTGGCTTATGTGCTCGTATTAGGTGATTGGCAGGTTTCTGGAAGTTTGTGTTGCAAATAGTCAGTGTACTTGCATCACAAAATTCAAGAAGTCTCACTCCTTCTTCATTTCTTGAGCAGTAACCGTGCCCACCATGTACCCCAGTGTAACCATCCTGGAGCTGTCCAACATGACCATTGAAGTCCCCTGCTAGCATAATGATGTCTCCGTCCTCTGTCATTGCGATTGTTTGTAAAAGTTGCTTGTAAAAGCAGTCTTTCTCATCTTTGCCTAGGCCTGCTTGGGAGCATAGGCAGAGATGATTGTCAGTAGTCTCCTGCCTACAACTAATCTAAGCTTAATTTTTCGATTACTAACTCGAACTACCTCTATTGTCTTATTGATCCATCTCTCAGCCAGGAAAATGCCTACTCCCCCTAACCCATCATCCTTACCTACCCAGAAAAGCTTATAGCTAAGATGTTTGCCTACGACTAGTCTCGCAGAGGCACCTCTCCATCTCACCTCTTGCACGCAGCACACATCCACATGCTTTCTCTCTAGCATCTCCGCTATTTCAGCAGATCTACCCCTGAGAGTGCCAACATTAAGTGTTGCAACTCTGAGATGCGACGTCTTCATATTTTGTTGTTGTTCCTATTTGTTGCTGTGCTGATAAGTGTTTTGGCATTGATACACTGGTTGGATGCCCTTCCTAACACCAGCGCCACTTTACAGTATGGACTGCGTGCTTTTATTTGTGCCACCAGCACTAGAGAGGATGTCTTACTAAACTCAAGGGCCCTCTCTACCCCTCCATTTTACAGCATGGTCATAAAAAAACAAAAAAAAAACACCTATTGACACGACACGCACACACTCACACACCAACACTCAGGCATACAAACTACAAACACACACGCCACTCACACACCAACACTCATTCATGCATGCAAACACACACACCACTCACACACACATATATATATATATTACCGGCAGTACTGATACAAAATCAAAATCATGTCAACTGTTGACTTTTCCCAGTCCAGTTCAGTTTTTATATAATAATAATAATAATTGTTTGCTTTACGCTGGTAATGGTGGTGGTGGTGGTGGTGAATGGTGGTGGTGAATGGTGGTGGTGCCAGTGATGGTGGTGGTGGTGGATGGTGTCAGTGGTGGTGGATGGTGTCAGTCATGGTGATGGTGGTGGATGGTGTCAGTGATGGTGGTGGTGGTAGTGTTGGAGGTGGTGGTGGATGGTGTCAGTGATGGTGGTGGTGGTGGTGGATGGTGAGTGATGGTGGCGATGGTGGTGGTGGATGGTGCTAGTGATGGTGGCGGTGGTAGTAGTGGTGGTGGTGATGGTGGTGGATGGTGTCAGTGGATGGTGGTGATGGCAGTGGTGGTGAACGGTGCCAGTGATGGTGGTGGTTGTGGTGGTGGATGGCGGTGGTGGTGGATGGTGTCAGTATGGTGATGGTGGTGGTGGTGGATGGTCAGTGATGGTGGTGGCAGTTGTTGTTGTTGTCGTTGTTATTGTAGTTGCTGTTGTTGTTGTTGTTGTTGTTGTTGTTGCTGCTGCTGCTGCTGCTGCCGTTGTTGTTGTTCTTCATTTCACTGATGCTGCAGACAATGGTGCTGTTGCTGTTATTGTAGTCGCATATATATAAATACATACATACACACACATTCAACACAGACAATGGTGTTGTTGCTGTTGTTGTTGCAGTAGTTGTTGAGTTGTTGTTGTAGTTGTTGTTGCAGTAGTTGCTGTTGTTGTTGTTGTTCCTGCTGCTGTCGTTGTTGTTGTTCTTCATTTCACTGCTGTTGCTGCTGCAGACAATGGTGTTGTTGCTGCTGTTGTTGTTGTTGTTGCTGTCGCTGTAGTTGTTGTTGTTGTAGTTGTTGCTGTGTTGAAATCTGGTTGTATCCACTGAGATATACATATACATACATATATATACACACACACACACATATATATATATATATATATACACATACATACATCAAAGGAGTTAGCAGTATGTCAACATATATATATAACAGAGTGTATATATATATAGAAATGTGTGTATATATATATATATATATATATATATATATATATATATATATATATATATATATATATATATATTATATATATATATATACAGCAGAGTATATAAAATAAAGTTAAATAAAAGTCAAATGAGTAAAATTTAGCTTTGTTTATTACTGCTATATATATTTCAGTGACAGCCATCTTTGGCTGTGACCTCTTCAGGCAGTTTGAATTAGTATGGTATAGACAAGTAGAGTATATATATATATATATAGTCCCACCCTTGCAAGCAGGGAAAAAACGGACGTAAAATGAAATGATGATGAAATATGTGTGTATATATATATGTCAGAACCTTTTCTTTTATTTTCATTTGGCATAATTAGTTTCATTGTACACACCTTTTTAATATTTCTGTGCAGCATTTAGCTTCTTCCTCACCTGTCTTCTATTTTATTTTTTACTTTTTGTTTACCTTGTTTTAAACCCTCATTCTTTTAAATCATCTGTTCCATTGTTCTATTTCTGTTGATTTACCTATGTATGTATGTATGTATGTATGTATGTATGTATGTATGTATGTATGTATGTATGTAGAATTCTAGGAGAAGGAAAACTCTGATATAACACCTGCAACCCTGATGGTATCCAATGATGTTGACTTGTTCTTCTTTTTGGTAAATATCATCTTGGTTAAGAGAGTGGGGCTGGCTTTGTGCAGTGCCTTTGCTCACTATAAAAGCTTCACGGCACAGGCATTGCTTTATATCTGGAGATGTCTCTGCACTTGTCATCACATGGTACCATGGGCCCAGCACTATGTGTCAATAATTGTCACAAGTATAGTGTTTGTACCAGAGTTTTCAAGTCGCTGGCTGGACTAAAAAGTCACACTCGTTCAGCTCATCGGTAGGGGTTCTCCTACATGGATATAAAGTAGTGGCCGTACTCGAAAACGAGTTGGCAGCCACCATGTATGTATGTATGTATGTATGTATGTATGTATGTATGTATGTATGTATGTATGTATGCATGTATGTGTGTATGTGTGTATGCATGTATGTATGTGTGTATGTGTAATGTATGGATGTATGTATGTGTATGTATGTATGTATTTATGTATGTACAGCACCTGGGAGAGAATACACTACACCAAGTGTGTATGTGTATGGAAAGAGGCTAAAAGTTGCTGACATGTTTGTTTACCTTGGGCATACATTGAACAATTCATGCACACTTGATGTTGAAATATCCTTAAGAATCAAGTAAGCCAGTGATACTTTTGGACAGCTGAATGAACGTTTGTGATTCAGACGAGGTATCACCATTGAAACCAAGGTAAAAGTTTATCTGACTTATGTCCTCTCCTCTTTGATTTATGCTCGTCAAACGTGGGTCACCTACGGAAAGAACCTCAAGAAACTGAAGAGGTTTCACCAACAATCTCTTCGTAAGATACTTGGGATTCCATGTGAAATGTTCTCAGTGATTTGGAAGTTCTCAAATGGAGCCGGTGCATGAGTATAAAGAACACGATCTGTTGGCATCGGCTGAGGTGGTGTAGTCATGTAGTGTGGTTGTCTGATGATCGTATTCCAAAGCAATCGTATATACAGGGACTGTATCAGGGGCACCTTGGCTTGCACTGAAATTTCATCTGATGAATGGGAGAAAATGGTTGAGGATTGTGCGAAATGGAGACGTTTGATCAAGTCAGGAAGTGAACACTTTGAAACTCATCGGAGGGAACACCAAACACTGAAAAGGAAGGTGAGGAAAATGAACTGTTCTGAACTGCCTGCTGTTGAGCAACATCTGGTTTGCCACACTGTGGTCAAGTCTGCCTGAGGAAAGCTGGTCAGATAAGACATGAACAAAGTCATATCAGTAGACCTCATGTAGATTATGATCTGAAAAGGTGTAGGGAATGTGGCAAGAAATGTGCAGGCCTGGGAGGTCTTAAAAAACATATAAGAAGAACACACTGTCAGAACCAAAAAGTGGAAACTCCCAGAGGAATTTACAGTTTCCATGTGTGCACCAGAGAACGCAAATCTTTGGCTGGTTTGAAGAGTCACATTTGTGCCTCACATTTTTTAACATTTCCTCAGGCGATGTCAATACTCGTACATGAGTTTTCAGCCATCATGCATGTATGTATGTCAGGTCACTCTTTAGCGCTACTGGTAGCATGTAACCCAGTATAACTTGAGCATAGTCGGGTCATCAGCGACTAAACAAGCAACTCCACCAAGCTTACTTGGTGAGCAGGGTGAATTTGGACACCCTGTGAGAGGAAAAGCAAAACCTGTCAAAGGGCAGAGGAACTCAGGAGAGTCAACAATCATCCAATAAAGACTCCTACTGTTCATTAAGACTCCTACTGTTCATTAAGACTTCTCTATAGGAGAAGGTCACTCTGATATAAAACCTGCGACTTTGTTTGCATCCAATGATGTAGACCAGTTCATCTTTGAGGACAAATGCATTTCATGTTCAGGGAGTGAGATTGGCCCCATGCAAAGCCTTTCCTTACTAAAAAAGCTTCAAGCACAGGCATTATTTGATATGTGAGATGTTTTGCAATGCATGGTATTGCTGGCCATAGGCAAGTCCCTAGCAGGACTAAAAAGCCACAGCTGTGATGCTCATGGTTAAGTATCAAACGATGGCATACTGGAAATCGAATTGCAGCCATCATGTATGCATGTATGTATGTATGTGGTGAGGAGGGTGATTTTGGAAACCCTGCAGGACAAAAAACAAAACTTGAGAAAGGGCAGAAGAACTCATAAGAGTCAACGTCCATCCAAAAGTGTGTAAATATGTATATACACATGTACATATGTATGTCTATGTATATGTGTATATACATGGGTGCATGTGTATGTATATGCGTGGGGACATAGAAATAATCGGGCTGGACACCCGATTGCGCGGTTAAACCACTGGGAGTGAAGGACCCCTAGCCTTTGTCAGGGCATTCTTCTAGGAAAAGGCAACTCAGGAAACTGGGATAACTCTGATATAAAACCTACGCCTCAGTAGTTATCGATGATGTTGATCTTTTCTTCTTTTCCGGTTATAGCTACTGTCGCTCAGAGAGTGGGATTGGCTCAGTGCACAGCCTTTCCTCACTTTAAAAAGTATCTTCACGCACAGGCATTGCACAATAGAATTAATTAATAATTATTAATAATGGTTTATCATGCAATGGCCATACTCGATAATGAGGGGGCAGCCATTATGTATGTATGGGTGTGTGTATGTATGTATACATGCTTATATGTATGTGTGTGTGTATGTATGTATATATGCATGTTTTCTGTGCTCGCTCTCTCTCTCTCTATATATATATATATATACACACTATATATATATACCCACAACACATACATTCTTATGTAATATATTTATTACATTTAATCAATATTTGAGAGCTTTCTGTCAATCACAAGACTCAGGACTTAAAGTTGTCAGTTCTCCAATAGATTATTTATAGATTTTTATTCGCTTGTCTGAATAATGTTCAAGAGTATTATCACAATGGAACAAATGTTTAGTAAAATATTGGCCAAATGCTTCACACATTCTACTAATCGAAAGTAATAAGTTACTTTGGGTTCATTCAATTTTTCAAAACTGTTTTTGCGGTTGGATAATCTTAATCAGGTTTGCTTGAATAAGATCTTTTGGAATGTCAACAGCCAATAGAATATATGGGAGCAGACACGAGGACCTGTACAGCAGCAGACATATTATACTTCGGTTTTGGGGGAAAACATTTTGTATAGTTTTATTGAAATCAAAAGTGAATCGATTTGATGATGTAGCCACATTTGAGTTTGGCAGAATATGGAACACACATGAAATAAATAAAATTTCTTTGACTGGTCTTAATCCTGCCCCCCCCCCCCCCCCCCCCCCCCCTCATACTCCTCCTCCTCCTCATCATCATCATCATCATCTCCACTACCACCACCACCATCAACACCACCACATCCCTGGTTATATTCACTATCATGACTAATATGCTTACATTGGTTAAGCTAAGTATGAAGACTATGAAGGCTATCATAGTTCTAATGTCTACGATGGCTTTGATGGCTGTGATGGCTTTGATGGCTATGATGGCTATGATGGTTGTGATGGCTTTGATGGTTGTGATGGCTATGATGACTATGATGGTTGTGGTGGCTATGATGGCTATGATGACTATGATGGTTGTGGTGGCTATGATGGCTATTATGACTATGATGACTATGGTGGCTATGATCATTATGGAGGCTATGATGACTATGATGGCTCTGGTGGCTATGGTGACTATGATGGCTATGATGGCTATGATGGCTATGATGGCTATGATGGCTATGATGGCTATGATAGCTATGATGGCTATGATGGCTATGATGGCTATGATGGCTATTATGACTATGATAGCTATTAGGACTATGATGGCTATTAGGACTATGATGACTATGATAGCTATGATGGCTATGATGGCTATGATGGCTATGATGACTATGATGACTATGAAGACTATGATGGCTATGATGGCTATGATAGCTATGATGGCTATGATGACTATGATGACTATGATGACTATGATGGCTATGATGGCTATGATGACTATGATGACTATGAAGACTATGATGGCTATGATGGCTATGATGACTATGATGGCTATTATGACTATGATGACTATGATGGCTATTATGACTATGATAGCTATGATGACTATGATGACTATGATAGCTATGATGACTATGATAGCTCTGAAGACTAGGATGGCTATGATGGCTATGATGACTAAGATGACTATGATAGCTATGATGGCTGTGATGACTATGATGACTAGGATGACTATGATGGCTATGATGGCTATGATGGCTATGGTGGCTATGATGACTATGATGACTATGATGACTATGACGACTATGATGTCTATGATGGCTATAATAATTATGATGACTATAATGGCTATGAAGGCTATGATGAATATGATGACTATGATGACTATGATGACTATGATGACTATGATGGCTATTATAGCTATGATGACTATGATGACTATGATGACTATGATGATTATGATGACTATGATGAGTATGATGGCTATGATGACTATGATGGCTATGATGTCTATGATGACTATAATGACTATGATGACTATGAGGACTTGAATGATTATGATGACTTGATGACTATGATGACTATGATGACTATGATAGCTCTGACTATGATGGCTATGATGGCTATGATGGCTGTGATGGCTGTGATGGCTATGATGCTGTGATGGCTATGGTGGCTATTATGGCTATGATAACTATGATCACTATGATCACTATGATCATTATGATGGCTATGATGGCTGTGATGACTATGATGACTATGATGACTATAATGACTATGATGACTATGATGGCTATGATGGCTATTATGACTATGATGACTATGATGACTATGATGGCTATGATGGCTATGATGGCTATGATGGCTATGATGGCTATGATGACTACGATGGCTATGATGGCTATGATGACTATGATGGCTATGATGACTATGATGACTATAATGACTATGATGACTATGATGGCTATGATGGCTATGATGACTATCATCACTATGATGACTATGATGGTTATGATCACTATAATGACTATGCTGACTAAGATGGCTATGATGACTATGATGGTTATGATGACTATGATGACTATGATGGCTAATGATGACTATGATGGCTATGATGGCTACGACAACTATGATGATTATGACGACTATGATAGGCATGATGGCTATGATGACTATGATGACTATGGTGATTATGATGACTATGATGACTATGATGGCTATGGTGACTATGATGGCTATGAGGACTATGATGACTATGATGGCTATGATGGCTATGATGGCTATGATGGCTATGGTGGCTATGATGACTATGATGGCTATTATGGCTATGACGACTATGATGGCTATGATGACTATGATGGCTATTATGGCTATGATGACTATGATGACTATGATGACTATGACAACTATGATAGCCATGATGGCTATGATGACTATGATGACTATGGTGACTATCATGACTATAGTAGCAGCTACGATGGTTATGACGGCTGTGATGGCTAAGATTGCCATGGTGATTAACATAGCCATTATGACTATGGATGGGTATGATGAGCATGCCAAACCCAAAATTTAGAGCTTCAAACATGATGCCATCTACTTCATTTGTTGAAGAAGTTTTGATTGGTAAATGTAAGCAGCTTGAGTAATTAATGAGGTGTTTTCTCATTAAATTAACTGACAACCTCTCCAAATCCTATTCTAATTAGTTAACAAACGAGCAAAATTGTAATGAAAATAATTTGCAAGTTTATTACTTGAAGCTATATCTGTGATATCTGTTAATATCTTACACAAAAGTCTATTAACGTAATTATGATGTAATTACTGTATATATCATCATCATCATCATCATCAACGTTTAACGTCCGTGTTCCACGCTTGCATGGGTTTGGACGGGGGTAGTCCCACTTGAGGCAAGAGTGATTGTCTTGCTCGCATAGGACTGTCTGGCAGGTTTTCTACAGTTGGATGCCCTTCCTAACACCAACCACATTTACAGTGTGGGGCTGGGAGGTTTTTACCGTGTTACCTACACGGCCACATTACAGCGTGGACTGTGTGTTTTTTTGTCGTGACACCTACACGATCTCATTTGTTTCGGCCTGGATGGTGTGGCACCAACACAACTTTACATACAACGGGGTGGCGTGGATGAGTTGGGGGTGGTGGGGACGGGGGGGGGGGGGGTATTTTGTTAGAGATGCCTACTGGCTGTAGTAGGTTTTACTATGTATTTAGGTAAGGCGGGTCTTCTCTGTTACTGAGTACCGCCAAAGGTCTCGGTCCAGTGGCATTGTCTTATATATATATATATATATATATATATGCTTTGATCAATTAATATCCAAATAATATTTTATATTCACTGGTGTTGTGACAATATTTAGATATCCCTCAAGATAATGAACAACAACAAAGAAGGTCTCCCTCACTCCCTTCCCAACCCCCACACCCATCTTATTAGTATGAATAAACATAAATTATGTTTTTAACTTGTTCAATTAAACGCCCTCTATGAAGTAAATGGCTGCATTTCTGTTGTCATAGAAACCAGATTTATCACAGTGCATGTGATAACAACTCGATATATGTATATATATATTATCACAGTAACTACTGGAAAAGTCTGTTTGTATTCGAACAACTTGCTGTATATCTCCACTGTCACAATAGTATCTAATTAACCCAACCCTGCCGGCAGAGCTGTTTTGAGGTGTGTGTGTGAGGATGGGGGGATGTGTGAGGTGTGGAGGCTTAGAAAAATAAGATTGCACATATACACACACAATATATATATATATAAGTTTATCCCGGGTTCAATAGGAGGTAACCACAGTAATTAAGGTACTCAATACATAGCAGAGTATAAATGTTTTAAATATAGAAAAGCTTCTACAGGACTAGAACTGTTTCATTCGTGAGAAGTTATCAGGGAGCTTCCTGATTATTTCTCACAAATGAAACAGTTCTAGTCCTGTAGAAGCTTTTCTATATTAAAATATATATATATATATATATATATATATATATATATATATAGTAAAAATGTGAAGACTAAAATCCGAAGAGGGCTCGATAAGGATTATATATATATAAATATGATACATATATAGACTGGCAACTGAAGCTGGCTGTGGGAGGAAAAATCCAGCGTCCACATACTCCCTCCACAACACTGATATCAAGAAGTCCTCTTGTGAACGTGACCTGGGCATTACTGTCAGCAGCGATTTGCGTTGGACAAAGCATGTCTCTAAGATTGTCAAGAAGGCTGAGGGTGTCTTGGCATCACTCAGCAAGACCTTTGTTAGCCGCTCTCCAGCCATCTATTTAAAGCTGTATGCAGTTATGGTACGACCACACTTGGAATTCCCATCATCAGTCTGGAACCCCTATCTTGCTCAGAACATTGACCTCCTGGAAATTGTTCAGAGACGTGCAACCAAGCGCCTACCCTCCATCAGACACCTACCATACTCTGAATGCCTTGCTTCCCTGGGCATGGATTCATTGAAGCTCTGACGTCTGGCAATGGACTTGGTAAACACCCACAAAGTTATTAACCATCTCGCCAACAACAACCCTGAGCACCTTTTTGATTTCCATGTGTCTAACACACGTGGACATGCCTACAAAATCAGAAAACAACACAGCTCCCATGACTTTCGGAAACTATTTTTCACGCTCAGAGTTGCTGAAGCATGGAACAAACTGCCTGCGTCAGTTGTTAGCTGCCGAGACACTGCATCCTTTAAAACCCTCATGCTTCCCGAAATTCGCCAAAACTACACCTGATGTCCCCCTTCCATACACATGCACACATGTATATCATGACTCATGCACTGTTCATTTTCCTGACGTTTGTACATTACATACACTTTTTGATGAGTTGTAGTGCACCTGAGCACTGTACACAATATTTTCATTATTATTTATTAAACTTTAATCTGTTCTTATAATCATCATCATTTCATTTTACGTCTGCTTTTTCCCTGCTTGCAAGGGTGGAACGGGAACTGATTCTGGCTTGATTTCTACAGCTGGATGCCCTTCCTAACACCAACCTCATTTACAGTGAGGGCTGGGTGCTTTTTTGCTGTGGCACCTCCACGACCACTTTATATTCCCTATCATCTCATTTCTACAGCTGAGTAAACTGGAGCAATGTGAAATAAAGTGTCTTGCTCAAGGAAACAACACATCACCTTTTATATATATATATCTATATATGTAAAAGGTAAACAGAAATAAGAACACTAGGTACAGTATGTGGGAGGAATATATTAGATTAATGCTTAAAATAGCAGGGAGAGGGTCTTAACGTTTTGGCTATTAGTCATTCATCAGAAGAAAGAATGATAAATTAGAAAGATTGAAGGGATGGGCAGGGCGGAATCTGAAAAAATGTTTTTAAAGTAAAAATAGCAGGTCCATTCATGTTGTCATCTCTTGGAAAATTGTTGATGCTGGCTTTTTGTGTATGATATACTTTTTTTTAGAAAAGTGGATGATGGAGCGCGTCTACCTATATATATATATATATATATATATATATATATATATATATATATATATATATATATATATATATATATATACATGCACAGACAGACACACACACACATATATATATGTATATACATACACATATAATTATATATATACATTTCACATAGAAATACGTAACTTCTACAGGACTAGAACTGTTTAATTTA
Source organism: Eledone cirrhosa (assembly GCA_964016885.1). Classification (NCBI taxonomy): domain Eukaryota; kingdom Metazoa; phylum Mollusca; class Cephalopoda; order Octopoda; family Eledonidae; genus Eledone; species Eledone cirrhosa. The sequence continues at coordinate 146,816,227 of OZ024742.1, read as the reverse complement.
TTTGAAATCATCATATAGAATAGATTTGTACCTTCTGCATGACTGGATCCCCAAAGTGAGACCAGCTGAGCTCATGGATGTTATCCAACCATCTTGCTCGGGGTCTACCCTTGGGTCTCCTATTGGTTGGTATTGGCCGTAAAATCTGTCTAGCAATTCTTTCCTGAGATATTCTAACCACATATCCATAGCATCAGAGCTGAGATCCCTCAATTCAGGGAAGTAGGGGCTCTACCTGGAGTGACTCTCTGATCTTTGAGCTGAGCACTCTATCAAGTAATGTTACTCCAAAGACCCTTAAGAGGAACACCATTTTGGTTGTTTGTATTCATGGTCATATTCTTTCGGTCATTACCCAAGATTCATGACCATAGGTAAGGGTTGGCACTAATACCAAACTGAAGGTAGCAGGTTTGGCTTTTACACCTAGCTCCCTTCTGATTGCTGAATGCTAAGCCGGTGCATTATTGCACCAGCTCCTGCAACACCAGCCACATATACAGTGTGGAACTGGGTGGTCCCATTATCACCTCATCCCTGAACTTTTTCCATCTTCTCCTCACTCTGGCTACTGTGCTTTCAGAACTCCCTCTGCCAATGCTTATTTGGTCACCCAGGTATCAGAAACTATCCACTACTTCTACAGAGCCCTCTGGACATTTGAAGAAGTTTGTATTCTTATTAATTCTTTTTAATTGTAATACTCAACATTTGTTAAGATGAATTTTACTAATATATTGAAATCGGTTATACTTTATATACTTTATATACTTTATATACTTTATATACTTTATAAAACTCTTTTTTAAAATAATTGTTCCTCTCATTTTTTTCAATTATGTCACTTTGACGAATCAAAGAAAGAAAGAAAAAAAAAAGAAAAACAGACCCTTAAATATATTTTCCGTGCTATTTCCAATTTCCCCCTCACTCTCTCTCTCTATATATATATGTATATATCATCATCATCATCATCATCGTTTAACGTCCATCTTCCACGCTAGCATGGGTTAGGCAGGAGTTGTCCCACTTGAGCCAAGATTGGTCGGGTGACCGTGTCTTGCTCATACAGGACTATCTGGAAGGTTTTCTACGGCTGGATGCCCATCCTAACACCAACCACATTTACAGTGTGGATATATATATATATATATATATATATATCATTCATCATTCATCATCATCATCATCATAATTTTACGTCCGCTTTTTCCCTGCTTGCAAGGGTGGGACGGGAACTGATTCTGGCTTGATTTCTACAGCTGGATGCCCTTCCTAACACCAACCTCATTTACAGTGAGTGCTGGGTGCTTTTTTGCCATGGCGCTTACACGACCACTTTGCAGTGGAGTGATATGGACCCCAGTCCCTATCATCTCATTTCTACAGCTGAGTAAACTGGAGCAATGTGAAATAAAGTGTCTTGCTCAAGGAAACAACACATCAGCCAGTCTGAGAATTGAACTCACAACCTTTTGATTGCAAGGCCAATGTTCTAACCACTAAGCCATGTGCCTCCATTATATATATATACACACACACACACACACATATATATATGTAATAATGACTTATGCATAACTATTGCAAGCAGGGAAAAGCGGACGTAAAATGATGATGATGATGATGATGATGATGATGATTAATATATATATCTTTATATATATAAAGGTGTTACTTACATATATGAGTGAATGTATGGATTCCTGATGGAGTTAGATCACCATAGTGGCAAACAGCATGTTGTAGACATTTTAGATCTTATGGAACTCATCCTTCTTTGGAACTAAACACAGCCAATTTCTTTCAGAGAAGTTAAGACAGTGATAAGGAAGTGAAAAAGATGTATAGAAGAAAAATTGACCCCAGTGCCTGATTGGTACTTTTGTTATTGACCTCGAAAGGATGAAAGGCAAAGTTGACCTCAGCGGGGTTTGAACTGAGAGGATAGGGAGCCAGAACAAATGCTACAAGGCATTGTATCTGACGTTCTAACAATTTCACCATTTCACTGCCTACATGAGTATGTAAGGTAATTAAAATCTTTAGGACTATATATAATGAGTGTGTTAAGACTGACCTTATCAAGTTCATGTGTAGTAAGGTAGCAATAAACTGCTTGAAGGCATTGCACTTCAACTCACCTCCACCTTCTATCACTAAGTTACTATCTTGTGCAATGGAGAAGAAGAGGAGGAAGAGGTGGAGGAGGAGTAAGAAGTACAAAGAAGTATGAAGGAGTAGGAGGAGGAGAAGAAAAAGAAGAAGGATGAAGAAGAAGAAGAAAAAGAAGAAGAAGGATAAAGAAGAAGAAGAAGTTACTATCTTGTGCAATGGAGAAGAAGAGGAGGAGGATGAGGAGGGGAGGAAGAAGTACAAAGAAGTATGAAGGAGTAGGAGGAGAAGAAGAAAAAGAAGAAGAGGGATGAAGAAGAAAAAGAAAAAGAAGAAGAAGGATAAAGAAGAAGAAGTTACTATCTTGTGCAATGGAGAAGAAGAGGAGGAGGATGAGGAGGGGGAGGAAGAAGTATGAAGAAGTATGAAGGAGTAGGAGGAGATGAAAAAGAAGTATGAAGAAAGAGTGGGAGGAGGAGCAGAAGAAGAAAAAGAAGAAGGATAAAGAAGAAAAAGAAGGACAAAGAAGAAGAAGAAGAAGAAGAAGAAGAAGAAGAAGAAGAAGAAGAAGAAGAAGAGGAGATTATCTGGAAATAATTCAATTAAATATGCAAGTGTTTCCTTCAGACAACCTAGTTCTAGTTAGATGTGGTTGCTGTGTGTGTGTGTGTGTGTACATGTGGGTGTGTATACATGTGTGTGTGTGTGCGTGTGTATATGTGTGTTTGTGCGTGTGTGTAGTTGCTGTATGTGTGTGTGTGCATGTGTATATGTGTGTTTGTGCGTGTGTGTAGTTACTGTATGTGTGTGTGTGTGTGTTCGCGTATACATGTGAGTGTGTGTGTATGTGTATGTGTATGTGCGTTTGTACGTGTGTGTGTGTGTGTGTGATACATGCGTGTTTGTGTACATATAAGTGTTTACATGTGTGTGTATATGTGTGCATGTTCACATGTGTTGTGTGTATGCATTATGTGTGTATGTGTGTATATGTGCATGTGTGTATATGTTCACATGTGTGGCGTGTATGAGTTATGTGTGGATGTGTGTGTGTATGTGTTCATGTGTGTTCATGTGTGTGCGTGTGTAAGTTCAGGTTTGTGGCGTGTGTATGTGTACATGTGTGTGGTGTATATGTGTGGCATATATGTGTGAGTGTGTATGACAGAGAGAAAAAGTAAGTGTATGTGTAAGTGTATGCATGTATGTGTTGTATGTATGTGTTGTATGTGTTGCATGTATGTGTTGTATGTATATGTATATGTTGTATGTATGTGTGTATGTATGTGTGTATGTATATGTTGTATGTATGTGTGTGTGTATGTATGTGTTGTATGTATGTGTTGTATGTATGTGTTGTATGTGTTGTATGTATATATTGTATGTATGTGTGTGTATGTATGTGTTGTATGTATGTGTTGTATGTATGTGTGTATGTATGTGTGTATGTATGTGTGTATGTATATGTTGTATGTATGTGTGTGTATGTATGTGTTGTATGTATGTGTGTGTATGTATGTGTTGTATGTATGTGTTGTATGTATGTATGTGTGTGTATGTATATGTTGTATGTATGTGTTGTATGTATGTGTTGTATGTATGTGTGTATGTATGTGTTGTATGTATGTGTTGTATGTATGTGTGTGTATGTATGTGTTGTATGTATGTGTTGTATGTATGTGTTGTATGTATGTGTGTACGTATGTGTTGTATGTATGTGTGTGTATGTATGTGTTGTATGTATGTGTTGTATGTATGTGTGTGTATGTATGTGTTGTATGTATGTGTTGTATGTATGTGTGTATGTATATGTTGTATGTATGTGTGTATGTATGTGTTGTATGTATGTGTTGTATGTATGTGTTGTATGTATATGTTGTATGTATGTGTTGTATGTATGTGTTGTATGTATGTGTTGTATGTATGTGTGTGTATGTATGTGTTGTATGTATGTGTTGTATGTATGTGTTGTATGTATGTGTTGTATGTATATGTGTGTATGTATGTGTGTGTATGTATGTGTTGTATGTATGTGTTGTATGTATGTGTTGTATGTATGTGTGTGTATGTATGTGTTGTATGTATGTGTTGTATGTATGTGTTGTATGTATGTGTTGTATGTATGTGTTGTATGTATGTGTTGTATGTATGTGTTGTATGTATGTGTGTGTATGTATGTGTCGTATGTATGTGTTGTATGTATGTGTGTGTATGTATGTGTTGTATGTATGTGTTGTATGTATGTGTGTGTATGTATGTGTTGTATGTATGTGTTGTATGTATGTGTTGTATGTATGTGTTGTATGTATGTGTTGTATGTATGTGTTGTATGTATGTGTTGTATGTATGTGTTGTATGTATGTGTTGTATGGATGTGTTGTATGTATGTGTGCATATGTATGTGTTGTATGTATGTGTGTGCATGTATGTGTGTGTATGTATGTGTTGTATGTATGTGTTGTATGTATGTGTGCATATGTATGTGTTGTATGTATGTGTGTGTATGTATGTGTTGTATGTATGTGTTGTATGTATGTGTTGTATGTATGTGTTGTATGTATGTGTTGTATGTATGTGTTGTATGTATGTGTTGTATGTATGTGTTGTATGTATGTGTTGTATGGATGTGTTGTATGTATGTGTGCATATGTATGTGTTGTATGTATGTGTGTGCATGTATGTGTGTGTATGTATGTGTTGTATGTATGTGTTGTATGTATGTGTGCATATGTATGTGTTGTATGTATGTGTTGTATGTATGTGTGTGTATGTATGTGTTGTATGTATGTGTTGTATGTATGTGTTGTATGTATGTGTTGTATGTATGTGTTGTATGTATGTGTTGTATGTATGTGTTCTATGTATGTGTTGTATGTATATGTATATGTTGTATGTATGTGTGTATGTATGTGTTGTATGAATGTGTGTATGTATGTGTTGTATGTATGTGTTGTATGTATATGTGTATGTATATGTTGTATGTATGTGTTGTATGTATGTGTTGTATGTATATGTTGTATGTATATGTGTATGTATATGTTTTATGTATGTGTGTATGTATATGTTGTATGTATGTGTGTATGTATGTGTCTATGTATGTGTGTATGTATGTGTTGTATGTGTGTGTGTATGTATGTGTTGTATGTATGTGTGTATGTATATATGTGTGTCTCTGGTGTGTGTATGACCATGTGTGTAGGGTAGAGGTGTGGTGGAGCGTGTTGATAGTAAGCTGCAGCATGTGAGAATGTATGCCGTGGTGGTGGTGGTGGTGAGGGGTGTGTGTGTTGGTGATGGTAGTAGTGATGGTGTTGGTGGTGGGGTGGTAGTGGTGGTGTTAGTGGTGGTAGTGATGGTGTTGGTGGTAGTGATGGTGTTGTTGGTAATGGTGGTGGGTGGTAGTGGTGGTGTTGGTGGTAGTGATGGTGTTGCTGGTAGTGATGGTGTTGGTGGTAGTGATGGTGTTGGTGGTAGTGATGGTGTTGGTGGTAGTGATGGTGTTGGTGGTAGTGATGGTGTTGGTGGTAGTGATGGTGTTGGTGGTAATGGTGGTGTTGGTGGTAGTGATGGTGTTGGTGGTAGTGGTGGTGTTGGTGGTAGTGATGGTGCTGGTGGTAGTGATGGTGTTGGTGGTAGTGATGGTGTTGGTGGTAGTGATGGTGTTGGTGGTAGTGATGGTGTTGGTGGTAGTGATGGTGTTGGTGGTAGTGATGGTGTTGGTGGTAATGGTGGTGTTGGTGGTAGTGATGGTGTTGGTGGTAGTGGTGGTGTTGGTGGTAGTGATGGTGTTGGTGGTAGTGGTGGTGTTGGTGGTGGTAGTGATGGTGTTGGTGGTAGTGATGGTGTTGGTGGTAATGGTGGTGGGTGGTAGTGGTGGTGTTGGTGGTGGTAGTGATGGTGTTGCTGGTAGTGATGGTGTTGGTGGTAGTGATGGTGTTGGTGGTAGTGATGGTGTTGGTGGTAGTGATGGTGTTGGTGGTAATGGTGGTGTTGGTGGTAGTGATGGTGTTGGTGGTAGTGGTGGTGTTGGTGGTGGTAGTGATGGTGTTGGTGGTAGTGATGGTGTTGGTGGTAATGGTGGTGGGTGGTAGTGGTGGTGTTGGTGGTAGTGATGGTGTTGGTGGTAGTGGTGGTGTTGGTGGTGGTAGTGATGGTGTTGGTGGTAGTGATGGTGTTGGTGGTAGTGGTGGTGGGTGGTAGTGGTGGTGTTGGTGGTAGTGATGGTGTTGGTGGTAATGGTGGTGGGTGGTAGTGATGGTGTTGGTGGTAGTGATGGTGTTGGTGGTAGTGGTGGTGTTGGTGGTGGTAGTGATGGTGTTGGTGGTAGTGATGGTGTTGGTGGTAATGGTGGTGGGTGGTAGTGGTGGTGTTGGTGGTAGTGATGGTGTTGGTGGTAGTGATGGTGTTGGTGGTAGTGATGGTGTTGGTGGTAGTGATGGTGTTGGTGGTAGTGGTGGTGTTGGTGGTAGTGGTGGTGTTGGTGGTATTGATGGTGTTGGTGGTAGTGATGGTGTTGGTGGTAATGGTGGTGTTGGTGGTAGTGATGGTGTTGGTGGTAATGGTGGTGTTGGTGGTAGTGATGGTGTTGGTGGTAGTGGTGGTGTTGGTGGTGGTGGTGTTGGTGGTAGTGGTGGTGTTGGTGGTAGTGATGGTGTTGGTGGTGGTAGTGATGGTGTTGGTGGTAGTGATGGTGTTGGTGGTAGTGATGGTGTTGGTGGTAGTGGTGGTGTTGGTGGTAGTGATGGTGTTGGTGGTAGTGATGGTGTTGGTGGTAGTGGTGGTGTTGGTGGTAGTGGTGGTGTTGGTGGTAGTGATGGTGTTGGTGGTGGTGGTGATGGTGTTGGTGGTAGTGATGGTGTTGGTGGAGGTGATGGTGTTGGTGGTAGTGGTGGTGTTGGTGGTAGTGATGGTGTTGGTGGTAGTGATGGTGTTGGTGGTAGTGGTGGTGTTGGTGGTAGTGGTGGTGTTGGTGGTAGTGATGGTGTTGGTGGTATTGATGGTGTTGGTGGTAGTGGTGGTGTTGGTGGTAGTGATGGTGTTGGTGGTAGTGATGGTGTTGGTGGTAGTGGTGGTGTTGGTGGTAGTGGTGGTGTTGGTGGTAGTGATGGTGTTGGTGGTGGTGGTGTTGGTGGTAGTGATGGTGTTGGTGGAGGTGATCGTGTTGGTGGTAGTGGTGGTGTTGGTGGTAGTGATGGTGTTGGTGGTAGTGATGGTGTTGGTGGTAGTGATGGTGTTGGTGGTAGTGGTGGTGTTGGTGGTAGTGGTGGTGTTGGTGGTAGTGATGGTGTTGGTGGTAGTGGTGGTGTTGGTGGTAGTGATGGTGTTGGTGGTAGTGATGGTGTTGGTGGTAGTGATGGTGTTGGTGGTAGTGATGGTGTTGGTGGTAGTGGTGGTGTTGGTGGTAGTGATGGTGTTGGTGGTAGTGATGGTGTTGGTGGTAGTGATGGTGTTGGTGGTAGTGGTGGTGTTGGTGGTAGTGGCAGTGTTGGTGGTAGTGGTAGTGATGGTGTTGGTGGTAGTGGTGGTGTTGGTGGTAGTGGTGGTGTTGGTGGTAGTGGTGGTGTTGGTGGTAGTGGTGGTGTTGGTGGTAGTGATGGTGTTGGTGGTAGTGATGGTGTTGGTGGTAGTGGTGGTGTTGGTGGTAGTGGTGGTGTTGGTGGTAG
>OZ024742.1:146695949-146803449 GCA_964016885.1 Eledone cirrhosa | reverse complement strand
ATGATGATGATGATGAGGATATATATATATATATATATATATATATATAAAAATTAATAATAAAGGGATGATGATGATGTACTGAATGTTTTCTTTTATACATGTACCACGGGTCACAACTCTGGTTTCAATATGAATAGGATTCTATATTGTAGGATATATGAAGGATGACAGCTGCATAAAAAGGTGCAGAGCACTAGAAGTTGATGGAAACCGCGGAGTGGGGAGACCCAAGATGACCTGGGATGAGGTGATAAAAGCCGACCTTACCCAAGTACACCTCTCAAAGACAATGACACACGACCGTGACTTCTGGCGTCACGCAGTAATACAGAGTACCCGACCTCCCATGGGTACATGCTGAAGCATATAAACAATATGCCCCCACACCCCCCACCGCAAGGTGGTCATGGAGGTGCCACGGCAAAAAAGCACCCAGCCCACACTGTAAAGTGGACGTGTAGGCGCCACGAAAAAGCACCCAGCACTCACTGTAAATGAGGTTGGTGTTAGGAAGGGCATCCAGCTGTAGAAATCAAGCCAGATCAGTTCCTGTATGAGCAAGGCATGGTCAGCCGACCAGACACTGCACACAACAGGACAACCCGTCTAACCCATGCTAGCGTGGAAGAACGGACGTAAAACGGTGATGATGATGATGATGATGATTGTATGTAAGCTGAAGCACAAGACCAATTTCGGTTTGTATTTGAATATAAAATAATTTCTTTATTGATATGTTGCTGATCTATTGCTAAATTGCTATATTCATATATATGTGAGAGAGACAACAGATGGAGGCACATGGCTTAGTGGTTTGAGCATTGGCCTTGCAATCCAAAGGTTGTGAGTTCAATTCTCAGACCGAGTGATGTGTTGTTTCCTTGAGCAAGACACTTTATTTCACATTGCTCCAGTTTACTCAGCTGTAGAAATGAGATGATAGGGACCGGGGTCCCTATCATTCCACTGCAAAGTGGTCATAGAGGTGCCACGGTAAAAAAGCACCCAGCACTCACTGTAAATGAAATTGGTGTTAGGAAGGGCCTCCAGCTGTAGAAATCAAGCCAGAATCAGTTCACGTCCCACCCTTGCAAGCAGGGAGAAGCGGACGTAAAATGAAATGATGATGATGATGATAGAATGGGAAAATGCTGAAATTCGGCATGGTTCATTCTCTGTAACTCTAAATATTTTGACCCGAGTCCATTTTTCTCTTACACTATTCTATAATTTACTGATGGTGCACTGTCATCCTTTGTCAGAGTGATATAACTATTTGACCAATGTGGTGTTCATGGAAACCTTTGACACAAAATATTTTTAATTTGAAGTGAAATTTTGGACCTAATAGATAGCTACATAATTGGCAGTTTAGTCGGCTTAGTTCAAGAAGTTTAGTTATGTTAAACAAGTTTGCATTCCTCACTATTTTTTTTAAAAACATTTTGTCACTCTTTTACTTTTTATGATCAAATATTTCTCCAAGATGTTCCTAATATATTCTTGTAAGTTTAGTTGGATTTGTATAGAGATTTCAGTGTTCTTTGAGTTAAAGGTTAAATATATATTGTGTGACCTTTTTACTGTTTTTGTTGTTGTTTCTCAGTGTTAATGGGTGTTAATTTGCCTTGATTTTGTATTCTGTTATTGATTAGATTTAGAGGTTATTTCTCTTGTTTGGTTTCAGACTATTGTGCAGTATACATCTGGACATAAGATATATAATATTATGTTTCGCTATAAAAATGTGAAGAAATCATAATACATACAGGAGCTTCTGAACGGGTGTACCTGTATTTTATGAACTTCAAATATGTGAGAGAGACAACAGATAACTAACTTCTAATAAAGTTCGTTGATTACTCAATGAATACAATTTTACAATAGATTAAAAGCACTCAACAAAAAGTTTTCCTGGAGTTTTTAATATTATTCAAAATATTAACAAATGAAAGATATTCACATAATCAAAATATATGCTTTATTATATATATTTCAAAGGTACTGTGTTGTTTTCTTTCAGTACGTCTTCATCAGATAAAATATATGATTTGATATATGACATACCGCTACAGTCTTGATTATACAATTCCAGTATTGACTGCTAATACTGGAATTGTATAATCAAGACCGTAGCGGTATGTCATATATCAAATCATATATTTTATCTGATGAAGACGTACTGAAAGAAAACAACACAGTACCTTTGAAATATATATAATAAAGCATATATTTTGATTATGTGAATATCTTTCATTTGTTAATATTTTGAATAATATATATATATATATACCGTCCCACCCTTGCCAGCAGGGAAAAGCGGACGTAAAATGATGATGATGATGATGATGATACATATATATATATATACAGAAATTTGGTGGTTCACCACTGGGTAGAATTGGTCATTCTGCAATGTTAACCATGATGTAATAATAGGAAAGCACTGAACATTACGCCACTCATCCATCTTTGATGTTGAATCCTGCTGGTGTTGTGGGAACTGAGTTAAATATTATATTATAGGCGACAAGCCAACTGGCTACTACGATCACCTTGGAGTAAAAAAAAAAAAAAAAAAAACTTTTTTCTTCTGTTTTTTCTTTTCTGCTTTTTTCCTTAAAACCTCTTGAAATGTGCTTAGCATCATTCCTTTGGTATACAACTATCATGCAATATACACCTGATGATGTCCCCAGGTTCATACATAACCTGGCCACTGAAATATGCATAGTGTTTGCAGAAATAAATAATTGAGGGAATTCAACCTGCCTGACCTCCTGTCATTTTACTCTATAATATAATTAAATGTATATATATATATATTGTTATACTTTGGGAGGGTCATGTTGCCAATAAGAAACACACGCACCAGTTGCTTTCACTTCAATTTATTATAATAAATTTATAAATTTAGGAATTTATAAATTTCCGGTTGGTTGGTTCCACAACCAGATGATTGTTTATATATTGTCAAAGTTCTTTCGTCACACATTCTGTGACCTCTTCAGTGACTGGGGATTCTTTTCTTTGTTTTTGTGCCTCTCCTTTGTTCTGTCCTACGCCATCCATCTTCTTTGATTCAACATCAAAGAAAAACAAGATGGCGTAGGACAGAACAAAGGAGAGGCACAAAAACAAAGAAAAGAATCCCCAGTCACCGAAGAGGTCACAGAATGTGTGACGAAAGAACTTTGACAATATATAAACAATCATCTGGTTGTGGAACCAACCAACCAACCGGAAATTTATAAATTTATTATAATAAATTGAAGTGAAAGCAACTGGTGCGTGTGTTTCTTATTGGCAACATGACCCTCCCAAAGTATAACAATATCGGTTCCAACACACATTTTCAGATAAGAAATCTCACAAAACCAATTCAAAAACGAATCATATATATATATATATATACACACACACATATATATATTTCAATGGAAAAAAAAAGGCTGGGTTCCAAGTATTCCTTTAATGTTGCATAAATACGCAATGGCCACTTATGTCATCAGATCATGAAGTAAAGCATCCAGCAACATCATCAGGTATAACTAATATAAACCATTTTAAAGATTTAGTAATCAACTATTGGATTACACCTATTATAACCAAAGGATTAGTATGGAGGTAGTCTGTCGATTTATGAGATCACATCAATCAATAGACTGCCTCCTTATCAATCATTTGATTATATTTTGCTGTATTCCAGTGGATGATTGCTAAATCTTTTATGTTAATTACATCTTATGACATAGCTAGATGTCTTATGCCATGATCTGATGAGGTAAGCTGACCATTGAAATACGTATTGTGTATTTATTCAAAATTAAAGGAATACTTGGAATCCAGCTTTCTATTTTCATTGAAGTACTTAACTTTATTTCTGCATTAAACATGGGAATCTACATCAATGATGAATGAGACAAATAATATTGAGGGTTTTTGCTTATTACATCACAATCTGGTAAGTAGAATGACTTGATCTATCCATTAGTTAAATTATCCAACATAAATGGGGTGTGTATATAAATATATATATACATGAAGTTGTTATTTTTATTACACACACACACACACACTATAAAGTGGTCATGTAAGTGTCACAACAAAAAACACCAGTACTCAGTGTAAATGTGTTTGGCATTAGGAAGGGCATCCAGCTGTGGAAACCAAGCCAAAATTAGTTTTGTTGGAGCAAGACATGGTCATCTGATCTGGCATTACTCACAACAGGACAACCTGTCTAACTCATGCTAGCATAGCAAACTGGACAGTGATGATGATGATGATGATAGTTCTTGTCTGATGACCCTATGATACACAGGAAAAACTCCAGAGTAACAAGACTCACTATTTAGCCTTAATAAAATGAATATTGAAACTCTACTTCGGCATTGAATACTCCTTTCTCTCAGCCGTCAACCACACACACACACACACACATATATATATATATATATATGCAAAAGTTCTATTTAAATTGTTGGGATACAACAAGCAAATATTTTTATAACTGATATAAAGCACTCAACAAGTATTTGGAGTAGATATACGATATTAACAAATGGAAACTATATTTATAAAACCATATTTATTTCATTATACATATTTCAAGGACACCAAGTTAAATTATGGTGTGCTTTCATCAGACAAAACAGTAATGGTTGCATTTTTTAAGGGTATGTCAATTTTTATTTATAAAACTGATCTATATTATATTTTGTCTGATGAAAGCACACCATAATTTAACTTGGTCTCCTTGAAATATGTATAATGAAATAAATATGGTTTTATAAATATAGTTTCCATTTGTTAATATCGTATATATATATATACTTGATATTTTGATACTTGATACTTTGAATACACAATACATCTGAGGAACTTGTGAATGCAGAGTCGGGTTCAATCTGTAACAGATCCTGCCTTGAGCTGATCTACGGAGAAACATATGTAATGTATTAATAAATTGTGTTTTGATGTATTACTGATTCCTTGTTATCTATAATACACACACACACACACACACACACACACATATATATATATATATATATATATATATATATATATACAATGATATTAAATAAATGGAAACTATATTTATAAAACCATATTTATTTTATTATATATATTTCAAGGGTACCAAGACACATTGGTATGCTTTCATCAGATAAAATACAAAGTTTGTTTTATAAATAGAGACATACCCATGAAAATCATACCTTATCGGTTGGATATTCTCTGGATAGTGAAGAATATATCCAGAGAATATCCAACCGATAAGGTATGATTTTCATGGGTATGTCTCTATTTATAAAACAAACTTTGTATTTTATCTGATGAAAGCGTACCAATGTGTCTTGGTACCCTTGAAATATATATAATAAAATAAATATGGTTTTATAAATATAGTTTCCATTTATTTAATATCATTGAGTATATATATATATATATATATATATATATATATGCAGCAGGTGCCTCACTCAGTTGTGAATAACAATTTTCCACAGTTTATGTTCATTGAGGCGAAATATAGTACATATTTCACTTGAATGTATGTGAAGAGCAGGAAACTTTGTGTATCAACAGAGTGAAGCACCTGCTACATATGTATGCACACACACATATATACCCATACATACATACGTACATACATACATAAAAAAATAAATACATACATAAATACATACATACATATATATATATCCCTATCATCATCTGCATCACTGTTTAATGTCCATTTTCCATGCTAGCATGGGTTAGACGAGATATCCCGTTGTGAGACAAGCGAGGTCGGATAACCGTGTTTTGCTCATACAGAATTGATTTTAACTTGGTTTCTACAGCTGGATGCCCTCCCTAATGCCAGCACACATACACTTCATATATATATATATATATATATATATATATATATATATATATGTATGTTTATAAGATGTTTATGAAAAACATTTTTACAGCTTTCTGCTCTGAATTTTTAAGGTTGTGACCACCATTTAGTGTCAGCAAAAACAATCGGAAGCAACCAACAGCATTGTTTTTCACTTGTTGATGATTGTCAAGGCTGCATATCCACCTAGTTTCCACTGAGACAGAGGGGTAGCAAGCAAGGCTTAAATTAAAAAAATTAGTTATGGTGGTCCAACATAACATTATACATATATATGTATATGGAGGCACATGGCTTAGTGGTTAGAGCATTGGCCTTGCAATCAAAAGGTTGTGAGTTCAATTCTCAGACCGGGTGATGTGTTGTTTCCTTGAGTAAGACACTTTATTTCACATTGCTCCAGTTTACTCAGCTGTAGAAATGAGATGATAGGGACTGGGGGTCCATATCATTCCACTGCAAAGTGGTCGTGGAGGTGCCACGGCAAAAAAGCACCCAGCACTCACTGTAAATGAGGTTGGCTGTAGAAATCCAGCTGTAGAAATCAAGCCAGAATCAGTTCCCATCCCACCCTTACAAGCAGGGAAAAAGCGGACGTAAAATGAAATGATAATGATGATGTATGTGTTGTATACAGGATATTTATGAAAAAAAATTTTCAGCCTTCTGCTATGAATTTTTTTTAAGGTTGTGACCGTTGTCACACATCCTAGTTACAGTAAAAGCAAGGGGAAGCAACCAACAACGTTGTTTCTCGCTTGCATATATATAAAGAAAAAACGATGACGTTTAATATATACACTCTGCCTGGGCATTGAATGCTCATATTGGTACCGCCATCAATAATTCACCACTGAATCACCTATACTATATACATAGATGCACCCATGTATATCAAGGTTTGCTCCCTACCAAACCTTCTTTGGGGTCTCAGGATATGCAATCTTTGTGCGTCCATCCCATGCCTCACAGGACAGGTTGCAGGCCCATTGCCAGTTTTTGTGGCATGAAATGAAGACTGCAAGATATTTTTCAAAATGGGGTTCATCCAAAGAGTTTCTGGAGTAATGTTACTCGACAGAATGCATAGCTTGGAGATCAGAGAGTCACTCCAGGTAGAGCCACTACTTCTCCAAATTGAAAAATCACAGCTTCAGTACTATAGGCATGTGGTTAGAATGTCTCAGGAAAGAATCGCTGGATAGATTTTATGGGCAAAACCAAAGAGCAGGAGACCCAGAAGCAGACCCTGATAACATCCATGAGCTTGGCTGGTCTCACTTGGAGATCCAGCCAGATCAGTTGCAGATCGTTGCTTCTGACAGGACCCGCTGGAAGGCGTGTTTGGGGACTCTGCCCCCACAACCTTCTCAGGTGTAAGTGGGGGAAGATAATAATAATTGTTTCTACTTTTGGCACAAGGCCAGCAATCACCCAGTGCATTACTGGTACTTTATTTTATCGACCCCGTAAGGATGAAAGGCAAAGTTAACCTCGGCGGGATTTGAACTCAGAATTGCAAGGGCCGTAACTCTATACGTCAAAGCATGGCGTCCGACCCTCTACCAATACTGCCAATAAGATAATAATAATATTATATATATATATTCACCGAGGGCGGTGAATTGGCAGTATCAGTAGAGGGTTCGACGCCATTCTTTCTAGCATAGATACGTCTCTTTACGGTTTGAGTTGAAATCCCTTTCGAGGTTAACTTTGCCTTTCATCCTTACGGGGTCGATAAAATAAAGTACCAGTAATGTACTGGGTAATTGCTGGCCTTGTGCCTAAAGTAGAAACGATTATATCATTATCTATAAAAGGCAGATTGTTGTTGTTGTGTGTGTGTGTGCATATTCCATGTTTATACATTTGCACAATTTCAAACCGATTCGACTCAAAGTCTGTAAGAATGTTGTAAATGGTCTAACTTAGGTCAACGACTATTTATTTTATTCAAACTCACCCACAATTACGGAAATCTATATATATAAAACTGTGGTTGTCTGTCTGTCTATCGATTTTTGGCACACATCTCCTCTTAGAATCTCTCACGGAATTGCACCCAAATTGCTATACTTGTACATTGAGCCCTAGCAAAGACATCGGAAAAAAAAATTTCAAATTGACCCACCCTATGTGACGAAATCGAATATAATGTATCGATTTTTGAGCGTAAGTTATCAGTTATTTCTGTTATCAGTTATTGTTCTGTTTACATTGAGCGTCTTACGTAAAAAATTACGCTGGCTTTAACAGTTGTCGAGCCAACAAAATATTGACCTGCAAAATTCATCAGTTCGAACACTAAGCTTCCGTTTTGCTTCATTTCCATTTAAAAGCATTTTAAAACAATATTTTTACTTGAAAACAAGTCTATTTAAAGACTACGTAAAACAAGCAAATATTTCGTCGTTAGGCGTGCAGACAGACAGTCGTGCAGAGAGGTGATATACGCGTGCAGACAGATAGTCGTGCAGAGAGGTGATATAGGCGTGCAGACAGACAGTCGTGCAGAGAGGTGATATAGGCGTGCAGACAGACAGTCGTGCAGAGAGGTGATATAGGCGTGCAGACAGGCAGTCGTGCCGAGAGGTGATATAGGCGTGCAGACAGACATAACTGATAATTTGGTTACGCTAATGTTTTTCTCTGCGTTGCAGTGTTTACATTTTCGATCTTTGTTAATAAATAACCAGTGCAGTTTTTATCCCCAGCATCCTCTTTTGTTATAACATTCGGGTTATCGTTATGTTTTCTTAACTTCATAAGGCATATTGTTGGTTGAGGGAATATTAATCAAAAACACCACATGCAAGTCTGCACAGTAGACACTACAGTTTTTAAGCCAAAAAAGAAACTTAACATTGTAACTTTAACACAGCTACTGAGCGACCCCGAGCAACGCCGGGCTTTACTGCTAGTAATCGATAAAACTAAATACATGACGCTTTACCCCCCCCCCTAATACTATCTGATTACCTCTCTCTACTCCCCTTCAAATTCGATAAAACTACATACATGCTTACAAACTTCCTTTAGGAACGCCGAAGAGTGAGAGAGAGAGCGTTTGTTTTTGAGTGTGGAACGGTCAAACATTTATTTACTTCAATGACAAAGAGAACTTATTACATTTCATACGAAACAACAATTATTCAAAAGCAACAGATAAATTTATTCAACAACAAAAAAAATAGCGATAAATCTTTTTTAAAACCTCTCAACGAACGTTGAAGAAAGAAGTATCAGTTTATTTACTATACACAATAATATCCTATATGAGGTCACTAAACCTGCTAAAAACAGCAGCTAACTCTCCCCCATATCACACCCCTCCTTACTGTCTTAAATTTAGAAAACATATCCTCTATGAGGTCACTAAACCTGCTAGAAACAGAAGCTAACTCTCCCCCATATCACACCACTCCCTACTGTCTTAAATTTAGAAAACATATCCTCTATGAGGTCACTAACCTGCTAGAAACAGCAGCTAACTCTCCCCCATATCACACCCCTCCCTACTGTCTTAAATTTAGAAAACACATATCCTCCATGAGGTCACTAAACCTGCTAAAAACAGCAGCTAACTCTCCCCCATATCACACCCCTCCTTACTGTCTTAAATTTAGAAAACATATCCTCTATGAGGTCACTAAACCTGCTAGAAACAGAAGCTAACTCTCCCCCATATCACACCACTCCCTACTGTCTTAAATTTAGAAAACATATCCTCTATGAGGTCACTAACCTGCTAGAAACAGCAGCTAACTCTCCCCCATATCACACCCCTCCCTACTGTCTTAAATTTAGAAAACACATATCCTCTATGAGGTCACTAAACCTGCTAGAAACAGCAGCTAACTCTCCCCCATATCACACCACTCCCTACTGTCTTAAATTTAGAAAACACATATCCTCTATGAGGTCACTAAACCTGCTAGAAACAACAGCTAACTCTCCCCCATATCACCCCCCCCCTACTGTCTTAAATTTAGAAAACACACATTAGACAACCATGCAGAACAACTCCATCGCAGCTCTGTTGTTCGGCTGGCACCGTCTACGCGCGTGTTGTGCAAGTACTGTGAAACAATAAATTTCAACACTTCTTTGCACAGAGATAATATCCATAGGCGAAACTACAATTGTCACTGCTGGCGCAGCTCCTGCTTCGGCAGTCCAGGTCTGCAATTCATTCACCCAGTGCCTGGCAGACAAAAAAGTGCTGCCATAAAATGGGTGGTGCAACCTAACTTTGGTAACTTACTGACCCCGAGCAACGCCGGGCTTTAATGCTAGTATATATATATATATATATATATATATATGTTTAATATACAAATGGCTTCTACAGGACTAGAACTGTTTCATTTGAAGGATATCATCAGGAAAGGGCTTTCCTGATGATTTCCTTCAAAAGAAACAGTTCCTGTAGAAGCCATTTCTATATTAAAAATTTATACTCTGCTATGTATTGAGTACCTTACTTACTGTGGTTACCCTCAATTGAACCCAGAACACACACACACACACGCACACACACACACACACACACACACATACACACACACACACACACAAACACACTCATACACACACACACACACACACATATATGTAAGTATAAGTAATAATAAAAATAACAAAAAAATAACAAAACAAACGGCACAGTACATGGAAGAAGTCATCATCATCATCGTTTAACGTCTATCTTCCATGGGTTTAGATGGGAATTGTCCCACTTGAAGCAAGATTGGTTGTCTTGCTCGTATAGGACTATCTGGCAGGTTTTCTACGGCTGGATGCCCTTCCTAACACCAAACACGTTTACAGTGTGGACTGGGAGGTTTTTACCGTGTTACCTACATGGCCACATTACAGCGTGGACTGTGTGTTTTTTTGTTGTGACACCTACACGACTTCATTTATTTAGGACTGGATGTTGTGGCCCTAACATAACTTTACAGAGAAAGGGTGGTGTAGATGGGGGTGGGGGTAGGGGTAGTGGGATGAAGGTGTATTTTTGGTTAAGCGGTGCCTATTGACTGTAGGTTTCGCTTTGTACTTAGACAAGGCGGGTCTTCTGTATTATTGCGTAGCGCCAAAGATCTCGGTCCAGTGACATTGTCTTGTAGAGGTGTAAGTGTGTAAGGTCGGAATTTATCAAATCGTCCTAGGTTTTTCTGGGTCTGCCTACTCTATAGGTTCCATCAATTTTGATGACCCTGCACTTTTTTATACAGCTGTCATCTTTCATGCGCATCACGTGACCATACCAACGTAGTCTTCTCTCGAGTAAACAGCATCTGATCCCTCTTATTCCTAATTTCTCACTTAGTTCATTTATGCTTTGCCGTTCATGTATATTACTATTACACATCCAACGGAGTATGCAAGCTTCGTTCCTATCCAGTCTGCGCAGATCCTCTGCACACAATACACTTGTAGCAGTTAATGGTGATGCTGCTACGCCAATATTAGTTTAACGCTTGAAATAGAAGGAAAGGAGTCTTAATGTTTCGGACACTAGTCCTTCATCAACAGATAGTTAGAAACAGAAGATAAATAGAAAGTAAAGAATGATGAGAAAAAAATGGGGAGAAAAGAAACATATACGTGCGTATTCAGTAGGCTATATATGTGTCAAAGTGAAGGCGTGTGGCTGAGTGGTTAGAGAATTGGATTCGCAATCGTAAGGTTGTGAGTTCGATTCCTGAACCAGGCGATGCGTTATGTCCTTGAGCAAGACACTTTATTTCACGTTGCTCCTTCTACCTGGAGTTGCGACCGATAGATAGTATTAGCAATTGGAAAGACCAACGGAAACATTGTTTCCTCGGTCCAATTTGACGAAAGTCGATCGATATATATATATATATATATATATATATATATATATATATATATATATATATATATATATATGTGTGTGTGTATAGCTTATGTTTACTGTTTGTTTATATCTCATAGTCTAAAGGTTTGACAAAGAGAGATCGATAGAATAAATAGCTGATTTGAAAAAAGAAAAGAAGTACTAGAGTTAATATGATTGACTAAATCTCTTGAAGGTGGTGCCCGAGCATGGCTGAAGTATAATGACTGAAACTATTAAAAAAGTAGAAGGATACTCACATACATGTGCACACAGACACACACGCCATACCACCACCACCACCACCACCACCACCACCACCACCACCACCAACAACAACAACAACCACATGAAGAACAACCTGCTTTCACTTTTTGTTATAAAAGTATTTTCCCCCTGTTTTAGTAAGCCCATGAGAAATGTAAAAACAAAACAACAAAATAACCCCAGCAAACAAAATAGAACAAAACAATATTTTATTACCAGACGAGATTTTACACCTTAATAAAAATATAAATGGATATTTTACACCTGAGCAAATATGGTGATGGTGTTTTAAATCTGAAGATATAAGGTGGTGATTTACATCTGAGGAAATGTAGTTTATGGTGATGATAATGGTGGTAGTGATGGTGACAATAGTGATTATAGTGATGGTGGTGCTGTTGGGGATGGTGATGATTAGGATGGAGATGATGATGGTGGCAATAATGATGATGATGATGATGTTGATGGTGTTCATGATGATATTTCCTTGTAGTTGTTTAGTGATTTAGGTATCCTTTGATGAGACCCCAATGAGGTTTGAAAACCAATAAAGTATGTTCATCAGGTTTTCAATTTACAAGGAAATAAATAAATAAATAAATTAGATATGTCTATATACACAATTGGACATGTCTATATACACAATCTATATACACAATCTATATACACAATGTATATACACAATGTTTACATGTCTCTATACACAATCTATATACACAATGTATATTTATACATACATTCACAGTCTCAGCTAATCCTCTACTGTATATATAAATATATATATATATGTGTGTGTGTGTGTGTGTGTGTGTGTGTGTGTGTGTGTGTGTGTGTGTGTGTGTGTGTGTGTGTGTGTGTGTAACCCGGGTTCAATCGGGGGTAACCACAGTAAGTAAGGTACTCAATACATAGTAGAGTATATACAATATTTAATATAGAAATGGCTTCTACGGGACTAGAATTGTTTCAGGAAACCTTTACTGATGATTTCCTTCAAATGAAGCAGTTCTAGTCCTACAAAACATAAAGAAGAGAGCCAGTTAGACCTGGAGATGAAAACAAACAAGAAGTTATGGGCAAAGACCTTGGTGTGTGGGTCTCTAATTTTTTGATGGAGAATTGTCTTCAGAGTGAAGTACCTGTTTGTCCAATATAATGTTTGTGGTAGCCTTTACATGTTATAAAGTATATTAGATTCTCCGAGTTGTAAGAGAAGTCATTTTTCATTTTAAAGATGGAACCGTATTTGAAATTAGATTCGTTGCCTTCCAACAGATAATTGCACACTCTGCAGTGCAGTTGATTGCACCTTTTCACTTCCAGTTCTTTAATAATGGTTTGTAGCTTTGCATTCATTAATATCGTTTTTAGTAATTTTAGTTGTCATTTACTTTTATGGGTGTTTTTGTAAGATGTTTTTCATTTCCTTGTCCTTTAATAGTATAGGTAAGTTTAGTTGTATCTGTTTGTATATCTCTGTGTTCTTTGGATTGAAAGTTGAAATTTATGGTATGACCTTTTTCTTGTTTTTTTTTTGTTTCTCTGAGTGTTTGGATATTGATTTGATTTGATTTTTTCAATACTATTGTTGATTAAATTCTGAGGTTATGTTCTCTTGATAAGTATTTGTTTCATCTAGTCTTTGTTCTCTGGTTGTTGGTTTGAGACTATTGTATAGATTTGCTTGGCTAAGTTAAAAGGGATGTTGGTTTGGGGATGTGATGGAGAAAAGAGGTATTGTCAGGAGTCAGTAGGCTTGAAATATATGTTAGTTTCTAACATTCTGTTTCTTTTTGTTTCTAGGATATCTAAAAATGGAAGGTTTGTATTGCTAAAATTCATAGTGAATTGGATATTCTGGTTTTTATCATTGATGGGGGTTTTAAATTTCTTTAGTTGGTCAAGATTCTTCCTCTGCAATATGAAGCAGTTGTCCAAGTACCTGTTCCAGTTTTCTTTTATGTTGTCACCAAAATTATTCCCATAAATTTGTTCATGTTTTTTTGGTAAATTTGTAATTCGTACTATCCCATGACTAGATTTGCTTATGTTGGCATAACATTTGTTCTCATGGCTGTTCCTGATTTCACTCACTAAGCTATTTCATCGAACATGAAATAATTGTTTATTAAAATAATTCAAGTCCGTCTACAATGAAATTCTTATTGAAGTGGTCTGGTAGTTCATAAGAAAATGAGTCTAGCCAGTATTTGATAGCTTTGATACCATGATAGTGTGGAATATTATTGTATAGGCTCACAACATCTAATGAGATCATGTAAACATTTTGGTTTACATTATCTGGTAGATAGTTGAGAAAATTTAAATCATCTCATAGGAAACTCTGATTGTGTTTGAGGAGGGGTTTCAATAAGATATTCAATAAATTGCTTAGGCATTGTTATTCTTTAGTATGTTCCAGAATGTAGATTTTCTGAGGTTGAGGATTTTATTCCACATGTTGCCTATTTGTTTTTTTTATAAGGGAAATATCTCTGGGGACTTTTTCGGATGGCCACTGCTACCATTGCCAAATGGAATAAAATCCTAAAATCCAGGGAGCTATCAAATAATATCTATTTTTTCCAACCTGTGTCATTCAAGACATTTGGTGGAGCTGAGCCACTGACAGCCAAGTTCTTATCATTGTTGGTGGCTCACTTAACTAAGGTGTCAGGTGATGCTCGTGAGAGCACCTGGTTGTTTCAGCACTTTTGTCTTGTCACCACCTGCAGTAACATTATGAGTATATTGGCTTTCCTCAAAATTTCCCGTTGACCATTGTGGTGTGCGGTCAATTGTTGTACTTGGTGGTGAATTGATTGTTTTTTTTTCTTTCGCCTTGATCATATATTTATTTTTGTGCATTACATTTGTGAGGTCTCTAGCAATAATTAATTGTATTTATTATGTGTTTATATTAGTGTTTATATAATAAAAAGTGATGAGTTATCTTCCAAGTATTTGCTCCATCACACAAACACTTTAAAATGTTCATTATCTTTCTCATTAGGAGTGTACATAGCTGTGTATATTATAATTAATACACAAACTGTTATATGTGTATCTATTATCTAAGGTTATATACCCACATGTAAAAAATTCCCTCCAGCTTCGAAACTTTACATAAAATGCATTACAAATGGATTTAATCTACATCATGATATAGACTCATAATCTATATCATTGTATATATACACACATTCCAACATAATTATATATATTTGTGTGTGTGTGTTTGCATGTGTGCGCACGTGTGTGTGTAGGCTTCTATTACTATTATTATTATGAAAAGTTTTTTAACCTACATTATTTACACACAAACCTATATGTGTGTGTGTGTGTGTGTGTCTTTGTGTGAATATGTGTGTTTGTGTGAATGTGCATGCATGCGTGTGAGTGTGTGTGTATGTGTGTGTGTTGCTAGCAGATAAAATGTACATGTTAAATGCTGAGGAGGAGGATTGTGAGAACAATTATATATATATATATATATATATATATATATATATATATATATATATATATATATATATATGGCGCACCTGTGAGTGCTGGGTGCGCCACAAAAAAGCACCCAGCACTCACTGTAAATGAGGTTGGTGTTAGGAAGGGCATCCAGCTGTAGAAATCAAGCCAAATCAGTTCCTGTATGAGCAAGGCATTGTCAGCCGACCAGACACTACCCACAACAGGACAACCCGTCTAACCCATGCTAGCGTGGAAGAACGGATGTAAAACGGTGATGATGATGTGATGATGATGATATATTTATATATAATTGTTCTCACAATCCTCCTCCTCAGCATTTAACATGTCCATTTTATCTGCTAGCAACACACACATATACACACACACACTCACACGCATGCATGCACATTCACACAAACACACACACACACACACACATATAGGTTTTTGTGTAAATAATTGTTTCTACGTTAGGCACAAGGCCAGCAATTACCCAGTGCATTACTGGTACTTTATTTTATCGACCCCGTAAGGATGAAAGGCAAAGTTAACCTTGGCGGGATTTGAACTCGGAATGGCAAGGGCCGTAACTCTATACGTCAAAGTGTGTGTAAATAATGTAGGTTAAAAGACTTTTCATAATAATAATAGTAATAGAAGCCTTCACACACACACACGTGCACACACAAGCAAACACACACACATGAATATATATAATTATGTTGGAATGTGTGTATATATACAATGATATAGATTATGAGTCTATATAATGATGTAGATTAAAGAAATGTTGATAACAATAGTAGAAGCCAATATATATATAAAAAATTAAAAGTTCCGATTCATTTACCATTGTAGAATCTCTAATATCAATATTATATTAGATAAAGAATGATCTAGATTTATAGATGAAGTTCTAATGCTCTTCATTTATCGTGATATCATTGTAACGATTTCAAAATTGGGATTCTGAAGAATAACACACAAAAGAAATATAAAAAAAATTCTTTAAGAGGAAAAAAAATTCCAACACAATTTGAAGAAAAATCATCAAGAAAATAAAGCTTCTTCAATAAAATAGGGAAATTATTAGAGATAAATCAATAATAATAATCATAATAATAATAATGATAATAATAATAATAATATACAAATTTATACATTTTTTTCCTCAATTAAATAGAATATCATATCCCATCACACACACATATACATATATACATATTTTTACCAATAGTGAGAGAGCCGGTTTCTAACATAGACTCAAGACTCTCTCATTGGAATTTAGAGAACATGAAACTGTGATTAACAATCTAACCCATGCCAGCATGGAAAGCAAATGTAAAATGATGATTGTGATGAAACTATGCTAATATGTGTGTGTGCGTGCAAATATATAATTATATATTAACATTGTTTCATCATAATCATCATTTTACATTTGCTTTTGATGGTGGCATGGGTTAGATTGAGACTAGACATATCAGAGGAGCCATAACTAGTTTATAAATTCCTTATTTTGGCATGTTTTCTATGGTTGGATGTCCTTCCTAATGTCAATCACTTTACAGAGTGTACTGGGTACATTTTATCATGGCATTCGCACTATACTTGTATGTATGCATGTATGTATGTATGTATGTATGAACGCGGCACTACTGATATGATCTTTTCAGCTAGACAGCTCCAGGAGAAGTGTATGGAACAAGGTTTGGATCTGTATCAGGTTTTTGTCGATCTGACAAAAGCTTTCGATACTGTTAACAGAAATGCATTATGGAAGGTTCTCCAGAAACTTGGTTGCCCTGATAAGTTCCTTGCTTTAGTTAGGTATTTCCATGACAACATGAAGGCTTGGGTTAATGTCGGAGGTAACATGTCGGAGCCTATCTCAGTAAAAAGTGGAGTGAAACAGGGGGATATTCCAGCACCGACCCTGTTTGCCATATACTTTGCAATGGTTTTCTGTATTGCATTCAGGAATTGTGAGCATGGTGTTTACATCCGATATCAAACCTCAGGTAGCATATTTAATATCAGGCGCTTTGCTGCAAAGACAAAAGTATTTACATCAATCAGAAGAGACCTCTTGTATGCAGATGATTGCGATCTTGTAGCGCACACAGAGAGTGATATGCAGCACATTTTGAATGAATTTTCTGACACTTGCACTGCCCTAGGATTGACTGTCAGTCTCAAGAAAACCGTCATGTACCAACCTGCCCCTGGTAAGCAGTACACTGAACCAAATATCTATGTGTGTGGTAAACGACTTGGAGTGGTTGATCAGTTTGTCTACCTGGGAAGCACTGTCAATCGATACAGCAACCTTGATAGTGAAATCTCACTTAGGATTAGGAAAGCAAGTGATGCTTTCGGAAAGCTAGAAAGGCGACTCTGGGGTCGGCGAGACATATGCAAGAAGACAAAGGTAAAGGTGTACAAGGCATGTGTGTTCTCTTCTCTTCTTTATGCCTGCGAGACCTGGGTCACATATCGACATCACCTTAAGAAATTGGAGCGTTTCCATCAGATGTGTCTCAGACGGATCCATGGTGTTCACTGGAGGGACAACATCAGTGGTATCGAGATTTTGGAAAGCTCTATGTGCTTAAGCAATGACTCTGTTGGAGTGGTCACCTTGCCAGGATGAAGGATTCTAGAATACCAAAACAACTCTTCTATGGAGAGTTGGTTAAAGGAAAACGACCGCCACATAAACCAAAAAAGAGGTATAAGGATTCCTTGAAAGCCCCTTTGAAAGACGCTAACATCCCTGCCGATACATGGGAAAATATTGCTGCTGATCATAATAAATGGAGAAAGATTGTATATGAAGGAAAAGTTGCCTTTGAGGCATCTCGAATCGCATACGAGAAAGTAAAGCGGGATGTGAGGAAGGGCATTGCTGTTGCACTTCCAGACGGAGAGGGTCCTCCTATGGTGCTGACATGCAGCGTCTGTGCAAGACCCTGCCTAAGCAAAGCTGGACTCGAAAGTCATCTTATAAAGCAGTTATAAAGTAAGACCAGTGGTTGACTACCAGGCTGCTGTTGGAGATGCTACTCATCATGCTTGCCAAGCATGTGGTAGAGAATGTAAATCAGCAGGAGGGCTCAAGCGACATGCAAAAGTACATGAACTCCAACCACAGCCGGCTAATCCCAGTGAATGTTTTGGTTGCCGTCTCTGTGCAAAACATTTTAGATCATTGGCTGGGCTAAAAAGCCACATTCGATCGCAGCGCTGTTAGTTGCTATCGTGTGTGTGTATAGATATGTGTATGTGTGTGTGTGTGTGCATATATATAATATTATTATTGTTGTTATTCCTTGAATCTCAGTCATTGATGTTGGTTAACTGGAAAGTCCGTTGGATTGAATATCAAGCCACTACCTGCAGCCTCAGATATTCAGGACGTATCGGAGGGTTCTTGCTGTTCCAAGCAAGCATGCCTTTTGAAGCGTTCCAAAAAGCGTGAAGGGGCCGATTTTCTTTAACCATCCCTGGAAACTTTTGGAGATAGTCCCCAGTGCGCCTATGACAATCGGGATCACTTTGACTTCATGGCAGTTCCAAATCCTTTTCACCTCCCACTTTAGGTCCTGGTATCGGTTAATTTTCTCCCTCTCCTTCTCTTGCACTCTCGTGTCGAACGGGCAGGCCACATCCACAATCAGACACGATCTTTTTTCTTTGTCCACAACCACCAGGTCAGGTCTATTGTGTTCCAGTTTTTTGTCCGTCTGTATCCTAAAATCCCACAGCACCTTCACCTGATTGTTCTCCATCACCGCCTCTGGCCTATGCTCATACCATTTCTCAGAATGTGGTAAATTGTTTACTTTGCACAGGTGCCAGTGGATCACCCTGCCCATCACATCGTGTCTCCAGCCCTTATAGTGGGTCTGGGCTAGGTGTTTACACTCGGACACAATGTGAGCCACAGTCTCCTCTCTCTCTCCACAGATCCTGCACAGTGGGCTAGCCTCCTCCTTGTAAATATGGTGCTTCAACCACTTCGTTTTGAGGGCCTGCTCCTGCGCAGCCATTAGCATTCCTTCTGTAGCCTTTTTGAGGTCTCCTCTTCTCAACCAGTTCCATGTCTGTGGATCTCTAAATTCAGTTTTCTCAAAGAAGGTACTATGAAGGGATTTTCCCTTAAGGCTGCTCTTCCTCCTTGATGTTATTTCCTCCTTGGACATCCCCTGGCCTACTGTCCCCTCCTTCAGTACAGTTCTGAGCATTGGCTCCTTACTATAGGTCACGTATTTGTATAGGTTGTTTTTCTCCATCTGAACACAGTCCTCTATGCTGATAAGACCTCTTCCACCCTCAGATCTCCTTAGGTAGAGTCTATCGACATCACTCCTCTTGTGGAACATGTTGTAGATAGTCAATAGCTTCCTAGTCTTCCTATCCATTTCTTTTTGTTCAGCAACATTCCATCTCAGAATTCCCGCACTGTACCTAATAATAGACACAGCTCGGGAATTTACTGCGCTTATGGCATTTCTGCTGTTCAGATGTGACTTCAATACGCTCCTTACTCTCCGAATGTATTCAGTTCTTAACAATTCCTTCATTTTTTTGTTCTTTATGCCATCAGCCTCCAGAACGCCCAAATACTTGTATCCTTCCTCAGAGTCAATTTCCTTTATCATCTCACCTGTTGGTATCTGGATCCCGTTACTTCTGCTCAACCTACCCCTCCTCATCACAATGACTCCACATTTTCCAATACCAAACTGCATACATATATCACTGCTGAAAATACGGACAGTGTCAACAAGCACATCCAACTCCTTCTCACTTTTCCCGAAGAGCTTAAGATCGTCCATGAAGAGGAGGTGATTGATGGTAAGCTCTCCCCTTCCCAACTTGTATCCTGCTCTCACCCTCCGCAGCATAATGGTCAAGGGCATCAGGGCAAGGACAAACAACAGAGGGGACAGGCTATCTCCCTGGAAAATACCTCTCTTGATCTTCACGCTTCCCAAGGATACTCCAGTTGATGTCAACTCTGTCTCCCAGGACCCATACTCCTGCCTAGCAACTGTCTGATGTTATCTGCCACCCTGAAGATCTCCAGGCTTTTGGTGATCCAAGAATGAGGCACCATGTCAAATGCCTTTCTGTAGTCTATCCATCCCATGGCAAGATCAGTGTGTCTCCTCCTGCAATTCCCCATTACCATCTTATCAATAAGTAACTGGTCCTTTGTACCACGTGACTTCTTTCGGCATCCTTTCTGTTCGTCCGGTAACAAGTTGTTTGTGTGGAGGTGATGGTAGATTTCCTCAGACACAATGCTCGTCAACAGTTTCCACATTACGGACAGACATGTGATAGGTCTATAGTTGGATATTATTATTATTATTGTCGTTATTATTATATATATATATATTTTTTTGTGCAATGGCCATACTCGATAACGATGAGGCAGCCATAATGTATGTATGTATGCTTGTATGAATGTAGGTATGTATATATGTATGTATGCATGCATATATGTATGTATGTTCTGATTTTATAATTTCACAAATTTTTGCCAATAGAGAGAGAGTCAGTTTCTAACATAGATACAACACTCTCTCATTGGAATTTACACAACATCAACCAGGTAGATATGTCTGCATGTCTGCATGCATGCATACATGTGTGTGCAGGTATGGATGTTATTGTATGTGTGGATGTGTATGTTTTGAGTTGTATGTGTGCAGGTGCATATGCTTTGTATCTGTTCAAGTGTATATGCAGTAATTAGATGCAGAATTTTTTACATATTTTTACTGTTCTATTAATGGATTGTACTTGTAATTTCCTAACTAGTCATGTTCTTTCTGTTTCTGTGAAGCCCAGCTTCTTGAGATTTGTATTAAGGTAGTTACTAACATATTCCAGTGCCTCAATAATCACAGGCATAAATCTGAAGGTATAGTCAGGGTGAGGTATCTGCAGATTTCTCATTAGTTCTACATAGATATTCTCCTTTTCACTAATCTTTGATATTATATTGGCATCTGTTGGGCAGCTAACTTCCACTACTGTGCATGCCTTCTTTCCCCTGTCCCATATCATTATATCTGGTCTGTTATGCTTGCATTTTATTGGTTTTTTTACTGTAACATTCCACCAGTACTCTTTCATATTATGCATATGTATGTCTTCCACATTGCTGTAGCTTTTAATGTCTTTATTGTTAGGGCAATCTTTTCTATGGATTGAGTTTTTGATTGTCATGCAGGGAATATATTTCAAGGAGTTCCTTCCCAACTCTCATGATCTTATCTGTCTTATGCAGATAGACTTGCTCAATAGATGGGCTCCTACATTTCGAGGTTCATAAATACATGCATGCATGTATGTATATATGTATGTATGTTCTTCTGGTTTTATTATTTCATAAGTTTTTCCCAATAGAGAAAGAGAGCTGGTTTCTAACATAGACACAAGACTCTCTTATTGGAATTTAGACAACATTAACTCAATAAATATGTATGCATCTTTGTAATTTACGAGCTCACAGTAATCAACAGTCTCAGGCCAATTATGATGATGAAAGGCTTGTGGGGTACTTGTGTCAGCTGCATGAATCAAGTGGCACATAAAAGTGCATAAGGAGCAAGTTACATTTGAGTCTATCCAAAGGCCTTGGAAGTTACCATGTATGCATGATGTATGCTTATTAGTATGATTTACATGAAGCATTATAAAGATGGTTTAGATTGTTTTGGGAAAACCAGTATAATGAGAGTAAGCAATGAAGGAGTGAAAATGGGAGTAAATTAAAACAAGCAAAACAATATTATACACTTCTCACTTTTACCTTATAATATTCTGGGTTTAGGACCCTGTCTCAAAAGATGGAAAGGGAGTTCAATGGAAATGGTGAGCTAAGCTCTTCTTGTGCATAAATATTGGATCAGATGATGGGCAGAGACAGGTGACATCAGATCGCTGAAGCTCACAGAGGAGATGACAAAGGACTGTGATGAATGGAGAGATGCTGTGCTGAATAGGACCCATTCCACTCTTGCAAGCAGGGAAAAGTGTACGTAAAATGATGATGATGATGCCTTTGAAAATGTCATATTTTCTACTGGAGTGTAATGTCATTTCTATATTTATAGATACTTTACATTATTTTCTCAGAAGGAATCGTTAATGTGTTCTGTCAAGCATTACTCCTTAATGTTTGTTTAAGGCAGTGAATTTAGCGAGTTGCACACATGTGCACACACCCACTCACACACAAACACACACATGCAACACGCACACACACACACATACTCACAAATGCACACACAAACAAACATTTAAACAACACACATGCACACACACACACAATCATATACACACACATGCACACATACACAAACACACATACACAAACACACAAACACACATGTGCACGCACTTATGCAACCATGCCAAAATATGGAATGTATGAGTAAGGCATGGTATTGAATCCTCTTTTGGATTATGAAGATCCATCCAACCCATGTCGGCATGGAAAGCAGGTGTAAAATGATGATGCTGACTATTTTAAGAGAAATTGTATAAAAGATTTATTTATTATTGGTAATTTTGTTGAATAGATAATATTTAATAGAAAGAAACTTAAATTATGCAGTAGTTTCCTAATGTGGTCAATTTACCTTGTTTAATGGAAAATATGTATTGTGTAATATGCATAATTTTAACATTTTATAGATATAGTACTATAGAATATATAATATTGTGAATATATTATAATGTAGGATAATGATTAATGGTTTGCTTAGAATTATATTAATATTCATATCTGTATGAAAGTCAGTGGATAGGCAGAAGCATTAGAATTTTGGACAAAATGCTTTTTAGCATATAGTTATGGCCTTCTGTATTCTGAATTTAAATTCTGCTGAGGTCAACTTTGCCTTTCATCCTATCATGGTTAATAAAATAAAGTACCAGTCATGTATTGGGGTTGATGTGATTTACTTCCTCTCATTTCAAATTGTTGGCCGTGTTCCAAATTTAGCAATAATTAAAGGTGGTGGATTGGCACATGAAAGTGTATAAGGAGCAAGTTACATTTTAGACTAAACAAAAGCTTTATATGTGTCACATCTTTATAAAGGAATGCAGGAATGAACCAGGTTTGTATAGTCATTCGCAGACTCATGGCAGTTCAGCAAAACTTTTCTGTAAAGAACATTCTGAGTTCAAATTCCACCAAGATCAACTTTGCCTTTCATCCTTCTGGGGTGAATAAAGTAAAGGACCAGTCCTAAGGTGCGATTTTATTGATTTTCGTTTCCCTGAAATTGTTGGCTTTGTACCAAAATTTAAAACTAATTGTTCAGTATAAAGATATAAATAAATATTATACTTAGCACTTAGGTGAATTGATATAGAGAAGCTAAAGGAAAGATATAGGAGTAATTTAATGGAATATTTGGATGTATGATGTGAATTAGGGAATTGGTAGAGTCATTAGAATATCAGACAAAATGCTTTGTGGTATTTATTCCAGCTCTATGCTCCGAGTGCAAAATTCACCAAAGTCAACTTTGTCTTTCATCCTTTTGAGATCAATAAAAAATTACCAGTATTGGGGTTGATTCTTCCATTATATCTCTTTCTCATTTTCTCTCTATCACCCACTCTTGCCTTTTCTAGAAGAAATCCACTGTGTTGTAGTGAACCTGAGCACTTTACACAATAATTTCATTATTATTATTAACTGGATAGGGGACAGGCTACACCAGGTTTAAAATAACATAGGCCTAACATGCAAAAGTGTAAGCTTGAAGATATTGTATACAAAGTTACTGTAGAAACTAACAACCTATCTGTGTTATATATTGGTTTTTCTATGAATCCCCTCAAATAAAGTTACAGCCAGTATTTATACACTTTTCATGGTTAGAAAAGAAGGAAAGATATGGTACCAAATATGAAATATAAAAAGATCAAAACAGATATCATTAATGCACTGTCAGAGGCATGCTACACAGTCTGGGAGAATGTAGTTCTAGTATTCATTGTTTGCTGTGATGATGATAACAACAACAACAACAACAATAACAATAACAAATATAATTAAGATTTATTCCATTAACCTAATTAGATTTGGTTGAGAAATAGAGATAAACATTTTTTGTTTGTTTCTGATATTGTTGTTACGGATGAGTTGGTTGAGTGGTGTTAGCCAAGTAGGCTTGACAAGTGTAGTTGGTTAAGTAGGATCTTTTGATTGGGGCTGGTTGAGTGGGATTGGTTGAGTGGCGTTGGTTGAGTGGGGTTGGTTAAGTGGGGTTGGTTAAGTGGGGTTGGTTGAGTGGGTTTGGTTGAGTGAAGTTGGTTGAGTGGAGTTGGTTGAGAGGAGCTGGTTGATTAGGGTTGGTTAAGTGGGATAATTGAGTAGTTATGGCTGAGTGGGGTTGGTTAAGTGAAGTTGGTTGAGAGGAGTTCATTGAGTGGGGTTGGTTGAGTGGGATTGGTTGAGTGAAGTTGGTTGAGAGGAGTTGATTAAGTGGGGTTGGTTGAGTGGGGTTGGTTGAGTGAAGTTGGTTGAGAGGAGTTGGTTGATTGGGGTTGGTTAAGTGGGGTTGGTTGAGTGGGTTTGGTTGAGTGAAGTTGGTTGAGTGGAGTTGGTTGATTGGGGTTGGTTAAGTGAAATGGTTGAATGAGGTTGGTTGAGTGGAGTTGGTTGAGTGGGGCTAGTTGAATAAGGTTGGCTGAGTGAGATTAGTTGATTGGAGTTGTTTGTAAGGTTGGTTGAGTGGGGTTGGTTGTGAGGTTAGTTGTGTAAACTGGTTGAGTGAGGTTGCTTGGGTGAAGTTAGTTGAATGGGGTTGTTTTTTTGGTTTGTAATAATTGTTTCTCATTTTTCTTTTAAACTTAACTCCACTTAACGAACCTCATTCGACCAATCCCACTCCACCAACTCTACTCAACCAGCCCCATTCAACAAAACCCTACTCAACCAACCATATTTGACCAATCCCACTCAATCAACCCTACTCAACCAGCTCCACTTAACAAAATCCAACTCAACCAACCTCATTCAATCAACCCCACTTAATCAATCTTACTCAACCAGCCCCACTCCACAAACTCCCACTCAACCAACCTCATTCGACCAATCCGACTCCACCACCTCTACTCAACCAACCCCACTCAATCACCTTCACACAACCAAGCACAAAGCAATTTTCCAGCTCTGACAGCCACTGTCACCACTGTCAAGGTGACAGTGGCTGTCAGAGCTGGAAAATTGCTTTGTGCTCCCACAAGTTGTAACATTTTCATTACCAATAACAACAACAACAGCACTAGAAACAGATGACAGTTTAAAGCCAAGATGTGACATAATTTTGTTAAACAGCAGTCAGGGCAATAGCAACACTAAACAGCAACAATATATATATTGACAGAAACAACAACAACAACACTATGAACAGCATCAACAATAAAGCCTTCACTACAACAGAAAACAAAGACACCACTACAACCACCACTACCCCACCACCACCACCACTACCACCACCAACAACAACAACTGCAAAAATTCTCTTGCATTGCAAGAGCTCTTTAGAATCTTCTTCCTCAACAAAAACTGGTGTAAAAACCCAAACAGCCAAATTAGTGAAAATAGAGAGTAGAAAAGCCTAGTTGGCAATCCTATCGAAGGTGTTGACAGCAGCTGTCAGAATAATTATGTTGTATCACTGCTTGACAACAAAACAAGACACCCAGGAGCAATACGTTGCCAAAATTAAGAGTGTCACAAAAGAAGCATGTTCATTGTGCCTACACCAGTGAAGTTATCCCATCCACAGATGGCTAAAAGAGATTTCTCTACTCCAGTGTCTCCCAAAGTGGGTTCTGCAGAACCAAAGAGGTCTGCAAAGGAGTGCCTGGGGGTTCTGTGAAAAAAGGTAGAGGAGTATATTTATATTACGACCATATAACAGTATTGGACTTTGGGGTTCCCTACTAAGTTTCTGAACCAAAAAGGTTTCTGTGTTTGAAAAAGTTTGGGGAAACCCTGCTCTACTCCATGCAATCTCTGATCTCTCACTACACCTAGTGTCACTATGATTACCACTTGTGGCTGAATTGTTCTACAAGCACAGTAATGTTAAAAGTAAATGTGGTGAAAGACCAGTGACTGCATGAAGTAAAGATCTCCATTTTAGTCTGCAGTGGATAGGATAACCTGATACAATGCACTTAGTACACCTTGTAAATATATATTTAGTTCAATTTCAATTTGTTTTCATTAATACACTCAGTTACCAGAAACACAAATAAAAATATATTTTTGAGATACATGCTTTGGGTTGTTTTTAATCGAATTTGTCTGTATAGTTTTATTTTAATTTATATATTTATATGTTACTCTAAGCTTTAAACTGATTGAGTTCTTTGCTAGCTTTACTCCTTTGAGAATACGTTCATGTTGTATTTTTGAGAAATGTTAATAATTACCGGCTCATACACATATATACATGCATTAGTTTTGTATATATATATATATGTATATATATGTATATATATATTTATAAATTTATAAATATATATGTGTAAATTTATAAATATATATATATATATGTATAAATAAATAAATATATATATAAATATATATATATATATATGTGTGTGTGTGTGTGTGTGTGTGTGAATGTGTGTGTGTGTGTGTTTCTGTTCACTTATTTAATTTACATTTTTTCATCGTCTCTATTCAATAAGCTAAATTCCTGTAATATTCTAAGAGTTGATCAATAGTTCAATCAATATTACACTCCCCTGCCATCCATTCACCACCCAAATCTATGCAGTGTGTAGGTCATGGCTGTTTGTGAAAGGTCACACACACTGGATGTTTTTGTTAATGTAAAATTGGTTGCTATCTCATTGTTTTGTCTTTTATCTGCCAGAGTCAATAAAATAGTTATACTGTGATTGATAGCATTGATTCATCTCCTTCTGGAAAAGAAAGGAACTGATTGTCAGACCAGACCAAAGAAGTTATGTTTCTATTAGTCTTTCCATTGCCATTGCTGATACTATTTGCCAGTTGCAACTCTTGACAGAAGGAGTCAAGATTTGAACTCAAAATATACAGAACTATATAAGATACTGCAAAAGATCCTCTCTGACTCTTTAGCAATTCCATTAATCCCCTGTTCCTGGATTGCTACTTTATTTATGAAACATGAAAGCATGAAAGATATAGTTGACCACAATGGGATTTGAACTCTGAATGCATAGAGCCAAATCAGATACCGCAAAGCCCCCTGTCCAACTCTTAACAACTCTGCCAATTCACTACCTTTAAACTGAAAGGCAATGTTGATCTCAGAAAGCCAGAACACATTCCAACTCTTCCAATTCAATAACTTTTATTATGTATTAAATATAGAGTTGAATCAGAAAGTCCATTAATTGTTGCTGATGTTGTTGTTATTGTTTAGACCCAGCTCAGTTCTAACCTAGTAGATCTATGATCAACAACAACATCAACAACAAAACAATCATTTTAAGGCCATTTTTTTCTGTTAAAGCAGAGGTTAGCCTTAAAGGCCCCATAACCAGTTTCATACACATCATGGAGTTCTTTTAAAGGAAATGTTTTACAGCTGGACGCCATTCCTGGCAATAACCCTTTTAGTCACATTTCATGACATATAGGGATATGGTATAACTAAGAAATCTTGTAAATATGGTATAGCTAATATATCTTATTGTAAATATGTACCACAGAGATGAGATTTATCGCAGTTGTCATGATTATTTAAATCCAGGTCAACCCTGATAGAGTCCTCCTCCTCCTCTCTTCTGCTTCACCACCCATTTATTCCTGAGAGGGTTGTGGAGTCTTCAAACGCTCCTTCCAATGGGTCCTGTCAGAAGCAACCATCTCCAAATTTATCCAACTGGATCCCCAATCGAGATCAGCTGAGTTCATGGATGTTATCCACACATCTTCCTTGGGGTCTACCCCTGGGTCTTCTGCTGGTGGGTGTGCTTGTAAAATCTGTCCAGCAATTCGTTCCTGAAACATTCTAACCACATGCCGATAATATCTGAGCTGTGATCTCTCAATTTGGAGAAGTAGTGGTTCTACTTGGAGTAACTCTCCAAGCTATGCACTCTATCAAGTAACATTACTCCAAAGACCCTTTGGAAGAATCCCATGTCAGCTGATAGTATTCATGACCGTATTCATGATAGACTTATGAACAAAAATATTCCAACCAATGTCACCCCATCTTTTTAAGGGTGTCTAGAAATACATTATCCTGTGAGTCCTTTCCTTATTTAAAATTCATGGGTGTGATCTGAGGGAGATTTGGCTGCTCTTTTTTGCTCTTTTTTTGCAAGGTGAGTGACCACATAGTGGTCCTCTCATTTTCTTGTGATTTGATGTGGTTGATTATATGTGGTTTAATCCTGTCCTTACCATATATCTAATGTAAGACACTGTCAACTTTGCCTTTCATTCTTCCAGGGTTGATAAAATAAAGTACCATTTAAGTAATAGGGTTGATATCATTGAGCTTCCTTTCCCCTAAATTGGTGGCCTTGTGCCAATGTTAGAAATAATTTTTAAGCTGGTGATTAGAGCATAACTTAACAAAGATTCTTAAATAAAATTAAGATGGAAGTTTTAGATAAATATAATTACTTTAAAATAAGGACTGGTTTCAGGCAGTTTCATATCAAAAGGGTTAATGTTTATCCTCTTGCTTGCAGTTTTGAACATAAATGCATCTAAATTGAAAAGTTGCATTTCTGAAGTCAATTGGGATAATTATTCATAAATGGATACATGTAATAAAGGAAAGTTAAAGAAATTAATTTTATTCATCCCATTCACTAGAGATAAATGTGGGTATTGATTGATTGATTGATTGACTGACTGAATGACACCCCAACCAATCAAAGTTGGATGTTTGCCGAGAAATTGGCAATGTATATATATATATATATATGTGTGTATATGTATATATATATATATATATATATATATATATGTGTGTATATGTATATATATATATATATATATATATATATATATATATATATATATATATATATATATGTGTATATATATATATATATATATTCATATATATATATATATATGTGTATATGTATATATATATATATATATATGTATATATATGTATATATATATATATATGTATATATGTATATATATATATATATATATATATATATATAATATATATATATATATAGTAATAATAATAAATTTGAATAATAATAATAGTAATAATAATAAATTTGAAGACTAAAATCCAAAGAGGGCTCGATAAGGATAAATATATATCAATATATAAGGACTGTAGAGCAAATATTTATTGAAATAACAGATTAAAGTTTAAGAAGATCCCGTTAAGGGTGAAAGCAGCGATTCTTTGCTTAAACTTTAATCTGTTATTTTAATAAATATATATATATATATATATATATATATATATATATATATATATATATATATATATATATATATATATATATATATATATATTGCAGTGGAATGATAGGGACTGCAAAGTGGTCGTGGAGGTGCCACGGCAAAAAAGCACCCAGCACTCACTGTAAATGAGGTTGGTGTTAGGAAAGGCATCCAGCTGTAGAAATCAAGCCAGAATCAGTTCCCGTCCCACCCTTGCAGGCAGGGAAAAGTGGACGTAAAATGAAATAATGAATGATGATGATGATGTTGATATATATGTATACATATATATTTGTATATATATATATATATATATATGTATATATATTTATTAAAATAACTGATTAAAGTTTAAGCAAAGAATCGCTGCTTTCACCCATAACGGGATCTTCTGAAACTAACAAAGTCAATCTGTAAACGCAGAACTGGATATTTCAAAAAACGTTGCAACCGGAGGAAGACAGGAAGACGATACTTTGGTTCGTGGTAACGTTCGCTGGCAAAGAACGGGAAAAAACGAATAATACGTCATTAATAGGAGCGGTGAAAAACAATTACGCGCAAAGACAAAACCACGTTTATGGTATAAAAGAGGTCGTAGACTAATGTTCTCTTAGGTGGTGCATAGAGACGTTCTCTGGCAATGAACGAAAAAACGAAGATAATAAGTCATATGTGGAGCGTGGAGAACAATAGCACGCAAAGACAAAACCACGTAAATGGTATAGCAGAAATCGTAGACTAAAATTCTAACTAGGAGACCAAATGAATCTCCGCTACAGAGTTAAGAACAAAGTAAATAAATACAATACAGAAGTAATAGAAACAAATAAATACATACACGCAAACAGATACGTACATACACAAGCATACGCAAAACCTTACCATGGGTATACTAAACCACGCACATATAAATATGTGTGTTTGTGTATGCTTGTGTACAAATAAATAAATAATTATATAAACGTATATAAGTAAATAAATACGTATATAACAAGCGCACACACATACCTACATATAAATACACGAATGTTCGGAGACGTAAGTCAACTAAAACAAGAAGTACACATATACACACACCCACCATACGTACGAACCTGCATACTCACGCAGACGCAAAACTCCCATATACACATAGCCAAACCCTAAATACCAGAATATGTAAAAATTATACGCTATAACAGTCAAATATACGTACGAGAAGGTATACATACCTTCACAAAACATACGGGTAATATATATATATGTGTGTGTGTGTGTGTGTGTGTATGTATATATATGTGTGTGTGTGCATGTGTATATATATATGTGTGTGTATATATGTGTAAATGTACCATATTCTGTACTGATTGCGTTGTTATTTCTGTTTACCTTTTACATATATATATACACACACACGCACATATATATGCATGTATATATACATGTGTGTGTGTGTGTATTTATATATATATATATATATATATATATATATATATATATATATACATATATATATATATAGATACATATATATATATATATATATATATATATATATATATATATATATATATATATATATATATATATAGATACATATATAGATACATATATAGATACATATATATATATATATATATATATAGATACATAGATAGATGTTTTATTTACAACAGAATAAGGATGTCACTATATTGCAGATTAGTTAGTGGTAATTAAGATATGGTTCTCTGCCAGATTATCTACTTTACAACATTTATGTTACTCTATGTTCAAATATTAACTTTACAAGATATTAGGTTAGCTTAAGGTTACAATTACTAGAGGTTACCTTTGAAGTTAACTTTGTTCGGGGTCAACTTTGTCATATTTTAAATATGTCTTATGTTAACTCTGTTTAAATAATTTCGTGTAAAATTTTGTGATAACTTTGTCACATGGTATGTCTGAAGTTAATTTAAACTGACATTAACTTTGTCTGGGATTAATTTGTTTGGGGCTAACTTTATCTAAAGTTAACTTAGTTTTATGTTATGCCTGAAGTTAGCCTTGTCTCATGTTAACATTGTCTGAGATTAACTTTATCTGTAGTTAATAATGTTTCAGGTTAACTTTGTCTGAGGTTAAATGTGAGGTTATCATTGTCTGAGGTTAAATGTGAGGTTATCATTGTCTGAGGTTAACTCCACAGTTAATTATGCCTCAGGTTAACATTATCTGAAGTTAACTCTGCAGTTAATTATGTTTGAGGTTAACATTGTTTGAGGTAACCTTTGTCTGAGGTTAACTTTACCTGAGGTTAACTTTATCTGAGGTTAACTTTATCTGAGTTTAACTTTGTCTGAGATTAACTTTGTCTGAGGTGAACTTTACCTGAGGTTAAATTTGTCTGAAGTTAACTTTGTCTGAGGTTAACATTGTCTGGGGTTAACATTATTTGAGGTTAACTTTATCTGAGATTACCTTTGTCTCATATTGATTTTGAGGTTAAATTTGTCTCATGTTGACTTTGTTCAAGTTTAAATTTGTATCGCGTAAATTTTGTTTCATCTTAAATTTGTTTCAATTTAATTATGTTTTGGTTAACTTTGAGGTCAACTATGTTTATTTGAGTATCTAAAATAATTTGGTTGAGAGAGAAAGAGAGAAAGAGTTAAATCTAATGAAATAAATGAGTATTCTAATAAACATATTTCAAAATCACAATATAAGGGAACATCTTATGTGTGAAGAGTGACTTCCTGGTGGTGGGAGAAAGAGTGGAAGTTACAGTCAGTCACCTAGAGTTAAACATTCATTTTGAATTATAGTTACATAATTCTATCTTATGCCAATTTTAATGGTATGACTGATTAATAAATTTATTTGTGTTTTATCAATCAATATAGAATATTGTTTTTTATTAATCAATATAGAGAATTTTATAACAAATTATTTAAGGAATATGAATATACAGAATATAGTAATCAACAAACACCAGATCTCACTTATCAATATGTAGAAAGAAACTGATAATAAAATTAATAGAGAATACATGAACTATTAAATTGAACAATAGAGCATAGATATGGCATACATATCACTGAAACAATTTAAATTATATAATCATCATACATCTTGGGTTGTCTCTGTTCTTGAATAGGCCATTCAGGTTCAATCATTGTAGACTTTTCCATAGATTTATTTGTGAATTCTTGTTCGAACTCAGTTGGAACTTTTGTTACATGTAAACATTTCCTCCATCAGGTGTTTACTGTTTCAACCCTCATTTGATCAATACCAGCATAATCATCATTTGTATAATCTAGTTCAAGAATGTTCTTAGCATATACAGAATCACCTTTATAATATCATCCAACTGCATTCCTTCTATTATCAATATAATCATTATTTTTTAGTTTATGTAGTGTATCATTGTCATATTTCTCAACAATGTTCTTTATAGTTGTTGTATCTGATATTGGAATTTGTAGCTCTGTCAAACATTCCTAATCAGACAGTTTTGTTTCCTATTTGAAAGAAATGATGGTGTCTGTCTTGCAATAGTGTGAGGAGTAGATCGATAAGCCATTAAGTAGTTATTTATGGCATCAGTTAAATTCATTCTCTTTTCATATGATATTTTAAAATATTTCAACAAGCTATAGTTTACTCTCAATATTTGCCTGAAGACAATATAGACTTACAAAATAATGATAAATTCCACAAATCTGTATCTCATTTTAAAATTTAGTATTGGTAAACTGAGGACCATTGTTAGTTTAAATACTTAAGTATACCCATTACTTGTAGAAATTTCTTTCAAAGATTCCAATATATTTGATGTTGCTAATCCTTTAAGAATTTTCAGCTCTACCCAATGGCTGTAATAGTAAAAAACACATACTATATTTTCCCTTTCCCCAATGGCTCAAGTATTATCAATATCAATATCCAAATGAGATAATGTTTGTTTGGGTAAGCTTGATGTAATGACAGGTTTGGAATTATATAATGGTGTAACCATTTACATCTTTTTATGAAGTCTTCACAGTTTTCATCAATTCCAGAACACCACACTTTGGTTAGCAACCTTTGCTTTGTCTTCACAATTCCTTGATGCATTTTGTGTGCCAAATCTAGAAATTGTTTTCCTAATTTTAAAGGAATCACAAGAGAATTTCTACATAAAATTAGTTTTCCAAGACAAGTAAGTTTGTCATGTACCACACTATATTCAGCTGGCCCCCAAAGACCAATCATCTTGGTGAATAGAGTTTCACAAAACAACCATATCAACTCCTGTTTAATGTCTCAAATATCAAGAAATTCTATTTCTAACAGTAAGAACAGGTATTTTGATTTGTTCAAGATAATACCCTTTTCTTGAAATGGATTAACACAGCTATTTATTCATTTAAATACTCTGCTTTATTGCATCCATGTACAATAATATAATTTAAAATATTTGGTCTCTCATGGGTTAGTCTTATTATGGATATTAAAATAGGCTAGTCTTATTATTATAGTATCAAAGAAGGATGGTTCTGTGTGAAATTTGAATAATTATTTATCAGAATTCCTCCAATACTGAAGGTACCTCCACCAAAACAATCTCTTGTGAGTTATTAAAAGTGTTGCTTCATCTAACCCAATCTGATGAAAAACTCATTTAACCCTTTAGCATTTAAACCAGCTGTATCTGGCTAGAATTCTTTCCCTCCTTTCTGTTCAAACTGGCTATAACCAGCTGCTCATACTGATGTTAAGGTATTGTTCTCAAAATAAATAATATCAAAATCCCATAGTTCGATATTATGTGAGATAATTATGTGAAGTAAAACCTTTACAATGAAAATACAATAGTAAATATAGAGTAAATATGTAAATGCTAAAGGGTTAATACTGAGTTTTGAAAATACTTTCTATTAACTCTTTGAGGGATGGAACTGGGTGTCTTACTCTTTAACTGCTAAATTTGGTTTATTCATATCTACATGTATTCACACAGAACCATCCTTCTTTGATACTATAATAATAAGACTAGCCTATTTTAATATCCATAATAAGACTAACCCATGTTCAGTAATATCCATATCTAGCAATTCTTGTAAATATTCATCTACATTTCTTTTCAGATTATAAAGAATTGGCCATAAATACCTGATAACAGGATGGATACTTGAATCAATGTGAAGAGGCATTTGGAAGTCTTATAAACAAGCAATACCTGATTGAATTTATGGAAACTGATCGAGTGATACAATGTTTACTATGATCTTCAGAATACGAAATTATTGTGCTAAATTATTTCCCCAAATTGACAGTCCATTTTCTACACTAACAAGAAATTCTAATAACTTACTTAAAGTATGCACTTTGAATTTTCCGATAATTTCCAAAGGCTTTCCACCATTCTATGGAAATTATTTCTCATTAACTTTCAAACTAACACAAACACATTTTGAAGCTTTTAGAATTTCCTAATTAATCTTACAAATAACATTAACAGAAGCGCCAGAGCCAATCAGTAGATCAGGTTTGACACAGCCTATTTATCAAGGAATAGAATGTTTAATTGGTATTTCATTTGACATAGAAAATACATAATCATGATGCTTTGATTCATTCGCTGTGAAACTATCATTATTTGTTACATTATTAACCCTAGCTTTTGATTTTGTTTTACAACAAATAGCAAAAATGTCCAACTAATTGACATTTATTACACCTGGCTATTTTTGCTAAACGGTTTGAATCTGCAAGCAGTTTTAAAACTGGCTAAGTCTATGGAAGCCATTAAAATATAGGTTGAAGAATATGGCTTATCTTAGTCAACTGGTGGTAATGTAAATGCATTAAGCTTGTCAGGAAAAGCTGAGGGAATAAAATCTGAGAAACGGAAATATTTCCGATACAACAAATCTGGTCATTACATAAAATTTAGGTTGCTGTTTAAAGTGTCTGCAGTATTGATCATTATTTCCATCAAATAACTGATAAAGTGATCTCAATATATATTTCTCATGCAGTTTTTTAGGTTCAAAATGATTGTTCAGCCTTTAAACAACAATTTCAAACACATTCTTGTAAAATTCTGAAAGATCAGATTCTGCCAAATATA
Source organism: Eledone cirrhosa (assembly GCA_964016885.1). NCBI lineage: Eukaryota > Metazoa > Mollusca > Cephalopoda > Octopoda > Eledonidae > Eledone > Eledone cirrhosa. The sequence goes on along the minus strand of OZ024742.1, from coordinate 146,767,370 downwards.
AAAGCACAGTTTCTTTATAGAAGGACTGTGAAAGCATTTCCTTCTGTATAGTAAATCTGAGTCTAAAGTCTGTCTCAAGCCCGGAAGCTCATCAGGACGGTGCTTATCCTGATTTCCATGGTGTTAAGTGATTGAAGGTACAAGACTCCCCTCTCGACAGGATGCTAGTAATCATTTTCAGCTGAGTATACTGGAACAACATGTAATGAAGTGTTTTACTCAAGAACACAACACACAACCCATTCCATGATATTATGATCATAAGTCCAACACCCTTACCACTAGGCCACACACCTACTGTATAGTAAATGAAGCATCTTAAACATTTTTTTTTTAGTAAATGAAGAATCTTAAACATCTTTCAGCATACATACAGAGGTTGATGAACCATTAAGCAAAATAAGCTCATGGTTATGGCATCAAGGGAAGAGAAACATTGTTTTATTTAAATTAATTATATTTGTAATTCCAAAATATGTTTTTGGAGATTTTATATATGGGAAGCACTATAATATTTTAAGTGCTCAGGGCCTCAAAAGGACTTAATCCAATTCTGTGTACATAAATATTGGGCACATCATTTTTTTAATATCAAGTGTGTCAAGAAGGCATTCCAAATTCATAAGAAAAATAATTGTTGAAATAAAAAATGTTACAGTTACATGTATAATGTAAATTAATGCCAAGTAGAAATCCAATGTCAACACCAAATAAGTATTATTATTCGGTAGAGCGTCGGACAATATGCTTTATGGCATAGGATTACTCCCCTTTACGATCTGAGTTCAAATTCCGCCGAGGTTAGCTTTGCCTTTTATCCTTATGGGGTCAATAAAATAAAGCACCAGTAATGCACTGGGTCGATTTAATTGCCTTTTTCCTCCCCCAAAATTGCTGGCCTTGTGCCTAAAGTAGAAACAATTATTAGTATAAAAATGTCATCTGTGTTGCTAATTAATTCTTATTAAATTCAATGAAATAAATGACTATTCCGATAAACATATTTCACAATGTACAATATAAGGGAGCATCTTATGTGTGAAGAGTGACTCCCTGATGGTGGGAGAACGAGTGGAAGTTACAGTCAGTCACCTAGAATTAAACATTTATTCTGAATTATAGTTACATAGCACTATCTTATGTCGATTCTAATGGTATAACTCATTAATAGATTTATTTATTTATTATTAATCAATATAGAATATTTCATAACAATTTTTTTAAGGAATATGATTATGTAGAATGTAGTATTCAATGAGAGAGAGAGAGAGAGAGAGAGAGAATGAAAAAAAGGCAGTATTCCCAACCTACAGTGTTTTCTAGAACATCGACTCAGTGAATAAAGTAATTTAAAAAATATTAAGTTCAACGGAATTTGAAATAAGTTCAAACTTTACACATAAATATTAAAAAGAACCAATGTTTGAATATATACATCATCATCATCATCATCATCATCAACATTTAAACATCCATTTTCCATATTTGCATGGGTTAGATGGGTTGTCATGTTATGAGAAAAATCAGGGCAGGTGACCATGTCTTCCTCATATTGTATTTTGGCTTCGTTTCTACAACTGGATACCTTCCTACACAAAACTATGTTACAATGTGGACTGGGTGGTTTTTGTTGTGTCACCAGCACTACCACCTTACAGGCTGGATTGGGTGCTTTTTAGCCGTGTCAATAGCATGACCATTTTACAGGGTGGACTGGGTACTTTTTTTTGTGTCACCAGCACTACTACCTTACAGAGTGAATTGGATGCTTTTTCTCATGTCACCAGCACATCCACATTGTAGAGTGGACTGTGTACTTTTTCTCGAGTCACCAGCATGACTGCTAATCAGGGTAGATTGGGGGCCTCTTGTTGTGTCAACAGCACAACCAACCTTACAGAGTGAATTAGGAGCTGCTTATTGTCATGTTACCAGTATGACCACCTTATAAGATGGACGGGGTGCTTTTGTTGTGGCACCAGATCACCATACAGGGTGGATAGTGCTTCTTTGTCATGGAACAGCATTATGGGAGGAAGATGAGAGCAGATTTGAAGTGTGTCCAGCTTTCCATGTTTGTAAGCATTGGTTGAACAGGACAGGAGAGGTACATCAGGAATGTAGAAGTTGGGGAGGAAAATGAGTATGCAAGTTGGACATGGATGAGGTGAGTGGGATATTTGATTAGTGAGGGCAGTGTATTATGATTGGGAAGAGTGAATAGGAGTGGGGTAGGGAGAAACGTGGTACAGACTAGTGTTTGACTACAAGCTTGTTTCATTCTGTGCCTATGGAAAGGCAGATCTATGGTACAGCATAACACCAGAGATCTTGGTCCTATGTCATCTCCTTTAAGATGTTTAAATGTGCAAGGTCAGCTTTTATCACTTCATCTTAAGCTTTCTTAAGTCTTCCTCTTCCATAGCTACCATAAACTTTGAACACTCTGTCCTTTTTTTATACAGCACACACTGTAAAGTGGTCATGTAGGTGTCATGACAAAAAGCACCCAGCACACACTGTAAATGTGGTTGGCCTTAGGAAGGGCATCCAACCATAGAAACCAAGCCCAAATCGGTCCAGTGTGAGCTGGAGACATTCTTCTGCTCTGGCTAGGCTCACATCTGGACAATTCTCATAACCTACATTATCGTGGAAAAATAGACGTTAAATGATGATGATGATGATGATGGTGATGATGATATATGAAGAAAGATAAAGGTGGAAATGTACAGAAGTGTATTTAAAAGCTCTCTTTTTCTTTAATGAAACATAACAAATATTTCTATATTTGGTTCATCAAGTAAAGTTATGTCTTATCAAATATTTTATAATCTGACATTTATTTAACGCTTTTGATAGCAACCTGTCCAAAACCACATGTGATTCATTGAAACAAAACCACACATTAAACATTTCTTTAATCTAAATTTAAATCTTACATAATAATTGGATATAAGAATTTTTGTTAAATTATGTTCCAAATACCATCATATACATGAAATTAAAATTTTAGTAAATCCATACAAATTCTTCCTTAATTAATTCAAATATAGTGTATTTCATTAAGAATATGGTAATGAAAGAGTTAAGGTGTCTTGCATTATCCATTAAAGAGATTTTTCTGTGGAGTGTTTAGAACATTCCATACACTGAGTACAAAGAAATTTGCTTATAAACTACCAATAGATAGTTTACATAAAGGGAGAGAAGTGGGGGTGACCAAAGGTGGTAGTGTGATGGTATATACCACTAGATTGATGTGATAAAATTATGACATATATAACTGGATTGATGTGATAGTCATGGTATATACCACTGGATTGATGTGATAGTGATGGCATATAGCACTGGATTGATGTGATAGACTGAGAGTATATACCACTGGATTGATGTGATAGTGAGGGTATATACCACTGGATTGATGTGATAGACTGATAGTATATATCACTGGATTGATGTGATAGTGAGAGTATATACCACTGGATTGATGTGATAGTGATGGTATATACCACTGGATTGATGTGATAGTGATGGTATATACCACTGGATTGATGTGATAGTGATGGTATATATACCACTGGATTGATGTGATAGACTGATGGCATATATACCACTGGATTGATGTGATAGACTGATGGCATATATACCATTGGATTGATGTGATAGTGATGGTATATACCACTGGATTGATTTGATAGTGATGGTATATACCACTGGATTGACGTGATAGTGATGGTATATACCACTGGATTGATGTGATAGACTGATGGCATATATACCACTGGATTGATGTGATAGTGATGGTATATACCACTGGATTGATGTGATAGTGATGGTATATACCACTGGATTGATGTGATAGACTGATGGCATATATACCACTAGATTGATGTGATAGTGATGGTATATACTATTGGATTGATGTGATAGTGATGGTATATACCACTGGATTGACGTGATAATGATGGTATATACCATTGGATTGATGTGATAGTGATGGTATATACCACTGGATTGATGTGATAGACTGATGGCATATATACCACTGGATTGATGTGATAGTGATGGTATATACTATTGGATTGATGTGATAGTGATGGTATATACCACTGGATTGACGTGATAATGATGGTATATACCATTGGATTGATGTGATAGTGATGGTATATACCACTGGATTGACGTGATAGTGATGGTATATACCACTGGATTGATGTGATAGTGATGGTATATACCACTGGATTGATGTGATAGTGATGGTATATACCACTGGATTGATGTGATAGTGATGGTATATACCACTGGATTGATTTGATAGACTGATGGCATATATACCACTGGATTGATGTGATAGTGATGGTATATACCATTGGATTGATGTGATAGTGATGGTATATACCACTGGATTGACGTGATAGTGATGGTATATACCACTGGATTGATGTGATAGACTGATGGCATATATACCACTGGATTGATGTGATAGTGATGGTATATACCACTGGATTGATTTGATAGTGATGGTATATACCATTGGATTGATGTGATAGTGATGGTATATACCACTGGATTGATGTGATAGTGATGGTATATACCACTGGATTGATGTGATAGTGATGGTATATACCACTGGATTGATTTGATAGTGATGGTATATACCACTGGATTGACATGATAGTGATGGTATATACCACTGGATTGATGTGATAGTGATGGTATATACAACTGGATTGACGTGATAGTGATGGTATATACCACTGGATTGATGTGATAGACTGATGGCATATATACCACTGGATTGATGTGATAGTGATGGTATATACCACTGGATTGATTTGATAGTGATGGTATATACCATTGGATTGATGTGATAGTGATGGTATATACCACTGGATTGATGTGATAGTGATGGTATATACCACTGGATTGATGTGATAGTGATGGTATATACCACTGGATTGATTTGATAGTGATGGTATATACCACTGGATTGACATGATAGTGATGGTATATACCACTGGATTGATGTGATAGTGATGGTATATACAACTGGATTGATGTGATAGTGATGGTATATACCACTGGATTGATGTGATAGTGATGGTATATATAACTGGATTGATGTGATAGTGATGGTATATACCACTGGATTGATGTGATAGTGATGGTATATATAACTGGATTGATGTGATAGTGATGGTATATACCACTGGATTGATGTGATAGTGATGGTATATACCACTGGATTGATGTGATAGTGATGGTATATATAACTGGATTGATGTGATAGTGATGGTATATACCACTGGATTGATGTGATAGTGATGGTATATACTACTGGATTGACGTGATAGTGATGGTATATACCACTGGATTGATGTGATAGTGATGGTATATACCACTGGATTGATGTGATAGTGATGGTATATACCACTGGATTGTTGTGATAGTGATGGTATATACCACTGGATTGATGTGATAGTGATGGTATATATAACTGGATTGATGTGATAGTGATGGTATATACCACTGGATTGATGTGATAGTGATGCTATATACTACTGGATTGACGTGATAATGATGGTATATATACCACTGGATTGATGTGATAGTGATGGTATACACCACTGGATTGATGTGATAGTGATGGTATATACCACTGGATTGATTTGATAGTGATGGTATATACCATTGGATTGATGTGATAGTGATGGTATATACCACTGGATCGATGTGATAGACTGATGGCATATATACCACTGGATTGATGTGATAGTGATGGTATATACCACTGGATTGATGTGATAGTGATGGTATATACCACTGGATTGATGTGATAGTGATGGTATATACCACTGGATTGATGTGATAGTGATGGCATACACCACTGGATTGATGTGATAGTGATGGTATATACTACTAGATTGATGTGATAGACTGATGGTATATACCACTGGATTGATGTGATAGTGATGGTATATACCACTGGATTGATGTGATAGTGATGGTATATATACCACTGGATTGATGTGATAGTGATGGTGTATACCACTGCATTGATGTGATAGTGATGGTATATACCGCTGGATTGATGTGATAGTGATGGTATATACCACTGGATTGATGTGATAGTGATGGTATATACTACTGGATTGATGTGATAGTGATGGTATATACCACTGGATTGATGTGATAGTGATGGTATATACGACTGGATTGACATGATAGTGATGGTATATACCACTGGATTGATGTGATAGTGATGGTATATACAACTGGATTGATGTGATAGACTGATGGCATATATACCACTGGATTGATGTGATAGTGATGGTATATACCACTGGATTGATGTGATAGTGATGGTATATACCACTGGATTGATGTGATAGTGATGGTATATACCACTGGATTGATGTGATAGTGATGGTATATATAACTGGATTGATGTGATAGTGATGGTATATACCACTGGATTGATGTGATAGTGATGGTATATACTACTGGATTGACGTGATAGTGATGGTATATACCACTGGATTGATGTGATAGTGATGGTATATACCACTGGATTGATGTGATAGTGATGGTATATACCACTGGATTGTTGTGATAGTGATGGTATATACCACTGGATTGATGTGATAGTGATGGTATATATAACTGGATTGATGTGATAGTGATGGTATATACCACTGGATTGATGTGATAGTGATGCTATATACTACTGGATTGACGTGATAATGATGGTATATACCACTGGATTGATGTGATAGTGATGGTATACACCACTGGATTGATGTGATAGTGATGGTATATACCACTGGATTGATTTGATAGTGATGGTATATACCATTGGATTGATGTGATAGTGATGGTATATACCACTGGATCGATGTGATAGACTGATGGCATATATACCACTGGATTGATGTGATAGTGATGGTATATACCACTGGATTGATGTGATAGTGATGGTATATACCACTGGATTGATGTGATAGTGATGGTATATACCACTGGATTGATGTGATAGTGATGGCATACACCACTGGATTGATGTGATAGTGATGGTATATACTACTAGATTGATGTGATAGACTGATGGTATATACCACTGGATTGATGTGATAGTGATGGTATATACCACTGGATTGATGTGATAGTGATGGTATATATACCACTGGATTGATGTGATAGTGATGGTGTATACCACTGCATTGATGTGATAGTGATGGTATATACCGCTGGATTGATGTGATAGTGATGGTATATACCACTGGATTGATGTGATAGTGATGGTATATACCACTGGATTGATGTGATAGTGATGGTATATACTACTGGATTGATGTGATAGTGATGGTATATACCACTGGATTGATGTGATAGTGATGGTATATACGACTGGATTGACATGATAGTGATGGTATATACCACTGGATTGATGTGATAGTGATGGTATATACAACTGGATTGATGTGATAGACTGATGGCATATATACCACTGGATTGATGTGATAGTGATGGTATATACCACTGGATTAATGTGATAGTGATGGTATATACAACTGGATTGATGTGATAGACTGATGGCATATATACCACTGGATTGATGTGATAGTGATGGTATATACCATTGGATTGATGTGATAGTGATGGTGGTATATACCACTGGATTGATGTGATAGACTGATGGCATATATACCATTGGATTGATGTGATAGTGATGGTATATACCACTGGATTGATGTGATAGTGATGGTATATACCACTGGATTGATTTGATAGTGATGGTATATACCATTGGATTGATGTGATAGTGATGGTATATACCACTGGATTGTTGTGATAGTGATGGTATATACCACTGGATTGATGTGATAGTGATGGTATATATAACTGGATTGATGTGATAGTGATGGTATATACCACTGGATTGATTTGATAGTGATGGTATATACCATTGGATTGATGTGATAGTGATGGTATATACCACTGGATCGATGTGATAGACTGATGGCATATATACCACTGGATTGATGTGATAGTGATGGTATATACCACTGGATTGATGTGATAGTGATGGTATATACCACTGGATTGATGTGATAGTGATGGTATATACCACTGGATTGATGTGATAGTGATGGCATACACCACTGGATTGATGTGATAGTGATGGTATATACTACTAGATTGATGTGATAGACTGATGGTATATACCACTGGATTGATGTGATAGTGATGGTATATACCACTGGATTGATGTGATAGTGATGGTATATATACCACTGGATTGATGTGATAGTGATGGTGTATACCACTGCATTGATGTGATAGTGATGGTATATACCGCTGGATTGATGTGATAGTGATGGTATATACCACTGGATTGATGTGATAGTGATGGTATATACCACTGGATTGATGTGATAGTGATGGTATATACTACTGGATTGATGTGATAGTGATGGTATATACCACTGGATTGATGTGATAGTGATGGTATATACGACTGGATTGACATGATAGTGATGGTATATACCACTGGATTGATGTGATAGTGATGGTATATACAACTGGATTGATGTGATAGACTGATGGCATATATACCACTGGATTGATGTGATAGTGATGGTATATACCACTGGATTGATGTGATAGTGATGGTATATACCACTGGATTGATGTGATAGTGATGGTATATACCACTGGATTGATGTGATAGTGATGGTATATATAACTGGATTGATGTGATAGTGATGGTATATACCACTGGATTGATGTGATAGTGATGGTATATACTACTGGATTGACGTGATAGTGATGGTATATACCACTGGATTGATGTGATAGTGATGGTATATACCACTGGATTGATGTGATAGTGATGGTATATACCACTGGATTGTTGTGATAGTGATGGTATATACCACTGGATTGATGTGATAGTGATGGTATATATAACTGGATTGATGTGATAGTGATGGTATATACCACTGGATTGATGTGATAGTGATGCTATATACTACTGGATTGACGTGATAATGATGGTATATACCACTGGATTGATGTGATAGTGATGGTATACACCACTGGATTGATGTGATAGTGATGGTATATACCACTGGATTGATTTGATAGTGATGGTATATACCATTGGATTGATGTGATAGTGATGGTATATACCACTGGATCGATGTGATAGACTGATGGCATATATACCACTGGATTGATGTGATAGTGATGGTATATACCACTGGATTGATGTGATAGTGATGGTATATACCACTGGATTGATGTGATAGTGATGGTATATACCACTGGATTGATGTGATAGTGATGGCATACACCACTGGATTGATGTGATAGTGATGGTATATACTACTAGATTGATGTGATAGACTGATGGTATATACCACTGGATTGATGTGATAGTGATGGTATATACCACTGGATTGATGTGATAGTGATGGTATATATACCACTGGATTGATGTGATAGTGATGGTGTATACCACTGCATTGATGTGATAGTGATGGTATATACCGCTGGATTGATGTGATAGTGATGGTATATACCACTGGATTGATGTGATAGTGATGGTATATACCACTGGATTGATGTGATAGTGATGGTATATACTACTGGATTGATGTGATAGTGATGGTATATACCACTGGATTGATGTGATAGTGATGGTATATACGACTGGATTGACATGATAGTGATGGTATATACCACTGGATTGATGTGATAGTGATGGTATATACAACTGGATTGATGTGATAGACTGATGGCATATATACCACTGGATTGATGTGATAGTGATGGTATATACCACTGGATTAATGTGATAGTGATGGTATATACAACTGGATTGATGTGATAGACTGATGGCATATATACCACTGGATTGATGTGATAGTGATGGTATATACCATTGGATTGATGTGATAGTGATGGTGGTATATACCACTGGATTGATGTGATAGACTGATGGCATATATACCATTGGATTGATGTGATAGTGATGGTATATACCACTGGATTGATGTGATAGTGATGGTATATACCACTGGATTGATTTGATAGTGATGGTATATACCATTGGATTGATGTGATAGTGATGGTATATACCACTGGATTGTTGTGATAGTGATGGTATATACCACTGGATTGATGTGATAGTGATGGTATATATAACTGGATTGATGTGATAGTGATGGTATATACCACTGGATTGATGTGATAGTGATGGTATATACCACTGGATTGATGTGATAGTGATGGTATATACCACTGGATTGATGTGATAGTGATGGTATATATAACTGGATTGATGTGATAGTGATGGTATATACCACTGGATTGATATGATAGTGATGGTATATACTACTGGATTGATGTGATAGTGATGGTATATACCACTGGATTGATGTGATAGTGATGGATGGTATATACCACTGGATTGATGTGATAGTGATGGTATATACTACTGGATTGATATGATATTGATGGTATATATACCACTGGATTGATGTGATAGTGATGGTATATACCACTGGATTGATGTGATAGTGATGGTATATACCACTGGATTGATGTGATAGTGATGGTATATACCACTGGATTGATGTGATAGTCATGGTATATACCACTGGATTGATGTGATAGCGATTTTATCTGACACTTTTAACATTTGCCTTTTTATGTCATCTAACATTTGCTACATGAATAGATGTTATACGGTAACACACCATTTAACATTCACTACACTGTAACAACAGATACGAGGAAATATCATTTAATGGAATTATTTTCCCTACCATCAGAAGATTATTTCAGAAATATGATGCCACCAGTTTGTCAATTGATGCCGTCTCCTAAAAGATGAAAAGGAGCTGATCATCAGATCAGACGAAGGAAACTATGTTTCTATTGGTCTTTCCATTGCTGGTACTATTTCCCTGTCAGAACTCCTGTCAGAAGATGAGATAAGATACTACAAAGTATTCTCTCTGACTCTTTAACAATTCTGCCAGTCAACTGCCCTGGACTGGTTTTTTATTTATCAACTCTGAAAGGTTGAAAAGTAAAGTTGATCTTGGTGGTATTTGAACTCAAAGCAGATTGATCCCAAACATATACAGTGGAATTTAAATGGACACCTTAACAACTCTGCCAATTCACTGCATAAGTGACCTTGAAAATCTCTCTAATTCAGTTATGATTGAAATGGAAATTTCAGGAAAAATCTAGATTAGGTAAGGAAAGAAAATAAAGAAGAAGGATTTTACAGTTCAATGAAACAATGCAACACTGATTACATTGTGTCAACAGGTTTTTTTTTCCCTTCCATTTGGGGATAAAAATTCCATTAAAGCAACACACTGGGATTTGAAACTGCAACTATTGAGATTTAAATATTCAGACAGAAATGGAACAAAAAAAGAAGAAAAAAAAAACAGCAATAAAAAAAAAGAAAAAGAGAACCAAAACAAATAAACTGACGCAAACAGTATTTAAGAAAGTTGTCGCTAAGATGCTAAGAGATTTTTAAAAGCTTGCTTCCTTTTAGTTGCCCAGATAGAGAACGTTAATTATATTACTAATTCTGTACAAATTCTTCATTAGTTTCAAAATGTTTTCAGAATTATAGACAGTGTCTTTCCTTAAAAATATAGTAATGAAATGGTTAACACTGAAATACATCTAGTCTTGGAAGGTCATCCACTGACTATAGATGGACTAATGGAGTTTATCTTTGGCAAGTCAAATGGAATAGAAAGAGTTTAATGCCATCAACAAAGATAAGTCTAGATCTAATAATGATGATAATCTCAAAGATAACTTCAGCTGTGTTTAGGCATTACTCAAAGATGGTAGCTTCTAATAGGATTTTCTCTGCTTTGTAATTACAAGGAAACAAAGAATGTTTTAAGGGGAAGAAGATATAGCAAGGACAAAAAGTATTTTGATAGAATACATAATTCGTTCGCTCTTAAAGATAATCCAATGTAACTTGAAAGTAAAACAGAATTTTGTTTGTCAAGATTAGATATCTAATTAATCAGATTATACATTTAAAAATTACATTTCTTATCTACTTATCTATTTATTGATGTTTCACATCAACTGAGAAAAAATAGTATTGTTGGCTATGTGTTTCTAAAGGTTTATTAACTATATTTCAAGGGAGTTTCTACAACTCAGGGAAGAACAAATATTACAAACGATTTTGTTAAAAAAGTACCAACTTTTTGGTTTGCTTGCAGTCGTGAAAATCTTTTTCTGATATACATTAATTACAGACACACACACACACACAAGCACATACACACACTCATATAATGAAAACTCAACAAAAATTAAATAAAAAAAACAGAAACAAAACGTTATGAGAATTATATAAGTTTAATGCTTAAAGAAAATAGAATAGAATTGTATTTAATGTTTCAGGTGTAAGTCCTTCATCTGAAAAGTGAAGAAGAAGGAATAGAAGAAAACATGGATGGAAAGAAAAAATGGAAAGACATAAAATCTAAAATGTCACATGTAACTTAAGTGAGTGCTGCATCATATATATATCATCACCGTTTTTTACGTCCGTTCTTCCACGCTAGCATGGGTTAGACGGGTTGTCCTGTTGTGGGCAGTATCCGGTCGGCTTACCTTGTCTTGCTCATATGGGAACTGATTCTGGCTTGATTTCTACAGCTGGATGCCCTTCCTAACACCTGGATGCCCTTCCTAACACCAACCACATTTACAGACAGTGCTGGGTGCTTTTTTGCCATGGCACCTCCACAACCACTTTGCAGTGGAATGATAGGGACCCCAGTCCTATCACCTCATTTCTACAGCTGAGTAAACTGGGGCAATGTGAAATAAAGTTTCTTGCTCAAGGAAACAACACATTACCCGGTCTGAGAATTGAACTCACAACCTTTCGATTGCAATATATATATATATTGGAAAATGTGTGAAATCCTTGGTACAGTTAGGTATATTTAAAAAAAGGAAAAGAATGACTTCACTGAAGTCATTCTTTTCCTATTTTAAATATATATATATATCCAGGGAACAGAACTTTCTTAAACTAGCACACAGAATATTATAACTCTGCATTTGAAAAGGCTGGGTACAATGAGAATATAGCTTACAATGACCAGACGAGAAACATAATGCCGTTAAACCTGCACAGACCCTCAGAAACGCACATAGACGATGACAGCCCACCTAGAATAACTACCATGCAAAGACCACCCTTAGCTGGCAGGACAGGCAGCGATATATACAACTGCCAAGGAGATAAGGCTAAACCCTCCAACGCCCGTAAGGACTCAGAATATAGCACACGACTATGTAGTAATAGAGACCCTAGATTAAACGGCAATAGAATAGCAGGAACTCCTAAGACAAATACGCCTGACCAAAACACCTACACATGCACCAAGCCACAACAACTGCACTAAACACCGTAAGGCCTGGAGCAGACCCGTGGCATGGTACAATGCCCTGTACTCTATACACGTTGCCACCAATGTACTGGCAACCTTCTTCAGAGCTCTTGACCAATCCTTCCCACCCACGCATGAATACATGTATGTACTTATGGTATGTACTTTGTTGTACATTTACAGTGTGTGCTGGGTGCTTTTTGTCAAGTTGCTGACACGATCACTTTACAGTCTGGACTGTGTGCTTTTGTCTTGACTCCTACATAACCACTCTACAGTGAAGGCTGGGCACTTTTGTTGTAGCTCCAGGGGGCCCACTTCATGGTGTGGGATGGGAACTAGGGAGGGTGAGGAAGAAGCTTATAATTAGCTCTTAGCGCTTGAATAGCAAAAGCATAGGCATGGCAGCATGGTTAAGAAGTTTGCTTCGCTGGGTTTGATCCCACTGTGTGGCATCTTGAGTAAGAGCATTTACCATAGCCTCATGCCAACCCAAGCTTTATGAATAAAATGAGGTAGACAGAAACTGCATGGAAGCCCATCAGATGGACTGTATCTGCAATTGAAAGGTCCAGCTGTACTGAATATTGTACCAAGCTGTATTAGCTTGGGAATTACACTAATGAAACACATGTCTGTGGAATACTCAACCATTTACACATTAACTTATGAGTTGCTCACTTTGTTGATAGAATAACTGAATCTTCATTGTCGAAACCAATAAAGGATATTTCATCATTATCATCATTATTACCATCACACCCCCATCTTCATCATCATCATCGTCATCATCATCATAATGAAAATCATCAATATCAACACTACAGCCATCATCATCCTCACCGCCACCTTCATCATCATCATCTCCATCATCCCCATCTCGCTCCTCATTATCATAATTACCACCACCACCACCACTAGCCATTAACGATAACCATTGTTTATCATTGAAATATTTATTATATTCTGAGAATAGATGTTGTATAATGTGATATTTATTCATACAGTGTTTTTATTTATTTTTTTCTGTGTGAGAGATAGCTATTGCTATTATAACACACACACACACACACTCTCACACACATACTCATACACACATACTCATACACACTCTTAGACACACACTCACACACACATGCACACACACACTCACACACACACACACACAGTCACACACACACACACTCACACACACACAAACACATGCTCACACACACACATACATATTCATACTAAATATATAAAACTGTCATTATCTGAGACACAGGTCACGTTCCTCTCTTTCTGGTCCCCAAACATCTCAATTGCTACCTTATTTTCAAAAGCCATCTATTTAATTATTTTTTCACCATTATACTTTTATAGTGTTAATTATTAAAACATTTTATTAAAGCAAATTACATTATTTATTATTTTCTTTTATGAACAGTAAATTTGTGACAACGCTCATATTTGAGTATATTGGTATTGCATTTGATATATACATAATGTAAGGTGGTCGAGTAGGTGTCACAACAGAAAAGTACCCAGTCCACAATGTAAAGTGGTCATGTAGGTGTCTCAACAAAAAGCACCCAGCCCACACTGTATAGTGGTCGTGTAGGAGTCATGACAAAAAGCATCCAACCCACACAGTAAAGTGGCTGTGTAGCAATCACAACAAAAAGCACCCAGCCCACACTGTAAAGTGGTCATGTAGGTGTCACGACAAAAAGCACCCAGCACTTACTGTAAATGTGGTTGGCGTTAGGAAGGTCATCCAGCCATAGAAACCTAGCTAGAAACAGTTCTATAAGAGCAAGACATGGTCATCTGATCCAACTTCCCTTTAATGGGACAACCTGTCTAACCCATACTAGTGTGGAAAATGGACATTAAATGATGATGATGATGATGATGATGATGATAATCATATTGGGAATAATGTACAATATTCTTTCCCAGTTTAGATTCCTTCTCTGACTAAACATTCCTCCCCAACTCATCTCCAATTCCTACTTTGGCTAAATTTCCTTCTCAATTCCTCCCATGGCTAAAATTCTTCTTGTTTGAGAACCACAGATGTAAACTATCACCATATATAGAAATATAGCCTCTCATTAATGACTATTGTTATCAAACATGTGTTCTTCATATTAAAGCCGAAACTGTTTAGTTTTCAAACAATTACACTTTTTTATATTTTCCACCATTGCTTCCATTATCTCCATAAATATAGACATGACCAAGCAATAGCGATGGTTCTCTATAATTTTCCAAATAGTAGTAGTAGTAGTAATAATAATAATAATAATAACAACAACAACAACAACAACAACAACAATAACAACAACAATATTAATAATAATAATAATAATAATAATAATAATAATAATAATAATAATAATAATAATATTAACAATGAGGATGATGGCGATGATGACGATAACAACAACAACAATAATTACAATAATAACATGATGTAACTAACTACTTAAACGCCACAAGGATGATAGATACATTTGAAGTTCCTATTGACTTAGTGCTCAATCTTATAATAAGATATTGATCAGTGATAGCTTAACAACTAAAGTACCCTTTTAGATGACGTAAATAGAACGTAAATGATTATCTCCTACAGAGTAATGTCCCATAATGCAATGATATTTCATCTAAATTACTTCCTTTCAACCACAATTACCTTATTAAATTATTTCTAAAATATATATTTCTTAAGGTTTCCCTGAAACCGACCTATCTCTCTCTCCCCTATTATCACACACATACATATATACATACACACACACATATATATACATACATATATGTTTTGCAAGGTTTTTCATATGAAATCGTGTGTTGAAATAAATATTGTTATATTTGGGGAGGGTCATATTGTTATAATATTGTCAGAAATAACAATAGAACACACTCACTGTATGATTTGGGTTGGTTTTCACTTCTGTGTCTTTTATATCTCCATAGTTAATTTATCTGGCAATCAATGTTTATCATTGAATGACCAACGGTTAAAAATACAGATATAAATATATATATAGACAATCAAAGTTCTTTTGTCACACATCTGTGACATAATTAGGGGTACTGTTCTGTTTCCTCTTGTTGTATTGTAATGCCTACACCATTTTTATTTAATTAATTAATTAATTTATTCTTGTCCCTGTCTTTGTTTGTGTATGCATTTGCGCGAGTGTTTCCTGTTTGGTTTATGTGTTTGTGTTTGAGTGTATGTGTTTTTGTATTCTATCTTTGTTCACTAGTGTGTGTTTATGTGTATTTGTTGTTATTGTACTTCTGTATATATTTATTTATTTATTTATATTTCCCTTAGGTCAGTATTGTTTGTTTGGGTATAAAAGACACAGAAGCAAAAACCAACCCAAACCAAACAGTTATTATTTCTGGCAATATTATAACAATATGACCCTCCCCAAATATAACAATATATATATATATATATATATATATATATATTTAATATAGAAATGGCTTCTACAAGACTAGAACTGTTTCATTCGGGAGAAATCATCAGGGCTTTTTGATGATTTCTCCCAAATTAAACAGTTCTAGAAGCCATTTCTATATTAAATATTTATACTCTGTTATGTATTGAGTACCTTACTTACTGTGGTTACCCCCGATTGAGCCCAGGATAAACTTATATATATATATATATATATCATCATCATCGTCATCACCGTTTTACGCCCATTCTTCCATGCTAGCATGGGTTAGACGGGTTGTCCTGTTGTGGGCAATGCCAGGTCGGGTGACCATGTCTTGCTCATACCGGAACTGATTTTGCTGGATGCCCTTCCTAACAGCAACCTCATTTGCAGTGAGTACTGGGTGCTTTTTTTACTGCTGCACCTACATGACCACTTTACAGAGTGGACTGGGTGCTTTTTTGTCATGACACCTCCACGACCACTTTGCAGTGGGAGGGGGTGGGGGCATATTGTCTATATGCTACAGCTTTGTCTTGTACTCGTGGGAAGTCGAGTCTTCTGTATTACTGTGTAACGGCAGAGGTCTCGGTCCTGTGTCATTGTCTTTGAGAGGTACAATTGGACAATGTCAGCTTTTATCCCCTCATCCCAGGCCTTCTTGGGTCTCACCACTCCAAGGCTTCCATCGACTTTTAGTGTTCTGCACCTTTTTATGCAGCAGTCATCCTTCATACACATCACATGTCCATACCTCCTCTCCTGCACACAACATTTGATTCTTCTTATGCTCAGTCTCTCTCTCAATTCGTTTATGCTTTGATGTTCATGTATTTCACATCCATGTATTTCACATCGGAGCATGCAAACTTCATTTCTTTCTAATCTACGTAAGTCTTCTACACACAGTGCCCATGTAACATTGCTGTTCGTATGCATACATCATACAGTCTGCCTTTCATTTTGAGGGAAAAGCCTTTTGCAGCTAGCAGTGGCAGTAGCTCCCTGAACTTCTTCCATCCTGTTTTTACCCTGGTTATTGTACTTTCAGAACACCCACCTCTGCTGCTAATTCGGTCACCCAGGTAGCAGAAGTTGTCTACAGTTTCTACAGAGCCCTCCCAGAGTTTGGTAGTGCATGTTTCCTGTAGCCATTTGCTGCTTACTGTCCTGGTGCAGCTGCTAAAGCTTCCTGAGATCCCACTACATCTATTGTGTACCCATAGTTTGCATTTGGGGCAGAGGTTGGAGTTCCTACCTACACCTTTCCTACATACTGCACAAGGCCATTTCCCTGATGGGATCTGGGTTCTGTTTTCTTGTCTACTTACGAGGACCTTAGTCTTTGTCAGGTTGACTCTAGGATCTCTTCTTTCTAATCCCTGCTTCCATGTTTGGAATTTCTTCACTAGTTCCATCATAGATTCAGCTATAAGTGCAAGATAATCCGCATACAGAAGTTCCCATGGGCATCTGGTCTTAAACTCCTCTGTTATAGCCTGCAATACTATAATAAACAGGAGAGGGCTAAGAACAGAGCCCTGGTGGACACCGACCTGTATGTTAAATTCCTTGCTATAGTCATTGTTAACCCTAACATTGCTGACTGCTCCCCTATACATGGCTTGTACAGCTTTCACAAGCCATTCATCTACTCCTAGTTTTCTAAGAGCCCACCAGATTATAGCATGAGGAACTCTGTCAAAGGCTTTCTTGAGATTAATGAATGCCAGGTAGAGTGGCTTACTTTTAGCTAGGTACTTTCCTGTAACTGCCTCACACGGAAGAGAGTGTCAGTGGTGCCTCTTCCGGGCACAAACCCAAACTGCATCTTATCTAGTTTTACCCGGCCCCTAATCAGCTGTGCTGTAACACTCCGTTACTTTCATGACCTGGTCCATCAGCTTTATAGCTCTATAGTTTTCTCTATCTACATAATTCTGCAAATAACACATGAGGAAATCGCCTTGTTTTGCAACATAATCAGAAGACAGATGTGGGCCATCGAAATATGTATAGTGATTTCGCAGAATTAAAATTCTAAAATAAATTTTCCAGTCCGGGCTTCTGTTGTTGTTTTAATGTATGTATCATCATCATCGTTTAACGTTCATCTCCCATGATAGGATTGGTCAGGAGACCGTGTCTCACTCGTACAAAATGTTTTTTTTTATTGGGGGGGGGGGATCCATTTTTTATTAGGGTGGATTCGTTTTTTGTTTGGGGGTGGATCGGTTTTTTTATTTGGTGGATCTATTTTTAAGTGGGGACGGGAGGTCTGTTTTTTTAATAGGGAGGGATCTATTTTATATTTGGGGCGTCCGTTTTTTGGGGGGGAAATCCATTTTTTATTTGAGGCGGGGTGTGGGGGGGTCCGTTTTTTATTGTGTATGTATATATATATATATATTTAAAAGTTACATCTCAATGAATAATATTGCTTAGTAAAAATATTTATTCTTATACTTAATATGTAGTGTAAAAAACCTTTATTTTGTTGATAATTCTGTGCACATGCACATTATTGTGCACCATGCAAGTCTTATCTAGGGTGTACATGGGATCTGTAACATGTAAATATATTTTATCTCTCTTACTATGGAACAGAAATCCTCTCTGATTATCAGACAGATTCTGGCAGAAATAACTATTTAAACCGATTGAGATGGCAAATTCTGTTACTTTAGCTTGTGAAACTGCAGTAAGGGGAAACATTTGTTAAGCTCTCTAGATTTATGTCACTTGATAAGAGGTTTACCCTTAGGGTGAGACACTTGTAAGGTTTCTTTATTTTAAAGTAATTTACTAAAGTCTTCCCTTTGATAAATTCTGAGCCTTATTTGAGATAGTTCTATATCTGTGTGTGTGTGTGTATATATATATATATATATATATATATATATAATCATGTTTTTACGTCTGTTTTTCCACACTTGCATAGGTTGGATGCGCCCATCTCAGTGCAGCATCTCTCCACACACCTCATTTCTTTGTCGCCTCATCTATGGGTCTCAGCTATCACCACCTCTCCCCAGGTCTTTCTTGGTCTATCTCTACTTTGGCTTCCCTCCAGTGGCATTTCCTCAATGTCCCTTCACTCCCTCACCCTCCTCTGAGTTGTGTCACTGTCTTTCACCCTCCTCTCCCCCTCTCAGTTGCGACGTGGTCCTTCATCCCTCTCCTCCTCCTCCTCCAAATTGTGATACCGCCCTTAACCCCTCCCCCCTCTTCCTCTCAGCTGAGTCCTTCATCTCCTACTCACTCAGTGGTGACACTGTCCACTCCCTTCACCTTCCTTCTACCCTCTCAGTGGGTGTACTATCAGTGACACTATCTTTCACCCCCACTTTCATTCCCCTCTCCTACCCTCCCAGTTGTAACTCTGGTTAATACGTACTTGGTTTGTATTCTGGTACATAGAAAAGAGCAAGGATATTGACTGAAGAAAGTTGAAACATGGTTTATCGAAGGTACCACTGATGAATCAGTAGAACTCTTCATGCATGTCTGCTGTGATGTCTTTACCATCCATCAACCAGAAGTCCTAAATCATGTTGGTTGTTTTACCATTCAGGAAGAAGGGGACTCCAACAAAGTTGCTGTACTTTTTTTTAACAATAGCTTGGATGGCGTATATA
Organism: Eledone cirrhosa; assembly: GCA_964016885.1. Taxonomy (NCBI): domain Eukaryota; kingdom Metazoa; phylum Mollusca; class Cephalopoda; order Octopoda; family Eledonidae; genus Eledone; species Eledone cirrhosa. The sequence continues at coordinate 146,746,817 of OZ024742.1, read as the reverse complement.
TATATATCATTTCATCATCATTTCATTTTACGTCTGCTTATCCCTGCTCCCAAGGGTGGGACGGGAACTGATTCTGGCTTTATTTCTACAGCTGGATGCCCTTCCTAACACCAACCTCATTTACAGTGAGTGCTGGGTGCTTTTTTTACCGTGGCACCTCCACGACCACGTTGCAGTGGAATGATAGAGACCCCATTCCCTATCATCTCATTTCTACAGCTGAGTAAACTGGAGCAATGTGAAATAAAGTCTCTTGCTCAAGGAAACAACACATTACCCGGTCTGAGAATTGAACTCACAACCTTTCGATTGCAAGGCCAATGCTCTAACCACTAAGCCATGTGCCTCCATATATATATATATATGGATATGTATATATATATATATATATATATATATATGTATATGTATATTAATATATATATATAGTTAATATATAGGAAAAAGTATGACCCCGACGGCAGAGCTCAAGATAGTAGGAAAATGAATGAAACACAGACAGTCCCACCAGTCAATCACTAGAGATATGTTGTTTCAGTGCTTTAAGATCAATGTGACTGGCTCTCTGGTGAGACAACTACAGGAAAGGTACTTAAATAAGAGTAAGCCACTGTGTCAAGCATGTGTTAATCTGGAGAATGCTTTGACAGAGTCTCAGGCTCTATAATCTGGTGGGTGTAGATGAATGGCTTGTGTGGACTGTGCAGGCTATGTATAGAAGAGCAACCAGCAGAGTGAGAGTTGCCAATTAGTACAGTAATGAATTTGAAGTGCAGGTGGCAGTCCACCAGGGATCAGTTCTCAGTCCACTTCTGTTTATCATTGTCCTTCAAGCCATCAATGTGGAGTTTAAAACTGGCACTCCATGAGGGGTCCTACATGCTGATGACGCCATCATAGCTGAATCCATAGAAAAGTTAGAAGTAAAATTTGAAGCATGAAAGAAGAACCTAGAGATGAAAGGCCTAAAAGTAAGTTTAGCAAAGAATACCTTCTCTATTTAAGGCTTTTAACACCTTGGTTTAGACACCATCTTCTCCAGTGGCCTTGCCACATTTGAGCTCTTTAATTGCTCTTGTGACTTCAGTCTCTGAGAGATTAGTCACCACTCCCAGATACACCTTGTGTACATCGGAAGATACTGTTGTGATTGGGGGTTTAGGAGATCAGCAAAGTATTCTCTCCACCTTGCGATGATGCACCTCTCTGAAGAGAGGAGCATCCCAGACATGTTCCTGAAAGCAGGTGTGGAGGAGGACTTCTTATTACGCAGTCAACAGATGGTCTGCCAGAACACTTTATTTGTTGATCTGAAGTCAGATTTCAGCTTAACCCCAAAGTCTTTCAATGTCTTAACTTTGGATGTTTTTACTGTTTCTGCTGCAATTATTCATGTCTGTTTGTACCATAAGTGCAAGAAAGAGGATTTATTTCCAAACCTTCTTTGCTTGGATGGCATTTTTGACCCCTGGATTGAACCAAAGTGTCCTTCAGCCATCCGGCACCACATCAAGTCTCTTTTGCTCTCAGCATTCAACAGCTGAAGCAGAAATTGCTCAGCTGAACAATCTCCAATCAGTGACAACATCTTCAGTTTTCTCAGGGTGTAATAATATCTGCATACCTTGTCCTGACTTCCTTATCCACCAACACTTCCCACTTTATCCTGTAGGTTGAGTTGGACCTATCAGTTTTGTGGTCTTCTTTGACTTTCGGTAATTTCAAGTTGTATATAACTAGATGGTAATCAGTTGACAGCTCAGCCCCTCTCTTAACATGAATATCTAGTACAGAATCAAAGAGATCAAAGACAATAACAAAATCAGTTATTGATCTCTGTCTCTGATTCCCCTTATACCATGTATATTTATGGATGTCTCTGTGCTGGAAGAAGGTTTTCATAATACAGAGTCCATTATTAGAACAGAAGTCTAGTAAGGCCTCTCTATTTGTATTTACACTGGGGTTGCTGTTCCTTCCAATCACTCCTTCCCCATGTCAGGTGATCAGTGCCAACATGTGCATTGAAGTTTCCCATCAGGATATATGACTCTTAACTACATCAAACGCTACAGTGACCTCATCAAGGAAGGATCTGCATCCGGACTCCTTGCTTGGTGCATAAACTTACACCACCCACAGAGATCTATCTTTTAGCCTATGCTTCAAGTGATAATTTTGGTGCCATGATAAAAGGTATCCAGTGGGGAGGGTATTCAGCTGAGAAACCAAGCCAGAAGCAGTTTTGTATGAGCAAGACACGGTTATTTGACCTGACCTGACTCACAAATGACATCTTGTCTAACCCATTTTAGCGTGGAAAAATGGATATTAAGCGGTGGTGGTGGTGGTGATGAAGATGATGATGATGATGATGATGATATATATATATATATATATAATCTCATGTCAAGTTTTCTTGAGGTAATTTGAAAATAACTGATTGTTTACTAATATTCTACTAGACCAACCTGGATATGAATGAAACTGCCACAATATTTGTTGGATAGCGGTCAGTCATTCATTGCTTCAGAAACTAAGAAAATATATTTAGCCTGATTGATAAAACAATACTCCATCGTCCTGTATACAGTAAAATTGCCATTAACTAGAGGATACTATGATAAACGTGTTTACACCACTGTCTGTCTGGCTTTCAGCATCCACTTAATACATTTGTAACTAAAGGGTTTCCACTTGAGATAGTAAAATCGTAAGTATTCATCAGTTTACAATGAAATATTTGAAATGGTAGTCTGTTGCCAGAGAACTTGCTGACTGCTTTAGTAGTCAACTATTTCTATTTAGTATTCTTATACACTGTATTAATTGTGATCTTTTTATTCCACGAAGGTTATGAAAACAACAAGCTCTTGGGATTTCTTAATATAATTACCATTCGATCAATTCTTATTCATTCATTAAAAACCAAATACAAAAAAGAAACTGTATCGAAGAACAGAAAAAGTAGAACTACTACAACTGTCCATTATCTTGTGATGAAAAACAATATATTTCTTGTGTTTCACTTTTCCTGCTTTGATAAATTGGTTTTCTATTTGAAAAGACATAAATTATTTCCTTTGGTGTAGTTTTTGTCCTATCTCACCATGATTACTAAATGTCTTCGTTTTATTTTCCCCTTTCTTTGTTTGTTTTCTTGAATTACTCGTAAATTTGAAATGAGTTAATTTAATACGTTTATGGCCTCAAGGGTGATTTGAACCTAAAACAAACTTTATTGTATTGTTGAAAATCATGCAAGTAATGGAAACATTAAAAATGTGAAGTTTCTTAGATGGAATAGAATCTGGTGTGAGAAAATCATTTTGAAACTTCTCTCTTTATTCTATATTGTCATTCATAAATAATGTCAGATACAGTATATAATGTGTTTTTGGTATGTGATATTGTATATATAGTGTAGTATGTGATATATACTGTGGGGTATAGTATTTCATATGTGATATTGTATATATAATGGGAGATATGGTATATATACTGGGGCATATAGTCTATCATGTGGAATATGGTATATATAATGTGAGGTATGGTATATATAATGTGGGATATGGTATATATAATATGGGATATGGTATATATAACGTGAATATGGTATATATACTGTGGGATATGGTATATATAATGAGAGATATGGTATGTATATTATGGGATATGGTATATAAAATGTGAAGATAGACGTGGAAGATAGACGTTAAACAATGATGATGATGATGATGATGAGATATGGTATATACTATGGGATAGGGTTTATGATGTGGGGATATGGTATATATTATGAGATATGGTATATATTATGTGGGATATGATATATATTATGAGATATGGTATATATAATGTGAGATATGGTATATATTATGAGATATGGTATATATAATGTGGGATATGGTATATACTATGCGATATGGTTTATGATGTGGGATATGGTATATATTATGAGATATGGTATATATAATGTGGGATATGGTATATATAATGTGGGATATGGTATATATAATGTGAGATATGGTATATATGATGTGAGATGTGATATATATAATGTGGGATATGGTGTATATAGAGTGGTATATATATACTGTGAGATATGGTATGTATATAGTGGTATATATAATGAGATATGGTATATATAATGTGAGATAAGGTATATATATAATGTGAGATATAGGCTATATAATGTGAGATATGGTATATAATATGGTATATATAATATGGTATATACTGTGGAATATGGTATATAATATGAGATATTGTATATATAATGTGAGATATAGGCTATATAATGTGAGATATGGTATATAATATGGTATATACTGTGGAATATGGTATATAATATGAGATATTGTATATATAATGTGAGATATAGGCTATATAATGTGAGATATGGTATATAATATGGTATATACTGTGGAATATGGTATATAATATGAGATATTGTATATATAATGTGAGATATAGACTATATAATGTGAGATATGGTATATAATATGGTATATAATGTGAGATATTGTATAAATAATGTGAGATATAGGCAATATAATGAAGATATGGTATATATGATGTGGGATATGGTATATATACTGTGGGACATGGTATATAATATGGTATACAATATATATTGTGAGATAGACCATAGAAATGCATGAGCTCCTATTTCATATAACTTCACATTCATCAACCAATCAAACAATGAATCAGTCAATGAAACAACCAATTGTTTATTGATCTCAAGTGTGATAAATAGCACCAACTGGTCAACGTATTTACTTTCCCTAACAAGATATTTTCAACAATAAGTGATTGGTGGTTTTTATGGTCTTCACAAACAAGAAAATAATGTGTCTGCTGTATCTGATGTTCTGTAGAAAATTAATGATGAAACTAAAGTGAACCCCCCCCCCCCCCCTCCTCCTCCTCCTCCTCCCCATCACCATCATCATCATCATCATCATCATCATCATCATCATCATCATCATCATCATCATCATCATCATCATCATCATCATCACCACCACCACCAACATCATCATCATCATCACCACCACCACCACCACCACCACCACCATCATCATCATCTTCATCATCACCATCATCATAATCCTCATCATCTTTATCATCATCATCATCATCATCATCATTCTAGGCCTGTATTCCATGCTGGCATGGGTTGGACAGGTAGTCACAGTCCAAGGCAAGACATGGTTGGATAACAACATTTTGGTTTCTATGGCTGGACACCAATCCTAACATCAACCACTTTACAAAGTACATTTTATCATGGCAGCAGCACAACTAGTTTACAGAGTCTACTGGGTGCATAATATGTGGCGCCAACACTAAAGAAGATGATACTTTATTTACAAATATAGGTAGCTAATTGAATAGTATGCTTTGCACTATATTTATTCTGGCTCTCTGTGCTCTGAATTCAAGTCCCACCGAGGTAAACTTTGCCTTTAATCCTTTCAAGTTCAATAAAAATAACTATCAGTTCTGAGTTGGGGTCAACTCTTCCTCTATATCTCTTTCTCACTTTCTCTCTCTCATTCTCTCCTTCTCTGGAAGAAATTGACTGTGTTCAAACCTGTAGATGGCATGGGCTGCACCAGATTTAAAATGCTCATGATACCCTGTATATCCCTATGGCACCCCTGTGACTCTATCAGTAGTTTCAGATTCATACATATGTATTTACATACTGTGCAAGCTTAATGGGCTAGTATTAATTGGCAACAACCCTAACACAGCATGTTTCAGAATAAAGGCATTATGAACTTAAATATATTATATTTATGTATAATAAATACACATATAGGCATACTTTGTGTATTTTAAGCTGTCATCATATGACTGCTACCTCATCTTCTGTGTAAGAGCACAGTATATATGTATTAATGATTTTCATTACTATTACTCCAGAGTGTTTCGAATATGTGAGTAATTTTTCAAATGGGATACCTTTTATGAATTCTCGGAGTATCTTGGATAAACAATCAGTGGAACAATCATCATTATCATCATCACCAGTTTTCAAGCTTGCATGGGTTAGACAGGGTGTTACATTCTGAGGCCAGACATGTTAGATGATATTTTGCACATATGTCTTATTTTGGCATAGGTACTATGGCTGGATGCTTTTCCTAATGACAACTATTTCATGGTATGTACTGGGTATCATAGCTCCAGTTCTACCAACTGTCAGGATCAACTGGGTGCTTTTTATCATAGCACCAGCATTACCATTTTACAGAATGAGCTGGGTGCATTTATTGTGGCACCAACACTATCACTTTACAGAGGGGCTGAGTGAATTTCATTGTGGCACCAGCATTATTTTTGACATTGGAACACTTGGTGTTTCCTTGACCCGGCTGGGGAGGCAGTGATAGGGATGAGAGCAAGAATGAGGGGCTACATTTCAAAATCAGTGGTAGCTATGGTAATATCTATGGAAGTCAACAGAATCATTCAAAGTTCTGTCATATCTTTGGTTGTAAGAATAGAAGCTACACAAAAACATGACAGGAAAAACTTAGCTGAAAATTTATCCAAATATATCTGACAAATAGAAATCAAAACAAATGGAAATTTATGTTGATTGTCAGACTTAAGAATTTGTTCTCTATGGACTGCACTTTGCTGATAAAAGTTCTATTGAAAGTGTGGTCCATTGATAGAGTTTTAACTGAAACTGACATTATCAAACCTTGACTGATCTCATGAAGAAATATTATATATAATGTTAAACAATGAAAGAATAAGACAAGGGGAAGTAGTTAATTAAACTATTGCTTTACGATTGTTACAGAGTGCAAAATTATCAATATGCAGACCAATCAATGGTAGTTAAGCAAATCCATACATATGTATACATATATATATATATATATATATATATATATATATATTATATATATATATATATATATATATATATACATATGTATACATACATATATATATATATATATATATATGTATATATATATATGTATATATATGTAAGTGTGTGTATGTGTCAATGAATATATATATATTCATTTATACACATATATTTGTATGTATGTGTGTATGTGTATATATACATATATATATATATATGACACACAACCGTGACCTCTGGCATCACGCAGTAATACAGAAAACCCGACCCCCTACGGGTTCAAGCCAAAGCTAAAGTATATAGACAATATGGCCCCACACCCTCCCACTGCAAAGTGGTCGTGGAGGTGCCACGGCAAAGAAGCACCCAGCCCACATTGTAAAGTGGATGTGTAGGCGCCATGAAAAAAAAACATCCAGCACTCAATGTAAATGAGGTTGGTGTTAGGAAGGGCATTCAGCTGTAGAAATCCAGCCAGAATCAGTTCCCGTATGAGCAAGGCATGGTCAGCCGACCGGCTACTGCCCACAATAGGACAACCGGTCTAACCCATGCTAGCGTGGAAGAACGGACGTAAAACAGTGATGATGATATCATCATCATCATCATCATCATCTTCGTTTAACGTCTATCTTCCACGCTAGCATGGGTTAGACGGGAGTTGTCCCACTTGAGGCAAAGTTGGTCGGCTGACCGTGTCTCGCTCATACAGGACTATCTGGCAGGTTTTCTACGGCTGGATGCCCTTCTTAACAACAACTACATTTGCAGTGTGAAACTCAAAACTTTTTACCATGTTACCTACACGGCCACATTACAGCGTGGACTGTGTGGTTTTTTTTTTGTCTTAACACCTACACAATCTCGATCTCATTATCTCATTTATTTGGACTGGATACTGTGGTACCAACTTTACAGAGAGAGGGTGGTGTTAGTGGGAGTGGGAGGATAGGGTAGGGATAGTGGATTGGGGTGTATATTTGGTTAAGAGGTGCCTACTGACTGTAGATTTCGCTTTGTACATAGGCAAGGTGGGTCTTCTGTATTACTGACATTGTCTTAGAGAGGTGCAAGTGTGTAAGGTCGGAATTTATCAAATCATCCCAGGTTTTTCTGGGTCTACCTACTCCGTAACTACCATCAATTTTGATTGTCCTGCATTTTCTTATACAGCTGTCATCTTTCATGCGCATCACGTGGCCATACCAACATAGTCTTCTCTCAAGTAAACATCATCTGATCCCTCTTATTCCTAATTTCTCTCTTAGTTCATTTATGCTTTGCCGTTCACATATATTACTATTACACATCCAATGGAGCATGCATGCTTTGTTCCTTTCCAGTCTACGCAGGTCCTCTGCACGTAATGCCCATGTCTCACTGTCATGTAGCATTGCTGTTTGTATACAGGCATCATACAATCTGCCGTTCATTTTCAGAGAGAAACCTTTTGCGGCCAACAGCGGTATAAGCTCTCTGAACTTTTTCCATCCCGTTCTAACTCTTATTATAATAAATGTTCGGTGAATCCATACGTACATATATATATGTGTGCATGTATGTATATATATATATATATATACATACTACTGTACGTCTGTATACATATATGTATGTACGTGTACATACTTATATTTAAGTAACAGCCGTACTAAGAGTGGGAAATGAAATTTCGTTTCATTTTTTCCGTTTATATAAATATATATATAATATTAATAACAGTATGAGGTGCTAGATCTTCATTACATTTATTGAAGTGTGGCAGGCATTTCACGATTGATCAACTCATGGCTCGATCTGTATCGAATTGGGCCGAATTTGGAATCAAAAGCTCATCAGACTTCTGTTATTGTAATGACTAAACTATATATACATATATATATTATATATATATATATCGTATTGGCAGCATGCTCCTCCAAAAGGGTCATGCTGCCAATAAAAAATACATGCACCTGTTGGATTTCACTTCAATTATTATTATAATTTCCAACTCAGTTTTTTTAATAACTAGATAGTTCTTTAGTTGTTGATTGTCATCAAAGCTCTTTTGTCACACATTCTATGATCTCCCCAGTGACTACTTTTATTAGTATTTTGTGTCTCTCCTTTATTCTGTCCTATAGCATCTTGTTTTTATGAGTTTTGATGACAATCAACAACTAAACAACTATCCAGTTATTAACCCTTTAGCATTACTCTCTCTATATTATTATATTTTCATGGTAAAGGCTTTACTTCACATTATTATTCAAATCCCGCCGAGGTTGACTTTGCTTTTCATCCTTATGGGGTCGATAAAATAAAGTACCAGTAATGCACTGGGTAATTGCTGGCCTTGTGCCTAAAGTAGAAACAATTATTATCTCACATAATATCAAATCTACGAGATTTTGATATCATTTATTTTGAGAACAATACTTTAACATCAGTATGAGTGGCCAGTTATGGCCAGTTTGAGCAGAAAGAGATGAGCAAATTCTGGCTGGATAGGACCGGTTTAAATGCTAAAGGGTTAAACTAACTGACTGGGAAATTATAATAATTGTTTCTACTTTTGGCACAAGGCCAGCAATTACCCAGTACATTACTGGTACTTTATTTTATCGACCCCGTAAGGCTGAAAGGCAAAGTTAACCTCGGCGGGATTATAATAATAAATTGAAGTGAAATCCAACAGGTGCGTGCATCTTTTATTGGTAGTATGACCCTCCCAAAATATAACAATATCTGTTTTAACACATTTTCAGATAAAAAATCTTGCAAAACAAATACAAAAAAAAACAAAACTATATATAAATATAATTTTCTCTCCTCTCCCTATCTTTCCTGTGAAGAAGGATCTATGTATTAAACATAAAGCATTTTCCATTTCTCTCAATATTAACTTAATAATTGTTTCTACTATTGGCACAAGGCCAGCAATTATCCCAGTGTATTACTGGTACTTTATTTTATCGATCCCCGTAAGGATGAAAGGCAAAGTTAACTTCGGCGGGATTTGAACTCAAACCATAAAGGGCCGTAACTCTTTGCTGCAAAGCATGGCGTCCGACCCTCTACCGATACTGCCAATCCAACCTAATAATGATGAGTCTTATCTTGTCTGTCGTATTATTTTCATGGTGTTACATTCATGTTTCCACACACATACCCACATCAATACACATACACAAACACATGCATCCTCACAAACACACACGCAATCTCCCCCCCCCCCCCCCCACGCACACACACACGAACACCCCCACACACACAAACTCATACAGATATTTTAGATATATTTATTCATCTTTCTTCCTCTGTCTTGCTCCATATTGCCTTCCATAGTCACACACATATAGATACATACGATCATCATTAAATGAATGTTTCTAGGTTTAACAATTAACCGCAATTGACTTTAGTTCTGGACAATAGAAAGTATATTTCATTTCATATCTCTTTCATTGTAAAGTCTGAAAATATTAGATTTTCATGTTTAAATATAATCAGAGGAGAGACTTAAAATTTGATTTCAAAATTCCATGGAAACTTGAATGAAATCTTCTCTATGAAACGGAATTAATAAGCATAATGGATAAAGAGAGTGAGATGGAGTCACATTATAGATCCACTTTATAGTTGCACCTTCTGAAAGTTAATAAATGTATTAGGAGAAGAGATTATCAGATTTAGCCAGTTCATCTATTGCTACTGTACTATGTAACATTGTTTAATGAATAGTGATGTTGTAGCAGTCACGACACGTTTAGTTGGTTTGAGCTGTGTCTTTAGTTTCTAGTGATGTTCGTGCCTGTAATGATGAAATAAAGTTATACATGAACGTCTTATAAATCCTCTTCCTTATCATCATCATCATCATAATCATTATCCTTTTACCTCTGTTTTCCATGCTTTTATGGGTTTGACATGTCATTTCCAGTACATCCAACCTTAATTTGTGGTTTTTGTCATCTCATTTGTAAGGTTCAGTGTTTTGAGATCAGTTCTCACCCCTTCTGCCCAAGCTTACCTTGGTCTTCCTCTACTGCATCTTCTTTTCAATGGGATCTCTTAGAACTGATCATCCATATGCAATCTTCTCTCTTACAGATTACATTTGAATCCACTTATGTCCAATTTTTCACTCATTTTGTAAATCCAATATATTTGTTGAGAATGAAGGCTCAATGATATAAGGCTGTTGGGCTCACAATAGAAAAGTTGTGAGTTCAATTCTTGGATTGGACACTGTGTGGTGTCTTTGAACAAGACACTATATTTCCCATTACTAAAGTCCATTAAACAGGAAAAAGTGAGTAGTGATGACACAGGTGCACAGCTGTATTAGCCTTTGTCTTTCCGACATCATATAATGTATATATATGGGTATATGGTGTATATACAGCATATATATAGTGAATGTATGAGTTGTGACAATATTAGTGCCAAGTAATATTAGCCTTTGCCTTTCCCTTGGACAACATTGATAGTGTGGAGAGGAGAAACTGATATGCCAAGGTGATTGATGGTCATCCACAAAACATTTTGCTCAGATTTGCACCTTGGAGAGGAACTTTCCAGGGGCAAACCCATGGTCAGTCATAACTAAGGTGTGTGTGTGTGTGGGGGGGGGGGGGGTGTGAATATCCAGTTTTTTTTTAGAATGAAGTCAGTTGAGCTCAGTTCAAATACTATATTTGGGGAAGGTGATATCAGTACCAGTATGAGAGTCAATAATTCCAATAATAGAGTATGAGTGAGGTTGGTATAAATATGAATGACATAGTAATTCCAGTGATATTTAGAGTGTGAGTGATGTATCAATATGAATGACTCTTCCAATAATATTGTGAGTATGAGTGAGGGTTAGAGTTTGAGTGATGTCAGTTTCAATATGAAAACTAAATTATAATAAAACCTCACAAATACTGATGAAATAAAAGTGGTGATAATGAAATTTATCCATCATCTCATCATCATCATCTTCGTTTAACATCCATCTTCCACGCTAGCATGGGTTAGATGGGAGTTGTTCCACTTGAGGCAAGGTTGGTTGGGTGACTGTGTCTCGCTCATACAGGACTATCTGGCAGGTTTTCTACGGCTGGATGCCCTTCGTAACACCAACCACATATACAGTGTGGAACTGGGAACTTTTTACCGTGTTACCTACACGGCCACATTACAGCGTGGACTGTGTGTTTTTTTTGTCGTGACACCTACACAATCTCGATCTCGATCTCATTATCTCATTTATTTGGACTGGATGTTGTGGTACCAACTTTACAGAGACAGGGGGGTGTTGGTGGGAGTGGGAGGATAGGGTAGGGGTAGTGGATTGGGGTGTATATTTGGTTATGAGGTGCCTACTGACTGTAGGTTTCGCTTTGTACATAGAGAAGACAGTTCTTCTATAGTACTGTGTAGTGCCAAAGATCTCGGTGTAGTGACATTGTCTTAGAGAGGTGCAAGTGTGTAAGTTCGGAATTTATCAGATCATCCCAAGTTTTTCTGGGACTGCCTACTCCGTGGCTACCATCAATTTTGATCACCGTGCACTTTTTTATACAGCTGTCGTCTTTCATGCACATCACATGACCATACCAACGTAGTCTTCTCTCGAGTAAACAGCATCTGATCCATCTTATTCCTAATTTCTCACTTAGCTCATTTATACTTTGCCGTTCACGTATATTACTATTACACATCCAACGGAGCATCCATGCTTCATTCCTTTCCAGTCTGCGCAGATCCTCTGCACGTAAAGCCCATGTCTCACTGCCATGTAGCATTGCTGTTCGTATACAGGCATCATACAATGTGCCTTTCATTTTTAGAGAGAAACCTTTTGTGGTCAACAGCGGTATAAGCTCTCTGAACTTTTTCTATCCCATTCTGACTCTGGCTACTGTACTTTCAGAACACCCTCCACCACTGCTGATTTTGTCACCCAGGTAGCAGAAAATGTCCACTATTTCTATAGAACCATCTGGGCAATAGAAGGAGCTAGTATCCTATGGACACTTGCTACTTATTGCACCTGAGCATCGGCCACATATAAAGTCTGTTCTTAGATAGTTTACCTGTGATCCCACTACATCTTTTATGTACCCATACTTTGCATTTGGGACATAAAATGGAGTTTCTGCCTACTCCTTTCCTACACACTGAGCATGGCCATTTCCCTGAGGGCACCTGTGCCCTATTTTTGTTTCTACAAACTAGAACTTTAGTCTGAGACAAGTTAACTTTAAGGCCTTTTGATTCTAGGCCATGCTTCCATATTTGGAATTTCTTCTCTAGTTCAGCCATTGATTCAGCTATGAGTGTTAGATCATCTGCGTACAGGAGTTCCCATGGGCAGCCTGTCTTGAACTCCTCTGTTATAGTCTGAAGGGCAATAATAAATAGGAGGGGGCTAAAGACAGAGCCTTGATGAACACCAACTTTTACACTAAATTCTTCACAATATTCATTGTTAATTCTAACCTTACTGACTGTTTCTTTATACATAGCTTGTATAGCTCTCACAAGCCATTCATCTACACGTAGTTTTCTAAGAGCCCACCAGATAATGGAGCGGGGGACTCTGTCAAAGGCTTTCTCCAGGTCTACAAAAGCTAAGTAGAGGGGTTTACTTTTAGCTAGGTACTTCTCCTGTAGTTGTTGTACAGGAAAAGAGCATTTGTGGTACTTTTACCTGAGACAAACCCAAACTGCATTTCATCTAGATCAATACGCTCTCTGATTAGTTGCGCTATAACTCTTTCTGTGACCTTCATGACCTGGTCAACTAACTTAATGCCTCTATAGTTTCTCCCTATCTAGGGCATCCCCTTTAACCTTGTAGCAGTTAATGATGCTGCTGCTACGCCAGTGTTTTGGTATGACCCCATTCTGTATTGGTTAACTATACGGGTGACCATAGTATGTCCCACCATTCCAGATGCCTTCAACATCTCAGCAACTATCTCCGAAGGCCCAGCTGCCTTGCCTGTCTTCATATCTTTGATTGCCTTACTTACTACATTACCTTTAACTTGCACCGCTGGTCCTTCTATTGGATCGATTTGGGGCAGACTATCTTTTTCCCATTTATTCTCCTCATTTAATAGTCTCTCGTAGTGACACTTCCAGGCTATCTTCTTATCAGTATCAGTGAGTGCAAGTACACCGTTATCAATACAGACACACTTCTTCCCGACAATATCACGGTTTTCCTTGACAAATTGTCTAGCAATCCTGAACACCTCGCGTTTTTGGTCCTCACGTTGTAGAACATGTTTGAACTTTCTTTCCTCTGCTTCCCTTTTTGCAAAGTACACTTGTCTCCTAGCTACTCTCCTGGCCACTTGATAGTGTTCTCTACTTCCCCCATCCTGCCATACTTTCCAAGCCTGCTTTTTGGCCTTGATTGTCTCTTCTACCTTACTGTTCCACCACCAAGTTACTCTCCTCCTACCAATAGGTCTGCTCCAGCCACAGATTTCATCCATTGCTTTTAGCAGGTTCACTTTCAAGAATTGCCATTGTTCCTCTATATTGCACTTCTCTAATTGCTCTTCCTTATTGTCAAAGGCATCAAGCTTTTAAATCTGTCACTGGCTATGGGGGCGTTCAACTTCCATATTCTCCTCCTCAAGGTAGGCCTCCTCTGTCGTCGAGTACGTCTATTCCTGACTATGAGGTCACTAACTACTAGGCTATGTTGGGAGGTGCATTCTTCACGGGGGAGGGATTTAGTGTTTACAACAGACCCTTTGTCCCGTCTTCTAGTAAGGATATAATCTATCTGGCTGGTGTGTTCCCCTGATCTATATTATAGGTGATCAAGTGGTTTTCACGTTTTTTTAAGTTTGTGTTACAGATAGTTAGGTTATTAGCATCACAGAATTCTAGGATTCTGAAGCCCTCCTCATTTCTATTTCCAACCCCAAAGCCTCCATGGATTCTATCATACCCATCACTATCTTGTCCAACTTGACCGTTTAGATCGCCAGCAATAATTAAGTAGTCACTGTCGGTTATTTGGGAGGTAATGTGCATTAGCATCTCATAGAACCTGTCCTTTATAACGTCAGGTAGACCAGATTGGGGTGCATAAGCGGATATTATTGTCACAGTAGTGTTCTATTTAGTCTTATTTTAATTATTCTGTCATTCACTCTATTTACGTCAATTACCTTATCTACCCACTTTTCAGCTAACATAATTCCTACACCCAGAAAAGTTTATAGCATCATTTTTTACCCACGATGAATCTGGCAGACCCACCTCTCCACCTAGTCTCTTGAATACATCAAACATCAACTTCTTTACATTCAAGCATCTCTACAACCTCATTTGAGTGACCTTTCAATGTGCCTACGTTCATGGTACCAACTCTGAAGTTGGGAGGGTGGGATGGATGGGTTGGAGGGGCAGGGAGGGGTGTGGGAGATGGAATTATGTTGGTCATCTGTGTCTGAAATAAAGAGGGGTCCTTGTATTCTCGTCCTGCAGCAGGAGGTGAATTTATCTTTATCTGGGACATTGTCATTGAGTGCTTAGACTTTCCAAATTCTGCAGTCCACCCATCAAACATGTCTAAACTTAAGCAGTAGTAACCGAGGTGGTAGCTTTGCTATACTGATTTGTTAGAGAACTTACTATAAGCCACTGAGTTAAGATTGGACCATATAACAATGGTGGTGTGTGGGGGTGGGAGGGCGGTAAGTGGGTAACTTTAGGAGAAGATTAGTTTTTAGGAAGGGTCCAACAGAATGAGACATATTATTAAAAACATGTAAAATATTAATTGAAAATCCGAGAGAAAAACGGAGAATTTGAATTCTAGACTGGCATAAATAGGAGTTTAAAACTCTGCTTATTTAGTCAACTTTATGGGTAACTTTAGGTGAAGGTTAGATTTTAGGAAGGGTCCAACAGAATGAGACATATTATTAAAAACATGTATCCATATTTTGAAATATCTGCCAAGTAACTGCAGATGATAGAGAATAACAAGTTGTATATTTGTGTGTGGGAGTGAAATGAAGAAATGATAAATGTTGATCAAATTAACTGAATTTTATTATGGTGTCTAGTACAGTGTTTCATGATTCTAGGTTTGATTATTGTATATTATATTTCTTTTGAAGTCAATAAAATAAGTAAGTTAATAAATGTATATTTTTGACTATTTTTACTGAAAGAAAAGACTGATTTCTTAATGAGAAGTTGTATGAAGTGTCATATGGATCATGCACAACATGAAATATATGTAAACACAAGAATAATAATAATGAAAATTATTGTGTAAAGTGCTCAGGTGCACCACAACTGATCAAAGGTGCATGTATATAACACAGAATAATTGTTTCTACTTTTGGCACAAAGCCAGCAATTACCCAGTACATTACTGGTACTTTATTTTATCGACCCCGTAAGGATGAAAGGCAAAGTTAACCTCGGCAGGATTTGAACTCAGAATGGCAAGGGCCGTAACTCGATGCTGCAAAGCATGGCGTCTGATCCTCTACTGCAGGAAAGTGAACAGTGTATGAGTCATGATATACACACAGATACATGTGTGCATGTGTATGGAGGCAGAATATCAGGTATAGTGTTGGCGAATTTTGGGAAGTATGGAAGTTTTGAAGGATGCAGTCTCCCGACAGCTAACAATTGATGCATGTTGTTTGTTCCATGCCTCAGCAACTCTGAGTGTGAAAACATATTTCTGAAAGTCATGGCAGCTGTGCTGTTTTCTGACTTTGTAAGCATGTCCATAGGTGTTAGCAGATAGAATTCAAAAAGGTGCTCAGGGTTGTTGGAAAGATGGTTAATAAGTCAGTTGCCAGATGTTGGAGCTTTAATGTATCCAAATGTTTTTGTGTCTTATATAGAAATTGATAAACCTATATACAAACTTCTTATATACATCTTACATTCCCTCAGTGTTAAAGAGCTCTGCTATTTATATATATCTTACATTTCTCCTCTGTTGAAGAGCTTTGTTGCTTACAAACATTTCACATTTCCCTTGTATTAAAAAGTTCTGCTACTTTACACACATCTCACATTCCCTCACTGTTAAAGAGCTCTGCTATTTACAGATATTGTACATTTCCTCTCTGTTAAAGAGCTCCGCTACTTACATACATTTCCTCTCTGTTAAAGAGCTCTGCTACTTACATACATTTCCTCTTTGTTAAAGAGCTGTGCTATTTACATCTCACATTTCCTCTCTATAAAAGAGCTCTGCTACTTACATACATTTCACATTTCCTCTCTGTTAAAGAGCTCTACTGCTTACATACATCTCACATTTCCCCTCTTTTAAAGAGCTCTACTACTTACATACATCTCACATTTCCCCTCTTTTAAAGAGCTCTACTACTTATTTACATACATCTCACATTTCCCTTCTGTTGATGCTACTTACATCTCCCATTTCCACTCTGTTGAAAAGCTCTGCGACTTATATTTTATTATTCAATAGCATTGGACACTTCAATTATTCTTTCAGGTCCTAAACGAACCAAGTTTTTTGTAGGTTCTATTTTACACCAAGTTATTTCCTTTCATTGTCACCATGTATCTGCAATTCCTAGCCATATTCAATAATCTACAGAGATATGGGAGTCTGCCATTGAAACCTATTACAGATTATGGGTAATTTCCATAAAAATGATATACCATATATACTCGAATATAAGCCAATTTCATGTGTGAGAAATGGGAAAAAATCCCAACCCCATTTATAAGCCAAAGCAGGTAATCAACACATTATGTTTAGATGGTGAATATAAACCAACACCCCCATTTTACCATCAATTCTTTGGGGTTACATATTTCTCAGCTTATATTTGAGTATATATGGTCATTTTCTTCTTTTTGGAGTTTATTTATTAGAATATCTCATACATATAAACTCAATTAATATAATGGATATAACATTGGTTGGTCTTATATATGGATCCAGCTAGATAACTTGGAGATTTATTGCTTCTAATAGGACCCTCTGGAAGGCTTGTCTAAGTACTCTACTCCCACGACTCTCTCAGGAAGAAGAAGAAATAAAACGATTTAAAAAGGACTATTTAATAGCCCAAGAATACAATGAGAGAGATGTACCTACTTAATCATATGTTACAAAAGGAAACGTTAGTCTTTCCTTCTAAATATTTTTGAGGCAAGGAACAAGATTCATGACATTATAACAAATGAAAGTGAGGCTAAATTACTGGAATCCATACGAACACACAAGCATCCTCTGTTACTTCAGTAAGGTGACCCACCAGCAATGATAAAAACTTCTCTCTGTTAGCAGTCCAGCTATCTTAACTGTTTTAGATACAAGTTGAAAATGGTAGTTCATAAATAATTAATGGTATTTCAGAATATATATTATGTGGTGTGTGTATTGATGATATATGTTCAATAGATGTTCCATATTTGGTATTCATGTAATGTTTATAATAACATGGTCTACATTTGTATCTTATCATTGATATCACATGTTGTTATCTCAGACTGTTTAGCTGGAGGTTAGATGGAGAGAGTTATATAGAACTGAGTAGAACATAGAGGTTATATGTATATATTTTATATGTATATATATATATATATATATATATATATATATATATATATATATATATATATATCATCATCATCAACATCTTCATCACTGTTTAACATCCATTTTCCACTCTAGCTTGGGTTAGACAAGTTGTCCTGTTGTGACCATGTCTTGCTCATATACAACTGATTTTGGCTTGGTTTCTATGGCTGGATGCCTTTCTTAATGACAACCACATTTACTGTGTGTACTGGGTGCTTTTTGTCGTGACATCTTCACTACCACTTTACAGTGTGGGCTGGGCACGTTTTTCCCTCTGGACATTTGAAGGAGCTAGTATCCTGTGAATTTTTGCTACTTACTGCACTTGTGCATTGGCCACATATAAAACTTACGTTCTTTGCTAGCCTGCCTGAGATCCCACTACATCTCTTGTATACTCATAGTTTGCATTTGGCACAGAGGATGGAATTTCTACCTACACTTTTTCTACACACTGACCAAGGCCATTTCTCTGAGGGAATATAGGCTCTGTTTTCCTTTCTATATTCTAGAACTTTGGTCTTTGATAAGTTATCTTTAAGCCCTTTTGATTCTGGGCCATGCTTCCAGGTTTGGAATTTCTTCTCTAATTTTGCAATAGGTTAGATCATCTGCATTAAGAAGTTTCCATGGTCCTCCAGTCTTAAACTCTTCTGTTATAGCCTGCAAAATGATAATAAACAAGAGAGGGCTTATAATTAAGCCCTGATGAACACCAGCATGCAAGCTAAATTCTGTGCTATAGTCATTGTTAATTCTAGCCTTGTTGACTGTTCCTCTATGCATGGCTTGTACAGCCTTCATAAGCCACTCATATACTCCTTGTTTTCTAAGAGCACACCAGATAATGGAATCCAAACTGCATCTCATTTAGGTTAACTCGAACCCTAAACAGCTGTGCTATAACTCTTCCTGTGACCTCCATAACCTAGTCAACCAACTTAATGCCTCAATAATTTTCACTGTCAAGAGAATCTTCTTTGCCCTTGTAGCAGTTGATGATGATGCTGCTACGCCTGTCATTAGATATGATACCATTTTGTATTACTTGGTTTACAACATGTGTGACTATCATTTGTCCCAGAATCCCAGATGCTTTCAGCATCTTAGCAACTACCCTTGAAGGTCCAACTGTTGCCTGTCTTCATATCCCTGATTGCCTTACTTACTATACTACTGCTGACTTGTACAGCTGATCTTTCTTTTGTGTTGGTTGAGGCAAACTTTTTTCTTCCCATGCATTTTCTTCATTTAGTAATATTTCGTAGTGGCACTTCCATGCTACCTCCTTTTCAACATCAGTGAGGGCAAGTACATCATTATCATTGCAGACATATTTCTCCCCACCAACATCACAATTTTCCCTGACACACTGTCTTGCAATCCTGAACACCTCATACCTTTGTTCCTTGCATTGCAGAACGTGCTTAAAATTTTTATTTTCTGTTTTCCTTCTTGCAAAGTATACTTGTCACCTAGCATTCTGGTATAGTTCTCTACTTACCCCAATCTGCCATTCTTTCCATTCTTTTGATCTTTATTGTCTCATCTACCCTACTATTCCACCACCAAGTCACTCTCCTTCTCCCTAGAGACCTGCTCCAACCACAGATTTCATTTGTCACCTTCAGTAGGTTATCTTTCAGGAATTTCCACTGCCCTTCTATATCGTATGTCTCTATTTGCTTTTCCTTACTGTTGAAAATGTCAATCAACTGAGTTCTTCTAACCTTAACTAGATTATGTTGGGAGGTGTTTTCTTCACTAGGGAGGGACTTTGTGTTTACAACCATCACTCTATCTCATCCTCCGGTGAGGATAAAATCTATGTTGCTGTCATGCTAATCAGGTGATTAATTGGTTGTCTTGTTTTTTGAAGTTCCTGATAGATAGGCCATTGGAATCATAGAATTTCAGGAGCCTGAAACCTTACTCATTTCTAGCATACCCATAAACCCTATGGATCACATTGAAGCCATTGCAGTGTTGCCTGACATGCCCATTAAAGTCACCTTCAATGATTACAAAGTCACTGTTGCTTATTTGGGAAGTAATGTGCATTAGGGACTCATAGATCCTGTCTTTTAGTACATCTGGCTGTCCAGATTGAGGTGTATCTGCAGATATAATTGTCACGGTTGTTTTATTTAGTACAATCTAAGTTTAATGATTCTGTCATTCATATATATATATATTTATATATTTATGTGTGTTTGTATTTATATATATATCATCATCATCATCATCACCGTTTTATGTCCGTTCTTCAACGCTAGCATGAGTTAGACGGGTTGTCCTGTTGTGAGCAGTGTCCAGTCGGCTGACCTTGTCTTGCTCATACAGGAACTGATTCTGACTTGATTTCTACAGCTGGATGCCCTTCCTAACTCCAACCTCATTTACAGTGAGTGCTGGGTGCTTTTTTGCCGTGGCACCTCCACGACCACTTTACAGTGGAATGATATGGACCCTAGTCCCTATCATCTCATTTCTACAGCTGAGTAAACTGGAGCAATGTGAAATAAAGTGTCTTGCTCAAGGAAACAACACATCACCCGGTCTGAGAATTGAACTCATAACCTTTCGATTGCAAGGCCAATGCTCTAACCACTAAGCCATGTGCCTCAATATGTATACACATATAAATACATACATTTATATATGTATGCATATATATATATATATACATTTAGATATGTATGCATATTTATATAATTTTCATTATTATTATTATTATTATTATTATTATTATTAGGGCAGTGGATTGGCAGTGTAGGTAGAGAGTCGGCCACCATGCTTTGCAGCATAGAGTTACGGCCCTTTATGATCTGAGTTCAAATCCCGTCGAGGTTAACTTTGCCTTTCATCCTTATGGGGTCGATAAAATAAAGTACCAGTCACGCACTGGAGTCGATTTAATCGACTTTCCCCTCCCCCAAAAATTGCTGGCCTTGTGCCTATATAAGAAACCATTATTATTATTATTTTTTCCAGCATAGTTACGTCCCCTTACGATCTGAGTTCTAATCCAGCCGAGGTTGACTTTGCCTTTCATCCTTACGGGGTCGATAAAATAAAGTACCAGTAATGCACTGGGTAATTGCTGGCTTTGTGCCTAAAGTAGAAACAATTATTATTATTATTATTATTATTATAAATAAATAAAGAAATCATTATTATTATTATTATTATATATATATATATATATATATATATATATATATATATACAAAAGAGAGAGAGAGAGAGAGAGAGAGAGAGAGAGAGTGTGTGTGTCAACGCATGTGTCATAGACATAGTCCTCCAGCAATCTACCTCCTCTCTGCTGTGAAATCATGAAACCAGTCTTTCTGTCTTTTTGTCTATAGCAGTTATCATTATTTATTTATCATTTCCATAATTCTGTGAAGAATTATCTAAATATATTCCTCAGTAGTATCCATCTTATCTCTAATAGACTCACTAATCATGTATTATACTGATACGGTTATACGGTTACCTCTTGTAGTGAGCTCTACTTCTTCCTGCAGTCATTTCTAATGACAGAGTCAGCTTTACTCACACATCACATTCGTACAACATAGAGATACATACTATGATCACATACTACCACTGATATACCACATTGTAATACACACCAGTATCAGTATCACACATTACATGGATACGCTATGGTGTTATGGTCTACATATACGCACATGCATATCATCATACATACACACACACACACACATATACATATACATACAAACATACATATCAGTTTACATGTACACACACATAGATATCATCATACATACACACACAAACACACACACATACATATACATACATATCAGTTTACATGTACACACACAAACACACACACATATACATACATATCAGTTTACATGTACACACACATAGATATCATCATACATACACACAAACACACACAAACACACACACATATACATACATATCAGTTTACATGTACACACACATAGATATCATCACACATACACACAAACACACACACACACATATACATACATATCAGTTTACATGTACACACACATAGATATCATCACACATACACACAAACACACACACACACATATACATACATATCAGTTTACATGTACACACACAAACACACACACATATACATACATATCAGTTTACATGTACACACACAAACACACACACACATACATACATATCAGTTTATATGTACACACACATAGATATCATCATACATACACACACAAACACACACACACACATACATACATATCAGTTTACATGTACACACACATAGATATCATCATACATACACACAAACACACACACACACATATACATACATATCAGTTTACATGTACACACATACATATATATCATCATACACACACACACACACACACGCATATCAGCTTACATGTACACACACACATATATATCATCATACACACACACACACACACACACACATATCAGCTTACATGTACACACACACACAGATACATATCATCATGCATGCACACACAAATACATGCATACATATGTGTGTGTGTATATATGATATGCATCATATATACACATACATATCATCACACATGCACACAAATACACAGACACATATCATCACGCATACACACACAAATATATGCTTACATACACTTTCATATCATCATACATACACACACACATATATCACGCATTCACATACAAATACATGCGTACATATACACACACACATCAATGCATTCAAACAATAGAGGTGTGCCAAATACCATCTTTTAAATAAGCCAATAATGATAACCAATCAAAAAAATAGATGATCAATGGAGTTAGATATTTCATCCATTTAAAATATTAAATTTGAAAATGATTTTAGTCACCAGACATGAAGTATTGAAGATAATCTATAGAAATGGTAAAAGTGTGATAGCATTACTTTTGTGGTTTCAGAGTAGGTTTTGATTAGATATACTATATTTCTGTGTGTCACCAGAGGGGACTAAAAGGGTTGGTAGATTAAAAGGATATCCAGCTGCAAAACATTACCTCAAAAAGGGCCCCCTATGGAGCCCATAAAGCTAACCTCAGCTTTTGCAGAGAAAATCACTATAGCATATTTAATACGAAAGTGCCTGAAGCCACTACTAGTTCCACAGGACCAAAGCTGTTTGTTTAAAAGTATTTATATCTATCTAAAATCTACCATTATAATTTTATGAAAGAATGTTTGTTCAGTTACGTTCCAACCACCTTAATAATGAGAGTTATATTGCAAAATTATGAGAGTTATATTGCAAAATTCCTTAAAATATTTTATTACTTTGAAAATTATTTGAAAATCGAGGTAGTATTTTTCATAAAAAAAATGTGGTAAGAAAGGGGTTAAAATGCTTGTTATTGTATTATTCTGCAATAGTGAAATTGTATTTATGGGTTTTCATGATGCCAAATAATGCAGTTATGGTTATTATTCCTTTTTATACCAACCCAGATAAAACTAGCTCTGGTTCTATGAAACAAAAGCATACATTTTAAAGAGTTACTATCTAAATTAAAATTTGCCAACATAATTTTATATAAGAACCATACATTAAGGTACTGTCTCTATAATGAAATAATTAGAAATTTTGGTAAATATCTCAAAATTCTTTATTAGTTAATTGAAATAGACTGTATTTCATTAAAAAATACGTTTACAAAAGAGTTACCCAACATGTCTAGAGAAAAAAGAGATGCCTCTGACCAAACCAAATCATTCAGCAAGGTTTGATTATTCAGAATCCATTAGGAAAATTCTAAACATTATTTTATCTTTATGTGCAATTAATTGTAATGGAGACATTTTGTATGTTTGTAATCCACAAGAAAATGGATTACAAACACTCTTGGGGATATCACAAGCTCTACTTACAGAATTAGAACATTTCTGTCTAATTACATTTGAATTTAGTCTTCTTGCAATGTTTTTATAGCTTTTTCTATTCTCTCTTCAAGTGATGGTCAACCAGTCCTTGGAATATGGCATAAAGATTTTTATTTTACTGCTTAACACAATTTTATCCTAATTAAATTATATAATGTTTATGATTAGTAAAAGAAACAAAACAATAAGAAAGAGTCAGATGAAAGGGAAAACAAAAAATGGAAGAAGACATGCACACTCAATTACATATTCCAACAATGTTGATGTTTCCATCTAAAAAACTTTGAGGCGGTGATAGCAAGGCTAAGATGCTGGAATAGCTGAATACTTTCACAAGCCTCACCTAATACTTCAGTAAGGTAAGTTTCTATCAATGAATTTTCTATTCAAACTTCTTTATGAGATTTGTAGCAGTGTTTGTTGTAAATAAGGCTTTGTTGAGTTTTGTAGGCATATAATGTTGCTATGGGATTGTCATTATTTAATTAAATTTTTGGCACAAGGCCATCAATTACCCAGTACATTACTGGTACTTTATTTTACGGGGTCGATAAAATAAAGTACCAGTAATGTACTGGGTAATTGATGGCCTTGTGCCAAAAGTAGAAACAATTATTTTTTTAATAAAATAATTTCAATACTAGGGCTCAAGTACTAGCCAGAGTCAATATCCACTCAATTCTGGAGCCAGCTGGATTGTTATGATTCGATGGTCTTACCTTTTTCTCTTAGGCTAGAGGTAGAAGGCTCACATGGACTATCATTATAAAGTGATTCTTTTGCTCTTTCACACATCCTATATCTTACAGGTGGAAATCACTGTGGAATTTATTGGTAAATTACATGGATTTCAAGATGTTTGTGGGAAGTTGGGCAACTGACAACGAAGTTTTTGTCATCATTAGCAGCTCACCTTACTGAAGTATCAGGTTATGCTCACCAGGGTGCTTGGCTACTCCTTTGCCTTAGCCTTGCAGTCACCCATGAAAATGTTATCAATGTCATGGCTTGTCTCAAAATTTTACAAAGGAAACATCACAATAAATTGGGCAATGATGTTAAATGAGATTGGTGGATTACATCATGGTGAGTGTGCCAAATACTATTCTTTTATTTTTTTACAGATTTCACTCATTAGACTGTGGCCACGTTGGGGTACTACTTTGAAGGGATTCAGTTGATCATATCAACCTCAATACATATTTTCTAAAAAAGTCTGGAATATATCTAATAATTATTGATCGCCTTTTGTTGAACTGCTAAGTTTCAAAATATAAACAAATAGTAAACATTATGTTGTCTTTTAAAAATATATCTTCATCACTGTTTAACATTCATTTTCCATGCTAGCGTGTTTGTATGTATGTATGTATGTATATATGCCGGGTCACTCTTGAGTGCTACTGGTAACGTGTAACCCAGTACAACATGTTGCATGGTCGTCGGCAACTAAACCAGCAACCCCACCAAATTTACTTGGTGAGGAGGGTGATTTTGGACACCCTGCAGGACAAAAAACAAAACGTGACAAAGGACGGCTCAGTGGTTACCGATGATGTTAATCTTTTCTTCTTTTCAGGTTATAGCTATGGTCGCTCAGAGAATGGGATTGGCTCAGTGCACAATCTTTCCTCACTTTAAAAAAATCTTCACGTACAGGCATTGCACGATAGAATTAATTAATAATTATTAATAATGTTATATCGTGCAATGGCAATACTTGATAATGAGCGGGCAGCCATCATCATCATCATATAAATATCTATATATATATACACACACACACATATATATATATATATATATATATATATATATATATATATATATATATATATATACATATATATAGATATATAACGACAACAGAAGGCTGGACTGGAAGATATGCTGTAAATTTTAATTCCACAAAATCACTATACATTGAATGCTTTAGTAATTTGTTGCATCATGATTTTTCTACCAGAATCACCAGTTCTACATTTAGCTGATCAAAATAACTTGAATGATATATATATAAAAGGGTGGGAGTAGGGAAGAATATACAGCCACTAAGAGAGAAGCTAGACGTCAGGTGTACTTAGCACGCAGGGAGGCAGAGAGTAGGAGGTTTGCCAATCTTCTGCGACCGGAAGATTAGAGGCGTGCGGTGTTCCACATTGCAAGGCAGTGTGTCAATGCAAATCAGGATGTTGTTGGAGATAAATGTGTCCGGGATGATGCCGGTGTACTTAGTGTCGCGAATGACCAGAAAAAGGAGGCCTGGAAATGTCATTATGAGAGACTGATGAATGTAGAGAACGAATGGGAGAGAGAGAAATTACCCTTGGTAGATCCGACAGAGGGACCAGCTATTGAGATTGACGAATATAGGGTCCAAGAGGCGATTAGGGAAATGAAAAATGGTAAGGCGGCCGGACCATCGGGAATAGTTGCTGAGATGCTGAAGGCATCAGGGGACGTAGGCACTAAACTGGTTGCACGCATCATCAATCAGGCTATATATGGTGGTGTCATACCCAAAGACTGGTGCAGCAGTATTCTCATAAATTGCTACAAAGGTAAAGGGGATGTTTTGGAGAGGAGCAATTATAGGGGTATAAAACTGATAGATCAGGTTATGAAAGTGGCAGAAAGGATTTTAGCACAACTAATTAGAGAAAGGGTCAAACTAGATGAGATGCAGTTTGGTTTTGTGCCTGGGAAGAGTACAACAGATGCCCTCTTCTTGGTGAGACAAATGCAAGAGAGGTTCTTAGAGAAGAATAAGCCACTATACTTAGCCTTTGTTGACCTAGAGAAGGCCTTTGATAGGGTACCCCGATCTGTCATCTGGTGGTCCCTAAGGAAGCTAGGTGTTGAGGAATGGCTTGTGAGGACAGTGCAAACTTTGTACAGAGGTACTCTCAGTAAAGTCAGGGTAGGAATGGAGTTTAGTGAGGAATTCCAGATACAAGTAGGAGTACATCAGGGTTCGGTCCTCAGCCCGCTCTTGTTCATTATAGTCCTCCAAGCCATAACAGAGGAGTTTAAGACTGGCTGTCCATGGGAACTTCTCTATGCTGACGATCTGGCTCTTATAGCAGAATCAGTAGAGGAGCTAGAGAATAAATTCCGGCTATGGAAACAGCAGTTGGAAGCAAGAGGACTGAGAGTAAATCTAGCTAAGACAAAAGTGTTGATGAGTAGAAAAGAGGACAAAACCCTGATTCCGTCAGGGAAATGGCCATGTTCGATATGCAGAAAAGGAACTGGCATAAATTCTATAAAATGCACACAATGCAGGTCCTGGGTACACAAGAGATGTAGCGGGATAGCAGGCAAACTAACAGGTAGGGAGAAATATGTATGCAGTAGATGTACAGGGAAATTAGACAGTAGAAGTCGCACTGATAGACACATTTTTCAAATGCGAGAGGGCGCTATAGAAGTGGTGGATAGCTTCCGGTACCTAGGAGATCAGATTAGCATGGGAGGAGGGTGTTCCGAGGCCATAGTATCTAGAATAAGGACGGGTTGGAAGAAGTTTAGGGAGCTGCTTCCTCTGTTGACGAAGAAGGGTTTCTCCCTGCGTACGAAAGGCCGGTTGTATGATGCCTGTGTGAGGAGCGCGATGCTGCATGGTAGTGAGACATGGGCAGCAACCGCAGAGGATATGCGATGGCTGGAGAGAAATGAGGCAAGCATGCTCCATTGGATGTGCAGTGTAAATGTGCGTGAACGACCCAGCATAAATGTGTTGAGAGAGAAACTGTGTCTGAGAGGGATAGAATGTAGTGTACGGGAGAGGAGACTGAGGTGGTATGGACATGTGATGCGCATGGAGAATGACCGATGGGTGAAGAAGTGCCACGAAATGCCAGTTGAAGGAAGACGTGGTAGAGGTAGACCACGAAAGACATGGGCGGAGGTGGTGAGAACGGACCTCAGATCATTGAAGCTCACGATGGAGATGACGAGGGACCGTGACGAGTGGAGAGATGCTGTGCTGAATAAGACCCGTCCCACCCTTGCAAGCAGGGAAAAGCGGACGTAAAATGATGATGATGATGATGATGATGATATATATATATATATATATATATATATATATATATATATATATATATATATATATATATATATATATATATTTATATATATATATATATCTATATATATATATCATCATCATCATCATCATCATCGTTTAACGTCCATATTCCACGTCCTCATGGGTTTGGATGGGAGTTTTCCCACTTGAGGCAAGAGTGGTTGTCTTGCTCACATAGGACTGTCTGGCGGGTTTTCTACGGCTGGATGCCCTTCCTAACACCAACCACATTTACAGTGTGGAACTGGGAGGTTTTTACCGTGTTACCTACACGGCCACATTATAGCGTGGACTGTGTGTTTTTTTGTCGTGACACCTACACGACCTCATTTGTTTCGGGCTGGATGTTATGGTACCAACATAACTTTACATTGAAAGGGGTGGTGTGGATGGGGTGGGGGTAGTGGGACGGGGGTGTATTTTGTTAGAGGTGCCTACTCACTGTAGTAGGTTTCACTTTTCACTTAGGTAAGGCGGGTCTTCTCTATTACTGTATAGCGCCAAAGATCTCGGTCCAGTGACATTGTCTTGGAGAGGTGTAAGTGTGTGAGGTTGGAATTTATCAAGTCGTCCCAGGTTTTTCTGGGTCTGCCTACTCCGTGGCTACCGTCTATTTTTATTGCCCTGCACTTTTTTATACAGCTGTCGTCTTTCATATATATATATACATATATATATATATATATATATATATATACATATATATATATATTGACAGTCGATCGACTTTCGTCAAATCGGACCGAGGAAACAATGTTTCCATTGGTCTTTCCAATTGCTAATACTATCTATCGGTCGCAACTCCAGGTAGAAGGAGCAACGTGAAATAAGGTGTCTTGCCCAAGAACACACCGCATCGCCCGGTTCGGGAATCGAACTCACAACCTCACGATTGCGAATCCAATTCTCTAACAACTCGGCCATATATATATATGTGTGTGTGTGTATATACACATACATATATAAATGACAGTATTCCACACAGCTTCCATCTACCAAATTTCACTCACAAGATATTGTTCAAGCCAAGGTTATAGTTGAAAGAATGTGCTTCAGTGGCAGCAGCAGCAGCAGCAGCAGTAGTGGTAGCAACATCAGCAGCAGCAGCAGCAGTAGTAGTAGTAGTAGTAGCAGTAGTAGTAGTACTAGTAGTAGTAGTAGTTTCTAGTGAATATTTCAGAAGAAATTAAAAAAATGATAGTTTGTTTTGCTTTTGTCCGTTTTGAATTCCAAAGTTAATCTTCGACACAAACTTTCAACAAGATTAAAAGTGGAAAAATAAAAAATATAAACAACTCCTTTCTTGAACCAAGGAGAAGAACCATTTTTTACCCCGTATTTTCCTATAAACAGCATCTTGATTCACCAACAAGTTTCTCCAGAATTCTTGCTTTCTGTTTTTTATATATAATAAAGATTTATTTCTAAAGGTAATAATAATGGTAATAATAATAATAATAATAATACAAATTGTTGATGTGTGTATTGATGTGTGGGTGTATATTTCTGTATGTGTGTTTATGTGTATCTATGTGTGTGTATGCATGTGTTTGTGAGTGTGTGTGTTTACATGCATATGTGGGTTTTGTATGTGTGTATGTGTGTGTATGGTTTGTTTGTGTGTTTGTGTGTCTGAGTCTGTTTTGTATCTGTGAGTGATGTTTGTATGTGTGTATGTGTATGTGTGTGAATGCATTTTTGTATTTGTTTGTGTGTAGGTGTGCGTGTGTTTGCATGTGTGTATGTGTATATGTGTGTGTAGGTGTGTGTTTGTTTGTGTATGTGTGTGTCTGTGTATATTTGTGTGTGTATGTGTGCATGTGTGTGTGTAGGTTTGTGTGCATTTATGTGTGTGTATATGTATGTATGTGTATGTTCATAGGTGTGCATGCTTCAAAAGATATTATTTTATATTTTATTTGCTATTCCTTTCTGTACACAAAATAAACCTTGGAGTTTATACCAGCTCCAGGACAAAAGATACTATGGCGTTTTTCCTAATTCTACTATATCTTGTCAGAGCCATGGTGGAATGGAAGAGATTTTATGTTGGAAGTCTACATCTTAGGTTTTTCTTGGCAATTGAATTTGTAATTCCGTATCAATCCAATGAGATTATTTCTGGATTAGGGAAGAAAGTTTATTAAAGGGAAAGAAAATCCTGGACTAAGTGGTTATTTATCTAGGGAAACTATGTAGTTAAAGTATTCAGCAGATATTAAAAAAAAGAAGGGGTGTTGGGAAACCTGATAGGTTAGTAGACTGTTATGACAAGACAAGGAAGAACTCTCCAGGAAGACTTTAATGTGCTTATTCAACCTATTAGAAATGGTAGTAAAATATCTATTATAACTACAGCATACTCAACCTTACTATAGGAAGGTCACATTAAATAATGCTGTCATATATGGGGAAAAAGAGATAGGTTGGTCATGGTCTTTCATTAGAGGGACAACATGATACTTGACAGAGAGATACTCAAATGGATATACAATAGTAGTCTTACATAGCCAAAATAATTATTTCTTTATTGAGCGCCATAATGATCAATCAACTATCATAGAAGCATAAAGGGGAACCTAATTTGGTTTAATCCCCCACTCAATATGAAAGTCAAGACATGTGGGACAGCGTGGTTGCTTTCTCTGATAAATAATCATTCCTAAAAAAATCTACAAACTAGACCCAATTCCTTAAAAAATATAACACAACATCATTTATGGCATAAAATCTCTTTGATGCAAAATTATAAGAAATGACATAACATCAATGTACAGGGAACAAACAACATTGGCAGAGTTCAGTCTTCTAGACAATTCCTGGCTAAATGAAAACATCTACAATGCCAATTTAACAGTCACCAAGCAAAAGGTGACATCATAGCACAGCTAGGCCATTTATAGAAAGGCCATTTATGAACAGCATCTATTACTCCATCCTTCCATAAAAGAATTTTAAACAAAGGTAAACAGTATATCACTTTTCAAACAAATTATAATAATCAAATTGAACAACAATAGTTAATGGGCAGATTTACTTCATTTTTGTCAGATAGAAATTTATAGGCTTGCCATTCTATTTCTCTATTTCAATACATTAAACCTTGTTACACAGTAAATGAGCTTAATTATTTATTATTTTTCTCATAAATAAAAGTGGTTGAATAAATCACATTATTCATAATATATTATTGACACCATAATGCAAACCATCCCTAATAAATCAAATCAGAATTTTTACATGGAGAAAACAATTTTTATTTTGTGTTAGAGTTTCTAACTTAACTTTACATTAACAAAAATTATAACACAAAATATCAAGTTTAAATTAATACAGTCACACTATAAAATATTAGACCCCAATAACAGGGTTCAAATCCCGCCGAGGTTAACTTTGCCTTTCATCCTTACGTTGTCGATAAAATAAAGTACCAGTAATGCACTGGGTAATTGCTGGCCTTGTGCCAAAAATAGAAACAATTATATTAGGGTTGTGTATAAAGAAAGAATATTTAAATTGTGCATCTTAGTTCATTTAGCAACAATGTTGTATTTTAATGAATTTGATTAATGTCGCAGCATTTATGCTTTATATTTTTATGTTCAGTTCAAAACAAAATCAGGATCTATAGATCATGGATGAATAATGAACCAAATCTATAGATCTATAGACCATTATCACACAATGACCAGATCTATAGATCTATAGACCATTATCATATAATGAACCATATCTATAGATCTATAGACCATTATCATATACGATCTGAGTTCAAATCCCGCCGAGGTCAACTTTGCCTTTCATCCTTACGGGGTCGATAAAATAAAGTACCAGTAATGCACTGGGTAATTGCTGGCCTTGTGCCTAAAGTAGAAACAATTATCATATAATGAACCATGTCTATAGATCTATACGTCATTATCACACAATGATCAGATCTATAGACCATTATTACACAATGACCAGATCTATAGACCATTATCACACAATGACCAGATCTATAGATCTATAGGTCATTATCATATAACAAACCAGAACTATAGATCATTATCACATAATGAACCAGATATATAGATCATTACTACATAACATAATTAACCAAATCTATAGATCATTACAACATAATGAAGCAAATTTGTTGATCATTTCTACACCAGATAGAAAAATGCATACAGCAAAAAAAGGTAATATTGTTGGAATATAAACCTTTAAAAATACAGGACAAGAAACTAAAATAAAACTTTAAAAGAATAGGACAAGAAACTAAGATAAAACTTTAAAGAATTGGACAAGAAATAAAAAATTTTACAATAATATTAGTGGCAAAACTTTTATTGGTAAAAAATCGAGTTCCACATTCATAGGCTCTGGGTTCCACATTCCGAGGTCGTCGTCAGACCTGGGGGATCATTTGATCCTGGTTTGAACACCAATTGGGCCATAACCATACCCCTATTTCATCATTCGGCGACACGCCTCATGTGTCATGCATAATGTGAATGGACCCATGGGCCCATGAGCACAGATCTTGAGCAGCAGCGGATGGTCTTGTCGTCCCGCTCATCCTTGATCTTGACCAACCCGTCCATCTTCTCCTTGCATCTTGTCCTTGAGTTCAAGTCCGGCAGTCCAGATGAATGCGTGCCACAGCTTTCTGGTACAGGAAGGGGGAGCAGGAGGACTGGAGGGATGACGGGACAGAGGGAGGGAGGACCGGTGGTTGAGGGAGGTGCCGTAGTCGGTGGTCAGAGTCGACATCTTGTCCCGGTCGTCTTCTCCATCTTCGTCCGGTGTTGCGGGACCAGAATTGCATTCTTGGAGGAGACCTGCAGCTGCATCGGCCAATTCTTCTTGCACTGGTCATTCTGACGGAGCAGAACTGCTCAGCCAACCAACCCCAACCAGAACCAACCGCCCAGGGGCAACGCACAATGAGAGCATGACAATTATTATGCACTAATCAAGAAGATACTGGGGCATAGCACAGGAAACGAATAAAAAAGTTTTGCCACTAATATTATTGTAAAATTTTTTATTTCTTGTCCAATTCTTTAAAGTTTTATCTTAGTTTCTTGTCCTATTCTTTTAAAGTTTTATTTTAGTTTCTTGTCCTGTATTTTTAAAGGTTTATATTCCAACAATATTACCTTTTTTTGCTGTACGCATTTTTCTATCTGGTCTACTATTTTTTAAGGCAATGCAAGCAACAACTATCTAATAATTAAAAGATCATAGTGAATTACTGACAAGTGATTGACATTTTAAAGTTCTTTTGAGTATAATTGCAATCTAGTTGAGGCAACTGGCTTAATGACAAAGCTAGTAAATCATGAATGTATTTGAGATGATTAGTGCATAATAGTGAATTGGTAAAACTTGTGCATTCCAATGGTGTTACGGATAAAATCTGATACTGCTGTCTACGACCTTTATATAGGATTGTCATGTTTCTTTGTATCTGCAATGTGGGTATACAAAATAAGAATTATGATATTAACTTTTATTTAAAATCCCCAAAAATGCTGTGCATGAAAACTTCAAAAAGTAATTCTATTTCTATTGATTCTATTGATGACCTCTTAGTTGCTCATACTAATTTTGTAAAAGATTTCAAGCCAATAATCAGAATGATCTGGTATAATTTTTATGCAGATAAATGACTAATTAGTATAAAGGGCCATCCAGATATCATGTGGACACCGCGAACCAAAAATGGTCACATGATATCTGGATGGCTCCTAAGCATCCCCTCCACATGGCGGGGACATGGGTCATCATCGTGGAGCACTCACCTATTTTTAAAATATTAGACTATGATAAATGAATTTAGTTAAAAATACAATTTGAAATATATTAGATTACCTCCCCTTGTAATTACCTCGTAATTACCTCCCCTAGCGTCACGCTTACTACTCACTCACTTGAACACAAGATTTATCAGCAAACTTTGATTATAAACTTTTTCCCGCTGGACCAAATTTCTAGATTTTTAAGCCAAAAGATGCATAATGATCTACTGTTCATGCTCATATAAGTTTTATCTCAGTTAAATAAAGTAGAGCCGCGCTGTACTGTCGTAAACAGACGATTGCCAACGAAAACACGACCACAACAATATTACTAAACGGACTACCGTCCATTTAGGATAACATAATTAACCAGATATATAGATCATTACTACATAACATAATTGACCAGATATATAGATCATTACTACATAACATAATTAACCAGATATATAGATTATTACTACATAACATAATGAACCAAATATATAGATTATTACTACATAATTAACCTCCTCTACCAATCCTTAGCTATTCTCTCCATCACTACACTGCCTCTCAAAATCCCTGACACACCAGTGAGTGTCCCCTCATGTTAGTGCCTGCACTATTCATGTCTCCATCACTATCATTACATCCCACAACATCTCTTGTGCAATCAGAGATAATTCCTTCTCTTGCCTACTCATCACCCTATCAAATCACACCACACTTATACATCCATAACTTCGTACTTACCTCCCTTCTCCTCCCCTCCTCCTAAAGCAGTGAAGGCTCTTCAGTTTGGACAATGATTGACAACTGCTCTAGTGATGGTGCCCTGAAAATATACCCAACACACCCTGTAAAGTGGTTAGAGATAGGAAGGGTACCTCACTGTAGAAACCATGCCAAAAGTGTTGAAAGGGCTCTTAAGTTGCATCAACAGCATGGCAACCCCCTGTACTTTTGGTGATCTACATGATAAATGCACCCAGTACACACTGTAATGGTTGATGATAGGAAGGACATCCAGTCATATAAAGCTTGTCAAAGAAAGGGTTGGGAGGACCCTTCAGTTATGTCATGGACAAGATAATCTCCCTAGTGTTGGTGATCTACATGATAAACACACCAAGTACATGGTGTAAAGCAGTTGGTGATAGGGAGGGCATTCAGCCATAGAAAACTTGCCAAACAAAGTGTTGGGTGGTATCTTCAGTTGTATCAAAGACATGAAAACCTCTCTAGTGCTGGAAAAATGCTAAAATGTATTCTGTAGAGTGTGGGACCTTATTTAAACAAGGTGCAGACTCCTGGTCAGTCTGGGAGGTCAGCAGACCCACTTCAGTACTGACTTGGTTTGTGAAGATCCATCCAACCCTTACTAGCAGGGAAAGCAGGCGTTGAATTGTGATGATGATCATGATGATGATGATATATAATGTCTGAGATATTGAAACATTCATTTTCAGCTTTTCTAAAACATGAAACTAATAACATTTTGTATCATTGTTTGTTTTTGTGTGTTCTTTTTAAATTGAACTTTATAACCCCCCCCCCCCCCCTCTCTCTCTCTCTCTCTCTCTCTCTCTCTCTCTCCCTCCTCTCTCTCTCTCTCTCTCTCTCTCTCTCTCTCTCTCTCTCTCTCACACACACACAAATGTAATGAAAATTTAACACCTTGTCCATATTATATTGTATTAGCTTAGTAGCTATTCTCACCATACATGTATGTCCTCACCTCATCCATGCACCCTCCATTATCACTCCTTTGAAGCTATTCTTTTTCTCACTACACCCCCCTCCCTCTAAAAGCTGACATACTTGTCAGTACCTCCACCATGCTATCAGGAACACATCATTAAGAAACCCCTAAAACAAAATACAACATGCATTGATCCAAACCATTAGCTCTTAGAATATATTAAAAACATACCAAAATAAAACTCTCCTTGTTAACATTAAGCCACAGACCGGTAAACTACAGAACATGCTGCAAATAACCGATGTGGTATATAAATTTCAATACAAACATGAAAGATGTAAACTTCATGACCAAAATTATTGCATCAAAGTCAATCATCTTTTTTTTCCTTGCCCAAATCAGGCTATGATAGAAAGAGAGGTCTACCCTACAATATAATGCCAGGTGTCACTCACTCTCTTCAAGGTCAGACAATGACATGGTGCTTGCTTTCCCACTCTGGAATGACCTCCTTCTCATTCCACCAGAAAATATAATGTAGCTCTCTCTCCTCCTCAACTCTGATTTTACATCCTGCTTCTCACGGACACTACAGCAAACGTCAAAATACAACGCTTGAAAGCGGTTTCTAGATTTAGAATTTAAATCAAATATCAAAGCGTTAAGACCAGAATATTTCGATGGAGGGATTTTCAATTCCGGAAATATTAGGACAAAATAATGATTTCTACTATAAGCACAAGGCCAGCAATTTTGGGGGAGGGGAAAGTCAATTAAATCGACCCCAGTGCATTACTGGTACTTTAATTTATCAATCTCATAGGGATGAAAGGCAAAGCAAACTTTGGCAGGATTTGAACCCAGATCGTAAAGGGGCATAACTCTATGCCATAAAGCATGTTGTCTGATGCTCTACCGATACTGTCAATCCACTGCCACAGGACTGATAATCTTTAGCCCCAGGACTAATGTTATTTAGCCCAAGTACTAATGTTGTTTATCCCGAAAAGTACACCTATGGACCACCATGAGGTTCTCCCTATGTAGCTGCTATTTCTAGCACATCAATGGACCACCATGGGGTTTAGCTGTTGTAGATGACATTTCTACAACACTTATGGACCACCATGAAGTTTACCCAATTTAGCAGCATTTTCCAGCACACATATGGAGAACCATGAGGTTCACCCTATTTAGCTGCTAAATCTCGCACACCTACGGACATCTGTGACGTTCTGCATATAAAGAGCTATTTCTAGCACACCTATGGACCACCATGAGGTTTCCCCTAATTAGATGCTATTTCTAGCGCACCTGTGGACAACCATTAGGTTCTCCCTGTTTAGCTGATGTAGCTGCTATTTCTGGCACACCTATGGACCACCATGTGGTTTCCCCATCAAGCTGCAATTTCTAGAACACCTATTGACCACCATGACGTTCACCCTGCTTAGCTAATGTAGGTGCTATTCCTAGCATGCCTATGAACCTCCATAGTTGATGTTGCTGCTATTTCTAGCACACTTATGGACAACCATAAGGTGCACCCAGCTTCATCATCATCATCATCGTTTTACGTCCGCTGACATTTTCTTGCTAATACGGGAACTGATTCTGACTTGATTTCTACAGCTGGATGCCCTTCCGAACACCAACCTCATTTACAGTGAGTGCTGGGTGCTTTTTTTCCATGGCGCCTACACATCCACTTTACAGTGTGGGCTGGGTGCTTTTTTGCCGTGGCACCTCCACGACCACTTTGCAGTGGGAGTGTGTGGGGCATATTGTCTATATGCTTCAGCTTCGGCTTGTACCCGTGGGGTGTCGAGTCTTCTGTATTACTGTGTGACGCCAGAGGTCACGGTCGTGTGTCATCACCTTTGAGAGGTGTAATTGGGTAAGGTCGGCTTTTATCACCTCATCCCAGGTCTTCTTGGGTCTCCCCACTCCGCGGTTTCCATCGACTTCTAGTGCTCTGCACCTTTTTATGCAGCTGGCATCCTTCATACGCATCACATGTCCATACCAACGCAACCGCCTCTCCTGCACACAGCATTTGATTCCTCTTATGCTCAGTCTCCCTCTCAATTCATTTATGCTTTGCCGTTCACGTATATTACTATTACACATCCATCAGAGCATGCAGGCTTCGTTTCTTTCTAATCTACGCAAGTCTTCTACAGACAGCTCCCCAGGTCTCACTACCATGTAACATTGATGTTCGTATACACGCATCATACAGTCTGCCTTTCATTTTGAGGGAAAAGCCTTTTGCAGCTAGCAGTGGCAGTAGCTTCCTGAACTTCTTCCATCCCGTTCTTACCCTAGTTATTGTACTTTCCGAACATCCACCTCCGCTGCTAATTTGGTCACCTAGGTAGCAGAAACTGTCTACTGTTTCTACAGAGCCCTCCCAGAGTATGGTGGTACTTGTTTCCTGTGGCTGTTTGCTGCTTGCTGTCATGTACAGCTGCTACATGTGAAGCCTACATTCTTAGTTAAGCTTCCTGAGATCCCTGCTACATCTCTTGTGTACCCATTGTTTGCATTTGAGGCAGAAAATGGAGTTCCTACTTACGCCTTCCCTACATACTGAGCAAAGCCATTTCCCCGGGGGGATCTGAGATCTGTTTTCTCGTCTACTTACAAGGACCTCTCTTTCTAGTCCCTGCTTCCAAGTTTGGAATTTATTCTCTAGTTCTACCATAGATTCAGCTATAAGTGCGAGGTCATCTGCATACAGGTGTTCCTATGGGCATCCGGTCTTAAACTCCTCCGTTATTGCCTGCAGGACTATGATGAACAGGAGAGGGCTAAGAACAGAGCCCTGGAGGACACCGACCTGTACGCTAAATTCCTCGTTATA
This sequence comes from Eledone cirrhosa, assembly GCA_964016885.1. Taxonomy (NCBI): domain Eukaryota; kingdom Metazoa; phylum Mollusca; class Cephalopoda; order Octopoda; family Eledonidae; genus Eledone; species Eledone cirrhosa. The sequence continues at coordinate 146,707,965 of OZ024742.1, read as the reverse complement.
CTCATTGCTAATCCTAACATTGCTGACTGCTCCCCTATACTTGGCTTGTACAGCTTTCACCACCCATTCATCTACTCCTAGTTTTCTAAGAGCCCACCAGATTATAGCACGGGGAACTCTGTCAAAGGCTTTCTTGAGATTGACGAATGCCAAGTAGAGTGGCTTACTTTTAGTTAAGTACTTTTCCTGTAACTGCCTCACAAGGAAGAGGGCATCAGTGGTGCCTCTTCCTGGCACAAACCCAAATTGCATCTCATCTAGTTTCACCCGGTCCCTAATCAACTGTGCTATAACTCTTTCTGTTACTTTCATGACCTGGTCCATCGGCTTTATACCTCTATAGTTTCCTCTATCTAGTGCACCACCTTTACCTTTGTAGCAGTTGACAATGATGCTAATGAACCAATCCTTTGGTATGACACCTTCTAGTATTATCTGGTTAACAATAGATGTGGTTATGGTGTGACCTACCGACCCAGATGCCTTTAGCATCTCGGCAGCTATACCCGATGGTCCGGTTGCCTTCCCTGTCTTCATATCTTTGATTGCCTTACTTACTACGCTGCTGCTGACTTGTACTGCTGGTCCCTCTATAGGGAGTATTGAGTACTCTGGTGCGTTATGGTCCATCTTTTTCCTTACCACACTTCCTTCGTTATATATAGACACATATAAATATATATATATATGTATGCATGTGTTATTGTGTGTGTGTGTGTACACTATGTCCAAGATCATTAGGTCTCAGATTTGATCTTATCTTGGGAACATGTCGTTTGTCATAGTCTTTTAACGAAGGGTATTAGTTGTAATTGTTAGAATGATTATAACAGTTGTTAGATGAAATAACAATAATAAATGATTTTAGTTTATATATAATGGTTTACTTCACTTCAATCAAAAAGTACAATAAAACAGTTACCAAGAGTTGAGAAGGTTGACAATGTTTTTGTTGTTGATATGAAAACAGCGAACGACCAGATAAAATTTGTTGATGGTTAAAGTTTATTGCAGTCAGTCGTAGTAGTTCTCGTCCTGAATCTATTCACTCTGTATTTCTATAGACCTCTAGGGTCTGAAGGTAGCGGGGAATCTTTCACAGGCTTGTCTGTATCGTACTGCTCCGATGTCTCTGTCTAAAAGTAGGATGATACAGGCTTTATACACCTGTCGCTTTCTGTCTCCCACCTTGAGGGGATAGCCCACGCATGAACCTGTTCACACCAAAAGGGTGGTGACCTAGAGTTTGACCTTTAGGTGTCACCCAAGGTTCAAGGCGTGGACAGATTTCGCTACAGTCTCAGGTCAACTCATGCTTTATGAGCTTAGTTGGGTTGGTGGAAACTGTTTGGAAGACTGTTATTTAAACTATATCTGGAATCCAAAACCAGTCTTGTCACACTGAAGCTATGAAATGCTCTAATTTCATGAGCAGTCTGTTCCATGGATCAAAATATTGAAACACTCATCATTGTAACTGACTGAAGTACATTTCATTTCATTCTCTCTCTGTCTCTCACTCCCCCCTCTCTCTCTTACTTACATATACATGCACATATCCTTATAGCTTCGTACGGGCGTATAATAACACACTCACACACACAGGCGCACACGTATACACATGCGTTTCCAGCCATCCGGCTGAAGCCATGCTGGAGTACCACCCTTAATATACAAAATATTTTTTTTTCCTTTTCATATAGACATGCTGCATCATCATATGTATATATATTATATATATAGACAAGGCGGTGGACTGGCAGTATCGGTAGAGGGTCGGACGCCATGCTTTGACGCATAGAGTTACGGCCCTTGCCATTCTGCCGAGGTTAACTTTGCCTTTCATCCTTACGGGGTCGATAAAATAAAGTACCAGTAATGTACTGGTTATTTGCTGGCCTTGTGCCTAACGTAGAAACAATTATATATATAGACATGACTTCTAGCTAGCCAGCCACCTAGCCATCCATCTAGTCAGCCAGCCACCGAGCCATCCAGCCAGCCACCCAGCCACCCAGCCACCGAGCCAGCCAGCCACCTAACCAGCCAGCCACCTAGCCAACCAGCCACCTAGCCAGCCACCTAACCAGCCAGCCACCTAGCCAACCAGCCACCTAGCCATCCATCTAGTCAGCCAGCCACCGAGCCAACCAGCTACCTAGCCAGCCAGCCAGCCACCTAGCCAGCCACCTAGCCAACCAGCCACCTAACCAACCAGCCACCTAGCCAACCAGCCACCTAACCAACCAGCCACCTAGTCAGCCAGCCACCTAGTCAGCCAGCCACCTAGCCAGCCAGCTAGTCAGCCAGCCACCTAGCCAGCCACCTAACCAACCAACCACCTAGTCAGCCAGCCACCTAGCCAGCCAGCTAGTCAGCCAGCCACCTAGCCAGCCACCTAACCAACCAGCCACCTAACCAACCAGCCAGCTAGTCACCAGTTACCTAGTCAGTCAGAAGACAAAACTCAGAGTAAGCAATAAGTTACTTTGAACATATAAAGAGAAACACAGTGCAATGATTATAACAGTTACCACTGTGAAGCTTCAGTACGTTTAATGATAACCATTTATCAGGGTTTCTTTAAAACTGAATGGTGCCAACTTTATTTATGAATTGTGTTTTAATCTTTTCTCTATATGAGGTTATCTGACGGCATACATATTATTTATTGATATATTTTAGGAGATTTTTCGCTCAATTTCTACTCAGTCTTTTTACTGATTATAAAACAGTGTTGAAAGAGAGGACGCAAACAGAGGCACTGTATGTTCTCTCTCTCTCTCTCTCTCCCTCTCTCTCTATCTCCCTTCTCCCCCTGCTCTCTCTCCTGTTTCTCTTTCTCTCTCTCTCTCCCTCCTCCCCCTCTCTCTCTCTTTCACCCTCTCTCCCTCTCTCCATATTAAGGTTGTTCTCTCGGTCGGTTGGCGCATTCCGAAAATTTATGCGCTTCGGTTATTTTGATGGACGAGATAAGATTAAAGAAGAATCGATGAAATATTGGGTAACGGTGCCATTTATGGCAAGGGGAGGTGGTGGAGGAGCAGTAGGGAAGAAGAAGAAGAAGAAGAAGAAGAAGAAGAAAGCAGAGGGGGGGGGGGTGAGGAGGAAGGAGGCAAAGATGAGAAGGGAGAGAAGATGGGGGTAGTGTGGTTTGGAAATCTGTGAATACATTTGAGTAAAATTGATTTCTTCTGTAATGAAGCAGTTACTTACTGAGAAAAGCAACATGAGGAATCTACCTATTTCCGTTCGTCAGGTGAAAAGATGGACTTTTTTTTGCTTTTTATAGTTTTTCTCTCGTAGAGATTTTCGTTTACGATATATCCAATTATAAAACTGGCAGTAAGGTTATCAGTCAAATTTGACATTATTAAAAAGAAATAACGAGAAAGGCGCTTAATAACCCTTAAGATATTAATTTTATATTTATATACATTTGCATGTGTGTGTGTGGGCATGTATTTATGTATGTGTATGTGCATATATGTGTGTGTATGTATGTACATATATATGTATGTATGTATGTACATACATGTACATATATGTTTGTATGTATATATGTGTTATTATTCCTCCATTGTTTCCAATGGTGAGTGCGCCACAGCATTCCTATGACAAGTGCATTGTTAATGTAGTTCTCAGGGAGATTCAGCATAATAAGGCTGGCCCCTTATTTTTACCAGCTAAGTGGATGGAAGCAACATGAAATAAAGTATCTTGCTCAATGACACAATGTGATACCTGGTCCAGGAATCGAACACATGACCTTACATTTGTATGCTGAGTACCCTAACCACTAGGTCACACACCTTCTATAATTCTGATTTTTCCATTCAGGGGGTTTATATACTCTGTTACCTGACTATTTTTTGTTATGGGGATGATAGAAAAGATTTCTTAAACCATTTAATAGCCTTACAAATGTTTCAATACATGTTATTTAACTTATACTTTTGTTATTACAATATAATAAAAGATAGGAAAAGAATATATTGAGTATAACAAAGCATTATTAAATATTGTGCATCTTCAGAAGCAATATAAATCTTTATATGATAACCTGATAAACAGCAAGAACCAAGAGAAAAAGATTGTTTTTTCTTTGGCGTACTACATCATTAATTAAAGTATAAATGCACACACACACACACATTCAGTTTAGTGGGGTGCACAGACAATGGAAAAACAACAAAAAAAATGGACAGTCCCCTTTTCTCAATCAACCCCTGGAAATCACCACAGTTTCAGTCCTATTATTGGCAACATTTTCCCAGGTGTTAATATTCATATTCAAACGTTTCAAATTGTTCCTAAGCTTGTCTTTATATTGAAGTAATGGTTGGAATACTTTTCTATAAGGGCCTTTCAGTTGGCCAAATAAGACTTGCTTTGGAATTCTTTCATCCTTCATTCTGAAAATGTGGCCACACCATGTCATTTGAAATTTGATCAAGAATGTTTCTATTCCAGAAATATTGCATTGTAGTAGTACTTCGCTATTTTTCTCTCCATCATCCCATTTTATACCACATGGAAAATTCTCATTTGACTTATGTATTTGTGATAGGGACCTTAGTGTGGGTAGAAAGATAGTAGGATTTTAGCAGGTCAAGAAGTTTTGGTGGCATACCATCTGCATGCATAACCTTCCAAAGGGCTCCACAATCGACTGAATCAAAAGCAGCGGCAAAATCTATGAAGCAGACGAGGGTCTTCTGCTGATAGCACCAGCGATGCTCAAGCACCCCATGCAGCATGAAAAACTGATCTGTAACATCCTCGACCAGGACGAAAACCGCATTGATTTGGCCTTGTGCGTGCATCTCGTTGATTTTGAAATCGTTTTAGCAATATGGGAGCGAAAATCTTAGTGGCAATGTCGATTAGGGTTATACCGCGGTAGTTGCTGCAATAGCGTTTATCGCCTTTCTTGAAAAACGGAAGCAGAACAGCGTCGCTCCAGTCTTGGGGGAGGCCTTCAGATTCCCAGGCATGGACAAGGATTTTGTGAACGGGCGAGGTTAATATGTCAGTAAAGTGTTTAAAAAAAATCTCAGCAGGAATACCATCTTCTCCAGACGCCAATCGACAATCAATAAGCTACAGTTCTTTGCCTCCAAACTCGGCATGAAAGTGAATGCACAGAAGACCAAGCTGCTGACTGCAGGTTTCTTATCCGCTGAAAAACAACCGATTGTCCTTGACGGAGAAGCCCTTGAAGAGGTTGATCGCTTTAAGCATCTAGATTCTATAGTCACTGCAACAGGCCAAGAAGTTGAGGATATAAATGGTCGCATCAGTAACGCTCGCCTTCTGTCGTCTACGCGTTCGGCTATGGAGCAGACTTGAAATTAAACTGACCACCAAAATTCGGATCTACCAAGCCCTTGTTCGAACAATCCTGCTATATGGCTGCAAAACCTGACCACTGAGAGCAGAGGACATGCGTAAACTTGAAGTGTTCGACCATCATTGTTTACACTGTATCCTTCGTGTTAACTGGCAACAATTCATCTTGAATTCTGCAATCCGTGCATGCTGCAAAATCTCCTCCTCCAGCAGGCTCTTCTCACGAGGCGTCTTCGCTGGCTTGGTCATGCTCTCCGTCGACAACCGGGCAACTTCATCCGCGAAGCCATTGATCCATCTCCTCTGTTGGAATGGAGGAAACGTCGTGGAGGTCAACTGAAAACGTGACTTAGGACGGTGAGGCAAGATGCAGAGCTGATCTTAGACCCACGCCTGTGTGGGATTCGGCGATGGAACCGCGAATGGCTGACACTCATATCTTCGATAGCGTTGGACCGTCGTGCTTGGTTGACCTTCATTCAGGATACGGTAAATTCGTTGGACGGAGCTGGCTCAACCAACCCAGGGTGAATGCCGCCACAAGAACAACAAGAAGAGATTTGTGATAGGGAGTCTAGGCCTCTGCTCCATAGTTGTAAGAACATCAGCTTTAGAGATATTGACTTTTGTTTTAACTGACACATCGTTTAACTGCCATAACATTTACCAACAACTGAACTTGCCTTTCCTATGCATATTTCAGTTTCCTTGTCTAACTTTGCATCACTAGTTACAGTTGATCCAAGTTATGTAAAACTACCGACTATCTTCAGAGTTTTGTCTTCAACATAAATCCATGGTAGAGTTTTCAGACTATGTTTTTCCATTGTCTTTCATCATTGATTTCATCATTTTCATCAAACCGGTCTTAGCTCTTCCTTTTAGAAAAATCAAAAATCTCCTTTGAAGATTCATAGATTTTATCTATCAACTGGGTCCATGATTCCTTAATATTTTTTATGATGTTTATGTTCTGCAGATTTTCATCTAAAGTATTCACCAAAAGGTTTTTTCTATCAGTTTTGAGCTTAGTGATGTTCAATTTCTGGTTATGTTTAACTGCTGGCTTTAGTTTCATTTTCTTGCAACTTCGCACTAAAGCATGTTTTGACCAACACTCTGTTGAGGGAAAGACCTGAGTTAGTGTGACATCACTTTTATTGTGGTTGAGTATTATGACATAGTCAAGTAAAGGCCAAGACTTAATCTATAGTGCCTTTAAGTGGTTTTATATTAATTGGCCTGTTGAAATTAGGTATTTGTTACTACACAGAGACCAAACTCACTACACAAGAAGAGTAAAGAAAGTCCATATGAATTTGCAGGATAGGATGCAGATCAATCGATAGTTGGCCTGATCAAGCACTGATTTTAAGGCACAAGGACCTGCCCGTGCCTTTTCCCCTGGCCAAGCCACACAAAAAGGCAGAATTTAAAAAAAGTTAAGATTTAAAAGTTAAAATATAAAAAAAAAACAATAAATAAGTTAAAATAAAATCACATACACACACACTCTCAAAGTCACACACAATTATATACATATATATATATACTCTTGGGTGGCTGTTGACTCTTAGGAGATACTCTTCCCTTTGATGGTTTTTTTTTCATCCTGCAAGCTATCCAAGAGCACCCTCCTCTCCAAGCAAGCTTGGTGGGGTTGCTGGTTAGTCGCTAACAACCCAATCATGCAACAAGTTGTACTGGGCTACATGTATCTGTAGCACTTAGGAGTAACCTGACATAATAATAATATATATTATATATATATATATAACATTATATAACATTATATAATGTATATTATATAAGGTGGTGGAGTGGCAGTATCGGTAGAGGGACGGACGCCAATGCTTTGAGTTACGGCCCTTGCCATTCTGAGTTCAAATCCCGCCGAGGTTAACTTTGCCTTTCATCCTTACGGGGTCGATAAAATAAAGTACCAGTAATGTACTGGGTAATTGCTGGCCTTGTGCCAATAGTAGAAACAATTATATAATATTACACAATTATATAATATTACACAAAGAGAAATATAAATATATTACACAAAGAGAAGTGTGTTACACAGTGAGATGTGTGTAAAGAATTATTACAAGTGAGTTTACCGTTACTGTGTAGAGAACAATATCTACAGGTTTAGCAATTAAATAGAAAAAAACTAAGTCAGAATCAGATCTCTGGATTAGAGTTTTAAATTACCAACCTTATAACTATAGGTTTGCTGATACGAATATCGCTTCGTTTCACCACTTATATGTGAAGTATACCAGGTCACAGGATCCTCAGTCAGCAAATGCGAACACTGATCACCACACATCTAACCTCATAGATAGAGAGATAGCTAATACACACGCTGCCCAGAGTAGGGCGAAATCACGTGTTATTTGCATCAAATAACGGCTCTCATGGATTGGGGAAAATGCTAGAAAGGGCAGCCCAACCATTCGAATTTATTAGCTCAACAATTTGGAGCTCATTAAGTATACAAAGTCAAGTTTGCAATTTTCATCTGTTGAAAATTGCAAACTTGACTGTCACCACAGAATATGAACCTGAAGATTGCGAAAGCATGAAAGTACTTGCTCAATACTTAACATTTAATATTCTACCATACTATTTCATTATAATATCATTATAATTTTAAAGGATTGTAAATAAAACGAGTAAATCAGACAAAGTTGGAATTCCTTTTATTAATATAATCTTCTATACACAATCATACACACCCGTGTATAATTATTTATATATATATATATATACACACACACACACATATATATATATATATTGGAAAATGTGTGAAATCCTTGGTACAGTTAGGTATATTTGAAAAAAAGAAAATAATGACTTCACTCGTAGTTCTAAACAATTTGACTTAATTTTATATTATAATATTATGAGTTGGTAGATCTGGTACGTTCTTTGTTAACTTCAGTGGGAAGAGTTTTAAAGATTCCTGGTTAACTTTCCTGGAGAACTTTCTCGCATTCATTGGTGGCGATTGTCAAACTGAGATTGTTTGACAATCAGTTTGACATCGCCACCGACGAATGCGAGAAAGCTCTCCAGAAAAGGTAACCAGGAATCTTTAAAACTCTTCCCACTGAAGTTAACAAAGAACGTACCAGATCTACCAACTCATAATATTATAATATTATAAAATTAAATCAAACTGTTTAGAACTACGAGTGAAGTCATTCTTTTCTTTTTTTCAAATATATCTATATATATCTATATATATAAAGTTGTATTCCTGTCTGTTTGTTTGTTTGTTCACGAACTACTCCTATGGTTTTGGAGATAGACCCCTATAGCCATATATATTCTGAAACTACATTGCCCAGGGTACTTGGATAAGTATATTTCATTTTAATCAAAGGGTTCCCCGGGGGGCACAAACCCCCGCTGAAAATGTTTTCCCTTCAATTTACATGAAATTTAAACCATAGGTAAATGACAAGATATGATGACTATTCACAAAAGTTTTGAATTGATATTTTGAAAAAAATTATTTACAAGAAACAAAATAAGAATAAGATTTAATAATGTAATTTTGATTTGATATATTACAAAAATAATGTTTTCCAATTTTTCATGCATTACATTTTACACTGAGTAATATTGAAATGCAGAGTCTTTCTCCATAAATTATATCACTTATTTAAAATCAATCATTATTTTCTTACAAAAAAAAATGTGTGAAACGCAGCAAGATGCAGTTAATTCAGCTAGTGTATATATATATATATATGTAAAATGTACACAATGCAGATCTTGGGTACACAAGAGATGTAGTGGGATAGCAGGCAAACTAACAGGTAGGGAAAACTACATATGCAGTAGATGTACAGGGAAATTTGACAGTAGAGGTCGCAGTGATAGACACATGTTACAAATGCAGGTAGGATTTATAGAGGTGGTTGATAGCTTCCGATACCTAGGTGATCAGATTAGCAAGGGAGGAGGGTGCTCCGAGGCCATAGTATTTAGAAAAAGGACGGGTTGGAAGAAGTTTAGGGAGCTGCTTCCTCTGTAGACAAAGAAGGGTTTATCCCTACAAATGAAAGGCCGGTTATATGATGCCTGTGTGAGATGCGCAATACTGCATAGTAGTGAGACATGGGCAGTAACTGTGGAGGATATGCGACGGCTGGAGAGAAATGAAGCAAGCATGCTCCGTTGGATCTGCAATGTCAATGTGCGTGAATGACCAAGCATAGACAAGTTTAGAGAGAAACTGTGTATAAGAAGAATAGGCTGTAGTGTGCAGGGGAGAAGACTGCATTGGTATGGACATATGATGTGCATGGAGGATGACCACTGGATAAAGAAGTGCCAAGAAATCCCAGTAGAAGGAAGACTCAGTAGAGGAAGACGACGAAAAACATAGGCGGAGGTGGTGAGAGCTGACCTCAGATTGCTGAAGCTCACGGAGAAGATGACAAAGGACCGCGATGAATGGTGAGATGCTGTGTTGAATAGGACCCGTCTCATCCTTGCAAGCAGGGAAAAGCTGACGTAAAATGATGATGATGATGATGATGATATATATATATATATATAAAAGAAGCAAGAGCTTTTGGGATGCAAACTCCTTCAAATTCCCAGAGGGCTCTATAGAAGTGATACAACCAAGACACCATAGTAAAAACCAATATATGGAACATTATATTATGTAACATTATCTCATTATTTTAATTTATATTCCTTTGAAGTTCCGATGAGCCACTCTGTCTTTTAAACATGTTAATTATTTTCAACTGAACCAGATCAATTATGATATATAGTCATCTGATCCAGAAATATTATATGGAGTAGCGAAACAATTGTAAACGGACATTATTATTATTAATATTATTATTATTATTCTCTACATTCCTTACATCAAACTAAAATATGTTGACAATATTTTAATAATGTCTTCCCTGTGAAATTTGTGGTCTTGCTTTGCTTAACTAATGAATATATATATATATATATATATATATATATATATATATATATATATATATATATATATATATATATATATAACAATATATATATATAAGTATTAAGTTGTTAAACAATATTCGATGATTATGTCAAAGAATGAGTTTTACAGTAGATTGGAAGCACTCAACGAGTAAAATAATTTTCTGAAGTTATTAATATTAAAATATAAGTATTAATAAAATAGATGTTCTTTTGATCAATTACATTTTATTATACATATTTCGGATGTACAACAGTACGTCCTCATCAGACAAAATATAATGATACATGACATACCCTGAGATGTTAAATGTATATTTAAAAATATTTAAAAATATATAAGATACAATATATAACTAGATATATATTAGGTATTATTAATGTAGTATAGTTTAGGTAAATGATAACAGTTATACTCTTAACAACGTGTTACATTTAAATATATATATACATACATATAAGAAAAACGAACAATGAGTGCATGTATAAAATTCAAAATAATGTCTATAATAGTTTTTAGTTTGGATATTTTCTCTATATTTGAAACATGTATATAGAAGTATGGTAGGAATATTTAAAAATATATAAAATACAATATTATAGACATTATTTTGAATTTTATACATGCACTCATTGTTCGTTTTTCTTATATGTATGTATATATATATTTAAATGTTACACGTTGTTAAGAGTATAACTTATCATTTACCTAAACGATACTACATTAATAATACCTAATATATATCTAGTTATATATTGTATCTTATATATTTTTAAATATTTTTAAATATACATTTAACATCTCAGGGTATGTCATGTATCATTATATTTTGTCTGATGCGGACGTATTGTTGTACATCCGAAATATGTATAATAAAATGTGTTGATCAAAAGAACATCTATTTTATTAATACTTATATATATATATATATATATATATATATATATATATATATATATATATATATAACAATATATATATATATATTGTTGTAATAATATTGCCAGAAATAATAACACTATATCAATATTTGTTTCGACACACGATTTCATATAAAAAAAATCGCAAAACAAATATATATATATATACATGTATATATATATATTTCATTTTTCATTTCATTTTACGTCCGCTTTTTCCCTGCTTGCAAGGGTGAGACAGGAACTGATTCTGGCTTGATTTCTACAGCTGGATGCCTTTCCTAACACCAACCTCATTTACAGTGAGTGCTAGATGCTTTTTTGCTGTGGCGCCTCCACGACCACTTTGCAGTCCCTATCATCTCATTTCTACAGCTGAGTAAACTGGAGCAATGTAAAATAAAGTGTCTTGCTCAAGGAAACAACACATCAGCCGGTCTGAGAATTGAACTCACAACCTTTCGATTGCAAGGCCAATGCTCTAACCACTAAGCCATGTGCCTCCATATTTATATATATATACATCTGTTTTGGTATGTTTTTGATATGAAATCGTGTCGAAACAAATATTGTTATACTGTTATTATTTCTGGCAATATTATTACAACAATATGACCCTCCCCAAGTATATCAATATATATATATATATATATATATATATATATATATATATATATATATATATATATATATATATATATATATATATATATATATATATATATTTACATGTGTATATATATATATATATATATATATATATATA
>OZ024742.1:146678449-146693449 GCA_964016885.1 Eledone cirrhosa | reverse complement strand
CTGATGACGCAATGAATTCTCGACAGTTGGATTATGTAACTGTCTTTATCCCATTGCAGAAACTAATTAGTTGGAGTGAAAATTTAAGTAAGTAAGTAAAAAATTTTTTTAAAATTTTTTAAAAAATATTTTCTTATTTTACGTCTTTTATATTATTGTTCTGCACCCTCCTGCATTGAACCACCTAGGTACTATGACATAACCTGTGTATTTGCTGGCATGGACGTGCATCTGTGCGCCTATGTTAGTTGATATATTAAATTATCTCTCTATATATATATATATATATATATATATATATATATTATACATATATATGTATAATACAAATATATATATATATATATATATATATATATACACACATATGTATATATATATGTGCGTGTACATATATATATATTAAAATATAAATAGGATATAAGTAAAATTTTCTCTCGGGTTAATCACTACCTTGATTACATCTTAACCATTTAACATCTCAGGGTATGTCATGTATCATTATATTTTGTCTGATGAGGACGTACTGTTGTACATCCGAAATATGTATAATAAAATGTAATTGATCAAAAGAACATCTATTTTATTAATACTTATATTTTAATATTAATAACTTCAGAAAATTATTTTACTCGTTGAGTGCTTCCAATCTACTGTAAAACTCATTCTTTGACATAATCATTGAATATTGTTTAACACTTTAATATATATATGTCTGTTATCTTCTGCTCAGCTCTTTAATGCCAATATCTTCAGTTTTATGACACATTCATGATGTAGGCTATCCAAATATATAACTTGTAGTATCTTAATCTTTTAACTCGCTTTCACTATGTGAAGTAATATATTTAGAAATATTCTTATCTTCGAGTTAGTACGGTTGAAAAGCTTTTTCTCCAGCTTTGCTTCATTATAAACTCTCCGCTTTCACATTCATCATAAACTTATCATTGAGGTTGTCGTAAAATAGTCTATAATATTTTAATCCTGCTAGCCAGTACATATATATTTTTTTAAGACATTTCTTTTATGTGGTAAGTCTGGATACCATCCATGTGCTTGGCTGGTCATGCTTAGGGATTCAGCTGAATCAGTTGGAGACAGTTGCTTTTGACACGGCCTGCTGGAGGGAGTGTTTGAGGACTCTGTCCCCACGACCCTCTCAGGAATAATAATAATAATAATAATAATAATAATAATAATAATAATAATAATAATAATAATAATAATAATAATAATAATGATTTCTTTATTAACCACAAGGGTTTACATAAAGTAGACATTAAGGACAGTACAGGACAATACAGGACGGTACAAATGGGTATTTCTGCGTGTAAAAAAACAAAAAGAGAGAATGTAACAAAAAAATAACGATGAAAAATTCCCCAATAGGGGTGAGACCTCGGATGGACATTTGTGGAGAAAGCCCATTAAAAGGACACAGTGACCCTGACCACCAGGGCAAGTACCCTCTCCCAGTTTTCCACCTTTAATTTACAGACACATACTCAGAGTAAGCCCATTCACTCGGGCCATTCTTGCCTCTCTCACCCATCTTTCAACAAAATGCTGAGAAGAGAGCACTTCCCTCTCTACCCTGATTTTCCTTTTCAAATGAAATTTGAAAAAGTTAATCAGGGCATCACCGAAGAGGTAAGTGCTCGTCTTCAGCCCTTTCAAACGTGTCCACCATACTATCTCTTTCGCCATGGCCACCAGACAGATAAAAACTGCCTGCCCTTCCCGGCTAAAGGAAGAGGGCGGGGAAATCCTCACGATGGACTCAGCTGATAGCTGGATCCATCCTACAGGTGACAGCAGGTGTTCGACATAAACCCACAAGTCAGCAATGCTCGGACACTGGACGAGTGCGTGCAGGACGGTTTCGTCACCCTGCGCGCATCTCGGACATGCCCGGCTGACGGCACCTCCATGCCTGTAGAGTTTATCCCGAACTGGCAAAGCTCCCCGGTAGCACTGCCAGGCCAGGGATTTCTGGAAGTTGTCCATAGGCCCCGGCCCGAAAGTCCTTTCGAAGAGATTGGCTAGTTGATTTTCGTCGACGCCTAGAGTTTCTCCAAGTACGTCGTCGCTCTTCCCCTCCACTAATCCCCTATAGAACGCCAAGGTGGAGTTTCCACCGATCACATTGCCCGATTGGTCGAGGGCTATGAGCGCCTGAAGACATTCCAGTCTCCAAGCGCTCCCTCTCGGTCTTCGCTTGACCCAGGACTGCAGCTCCGTCAAGGAAACGAGCTGGGGAAAGACGTGTCTAGCAAACGGCGACCACACCTGATCACCGTCGAGGAAGAGGTTGGAGATGTCATAGCCTGAGCGCATGTCTGCGCATCATCAGCCACGACATGCCCAGCCCTCCACGTAGCGGGTGTTGACAGCAGATGGACCGCTTGACCATCGGAGCGCGTCCCTTCCACAAAAAGCGAAAGAGCAAACGCTCCAGCGCAGTCAGGCGGGGCTTAGGACAAGGTACGACGGTCAGGCGGTAGCAGATGAGGGACGCGATGTACGCGTTAGCCACCTCCGCTCGACCTTTCAGGGATAGCTTCCTCTCGGCCCATTTCTGGGTGAGAGAAGCCACTCTGCTCGTCACCTCGTCCCAGTTTTTGTCCGCCTGGAGGTCTGGACCGAACCAGACCCCTAGCAATTTAACCGGTCCGTCCGTCCAGCGTCCGACGACGCTGTTGGACGGCATGGACCTGCCTCTCCAGGTGCCGAGCTGCAGGCCCACTGACTTTTCCTGGTTGATCATTGCTCCTGTCACCGCTTCGTATTCTCTTAGAGTAGTGCCGATCGCCTCGATGTGTTTGGCGTTCGACACCTCTACGGTGACATCGTCTGCATATGCTGACACGGATCTTCCGCATCCTAGTTCGCGCGGGACCCCCCTCAACGTCTCCAGTTTGTGCAGTAATGGCTTGAGAGTCAATACGTACAAGAGGGACGAGAGGGGACATCCTTGGCGGACCGAGCGCATGATGTTGAACGGTTCCGAAAGGTGACCGTTCACTCTCACCACAGAGCAGATGTCGCTGTGCATGGCAGCGATCCAGCCTCTGAAGACGGACCCAAAGCCAGCCGCCCTCAGGACTGCCGCTATGTAACGATGGTCGACCCTATTGAAAGCATTCGACTGATCTAAATTGATCAACGACCCACCCGTGTCAGGTTCCCTAGCTACCCTCTCTACGATGTATCGCATGAGGTGGAGGTTGTCGTGGATGGATCTGTCGGGAATGGCGCATATCTCGTCTCTCCCACCAGACCACCAACGACAAGCGCCAACCTCTTTGCTAGCACCTTGGCCAAAATCTTGAACTCTGTGTTTAACAGAGTTATGGGCCTGAAATTATCTATGTTATCCTCCTTGTTCGGATCCTTTCTCAGCAGCACCACAGCTCCTCGGCTCACAGAACTGGGAATTCTCCCGTTCTGTTGCCCGTTGCAGTAGACGTCCGCCAAGAGGCCTCCGAACAAGTCTGGCATCTGTACGTAAAGTTCATAGGGCAGACCATCCAAACCAGGCGATTTACCCATTGTGCAGCCAGTCATTGCCTCCCGTACTTCAGCGGCTGTTATCGGCTTTTCGCAACATTCCGCCTCACTGGCCGAGAGCCACGGCAGTCCGTCGAGGTAGACACTAAAGTCCATCCCTCGATCCGGCCCGCCGCTGCCCCCGAACAGCTGAGCGAAGTGTCGCTGAAAAGCTTCACACATTTGCCCGGGATCGAGTAGCATGCGCCCGTCGTGGTCCACCAAACAACGGATCGTGGCTTTGTTGCCACGACGCGCCTCCACCACTTGGGGCCATTGAACGGCTTTCGTCCCCTCGTGTCTGAGAGCACGCACCCTAGCTCTGACAACGCAGCCTTCGTGCTTTGCATTGAAGAATTGGTCAAGGGCCAATTTCGCCGCAAGTACGTCGGTCGCGATGCCTTTGCTAAGCGCCTCGTCTAATGTTCTAACTAATTCTCCCTCTGCTCTATTTTTCTCTATTGCTAAAGCCTTACTAAACCTAATGGACTCTATTCTAATTGCTCTTTACAGAGCAAACCACCACTTGTTGTTGACGATGGCCCCCGCCAACGCTCGCTTAACTAGTTCGCTAATCCAGTCTCTGTAGGCCTTGCGCGCTGGTAAGGACGCGTTTAGCTTCCAGTAGCCGTTTCCTCGTCTATGAAGCCTATCTAAGTCAAGCACACAGATCACGAAATTGTGGTCCGTGTAGCTGACTATCTTGAATTGTGGACAGCCTATGCTAGACCTATCTATTTCCCTACAAAATACTCTATCTAGATATCATCTGGATGACCCAATACGATTTGTCCAAGTCCACATTGGCACATTCGCGAAATCCAATCGGTACCTGTCAGACAGTTCAAAACGCCTGAGCAGGTTGGTGAGACTCTTGCACCCTCCTCCACTATCCACTAATCCCACACAGTCCCAGCGTGCATCTAAGATGCCGTTCCAGTCGCCCACTAACACTAAAGAGCGGGACGTTCCAAGAAAGGTCTCCAGACGCCGGAAGAAATCAGGCCGCCCTGCTCCTGTCGGGGCATAGACGGCCACTAACCTGAAAGCTTGCCCGTCTCCGCTGGTCACGTCCAGCACCACCAACTTACCTTTTGGGTCCAGGAAGATGGCCCGTATGGCAAGATCCAAACCTCCCCGAAAAAGCACAGCAACTCCTCCCCCCGATCCCGGACGGCTGGGAGATGCGTACACATCGTAGCCGCCGAAGATCGGTGCGAAGGCCCGTGCTTCGGAGATTCTGGTCTCGCTGATGGCCACTACATCTATGTTTAGTGACCTGATGTCGTTGAGCAGGTGGCCCTGCTTCCATGACGACCCCAAGCCACGCGCATTTATGCTGCCTATTCTGAGTGAGGTCATGTTGAAATGGAGTGGAAAAGATGGGAAAGACCACTTACCTTACTTCTCGTAGAGGAAGGACGGTTTCTCCATCCTTTTCACTGCTTGTGGCCTCCTCAGGAAGGATGTCCTTATAAATCCTCCTGGAGAGTGCTTGTCGGAAGTCTCCGATATCTTTGGGGAATTTTTGTTTTAGTGTCATGTACGTTTTCTGTGTGATGCGAGTGATTTGTATGTATGGAGGTGGTGTGAACTTTTGGATTGATGTGTAGTCTTTTTCTGTGATGCTGGTGTTGTGTTGGATGTAGTGTAATAATTGGTTGTTGTTCAAATTTAATGCTGTGTAGTGTGTATCGTTTTGGTTGTTTTGTTTTGTTTGCGTTTGTTGTGGGTTTGTTTCTGTTTCGTATTTTGGTGACTTTTGTGGTGTAGATGATGGTGGTGTTGGGGTTAATGATGGTGATGGTGTTGGTGTTTGGGGTGATGGGGTTGGTGATGCTGGTGTGGATGGTGGTATGTCTGTCCTAACTTTTTTGTTTGATAGTTTATTTGTTTCCCTCTGTATTTTGTTTTTGGAGGGGGAAGGAAGAGAATTTTTTCTTTTTTGGTTTCTTTTTTCCTTTTTTCTGATACCGTTTCCCACTCCCCGTCGTCACAATCTGTCTCCAGTTGTGATAGGCCGGGGAGTGGAAAATCCTCCATAGGCGTTAGTTTTGATTGTGGCGTGGTGGATGGTGTAGGCGCTGGTGCTAGTTCTGGCGCGTTGGGTGGTGGTGGTGTTGGTTTTGCTACTCTTGCTGGGGTTGTTGCTGTTACAGTTGCTTCTGTTGTTGCTGCCATCTCTGCTGCTGGTGGTGTTGATGGTTGACTCACTGGGGTGGGTAGGAGAGGTGGCCTCATCCTTTTAGCCTGAGGGCAGAAAGCCCTTAGGTGGGTTCCTTCACCACAAACGACACACCTAGGCCTTCTGCCCTCGACAATTACGGTGAGGTGGCTGCCGTCAGTGAGGTCTATTACCTCTGGGATCTCCTCAATGCTTTTTTGGTTCGCTTGGATCAGGAGCTCCATCCCAGATCCGGACCAGTTCTCCTGCTTTTCTTTCGCTATTTCTATTATCTTGGTGTTGGCTTCGATGCCGGCGAGGACGGCAGCTATTAGCCAGGTAATTTCGATGGCTGGTGGAACGTGGGTGACCCTGATCTTTACGAGTCTCTGGCCACAATAGCTTGGGACGAGTGTGAAGTCGTCACTTCTTAATGGGGCCATGGAGTGTTCTCTAGCCTCCTGTGGTGTTTCAAAGAACACGTCCACGGTTCCATACTTCTGCCTACGTCTGATGTGGGGGTTTTTTGCCCACACATGTCCCAAAGCTTTTTGGATTTGGGACTCGGATGCCCGTTCCACTCGGCGCGATTTTATATTAATTGTTCGATAAGACACGGTGCATAGGCGCTGATGCTCCATTTTATTAGGTGGGGGAGGGTGGTGGTGAGGCTGGCCCTGTACCCATCTTTCTTTACCATTTTTTGGGCTTCTTCTAATTCCTCATGAGTTACCTGAAATGCTTCGCACTGTTTTGCTACTCTGGCAAAACTCAGGGTGGTTTTCTTAATGTCATTGTTGCTGTTGTTGTTATCGTTAATTTTGTTATTATTAATTTTAGTTTCAGTTGTGGTGGTGGTGGCGTCAGTGGTGTTCTGTGTGAAAGCGTTCATTTTGGTTGAATTCATTTCGACATCACGAGTTAATTAATTTTTTTCTTTTGTTTCTGTTGTCGCGGTGTGGGTGGTAGTTGTCGCGGGGGGCGGCTTTAACACCTGCAGTCATTGGTAATGGCGGGAAATGAATGTCTGCCTGAGACAAATTTAAAATATTGCTACTGCTTATATTTTTAGTGTTGGCAAACGTAGTAATATTTACAATGGTGGTGTCGGTGTGAGGTGTTAGTTTGTGAGAAAGGAGTGAATCTGAGTCAGCCATGATGTTTCAAAGAAAAATTTTTGTTTGATAATTATAAAAGTTTAAATTTTGGGCTCAAGGCCCCAATCTTTTTGAGTGTCCTTTTCGGAAAACAATGTATGTGCGCTTATATACAGTTAACAATAAAAATTTTCCATAAATGGCAATTTTTAACAAACGAAAACAACAAACCTTTGCGGAGCTCACGATGATACGATTTACTACGTAGGTCGCCAATAATAATAATAATAATAATAATAATAATAATAATAATAATAATAATAATAATAATGATTTCTTTATTGGCCACAAGGGCTGACATCAAGAAAAACATTACAGACGGTACAGGACGGTACGATGTGGGTTTTGTGCATGTAAATATTTTTATTATTTATATAAGAAAAGAAAAAAAAAAGACATAGAAACATATATATATAAACATTAAAAATGAAAATTGAAACAATGAAAAATTCCCCCAATAGGGAGGAAACCTCCGAGGATTACTCGTGGCGAAAACCACACAAAAGACCACGGCCACCCTGACCAGCAGGGCAAGCGCCCTCTCTCAATTTTTCCATCTCTCAAACTACAAGCGTATATTTAGAGTGGTCCCGTTCACTCAGACCATTCTCGTTACATTCACCCACCTTTCAACAAACTTGCTAGAAAGCAGCACTTGCCTCTCCACCCTGATTTTCCTCTTCAAGTGAAACTTGAAAAAGTTAATTAGGGATTCACCGAAGAGGAAAGTGTCTGTCTTTAACCCTTTTAACCTTGTCCACCACACAATCTCTTTCGCCATGGCCACCAGGCAGATGAAAACCGCCTGTCCTTCCTCCTCGAATAATAATAATAATAATACTTTCTTTATTAACCACAAGGGTTTACATAAAGTAGACATTAAGGACAGTACAGGCCAATACAGGACGGTACAAATGGGTATTTCTGCGTGTAAAAAACAAAAACAGAGGATGTAATAAAAATAAGAATGAAATAATTCCCCAATAGGGGTGAGACTTCGGAGGGACATTTGTGGAGAAAGCCTATTAAAAGGCCACAGTGACCCTGACCACCAGGGCAAGTACCCTCTCCCAGTTTTCCACCTTTAATTTACAGACACATACTCAGAGTAGGCCCATTCACTCGGGCCATTCTTGCTTCTCTCACCCATCTTTCAACAAAATGCTGGGAAGAGAGCACTTCCCTCTCTACCCTGATTTTCCTTTTCAAATGAAATTTGAAAAAGTTAATCAGGGCATCACCGAAGAGGTAAGTGCTCGCCTTCAGCCCTTTCAAACGTGTCCACCATACTATCTCTTTCGCCATGGCCACCAGACAGATAAAAACTGCCTGCCCTTCCCGGCTAAAGGAAGAGGGTGGGGCAAACCTCACGATGGACTCAGCTGATAACCGGATCCGTCTTACACGCGACAGCAGGTGTTCGACATAAACCCACAAGTCAGCAATTCTCGGACACTGGACGAGTGCATGCAGGACGGTTTGTCACCCTGCGTGCATCTCGGACATGCCCGGCTGACGGCTCCTCCATGCCTGTAGAGTTTATCCCGAACTGGCAAGGCTCCTCGGTAGCACTGCCAGGCCAGGGATTTCTGGAAGTTGTCCATGGGCCCCGGCCCGAAAGTCCTTCCGAAGAGATTGGCTAGTTGATTTTCGTCGACGCCTAGAGTTTCTCCAAGTACGTCGTCGCTCTTCCCCTCCACTAATCCTCTATAGAACGCCGAGGTGGAGTTTCCACCGATCACATTGCCCGATTGGTCGAGGGCTGTGAGCGCCTGAAGACATTCCAGTCTCCAAGTGCTCCCTCTCGGTCTTCGCTTGACCCAGGACTGCAGCTCCATCAAGGAAACGAGCTGGGGAAAGACGCGTCTAGCAAACGGCGACCACACCTGATCACCGTCGAGGAAGAGGTTGGAGATGTCGTAGCCTGAGCGCATGTCTGTGCATGATCAGCCACGGCATGCCCAGCCCTCCACGTAGTGGGTGTTGACAACAGATGGACCGCCTGACCATCGGAGTGCGTCCCTTCCACACAAAGCGAAAGAGCAAACGCTCCAGCGCAGTCAGGCGGGGCTTAGGACAAGGTACGACGGTCAGGCGGTAGCAGATGACGGACGCGATGTACGCGTTAGCCACCTCTGCTCGACCTTTCAGGGACAGCTTCCTCTCGGCCCATTTCTGGGTGAGAGAAGCCACCCTGCTCGTCACCTCGTCCCAGTTTTTAATAATAATAATAATAATAATAAGAAGAAAAAAGTCTGGAGGAATAAGCAGTACTCACACTCAGTGACTGGAGAGTTTGATGCCATTGCTGTTTTGTTTAAATTATTGTAACCCCATTCTTTGGGGAAAGATATTAGTAAAGAAGTGGATTATCCCTGAGTCAGCAGACCTACCACCAAAAACTATCTATTTATTTTGCAGCAGGTTGGCAAAATCATTAGAGTATTGGATGAAATGCTTCACAGCATTTAGTTATGGCCCTTTAGATTCTTAGTTCAAATCCCTCTAAGGTCAATTTTGACTTTCATCCTTTTGGAGTCAATAAAATAAAGTACCAGTAAAGTACTGGGATCAATATAATTGACTTTCCCCTCCCTACAAATTGCTGGCCTTGTGCCTAAATTAGAAATTATTATTTTATTGGTATGTATTTTTACATTTTCTAATGACAGGTGTTATTTCGAAGAGATTTGGCTGCTATTTTTACCTAGTGAGGCGACCAAAAAGAAACTTCTTCATCAGCTCACACATTAGATGATCACTGAACCATATCAGAACGCTTCTATTTACTGACCAACTCTCTATTATGTCCAGATAACTTTCAATACATATCCATTTCTTTAAACAGAAATAATTTTGTCATGAATATGAGAATGTGGATTGAACAATCGATAGACTCAATCAATCACTTCCATTGTTAATGCTTGATGTTTAATTGGTGTGCTTATTTTGCTCTTGTACCAATCCATAAAGTCTACACACACACACACATACATGCACTCATGCACACGCACATATATATATACATATTTGCATATATACATGCACACACACTCACACACACACACACACACACACATACATATATATATATATATATATTTAATACATTAACAGAGTAAGCTTTAAGCAATACTCCGACCGGCTTCCGTCTCACTCAACAAACATTAGGATATATATATATACAGATATACATATATACATGCACACATATACACATATACATGTATGTGTGTATGTATGTGTATGTATGTGTATGTATGTGTATATGTGTTTATGTACATATGTGTGTGTATGTGTGTGTATGTGTGTGTTTTGCGACTCTATTTCATTGAAAACCGTTTTCTGTTAGAGTGCCATGACTCATATCAAAACAACAAATTCATGACTTTTTCAGTAATGGACTAATCCAAGTATGGACTGTGTCTTGCATGAATTAATTATATTGTAATTATAAAAAGCATATCTGGTTTTCCAGAAGTATGCTTCTTTCACTACTGGCTCTCTCTCCCTTTCTAAGGAGAATATAGCAAAACCATCAGTACCAAGCATGATATCATAGGAACAGTGATTTGGTGGATTGGCAGATTCAGTAGAGGGTCGGACGCCATGCTTTGCAGCAAAGAGTTACGGCCCTTTATGGTCTGAGTTCAAATCCCGCCGAGGTAAACTTTGCCTTTCATCCTTACAGGGTCGATAAAATAAAGTACCAGTAATACACTGGGATAATTGCTGGCTTTGTGCCACAAAAGTAGATACAATTAATACAAATAATTTCCCCACTCTGAGAAGTGGTGTGAGCATAAGCTAGCATCAGTGATAGAAAGTGATCAGGTGAAGGTGCTATGGGATTTCAGGATACAAACAGATAAAGAATTAGAACACAATAAGCCTGACCTGGTGGATTTTGACAAGAAAAAAAAGATATTGCTTGATTATAGATGTAGCTTGCCCCTTTAACACAATAGTGCAAGAAAAGGAGAAGGAGAAAATTAGCTGGTATCAGGATTTAAAGTGGGAACTGAAAAGGATTCAGGAGGGCATGAGATCATCATAGGAGCACTAGGCACTATCTTGAAGAGCTTCCAAGGTTGGTTAAAGAATATTAGCCCAGCCCCCTTTTTTGGAACACTTCAAAAGGCATGCCTACTGGGAACAGCAAGGACCCTCTGATACATCCTGAATATCTGAGGCTGCAGGTAGCAGCTTGATGTTCATTTAGGCGAATTTTCCAGTTAAATAAAATCAAGGCCAGCAATTTTGAGGGCAGGGAAAGTCGATTAAATTGACCCCAGTGCATTACTGGTGATTTATTTAAGGATGATAGACAAAGCTAACCTCAGCAGGATTTGAACTCAGACCATAAAGGGCCATAACTCTAGGCTGAAAAGCATGGTGTCCAGCGTTTTACCAATTACTTTATTAGCCACACAGAGCTTACATTACAAGGACAATAAAGATGGTACAGGACAGTACAGTGTGGGTTTTCTGTAAAAAGGTTTATGAAAAAGACTAAAGAAATAAACATCAAATTTTCCAAAAGTGGGGATACCTCTGAGGGTCACTTGATACACACACTTGATACACACACACACACACACATGTTCACACCACACCACACACACACACATACACATGCATCTGTGTGTATGGAGGGTGAATATCAGGTGTAGTGTTAGTGAATTTCGGGGAGCATGGAAGTTTTGAAGGATGCAGTGTCCTGACAGCTAACAACTGATGCAGGTAGTTTGTTCCATACTTCTGAAAGTTATGGGAGCTGTGCTGTTTTCTGATTTTGTATGCATGGGTGTTAGACATATGGAATTCAAAATGGTACCCAGGGTTGTTATTGGAAAGATGATTTATAATCTTGTGGGTGTCTACCAAATCAGTTACCAGATGTTGGAGCTTTAATGTATCTATGCCCATGGAAGCAAGTGTTCAGAGTATGGAAGATGCTTGATGGAGGGTATTCGTTTGGTTGCACATTTCTGAACAGTTTCCAGGAGATTAATATTCTGAGCAAGATAGGGGTTTCAGATTGGTGATGAAAAGTGTGGATGTACCATAGCTACATAGGGCTTTAAATAGATAGCTGCAGAGCAGCTGACAAAGATTTTACTGAGTGATGCTAAGACACCCTCGGCCTTCTTGACAATTTTAGAGATGTGCTTTGTCCAATGCAAATTGCTGTTGACAATAATGCCCAGGTCATGTTCACAAGAAGACTTCTTGATATTGGTGTTGTGGAGGGAGCATGTGAACACCAAAATGCATGGTGGTACACTTGTCCACAGCCAGCTTCAGTTGCCAGTCCATAATCCATTGCTGCATTGTGTCCAGGTCTGATTGCAGGAAAGATCTATAGCATACACGATCTGTCCTTTTTATCTTAAAGTACAGCTTGATGTCATCTGCATATTTCAGTACTGTGGCATTCTTTAAGTTGGCATCTATGTCATTAATATATGCAACAAACAAAAGGGGACCAAGAACAGATCTCTGCAGTACACCAGATATCATCTCATAGGGTGAAGAATGCTGTCCTAGAACCGTGACTTCCCCTTTTCAACTGAGAATGAAGGATTTCAACCAGTTATAAAGATCATCTCTCACACTCATCGCAGAGAATTTTGCCATAAGTCTTTTGTGTGGCACAGAATTAAAATCTTTAGCAAAGTCAAGATAAATAACATCCACCTATGAGTCACCATCAATGATTCATGTAATGTCTTTAAGAAACTCGATGAGTTGGCCACAGCAGCTGGAGTTAGGGATAAATCCAAATTGTGAGAGTTCCAGAAGTCCTCTCTGGATTTTGGTCTTTGTATTTTTTATTACTACTATGTGTGTGTATGTGTATGTGTGTATGTATGTGCCTGTGTATGTATGTGCCTGTGTATGTATATCATCATTTCATCATCATCATTTCAAAAATGTGTTGATATATTTTTTTATGTATCAACAGGTGGTTGGAATTTAAACAGAAAATGCCTATATTTGTGTTCATTCTTCATGTGAATTAGTGTAATTCATGACTATATGATATATATGTAAATGTAATCATGGACAATACCACTAAGTACACAAAACACCATAACGATTATCAATGTACATAATTTATATATCATTTTCACGCTGTGTAGGGAATTTTTGTTTAGTGTAATTCTCTCTAAAAATGTTTACTTCCTACACAAGATTAAATTTTTACTTCCTACACAATTTATAAGCTGTTTTCACTACACGACTCATCTAGGTTATCCTTCCTTTACTCTGTGCTTTTCTTATGCTTCCATTCTCCTCTTGAATGTAATAACATAATGGCACCAAGTGACTCTTCTAATTAATCCATGTTTTTCTGATGAGATAATGAGAAATATTCATACCATATAAATAAGTAATTAAGTGATTAATTAATTTATTCCATTGGTACAATATATCTCTTAATCAAAATGGTCATAGAAATAAATGGTTTTAACAGAATAAACACCTTGCTTATTCCTTCTGAATTGTGTGTATGAGTGTGTGTATATATATATCATCATCATCATCATCGTTTAACGTACATCTTCCACGCTTGCATGGGTTTGGACGGGAGTTTTCCCACTTGAGGCAAGAGTGGTTGTCTTGCTCGCATAGGACTGTCTGGCGGGTTTTCTACAGCTGGATGCCCTTCCTAACACCAACCACATTTACAGTGTGGGACTGGGAGGTTTTTACCGTGTTGCCTACATGGCCACATTACAGCGTGGACTGTGTGTTTTTTTGTCGTGACACCTACACGATCTCATTTGTTTCGGCCTGGATGTTGTGGCACCAACATAACTTTACATTGAAAGGGGCGGTGTGGATGGGGTGGGGGTGGTGGGACGGGGGTGTATTTTGTTAGAGATGCCTACTGAGTGTAGTAGGTTTTAGTTTGTATTCAGGTAAGGCGGGTCTTCTCTATTACTGAGTACCGCCAAAGATCTCGGTCCAGTGACATTGTCTTGGAGAGGTGTAAGTGTGTGAGGTCGGAATTTATCAGGTCGTCCCAGGTTTTTCTGGGTCTACTCCGTGGCTACCGTCTATCTTTATTACTCTGCACTTTTTTATACAGCTGTCGTCTTTCATGCGCATCACGTGACCATACCAACGTAGCCGTCTCTCGAGTAAACAACATCTGATCCCTCTTATTTCTAATGTTTCCCTTAGTTCGTTTATGCTTTGCCGTTCGCGTATATTACTATTACACATCCAGCAGAGCATGCAAGCTTCATTCCTCTCTAATCTGCATATATCCTCTGCACACAATGCCCAGGTCTCACAGCCATGCAACATTGCTGTTCGTATGCAGGCATCATACAGCCTGCCTTTCATTTTTAGAGAGAACCCTTTAGCGGCTAATAGTGGTATAAGCTCTCTGAACTTTTTCCACCCAGTTCTGACTCTAGCTACTGTACTTTCAGAGCACCCTCCCCCACTGCTGATTTTGTTACCCAGGTAACGGAAGCTGTCCACTATTTCTATAGAACCCTCCGCGCAATTGAAAGAGCTAGTATTTGTGGGCACTTGCTGCTACTTATTGCACCAGAGCACCGGCCACATGTAAAATCTATGTTCTTAGTTAGCTTACCTGTGATCCCACTACATCTTTTATGCACCCATACTTTGCATTTGGAACATAAAATGGAGTTTCTACCTATGCCTTTCCTACACACTGAGCATGGCCATTTCACGGAAGGGACCGGCGCCTTATTTTCTTTCCTACAAACTAGAACTTTAGTCTTAGCCAGGTTAATTTTAAGGCCTTTTGATTCTAGGCTGTGCTTCCATGTTTGGAATTTCTTCTCTAGCTCGGCCATTGATTCAGCTATGAGCGTTAGATCATCTGCGTATAGGAGTTCCCATGGGCAGCCGGTCTTGAACTCCACTGTTATAGCCTGAAGGGCAATAATAAATAGTAGGGGTCTAAGAACAGAGCCCTGATGAACACCAACTTTTACGCTAAACTCTTCTCTATATTCGTTGTTAATTCTAACCTTACTGACTGTTTCTTTATACATGGCTTCTATAGCTCTCACAAGCCATTCATCAACACCTAGTTTTCTAAGAGCCCACCAGATAATGGAACGGGGGACTCTGTCG
>OZ024742.1:146645949-146673449 GCA_964016885.1 Eledone cirrhosa | reverse complement strand
TGGCGGAAAGTGGTGTTGTCGACTTATTGTATAGCAAACCATGTCACTCTTATTTCTTGAACTATTATTACTCCAAGTATAAACTACATAGAAATCACCGCGAACTCGCAGCATCACCATGGAAACGTCTTGTTGAGTCAAACTAATACCATCCACTACACGGAGTACTCTAACTGGACTACATCTAAGTGGATGCCTAAAACGATAATCTATTATCCCGTATATATATATATATATATATATATATATATATATATATATATATATAAATTAATAAAAACAATGAATAAAAACAAAGAAACAGTTCCTTATATTAAAAAATTCATCATTTTACGATCGTTTCTAGGATATATATGTGTGTGTTGGTATGTATATCATATAGAGCTATGTAAAAATTTTACAAACTATCAGAGGGAATATACATACCTACACACATATATATATATATGGTGTCTTCAGAAATAATGATATTTGTTTATTGACAAAAAAACCAACAAAGATTTAATATAATAGGTCTTTTTTGGGAACAGGTTTTGAATTGACCAATAGAAAAGTAGTAAGTGGTCAAGTTGATAGAATAGTAGTAGTAGAAATGTAATTTAGGGGTAGAGGAATGCAGACTTCAGTTTTGAATGAAAAGAATACTTTGAATGAAAAGATTACTTTGGGGTCAAGCCAGTGAAAGGTACACGAAAATTTGATGTTATTAAAGAATAATGCTAATGTTAAAATCGAAGGAGAATAACATTTTAGGATAAATGTGTTAGTGAGAAATACCAATCTTATTTAAAACATAAGTAATTTAGATTTATAAAAAGAAATTAAATTAATTTAATTGATAGGTATACTTATAGGGATACATTTATATTAATTCATATAGATGTGATAAATAAGAGTTAGATGTTATTAAAGAATGTTGTTAAAAACGAGGGGAAAAAAATTTGGGGGGGATAAATGTATTAGTGAGAAATAACAAACTTATATAGACTACAAGGAATTTAGATTCAAAACAGGAAATTAAAATAGTTTAAATGTATACTTATAGGTATTAATTTTAGGAAAAGATAGCTGTAAAAGGGAAATAAAATTATAAAGTTCTCAGTAGTAAAATACTAATTATAGGTTAACTAAATTAAAAAAAAATAATTATAATAATTTGTAAAATATAAGTGTATATTAATTAGGTTTATAATATTTGAAAGTTCTTCTAATTCTATGATTGCACGATATAATTAATTCTTGTCGCTTATTTAATAGGATATCCTTAGATTTCATTATTTCAAAAAGTTCCTGGGAACATAATCCACACTCATATCTGTTATTTTGAGCACACTCCAGGTCAGGTTATAATCGATATTCTTTTTTCTATAATTATTAATTATTTCAGCCAAGGATGTTGTATTAGCTAATGCGGCATTTTTAAAACTGTGTTTGTGGGTATTAAATCTTACTTTAAATTGGTTAGAAGTAGCTCCTATATATGAATAAGTTGAGACCTTAGTGCTAATTTTACATTTATATACGATGTTATTAATAAGGCAATTTCCTTTTAATGGGCAATTTGCTTTGTTTCTACAGTTACAACCATTCGTGAATATTATATCAGGGGAGTTAGTCAAATTAGGTGTGGAATTTACTCGACTTGTTGTATGTGAAGGAGAAGGTGGTTGCTGCGGTTTATTTTAGTATTATGGTTAGTTTGATGTGTTGGTGGTATATTCATGTTTTTGTTTTACATTTATATGCATTGTAGGCACTTATATTTTGTTGTATATTTTTGGTAGTGGAGTAGGAGAATTTGACTGTTGATCTATTTAAAATTTGATGGTATTTATGGTTTGGCGGGAAGTTTTTCTCTAGGATAGTTAAACATTTGTTAGGGATATTATCTTTAATTTGTAGATTAAATGGAGCATTATACCAAGTAACTCGTCTATTACGGTTCCGATGTTGTTTTTTATTTTTATACGATGTATCCTGATGTTTACTAAGAGAGTTAGTATTAGTGAATTTATTATACATATGTTTAGTTAGATTCACTGATTTAGGCGTTTTAGTCTGATTATTAGGAATTTTGTTAGTAATGTTATTAACATATATTGGAGTATTAGGATGAATGGTTTTTTGAAAGTTATTATATTGTATGTGAGAAGAGGTAGAGAAATTAAGTTTTAAGTTGGTATTTTGGGGTATAGTGTGAGTGGCATTTAGATGTGTATTTTTCATTTGGTGTTTGTTGGTAATATTGGGTTGTATGTTTGTAGTATTATTGTTACAAGGTATATAGACTAATTTGTTTTTGTGGCCACTTCTAGCTAAAGCTTCGCTATAAAAGGTCGCATTTTTATCGAATACATCCTGGTTAGATGAAAGGTTAGAAATTCTGAGTGAGATATTATATGCTAGGTTTTTAAGGATAGATCTAAGGTGATTGGATTGTGAGTGTATGTAATGTGAGTTTTGGTTAGGTTTATGGTAAGGTTGGTAGATACCCGTAGATAAGTCTAAAGTTATATCAAGGAAATTAACTACTTTACTGGTGTTTTCAAATGTAATAGTAAGACTATAATAGTCTTTGAGGAAAGTTCTAATAAGTTTTTTATTTTTTTCAATTTCTGATAGGCTAAGGTTAGTGAAAAGAAGAAGACTCTCATCACGATATAAACCACCTTTAAGGTGTGGAAAAGAAGCATTTATGTTAAATAGAAGAAAGAGGCCCACAAGATCGGTAATTTGGGCAGAATCGCTAGAGCCCATAGTAATGTCGAATAGATTACTATATGTATTTCTGGTCCAGTATTCCTTCTGAAATTCCAGTAGTGTTTGTCTAGCGTGCGTGATAATATTAATGTCATCCATAGTTAAGTTTGATCTATTTTTGGCAAATATCAAGGCTTTGTTCAGGAGTATGGGTGATATAGAGGGATAATAAGCATCTATATCGAATTGTAGAAATGAAGCAGATGATTTATTTCTAATATTAGTAAACCAGTTAATTACCTGGGATGTGTTTTCCCAGAGTGGTAAATTAACATGTTTTCTTAATTGTGGGATGACTCTATCTAAAAATTTTTTACTAATGATGCCAATGTCAGATTTGGAAGGGCATATAAGTCTTATAGAAGGATTAGAGTTAAAATTAGATTTGTGATCTTTCAGGTTAAAGTGTGTTTTTTTCAGTGCCAAAGGTTCAGTTCTATCTTCAATATTGAGTTTATTTACTATGTTATGTGTTTTGTTGTTGATATTGGTAAGTGCCGCATTATTTGTTTTTTTATAATTTTTCCCGAGTTCTTTATAAATGAACTCATTGTAATTATCAATATCCATGTGGTACAGATTTCCTAGAGAAAAACTTCCCGCCAAAACAGAAATACCATCAAATTTTAAATAGATCAACGGTCAAATTCTCCTACTCCACTACCAAAAATATACAAAATATAGGTGCCTACCATGCATATAAATGTAAAAAAACCATGAATATACCACCAACACATCAAACTAACCATAATGCTAAAATAAACCGCAGCAAACCACCATCTTCTTCACATACAACAAGTCGAGTAAATTCCACACCTAATTTGACTCCCCTGATATAATATTCACGAATGGTTGTAACTGTAGAAACAAAGCAAATTGCCCATTAAAAGGAAATTGCCTATTAATAACATAGTATATAAATGTAAAATTAGCACTAAGGACTCAACTTATTCATATATAGGAGCTACTTCTAACCCATTTAAAGTAAGATTTAATACCCACAAACACAGTTTTAAAAATGCCGCATTAGCTAATACAACATCCTTGGCTGAAATAATTAATAATTATAGAAAAAAGAATATCGATTATAACCTGACCTAGAGTGTGCTCAAAAGGGCCACCCCTTATCAAAATAACAGATATGAGTGTAGATTATGTTCCCAGGAACTTTTTGAAATAATGAAATCTATTAAAGAAGCGACAAGAATGAATTATATCGTGCAATCATAGAATTAGAAGAACTTTCAAATATTATAAACCTAATTAATATACACTTATATTTTACAAATTATTATAATTATTTTTTTTAAATTTAGTTAACCTATAATTAGTATTTTACTACTGAGAACTTTATAATTTTATTTCCCTTTTACAGTTATCTTTTCCTAAAATTAATACCTATAAGTATACATTTAAACTATTTTAATTTCCTGTTATGAATCTAAATTCTTTGTAGTCTATATAAGTTTGTTATTTCTCACTAATACATCCCCCCCCATTTTTTTTCCTTCGTTTTTAACAACATTCTTTAATAACATCTAACTCTTATTTATCACATCCATATGAATTAATATAAATGTATCCCTATAAGTATACCTATCAATTAAATTAATTTAATTTCTTTTTATAGATCTAAATTCCTTATGTTTTAAATAAGATTGGTATTTCTCACTAACACATTTATCCTAAAATGTTATTCTCCTTCGATTTTAACATTAGCATTATTCTTTAATAACATCAAATTTTCGTGTACCTTTCACTGGCTTGACCCCAAAGTAGTCTTTTCATTCAAAACTGAAGTCTGCATTCCTCTACTCCTAAATTAAATTTCTACTACTACTATTCTATCAACTTGACCACTTACTACTGTTCTATTGGTCAATTCAAAACCTGTTCCCAAACAGACCTATTATATTAAATATTTGTTGGTTTTTTTCAATAAACAAATATCTTTATTTCTGAAGACAGCATATATATGTGTAGGTATGTATATTCCCTCTGATAGTTTGTAAATTGTTTACATAGATCTATATGATATACATACCAACACACACATATATATCCTAGAAACGATCGTAAAATGAGGAATTTTTTAATATAAGGAACTGTTTCTTTGTTTTTATTCATTGTTTTTATTAATTTATCTTGACTCTGTTTTCCTGTGATTTTCATCGAAAAAATTTTTGAATACATCTTCTCTTTTCATGATATTTGGATTACATTGAGTTCTTCATACGGATTGGACACTACCGTTTATTTTGGTAGATTTATCTACATATAAAACCTGTTGAATAAGTGGCTTCCTTGTTCAATCATCTTACCAGAAGCCTAACATTATTTATGTAAGCGGACAGTAATTGATTAAGGAGCCGCAGAAAACCAAATGCTGGATTTTACCAACCTTCCAGGGGTCCGGGTAAATTTTCAATCACAAATATTTGTTATTTGTTTGACCCAAAATACTTGATCGTTTTTTTGGCTATGCGAATGATTGTTTAACCATCGTCTCAGTGTGTTTGGCCTTTAACGTTTGTTATAGCTCTGGTTCATCTGAATCATTGAGCACTTGCCACACATCTTTGGAGGTTGTTTTTCGTTATTTCGTGGGCCGAAATGCGATTCTCGATAATTTATATTTATATATATATATATATATATAGTTTTGCGAGGTTTTTGATATGAAATCGTGTGTCGAAACAAATATTGTTATACTTGGGGAGGGTCATATTTGTGTAGTAATATTGCCAGAATTAATAACAGAACACACTCACTGTTTGGTTAGTTTTCGCTTCTGTGTCCTTTATATCGGTTAATTTAATTTATTCGGTCCTCAATGTTACCATTGACTGACCAACGGTCAAAAATACAGATAGAATATAGACACAAACACATATATATAGTCTTATAGTCTAACAAAGTTCTTTCGTTGCACATCTGCAACATCGTCAGTGGTGCTATTATGTTTCCTCCCGTTACATTGTATGCCTACGCTATCTTTATTTAGTCTGTTTATTTATTTATTTGTTTTTTTTTTGTTTTTTTTGTCTTCTCTGCGCATGCGTTTGCATGTGTGTATAGTGTTTTGTTTGATGTGTGTTCGTGTTCGGGTGACTGTGTATTGGTTATTGTATTCTATCTTATTTTGCTAGTGTGTGTTTATATGTGTTTTTTGTTATTGTGCTTGTGTATGTATTTATTTATTTATACTTCTCTTAGGTCAGTGTTGTTTGTTTGGGTGTTGTTGTTATTCCATTCATTTTTTCTGTTTAGCCTTGGCCTTCTAAGCTCTATTTCGCTGGCCTCTCTGATTTGTCTATCTGCTGGGTCATTTCTATGTTTAGATATTATTCTAATTTCTATGTTGTCTATGTTACCGTCGTGTTGTTGTCTGGCATGTTCATATAGTACTGAACCGTTTTTTCGTCCTTTTAGTTCCCCCCAGTGTTGGTCTATCCTGTCACCTATGCTACGAGCTGTCTCGCCTATGTATGTTGTTGTCATGTTTCTGCAAGTACCCTCTGTACATCTTATGTTATAGACTACGTTTCTAGTTTTACAGTTTATCTGGGGGTTTACTTTACATATAACACATTTCTTATTAGTACAGTGGGTTTTCTTAAAAGGATAGGTTTTGCTGATCAGGGATTTTATGGTGGTTCCTGGCTTTTCTACCACCTTAATCTTTAAGTGGATCTTTCTCAGGGCCTTTCTACACTGGTTAGCTAATTTTCCTCCAGGGGTAGCGTCCACAAACATGACACTCTGGTATCTCTGGTTGTCGTACCATGAGGTGGCTTTCCCTATCTTATGTCTAGTCCTATCTAAGCTATTCCATGATTTGCTCCTGTATAATGGGCAAATTCCTTTCATCTCCAGTTCTATGAGGGTCTTATACTTCTCCATGGCTCCTTCGTATACTCTGATTCTGTCTCTTTGGTTGTAGCCAGAGAACTGCATGCGGTTGATGAAGTGTTGGATGTGTCTTTCCATTTCTGTTGGGTCGTACATGCGAAACACATTCTTCATCACTCGTACCAAGTCTGCGATCAGAATATTAAACTTAGCACTACTGGACATTGCTGAGTTTTTGAGTATCAGGTATTTGGAGGCCATGTTTTTAGCATAGTGTGAGTGGAGAATTTTGGCTCTTTCGTCTATAGTGTTAATCCAGAGTTCCGTGTCTAATACAGGTAGTCTATTGTTAGGGTGTTTGGAAGGGTAGTCGATAGTTACAGTTATACTCTGGTGTATGGAATTAGCTATCTGCTGAATGCTTTCCATTGTGCTACGTTCTAAATCAAACTTGTTAGTGCTCTCTTGTGAGGATGTCCTTATTACTATATTGATGTCGTCTTTGTAACGAGAGTACATGATGAGGTCTATGGAGCTCTCATCAAGGAGATCTTTGAGTCTCCTTTCCCACCATACCATAAAAAGGTTGGCAACGTCACCAGCTATGCTGACGCCAATGGCTGCTCCCTCATTTTGGGTGTAGATCTTCTCGTTGAACTTGAATATGTGGCCCTTTAGGGTAGTTTTGATACTAGCCCCTATTGCATGTGCGACCATTTTTCTTACCTGATCATTGTTTTGAGGGGTCCGTATAGCTTTGGTCCATCCAATCCACCTTCCCATGGGAGTCTTTTTTGCCATTGAGGTTATGATGGGGGGGGGGGGGTATACCTCTTATGGGTCTACTGGGGTAGAAACGTCTAAAGTCATGGCTGTCTAGGTAGTCAGTGTCGTAGGTAAGTCTAAGTAGGAGGCCCAGTTCGTCTGTGTCGACGTCGCAGAACTCCATCTCACTCTCAATGATCATCTCCACACATTTTTCCACGGCAAAATCAATGTTAATGGATGGGTACAGTGATACCACATCCATACTGCCTATTATGCAGTTGGATAGGTTCCTGTTTTTGTTGCACTCACTGATTCTGCTGAGGAGGTCCTCTGTACTGTCACATACATCTGGGGACATCTTGATTATGGGGCGTATAACCATTGAGAGGAAGTAGAAGATCCTGTAGTTGCTAGCTATATTTGCTCCGCATACATGTCTTGTTGGTGGTCCCGTTGTCGGGTCGTCGACTGTCTTGTGGTCTTTGCGGAGCCCATACAAGGGTGGTATGCCATTGTTAGACGCCTGGCAGTTGTTGGCAGTGCGTCTGCTTGGCTTTAGGATGTCGGTCTACATCATCATGTGAGCGTTGAGGATTTTCTCTCTCTCAACACGTATTTTCTGTGCAATTTCGCTCGTGTTGGGTGATGTGGGGTTGCATAGCCTTGATGTAGTTCGGCATGCTGTCTATTGACATCCTACCAGACTTATCCGTGGGTAGACATACTACCTCACCATCCCTTGTACGCTGCTTGAGGCTAACCAAGCCTTCTACGGGTTTCCTCCCAAGTTGTTGGACCTCTGGTCTGCTTTGTCTCTTAGTATACCGGTCTACTATTTGTCTAATCTTATTTCTTGCTATGGTGAACTGTGCCCCTGTCTCGTCATCTATTTGTTGTAGTATGCAAACCCTTTTATTAAAGGGTAACCTCGTAGGATAGATATTACCCATCTTATATGTTTTGTCATCTGGGTTGAAGAATAGTTTCTCTAAGGGGTTGTCATTATATCTATCGTCATATTTGTGTGTGTTGCTATTATTGTTATTATGGTGGTTGTTGTTGTTCCTATCATTACCATTATTATTATTGTTATGATTGCTAGAGGTATTGTTGCTGTGATTGTTAGATGTATTGTTGTTGTTTTCTCCACCGTTATTGTTTTTGTTACTATTATTTCTACCATTGTGGTTGTTACTTTTATTATGTTTCTTGTTTTTGTTGTGTCTATCGTTAATGTTGCTACATATATTATTTCTATTATTACCACTGTGGTTGTTGTTGTTGTTACTCGTATTGTTACCGTTATTACCACTGTGATCGCTGCTGCTGTGTCTGTAGTTAATGTTTCTATTATTATTATTATTGTGGTTGCTGTTGTTGTTCTGTGTATCGTTAGTATTATTACCATTATTACTATTTCTCACTCTCCTGCTATTGTTATTGTTATGACTATTACTATTATAGCTGTTATTTCTATACTCAGAGTTATTGTTTATATTACTACTATCGTTATTATTGTTGCTGTTGTCCGTATAGTTGTTGTTGTTGTTGTTGTATTTTTGACCGTTGGTCAGTCACTGGTAACATTGAGGACAGAATAAATTAAATTAACCGATATAAAGGACACAGAAGCGAAAACCAACCAAACAGTGAGTGTGTTCTGTTATTAATTCTGGCAATATTATTACACAAATATGACCCTCCCCAAGTATATATATATATATATATATATATATATATATATATATATATATATATATATATATATATAATATATTTAGAAACACACATATACATGCGGACACACACATATATACATGAATGCATCCGCACCCAACTGTGAGTTAAGGGTGCCAACTTCACCGATGTTGCTCAATGAATGACTGGGACAGACCAATTCAGTTTGAACCAGACTGAACCAGTATCAGAGTTAAAAATACATTATGAAGAGAGAAGAAACATTTAGATATAATTAGTAATAAAATGTATCATACCTAAACTGTTCCTAAATTCCTCGACTACGTAGTTTCGTGGCATAAACAAAAACAATATATCAAAGATATAGAGTCCTTGCGAGGTCTGCCGACGTATCAAGAGGATACCTCATTTTACTAGTCTCAAGAACGCGTCTACACGACGTGAGAAAGAATCCCAAAAGGCGGAGGGGGAGATAGTCACGCGATATAACGGTCGAGAAACAGAGCTAAGCCTCTTATAACCACGAAGAAAATACCACGGAGGCGGAGGGGGTATTCATATCGAGGTATATATATATATATATAAATATAATAGGAACAAGTAAGACCCCGACGGCTGAGCTCAAGCCGTTTCGACGGCTAATTCTGTACAGAATTAGCCGTCGAAACGGCTTGAGCTCAGCCGTCGCGGTCTTACTTGTTCCTATTACCCACTCTACTACTCTAAGTATTGAGTACTTTGGTGCGTTATGGTCCACCTGGTTCCTTACCACATTTCCTTCGTTATATATATAATGTTCAGATTCAAAATTGCAATGACAGACATATCTCTCACTTTCTCTCTCTCTCTCTATATATATATACATATATATGATGACAGCTAATAAGCTAGAAACTAGTTCATCGTTCCTTTGTCAGTGTTGAACAAAAGGGCAACGATGGTTGCCGAACACTGTACGGCTTAATTCGGGCTGTTTGTTTACAAACAAACCGAACATTATAATAAATGTTCGGTAAACCCATACGTACATATATATATGTGTGCATGTATGTTTGTATATACATACTACTGTACGTCTGCATACATATATGTATGTACGTATACATACTTATTTTTATGTAACAGCTGTACTAAAAGTGAGAAATAAAATTTCATTTTTTTCCATTTATCGTTTTCCGGTACCCCGGCCGACTAACTCACTCGATATGCAAATTAGGCTGCTCAGCCGTTAATATGCATAAGGAAAGTATGTACTTTCAAACGTTCAATTGACTGACAGGAAGGTATACGGGGCTGATGACAGCTAATAAACTAGAATCTAGTTCATTGTTCCTTTGTCAGTGTTGAACAAAAGGGCAACGATAGTTGCCGAACACTGTACGGCTTAATTTGGACTGTTTGTTTACAAACAAACCAAACATTATAATAAATGTTCGGTAAACCCATACGTACATATATATATATGTGTGCATGTATGTATGTATATACATACTACTGTACGTCTGTATACATATATGAATGTACGTATACATACTTATATTTAGGTATCAGCCGTACTAAGAGTGAGAAATGAAATTTCATTTTTTCCATTTACACACACACACACATATATATATATATATATATATAGAGAGAGAGAGAGAGACTGTGTGTGTGTGTTTATGTCTATGTCTGTGCATATGTATGCATATGTAGGTATTACAACACTTATTCCACTATCTGTTTGGGGACATATTAACTGAAAATTGATTACATATACATGTATCATATTCAAAAACAAATATAGAAACATATAATAAACAGACAAACTTGGAAGTTGAAGGGCAATAAACAGTTGCAACATATATATAGCGTCATCAGTCATAGAGACTTAATGCTGTGAAAAATGTCAGCTAGAGCTGCCGTCATTTTCATGAAATGTTGAAATAGTTGGGTTGAAGTTGTAGAGGAGCCAAGGTTAGTGTGACTTTGTTATTACGAATTAGGATAAATTCCATGTGGCACCAAATGTGACATTGTAATTCACCTACATTTTGTTATATGATGATACTGATGATGATGATGATGATATATATATATATATATATATATATATATATATATATCATCATCATCATCATCATTTAACGTCCATCTTCCATGCTAGAGTGGGCTAGATAGTTTTGTTCCATTTGATGTGGGAATGGTCAGGAGACGATGTCTCGCTCATATGGAAGTGTTTCTGGTAGTTTTTTTTTTCTACGGCTGGATGCCCTTCCTAACACCAACCACATTTACAGTGTGGACTGGCAGCCTTTTTACCGTGTCTCCTACACAACCACCTTACAGTGTGGACTGTTGTGTCATTTTCACAGTGGATGGAACGGAAAAGGGAGGATAGGGTAGAGTGTGTGGGGTGGGGCGTACATTGGGTTAAGAGGTGCCTACTCACTAGGTTTGTATGCAAGGGCAGTCGGGTCTTCTGTACAACTGCATGGTGCCATATATATATATATATATATAATATGTAGAAAAGATAACACACGAGAGAGAGAGAGAGAAAGAAAGAGAGAGAGAGAGAGAGAGAGAGAGAGAGAGAGAGAGAGAGAGAGAGAGAGAGAGAGAGAGAGAGAGAGTGTGAGAGTATGAGTATGTGTTTATCAATATACAGGGAAAACCACCTGTGTATGGAATCTATAAACTAAGAAAGGTGAGGTATTTACAGGGACTAACACGAGTCTGTGACTCCGTTAATTTATTTTGATATATATATATATATATGTATATATATTTAAATATATATATATATATATATATATATATATATATATATATATATATATATATATATAAAAGTGTTAAACAATATTCAATGATTATGTCAAAGAACGAGTTTTACAGTATGAGTTTTACAAAATAATTTTCCGGAGTTATTAATATTAAAATATAAATATTAATAAAATAGATGTTCTTTTAATCAATTACATTTTATTATACATATTTCGGATGTACAACAGTACGTCCTCATCAGACAAAATATAATGATACATGACGTACCCTGAGATGTTAAATGGTTAAGATTTAACCAAGGTAGTGATTAACCTAAGAGAAGATTTAACATATATACCCTAATTATGAGAAAATGCGAAAACGTAATAAATTCATTAGAGAATGTGTGAGTAAGAAAAACGTTGCTTAATGTAAACTGTTATAGAGATTTTAAAATGTATGATACTACAATATATCTAGGAAAACATTTCATGAATCATAACAGCCAGTGATAGCCACTGGAAAAGGATTTATAAAGAGGGAAAGATAAGGGGGGGGGGGGTGATATATGCAGAATGAGATTTTTTCCGAAAGTTAAACGGTTAAATTTGAAAATATTTAATTTATAATATTAGGGTGAAGACTCAAGATTTCAGGATTTTTTGCTGGTTATTTATATATTAGTTTTATAAATTCAATAAGTGTGTTATCATTTCTAAGCTTCTGAGTTTTATGAGGGTAACATTTAAAGGATTTAGCTGGCACATCAAGAATGAAATATTATACTGTTGATTATTTTCCTAAATTTAAACTTTAACAAAGATACCAACATATTAGGTATGTAAAGCTTTTGAAGTACTTATTGTTATAAATATTTAAATAACGATTATGTATATAGATATATATTAATGAGCCAGTATATTTTAGGTAAATAATAACGACGAAGATAAAAATAAAATTGGCAGTATCAGTAAAGGGTCGGACGCCATGCTTTCCAGCATAGTTACGTCCCTTTACGATCTGAGTTCAAATCCCGCCGAGGTTGACTTTGCCTTTCATCCTTACGGGGTCGATAAAATAAAGTACCAGTAATGCACTGGGTGATTGCTGGCCTTGTGCCTAAAGTAGAAACAATTATATTATAAATAAGAGATAAAAAACGCAGCAAAAATTCACATTTATATATAAGTTTGAATCTGTTTTAAATTTTAGATTTTAAAGTGCAGTAAATATATTTTAAAAAAATATATACATATACTATATTATATTATACAAAAATAAGAGATCAAAAACTCATTAAAAATTCACAGTTATAGATAAGTTTCGTAAAGATGTATTGATTGTGTATTAAACTAAAATTTAAGTTAAATTTCTATTAAATTTTAGTTTAATACACAATCGATACATCTTTACGGAACTTATCTATAACTGTGAATTTTTAATGCGTTTTTGATCTCTTATTTATAGTATAATATAATAGAGTATATGTATATATATATTTTTATATATTTACTGCACTTTAAAATCTAAAATTTAAAACAGATTCAAACTTATATATAAATGTGAATTTTTGCTGCGTTTTTAATCTCTTATTTATAATATAATGTATTATAATATGTATGTAATTATATGTATGTAGTCTATATGCATAATCGTTGTACTGTGTTATAATATGTATGTAATATAATATAATGTATTATAATATGTATGTAATTATATATATGTAATCTATATACATAATCGTTATTTAAATATTTCTAACAATAAATACTTCAGAAGCTTTACATACCTAATATGTTGGTATCTTTGTTAAAGTTTAAATTTAGGAAAATAATCAACAGTATAATATTTCATTCTTGATGTGCCAGCTAAATCCTTTAAACGTTACCCTCATAAAACTCAGAAGCTTAGAAATGATAACACACTTATTGAATTTATAAAACTAATATATAAATAACCAGCAAATAATCCTGAAATCTTGAGTCTTCACCCTAATATTATAAATTAAATATTTTCAAATTTAACCGTTTAACTTTCGGAAAAAAATTCATTCTGCATATATCACCCCCCCCCCCCCCCCTAATCTTTCCCTCTTTATAAATCCTTTTCCAGTGGCTATCACTGGCTGTTATGATTCATGAGATGTTTTCC
Organism: Eledone cirrhosa; assembly: GCA_964016885.1. Lineage (NCBI taxonomy): Eukaryota > Metazoa > Mollusca > Cephalopoda > Octopoda > Eledonidae > Eledone > Eledone cirrhosa. The sequence continues at coordinate 146,659,472 of OZ024742.1, read as the reverse complement.
TAGATATCATACATTTTAAAATCTCTATAACAGTTTACATTAAGAAATGTTTTTCTTACTCACATTCTCTAATGAATTTATTACGTTTTCGCATTTTCTCATAATTAGGGTATATATGTTAAATCTTCTCTTAGGTTAATCACTACCTTGATTAAATCTTAACCATTTAACATCTCAGGGTATGTCTTGTATCATTATATTTTGTCTGATGAGGACGTACTGTTATACATCCGAAATATGTATAATAAAATGTAATTGATTAAAAGAACATCTATTTTATTAATATTTATATTTTAATATATGTGTATATATGATTTTTGCGTTTCGCTTCGCTTTTCCTGCCCGCCGAAAATGCGATTCTCGCTGAATCTTTATTTGTATATATATATACATATGGGATAACAAGTTATCGTTATAGGTGATCCAATTAGAGGTAGTCCAGCTAGAGTACTCCGTGTTGTGGATGGTTTTAACGTACGGCTTAGTTTGACTCAACAAGATGCTTCCATAGTGATGCAGCGAGTTCGCGGTAATTTCTATGCAGGTTATACTTGGAGTAATAATAGTTAAAGAAAGAAGAATAACATGGTTGGCTGTACAATAAGGGCTTTATTCAAAGTGCTGACAATTGTTTCGTTGATCTGGTGCGTCTAGAGTTCGCTAATCGCTTGATGCTGCGTCAATCGATCTGCAATACGTTGTTTACAACGAGTCAACACATCAGAGCAAGTGGATATGAAAATAATACGCAAGGCATGGCTTTTATAGAGGAGTGGCGTTAAACCAAAACAATAACATCAGTAACAAACTAGCTAAATAGCGAACAATTAAAACAATAACATCAATAATAAAACGCGCATGGTAAATAAACAGAGAAGATACAGATGTATGAAGTGACATGTAAAATCTAAGATGGGGTACATTAAAAGTAGTAGTAATATTAAGAGAATGAGGAAAAGTAAAAGATAAAGGAATAAAATAATAAAATGTACTTAGAGTCAGATTTTAGAATCTCTACTGTAAGTGCAGTTATGAGAGATTTAGATACAAATGAGCTGTGGGTCTGATAAATGAACGACAATAAAACGGAGATTAATTTATGGTTTGACAGATAAATGCTTGTAGTAGGTATTTTGCCTGTTGTACTATCTTAGTGAGATTGATGGAGGGAGTGTATAGAGATTTAAACCTCCAGGATTCGAACCAGCAATCCCAAAATTAGGACTGAACTACGTAAACCTTAACATACTGAATCCACAATTTCACTTAATATCAGCTACCATAGAACCATAAATCTTTATACACTCCCTCCATCAATCTCACTAAGATAGTACAACAGGCAAAATACCTACTACAAGCAATTATCTGTTAAACCATAAATTAATCTCCGTTTTATTGTCGTTCATTTATCAGACCCACAGCTCATTTGTATCTAAATCTCTCATAACTGCACTTTCAGTAGAGATTCTAAAATCTGACTCTAAGTACATTTTATTATTTTATTCCTTTATCTTTTACTTTTACTCATTCTCTTAATATTACTACTACTTTTAATGTACCCTATCTTAGATTTTACATGTCACTTCATACATCTGTATCTTCTCTGTTTATTTACCATGCGCGTTTTATTATTGATGTTATTGTTTTAATTGTTCGCTATTTAGCTAGTTTGTTACTGATGTTATTGTGTTGGTTTAACGCCACTCCTCTATAAAAGCCATGCCTTGCGTATTATTTTCATATCCACTTGCTCTGATGTGTTGACTCGTTGTAAACAACGTATTGCAGATCGATTGACGCAGCATCAAGCGATTAGCGAACTCTAGACGCACCAGATCAACGAAACAATTGTCAGCACTTTGAATAAAGCTCTTATTGTACAGCCAACCATGTTACTCTTCTTTCTTTAACTATATATATATATATATATATATATATATATATAAAATATATATATATATATATTCAAATATATATATATATATATATTTGAATATATATATATATATATATATATATTTATATATATATTTATATATATATATATATATTTATATATATATATATATATATATATATATATATATATATATATATATAAATATATAAATATATATATATATATATATTTATATATATATATATATATTTATATATATATATATATTTATATATATATATATATTTATATATATATATATATATATATTTATATATATATATATATATTTATATATATATATATATATATTTATATATATATATATATATATATTTATATATATATATATATATATATATATATATATATATATATATATATATATATATTTAAATATATATATATATATATATATATATATAAATATATATATATATATATATATATATATAAATATATATATATATATATATATATATATATATATATATATATATATATTTATATATATATATATATATATATATATATATATATATATATTTATATATATATATATATATATATATATATTTAAATATATATATATATATATATTTAAATATATATATATATATATATTTAAATATATATATATATATATTTAAATATATATATATATATATTTAAATATATATATATATATATATATATATATATATTTAAGTAAAGGAAAAGAATGACTTCACTTGTAGTTCTAAACAATTTAATTCAATTTTATAATATGATTTTACAACAATTTCGTTTTGTAGATCTACAAAACCAAATTGTAAAATCATATAAAATTAAATTAAATTGTTTAGAACTACAAGTGAAGTCATTCTTTTCCTTTATTTAAATATACCTAACTGTATCAAGGATTTCACACATTTTCCAATATATATATATTTCAAATTTATAGATATATGTATATATATATAGAGAGAGAGAAAGAACATAATTGATATGTTATACCTTAACTCTTTAGCGTTTAAACCGGCTGTATCCAGCCAGAATTCTCTCACCTCTTTCTGTTGAAACTGGCCATAACTAGTCACTGATACTGATGTTAAGGTATTGTTCTCAAAATAAATAATACCAAAATCTCATAGATTCGATATTATGTAAGATAATTATTTGCAACAAAGCCTTTACCATGAAAATACCATAGTAAATATAGAGTAATGTAAATGCTAAGGGGTTACATTTGTGTGAGTGTATATATGTATATATTTATGAATATATGTATAGTATATTTGGCAAGATACTGTATGCTTAATTAAAAACATTTTGAAGACCTTGCGCTATTACTTTAAAGTAGTGACTATGTCACTTATTTCTTTTTTCAACAAACAAAGGGAGATATACTGACAGATCTGTTTCACATTGTTGGTGATCATCAGAGCTTAGCACTTGCCGATGTACATATATTCAGGTATACATCGCTATTTCAGAGCACCAATCCTAATTTTCAATTTTTGCTGGACCAGCAATCGCTCTGTATAATCAGTTCTTGATTATTACTGGAATTCTATAAGAATCCAGCCTATATAATTTTCAACAAACATCGGCAAATGCTAAGCTCTGATGATCACCAACAGTGTGAAACAGATCTGTCGGCTTATCTCCCTTTGTTTGTTGAAAAAAGAAGTAAGTGACATAGTCACTACTTTAAAATAATAGCGCAAGGTCTTCAAAATGTTTTTAATTAAGCATACAGTATATTGCCAAATATACTATATATATATTCATGTATACATCGCTATTTCAGAGCACCAATTCTAATTTTATATATATATATATATATATATATATATATATATGTATATCATCATCATCATCATCATCACCGTTTTACGTCCATTCTTCCATGCTAGCATGGGTTAGACGGGTTGTCCTGTTGTGGGCAATGCCAGGTCGGGTGACCACGTCTTGCTCATACGGAAACTAATTTTGGCTTGATTTCTACAGCTGGATGCCCTTCCTAACAGCAACCTCATTTACAGTGAGTACTGGGTACTTTTTTACTGTGGCGCTTACACGACCACTTTACAGTGTGGACTGGGTGCTTTATCGTCGTGACACCTACACAACCACTTTGCAGTGGGAGGGGTGGGGGCATATTGTCTGTATGCTTCAGCTTCGGCTTGTACCCATATATATATATATATATATATATATATATATGCAATCTTCATCAACAATTATCACTGTTTTATGTCTGTTTTCTATGCTGGTATTGATTTGAAAATTTGTTAAGTTCTAAGATGAATCAGATGACCATGTCCTGCTCAATATCTTCCCCATTTTGGTGTGGTTTTTATGGCTTGATGCCCCTCCTAACATGAACTGTTTTACACCATGTACTAGGTGCATTTTATTACGGTAGAATGGATGTAGTATCCCCATATTTATCTATTGATATAGATTTTGGTGTACATAAATGGATGAAGATGAAATGCGAAAGATGTCATAGTATTTTCTGATTCTGATGCCAACAAACTGGAACCATCTGTGCCATAAATATTTGTTTCATCACATGTTTAAACTTGAAAAAATCTTAAGAAACAAACCCAAAAATGACACACACACACACACACACACACATATATGTAAATATTTATATGTATACATACATGCATGCATACATACATATGTTCATGCATACATACATGATGGCTGCCCCCGAATCATCGAGTATAGCCATTTCACGATATACCATCATTAATAATTATTAATTAATTCTATCGTGCAATGCCTGTGTGTGAAGATCTTTTTTAATGTGAAGAAAGACTGTGCACTGAGCCAATCCCACTCTCTGAGCGACAGTAGCTATAACCCGAAAAGAAGAAAAGATCAACATCATCGGTAACTACTGAGCCGCAGGTTTTATATCAGAGTTATCCCAGTTTCCTGAGTTGCCTTCTCCTAGAAGAATGCCCTGACAAAGGGTTCGGGTCCTTCACTCCCAGTGGTTTAACTGCACAATCGGGTGTCCAGCCTGACTATTTCTATGTCCCCGCACATATACATACACATGCACACATGCATATACATATATACATATACATACATATGTACATGTGTATATACATATTTACACATTTTTGGATGGCCATTGACTCTTAAGAGTTCTTTCGCCCTTTGTCAGGTTTTGCTTTTTGTCCTGCAGGGTGTCCAAACTCGACATACACACATACATACATTCATACATATATACATACACAATATATATATATATATATGTGTGTGTGTGTGTGTGTGTGTGTATCCCGGGTTCAATCGAGGGTAATCACAGTAAGTAAGGTACTCAATACATAGCAGAATTTAAATGTTTAATATAGAAATGGCTTCTACTGTAAAGTGGTCGTGGAGGTGCCATGGCAAAAAAGCATCCAGCACTCTCTGTAAATGAGATTGTTGTTAGGAAGGGCATCCAGCTGTAGAAATCAAGCCAGAATCAGTTCCTGTCCCACCCTTGCAAGCAGGGAAAAAAGCCGACGTAAAATGAAATGATGATGATGATGATGATGATATATATATATATGCATAACAGAAAAGAGCATTATACTGTACAGTATTAAAAACACACTAAGGTATTTAAATACCAGATCAGTATTTATCAGCAGATGTCACCATCAAATTCCTGTTGAAATTCTGGATTTCTGCTTCGCTGCAGAATTAAACATGTGTGAGCAGATCCACTAAATCCATTTGCTGGCCAGATATTTTAATTTTATCCCACATTTTCATGTAGCTATGCCTTTTATCGACTTTTATATTTACAAACCAAACAAGTGTATATGCAACCTCACATATCACTTTGGTTTCAGCTAACTTAAAGCACAACCCTCTTCTAGTCATTTCTGATTCCTTCTTTACCTACTACTTACTTTTTCTGAAGTTAGTAACACTGCTTTTTATTGAAAATATATATTAGCCCTGAAAACAACTGGCCCAAGGTAAGCAATCCACACCCTTAGATGTATATTATTCCTTGACCCTATGTTGTGCGAGACAGGAAATAGGAACTCTAAAAATAGACTATTTGTATTTTTGTTTGTCCAATGATCCTCAGAAATATTATAATAATAATGGAAATTGTGTACACTGCTCAGGTGCACTACAAATGATGTATATATATATATATATATATATATATATATATATATATATATATATATATATATAAATGTAATCTGAGTTTTTTGAATATTAATAATAATATTTGATTCGTTTGCAATCATGCAAACAAGCCTCATTTTTAAAGCCATATCAGTAGAATGAGCCCCGCTTTCTTGCTCTTGTGTTGGCATGTAAGCAGAACTGCAGACACTAATGTTTCTGGGTATTACCCTTCATCAGTACAGCTCACTGTTCACCTGCCAACTATCAGAACTAGTGAAAATATATGATATTGCTTTAAAAATGAGGCTTGTTTGCATAATTGCAAAGGAATCGAATATTATCATTAATATTAAAAAAACTTAGATGACATTTATTGTATTCAGCCATGTAGAACAAATTTTTTTATTTATTATATATGTGTGTGTGTGTGTGTGTGTGTGTGTGTGTGTGTAATCATTTGGTGAAACTCTGAGTAACAGTGTTATAAATCCTAAAGACTATATACACACACACACTTACAAATATATATCTGTGCATGGCATATGGTGTGGTGTGGTGTGTAGTGCTTCTGTGTATGTGTATAAGCAGTTTGACTTAGAATAACACTACTTAAAATTTCATAGGAACAAGGAAATAGATCCCTGTTAAATTTTAAGTAATACCATTCTGAAACAAACTGTTTATAGAAACAAATAAATATAAAATGTATGAAGCATACTGAGTTTTTTCTTTTGTTTAATCACACTCTTCCTCTTTCTCCCTCTCTCTAAATACACACATACATATATATATAATTGTATATATATATACTAGCAGTAAAGCCCGGCGTTGCTCGGGGTCGCTCAGTAGCTGTGTTAAAGTTACAATGTTAAGTTTCTTTATTGGCTTAAAAACTGTAGTGTCTACTGTGCAGACTTGCATGTGGTGTTTTTGATTAATATTCCCTCAACCAACAATATGCCTTATGAAGTTAAGAAAACATAACGATAACCCCAATGTTATAACAAAAGAGGATGCTGGAGATAAAAACTGCACTGGTTATTTATTAACAAAGATCGAAAATGTAAACACTGCAACGCAGAGAAAAACATTAGCGTAACCAAATTATCAGTTATGTCTATCTGCACGCCTATATCACCTCTCTGCACGACTATCTGTCTGCACGCCTATATCACCTCTCTGCACGACTGTCTGTCTGCACGCCTATATCACCTCTCTGCACGACTGTCTGTCTGCACGCCTATATCACCTCTCTGCACGACTATCTGTCTGCACGCGTATATCACCTCTCTGCACGACTGTCTGTCTGCACGACTGTCTGTCTGCACGACTGTCTGTCTGCACGCCTAACGAAATTTACAGATACATATATTTTAAATAAACTTATATAATTTTTGCTTTTTTTTACGAAATATTTGCTTGTTTTACGTAGTCTTTAAATAGACTTGTTTTCAAGTAAAAATATTGTTTTAAAATGCTTTTAAATGGAAATGAAGCAAAACGGAAGCTTAGTGTTTGAACTGATGAATTTTGCAGGTCAATATTTTGCTGGCTCGACAACTGTTCGTGTATTGTGTTAATGTCATTTTAAACGCTGAGAAAGCCAGCGTAATTTTTTACGTAAGACGCTCAATGTAAACAGAACAAAGGGAAATAACTGATAACTTACGCTCAAAAATCGATACATTATATTCGATTTCGTCAGATAGGGCGGGTCAATTTGAAATATTTTTTTCCGATGTCTTCGCTAGGGCTCAATGTACAAGTATAGCAATTTCGGTGCAATTCCGTGAGAGATTCTAAGAGGAGATGTGTGCCAAAAATCGATAGACAGACAGACAACCACAGTTTTATATATATAGACTAGCATTAAAGCCCGGCGTTGCTCGGGGTCATTAAGTTACCAAAGTTAGGTTGCAGCACTTTTTTGTCTGCCAGGCACTGGGTGAATGAATTGCAGACCTGGAAGCATGAGCTGCGCCAGCAGTGACAATTGTAGTTTCGCCTATGGATATTATCTCTGTGCAAAAAAGTGTTGAAATTTATTGTTTCACAGTACTTGCGCAACACGCGAGTAGACGATGCCAGCCGAACAACAGAGCTGCGATGGAGTTGTTCTGCATGGTTGTCTGTGTGTTTTCTAAATTTAAGACAGTAGGGAGGGTTGTGATATGAGGGAGAGTTAGCTGTTGTTTCTAGCAGGTTTAGTGACCTCATAGAGGATATGTGTTTTCTAAATTTAAGACAGTAGGGAGTGGTGTGATATGAGGGAGAGTTAGCTGCTGTTTCTAGCAGGTTTAGTGACCTCATAGAGGATATGTGTTTTCTAAATTTAAGACAGTAGGGAGTGGTGTGATATGAGGGAGAGTTAGCTGCTGTTTCTAGCAGGTTTAGTGACCTCATAGAAGATATGTTTTCTAAATTTAAGACAGTAGGGAGTGGTGTGATATGAGGGAGAGTTAGCTGCTGTTTCTAGCAGGTTTAGTAACCTCATAGAGGATATGTGTTTTCTAAATTTAAGACAGTAGGGAGTGGTGTGATATGAGGGAGAGTTAGCTGCTGTTTCTAGCAGGTTTAGTAACCTCATAGAGGATATGTGTTTTCTAAATTTAAGACAGTAGGGAGTGGTGTGATATGAGGGAGAGTTAGCTGCTGTTTCTAGCAGGTTTAGTGACCTCATAGAGGATATGTGTTTTCTAAATTTAAGACAGTAGGGAGTGGTGTGATATGAGGGAGAGTTAGCTGCTGTTTCTAGCAGGTTTAGTGACCTCATAGAAGATATGTTTTCTAAATTTAAGACAGTAGGGAGTGGTGTGATATGAGGGAGAGTTAGCTGCTGTTTCTAGCAGGTTTAGTGACCTCATAGAGGATATGTGTTTTCTAAATTTAAGACAGTAGGGAGTGGTGTGATATGAGGGAGAGTTAGCTGCTGTTTCTAGCAGGTTTAGTAACCTCATAGAGGATATGTGTTTTCTAAATTTAAGACAGTAGGGAGTGGTGTGATATGAGGGAGAGTTAGCTGCTGTTTCTAGCAGGTTTAGTGACCTCATAGAGGATATTATTGTTTATCATCTATATATATAAAACTGACTGCATGCGTAACGAAATTTACAGATACATATATTTTAAATAAACTTATATAATTTTTGCTTTTTTTTACGAAATATTTGCTTGTTTTACGTAGTCTTTAAATAGACTTGTTTTCAAGTAAAAATTATTGTGTTAATGTCATTTTAAACGCTGAGAAAGCCAGCGTAATTTTTTTAATTTTTGCACGCAGACGCTCAATGTAAACAGAACAAAGGGAAATAACTGATAACTTACGCTCAAAAATCGATACATTATATTCGATTTCGTCAGATAGGGCGGGTCAATTTGAAATATTTTTTTTCCGATGTCTTCGCTAGGGCTCAATGTACAAGTATAGCAATTTCGGTGCAATTCCGTGAGAGATTCTAAGAGGAGATGTGTGCCAAAAATCGATAGACAGACAGACAACCACAGTTTTATATATATAGATAATTGTTTCTACGTTAGGCACAAGGCCAGCAATTACCCAGTGTATTACTGGTACTTTATTTTATCGACCCCCGTAAGGATGAAAGGCAAAGTTAACCTCGGCGGGATTTGAACTCAGATCATAAATGGCCGTAACTCTTTGCTGCAAAGCAGAGCGTCCGACCCTCTACCGATACTGCCAATCCACCGCCCATTGTAATATATATAATAATAATAAATAAGGAACAAAGAATCAGTATTACATCATATACATATCTAATTACAGATTACATATTACATATGTTTCACTGCCGATCAGCTCGAGGAACGATTGGATATCATCATCATCATCATCATCATCATTTTACGTCCGCTTTTCCCTGCTAGCATGGTATATATATATATATATATATATATATACAGTAGTGGAACACTGGAAGGTAATATCCGTAGTGGTAGAACACTCAGTCCAAGGGACGAGTTAGATAGAAGTGGTTACACAACAGTTAGTTCACCATACCGAGAACAGCTATTCCTATAACCATATACATCCCGAGCTGAAGATCCGCGAAGGTGAAACAATTGTTCTCGGTATGGTGAACTAACTGTTGTGTAACCACTTCTATATATATAACAGTTAGTTCACCATACCGGATGATGATGATATATATATATATCTCGTATATATATATATATTTATATATATATATATATATATATATATATATATATATATATATATATATATATATAAATATATATATATACGAGATATATATATATATCATCATCATCATCCTTTAGTGTCTATTTTCCACGCTAGCATGGGTATATATATATCATCATCATCTTCATTATCATCAACATTGTTTAACGTCCATTTTCCACGCTAGCATGGGTCTGGATGGGAATTGTCCCACATGAGGCAAGATTAGTTGTCTTGCTCAGTACTGTCTGGCGGGTTTTCTACGGCTGGATGCCCTTCCTAACACCAACCACGTTTACAGTGTGGACTGGGAGGTTTTTACCGTGTTACCTACACGGTCACATTACAGCATGGACTGTGTGTTTTTTTGTTGTGACACCTACACGACCTCATTTATTTAGGACTGGATGTTGTGGTACCAACATAGCTTTACATCGAAAGGGGTGGTGTAGATGGCGGTGGGGGTAGGGTTGGGACGGGGGTGTATTTTGGTTAAGAGGTGCCTACTGACTGTAGGTTTCGCTTTGTACTTAGGCAAGGCGGGTCTTCTGTATTACTACGTAGCGCCAAAGATCTTGGTCCAGTGACATTGTCTTGGAGAGGTGTAAGTGTGTGAGGTCGGAATTTATCAAGTCGTCCCAGGTTTTTCTCGGTCTGCCTACTCCGTAGCTACCGTCTATTTTGATCGCCCTGTACTTTTTTATATATCTATATATATATATATATATATAATTGAATATAAAAGAGAGATAAACGCAGATATATACATATATGTGTTCAAATTGTGAGAGACTATTTTGAGTTTCTAACTCAATATATACCTTTGATATATTCGGCTGATTGAATCTGCTAATTTAAATGTCGAGTGAACTTGGCTACTATTTTTAGTAGCATACGTTTTACAAGACATGCTGGACTCTGGATGCCATGTGCGTTATTTTATATATGCACACCATTCAGTCTTCTGAGATACTTAGAAGTGAAGGGTTTACTAATTTCCACACCCACTAAAGAGCAATAGAAATGGTAATTCCCTATCACTAAATTGCGAAACAACATTACCAAAAGCTGTCTGGATGTCTGACCGTTATCACAATTTCGGTTTATATTTTTTTTCTTAATTTATTCTTTTAAATTGACAAACCCTATTGTTCATAGTCTGACAAACCCTATTGTTCATAGTTTCACCTTAGCGAATCTGGTCCTTTACGATTTGAACATATCTGTGTCTATCTCTCTTTTATATTCAATTACCACAGGGATCTGTTCTTGGCCCTCTTTTATTTGTGGCATATATTAATGACATAGATGCTAACTTAAAGAATGCCACAGTACTGAAATATGCAGATGATATCAAGCTGTACCTTGAGATAAAAAGGACAGATCCTGAACACTATAGATCTTGCCTACAATCTGACCTGGATACAATGCAACAATGGATCACAGACTGGCAACTCAAGCTGGCTGTGGACAGGTGTACCACCATGCATTTTGGGAGTAAAAACCCAGTGACCACATACTCCCTCCCCAACACTAATATCAAGAAGTCTTCTTGTGAACTTGACCTGGGCATTACTGTCAGCAGCGATTTGCGTTGGACGAAACATGTCTCTAAAATTGTCAAGAAGGCCGAGGGTGTCTTAACATCACTCAGCAAGACCTTTGTCAGCCACTCTCCAGCTATCTATTTAAAGCAGTATATAGCTATGGTGCAACCACACTTAGAATTTGCATCACCAGTCTGGAACCCCTATCTTGCTCAGAACATTGACTACTTGGAAACTGTTCAGAGACGTGCAACCAAGCAAATACCCTCCATCAGGCATCTACCATACTCTGAACACCTTGCTTCCCCGGGCATGGATACATTAAAGCTCCAATGTCTGGCAACTGACTTGGTAAACACCCACTAAATTATTAACCATCTTGCCAACAACAACCCTGAGCACCTTTTTGATTTCCATGTGTCTAACACACGTGGGCATGCTAATAAAGTCAGAAAACAGCACAGTTCCCATGACTTTCGGAAACAATTTTTCATGCTCAGAGTTGCTGAAACATGGAACAAACTCCCGGCATCAGTTATTAGCTGTTGAGATACTGCATCCTTTAAAACCTCCATGCTTCCTGAGATTTGCCAACACTACACCTAATACTCCCCTTCCCTACACATGCACACATGTATATCATGACTCATACACTATTCATATCCCTGACATTTGTACATTATTCTATGTACTATACATGCACCTTTGATGAGTTGTAGTGTACCTGAGCATTGTACACAATAATTTCATTATTATTATTATTATATTACATGGCCCAGAAAAATTATTTTCCTTGAGCTATTTAATTGTAAGAGACTATTTTGAGTTTCTAACTTAACATATACCTTTGATATATACATATATTCACTTAGATGAAGTAACATAAAAATTAAAAGAAAGAATATGCATTAAAATAAATATATACTTGCATTGGACATACATTCATGTTTCTAGAGAAGTTGTGTAGCTAAATTATGTCTACACACCATGCCTACATCAGCAAGCATAGAAAGATTAATAGTTATATATACTGTTGCTGCCAGCATGTATATAACCATATGTCAAAATCTATCAAAACTAGTTGAGAATTGTAAACTCAAAGAACTTTCTCTTTATGTTTAAATATTTATACTAATATGCTCTATTTCTGGAGTTAAGCATTACAAATTAAAATTTAGAATAAAGCTGTAATATTAGTTCTAGGATTGTGTGTGTTGTGTGTGTGTGTGTGTGTACATATATAATCAGAAAAAAGTGGATTAAGATGCCTATGAGTGTCTGTAGCCACAATCACCCAGTCTGAGAATTGAACTCACAACCTTTCGATTGCAAGGCCAATGCTCTAACCACTAAGCCATGTGCCTCCACTATATATATAATAGGGAGTATATAAAATTTAAAAGTTTACATACACATAAACTAGACAGAGCCATAGATATAGATATATATATGTTTTTGGCAACCATTCACGGTGTGGTTCAATGACGAATTAATTAATTAAATAATCAACAATCAGAGCAATATATAAGAAAGTAAGTCCATAGAATCATTAGATAAAGTATTTCTTCTCCAAATCAGCATAATCAACCATATAAAAAAATCATTTAAACGAGGCTATAAGTTTAAAATATACCTATGAAGAAATAATAGATAAATAAATGATAGCTTTTTATCCGTGATTCAC
>OZ024742.1:146635949-146640949 GCA_964016885.1 Eledone cirrhosa | reverse complement strand
TGGCAAACATATATATACATATATATTATCTGATGATTCTGTGATAAACACTTTAATAAATGAATGTATATATATATATATATATATATATATATGTGAGGGTAGATAAGGTTTTGTTCATGTATATCAGTATTGAATGCTTAAACAAGAAAATTGCTTATCAAAGAGTTTAACTTGACGATATCCTTTGAATCGTATAGCATAAATATCCAAGTAGGGGAATATGGTACATAGGTCAAGAAGAGATCATGGAGTATATTAATATAAGCAAGTATTGCACTGAGAAAAATATAAACATTGGCGTGAAAGGCGATTAAGAATTTATTATTTATATCAAATTAAAAAAATGGAGTTAAAGACTCACATTAACCCCCTATAATTTAATGAGCTCAAGGAATAAATACCGGGCTCTTTATAAGACAGTATATAGAGGAAAATAAACAAAGAGGCATGTGTTCAATTATAAGGGATAAAATACCACCAGAGTGAATATCATAATATCTATGAACAGAATGGAAATTACATATCAATTAAAAGGATAAATTAACATATACAGATCATTTGTTTATAACTATATCTCCTGGACATGCTGTAAGCATGTTTTGCCACATATAACGTGTAGAATGAAACATACCTCTTTGTGTATTTTCCTCTATATACTGTCTTATAAAGAACCTGGTATTTATTATTTATATAAATTCCTAATCTTCTTTCACACCAATGTTTATATTTTTCTTGGTGCAATACCTGCTTATATATTATATATATATATATATATATATATATATATATATATATATATATATATAACTATCCAGGTAAAACTTGAACCGTTAAGGTCTCATTCCTGGATCTGTCAATATTTATAAAACAAACTTTGTATTTTATCTGATGAGAGCGCACCAAAGTTTTGGTACTCTTGAAATATATATAATAGAATAAATATGGTTTTATAAATATAGTTCCCATTTATTAATATCATTTATATATATATATATACATATACATAGATATCGTGGCTTATGAAGATTATGAACTTTTAATACAACTGGCACTATATTTTTATGACTACGAGGTTTTTTAACAATATTTGTAACTGTAATCCTTTATCTTGATTCTTTGATGAGTGATATATATTATATGTTCTATTTTTTCTTGAGTGACTTGTATTGGTATTTTAATTAAACTCTGATTACACCCATAATCTTTACTCACTAATGGAAAATTGTTAAATAAAATTATTTGCTGTATATGGCATATCATCGTGGGAAAAAAACAATTGTCAGTAATTAAATGCCTTGAACTCATAAATTCTTTGGTTTGTAAACAAATTGTAACTATATATATATATGTATATATGAAATAGATATCGAATTTTACAAAAAAAATATAAAAAATTTGAAACATAGGTGGAGAAGTTAAAAACAGCTCAAAATAGAGTAATTTAATATAATAAACAGTACAAAAGACTATGTTTCATACTTTGAAAGAATTTTCCAAAAAAGCATGTATCCAAAATTCTATTGTGTTAAAAATAATAATTACACTAGAAGCAAATTACTCATTAAAACAGACACCAAATACGTTTTTACATTAAATGTTGATTTACGAACGTTTCATACCCAAACTGGGACTTTTCAAAATCAGTTATTTAAGATTAAAAACCTTATTATAACCGCACCAAAACATTCGACAGCCAGCAGCCAAAGAAAATGTTTATATTTAAAAAAATTCGAAATGACGCCATAATGTATGGAAAATCTATGTCGTCCAACTACAGAAATATAAAGTCAAACCACTCTAGCACATTACTATAAAAACTTATTGAAAAAATTAATAGATGATAAACATAGAAAGAGAAGTATAAACTTGATAAAAAATATAAAAAATAAGAAGGAAAAAATAAAGACATATATGTATACATATATATAAACACACACACACACACATATATACAAATATAGATATAAACATACGTAATTATACACATACAATCACATCTACATATATACAAACCTGTTTAACCCATGCTAGCATGGAAGATAGATGTTAAATGATGATGATGATGATGATGATGAAGAGGAGGAGGATATATTTATAATATATTCACTCTTCACTGGAAATAGACAGGATATCTAGGAGTTCAATACTCAGCAACATATTCAAATGTACAAGACTCTTAAGCACACACACACACACACATACACACATATATGTTCATATATATTTGTGTCTGCATGTGTGTAAATGCATGTATTGTTAAAGACACTGCTATATTCAAGTTTTAATCAATGTGTCTAGATTTTCACAGTCCCATCATCAGAGTGTGCATTATTGTTGACATATTTTTACTGCTTCTGTTATTATAGGTAGTTGCACTGTATGGAATTATATGTAGTTCTTTCTTTTTTATTGGAATTTGATAAAATCTAATAAAAGAAGGTTAAAACCCAAACGATCACATCTAACATGTCTAAAAGAATAGCTATTCTCCATATATACAAATATGTGTGTATATATATATATATATATATATATATATATATATATGTGCGTGTGTAGATATATGTATGTGTGTAAGACCAGGTTCTTAAATACTGTCATTGAAAATTAAGAGGGAAAAGCAATTTTTGCCTGAATGAAATAACACATCGTCGCTGTTTTGATGTCAGACCCGTAATTACATATTGTTTTACAGATTCAACACTTTTACCTTGTGTACCATTAACAATGTGTCGATAGTCTTGATTTATTCAATAATAAATATGCCTTTTTTCATTGTCTTCCCACTGTTGTAAAATGAAAGAGCAACGATTATTGATGGAGGTGTTTTATATGATTTGTCTAGAGAATATAATTTACTGTTCAGTGGTGTTTGATAAGAATCAATAAGGCACCAGCCTAGATATACAAAGTCCATATTCCTTACAGGACAATGAGTTGTGCCTATAATCGATACACTTAACTCTCAAACTAGAACTAGCTGTAAATCGTTATTGTGATCAGTGGAAATACAATGAATTTAACAAGTGTTCAGTTATGTTGCAATGCAAAGATCAAATCCCATTATCAGATCTGGAAAAGATTATCAGAGCCTATCCCCAGTCTTTAGTGTTCAGTGAGACGCCAGAACATTCTGAATGGGCAATCAAATTTGCAGTGTTATGGAATAAGCATACCACTGTAAAGTTTTCGAAATCTGAGGGTGCACCATTGAAAAGTGTGTGTGGAAGAGGCTGTGATATAGCAGTCAGGTTGAAGTCACCAAGCTGAGACTTCAAAGTCACTGCCACTTTTCTACTTATAACAGACACATGAACAGATACATATTTGTTACTAATAATTTATTTTGACAAACCACCCACATATACAATGTTGATACAGCCAGACACACTTAGACATCATCAAGAACAGCGTATAGACCATTCCACCAATATATATGCTGATACACACAAAAACTTAAAAATATCACACACATTCACATGTTTCCCTTCTAGGTTTCATTTTCTAATCTATCTACAACTGCACTCTCCTGACAAAGGACTAACATCCGATATGTTGAATTTCTTTTCTCTCTTTCATCCAAAGTGTGAACCTAATAACACTAATTGTTTTTGTACCTCTGTGTTTGTCATTTTTTATTACATACAAACATACATGTATATACTATTTGACAAAAATGATGGGATTTATAATAAAAACTAATTAATATAATTCCTTGATTACAACATTTCTATGTAAAATTGCTTGAATCCTCAATTTTTCTTGTCCTTCCTCCTCTTGTCACTGCAGATATTACTTCACGTCAATGTATATTTATATAATCACTTTACATACAAATTATCATTAAAAAATTCATATTGTGGAGCCACTTAGCTATATGGGATCTGTAACTGACTTTGATGGTGTGCAGTTAGCCTTTAAGGCCACCTTAGAGCCTTTGACACATGACAGGAAGGCGTTATATCAATAAAATAAAGTACCAGTAATGCACTGGGTAATTGCTGGCCTTGTGCCAAAAGTAGAAACAATTATATCAATAGTAAAGAGGGGGAAGGGAGTGCAAAAGGTAGACATACTTGGCAATAAGTCAACAGGCACCATATACATATATATATATAATGGGCTTTCATACAATTTTAGTCTACCATATTCACACACAAGACATTGGTTAACCTGAAGCTATAGTAGAAGACAATGAAACAAAATGGAAAAAAAAAACATTTTTCTTTATTTTTCTCTGTGAATATATCACAGATTTGCCAGTCAAAGGCATGACAACCTCTCCTGAGCACTCGATGGAGCCGTACATAAGTATACAGGCCCTGAGAGATCAGTAGCTCTGCTTCAGTACAGATTTGGTCTATATGGAACCATCCAACCCTTGCTAGCAAGAAAAGCAGACATTAAAACGAACATGATGATGATATATATATGCAAATATGTGTATTTGCACATACAGATACACACATTTGCATGTGCATGCACACACTCATACATATCTATTGTGTATGTATACATACATGTATGTGTACCTTCTCTTGCACACGCAAAAGATATATAGGAAGAATGTATATAGGCAACCAATGTTCTTGTTGGATATGGTTGCTGAACTGGTGGAAAAAGGAAATGAAGGAGGGAGGGAGGGAGGAATTTAATGAGAAAGGAAATAGAGAAAGCTCGTAGAATGAATAAAATGAATATTCCCTTTCAGAGTATCTAAACATTAATCTGTTAAAAAGGACTTTATATAAACTCTCAATTAGATCTAGCTTATGATAATTGCTACATCCATTATATTTAGCATATACATTGTGTCAAGTAAAAAGATCATTCTGACTTATATGTATGTACAAGCATGTGTATAAATATATATGGAGGCACATGGCTTAGTGGTTAGAGCATTGGCCTTGCAATCGAAAGGTTGTGAGTTCAATTCTCAGACCGGGTGATGTGTTGTTTCCTTGAGCAAGACACTTTATTTCACATTGCTTCAGTTT
>OZ024742.1:146628449-146633449 GCA_964016885.1 Eledone cirrhosa | reverse complement strand
ATTCGAAGGGTGTTGACAGCAGATGGATCTTCTCACCAAAGGGGCCCGCTTCTTCCAAAGGAATCGGAAGAGCGTGCATTCCATTTTGGCGAGCGTTTTCGCTGGGAAAGGCACGACGGTCAAGCAGTAGTAGATGACGGACGCTATATAAGTGTTCGCCACCTCCGCTCGACCTTTCAGGGATAGTTTGCACTCGGCCCACTTCTGGGCGAGTGCAAACACCCTGCCCGTTATCTCATCCCAGTTTTTCTCCACCTTCTCCGAACCAAACCCCGAGCAGCTTCACCGGTCCCTCCGTCCAGCGTCCGATGACGCCGCCGGAGGGCATCGGTTTGCCTCTCCACGTTCCGAGTTGCAAACCGACGGACTTGTCCCGGTTCAGCTTGGCTCCTGTAAATCTTTCGTATTCCTCCAGTAAGGTGCCGATCTGCCCGATTTCCGAGACGCACGACACCATTACTGTCACGTCATCGGCGTAGGCCGACACCGCTTTCTGCAATCCCGATTCCAAGGGGATTCCCTGCAACAGCTCCAACTTCCGCAGTAGTGGCTCGAGAGCCAGTACATACAGAAGGGAGGAGAGAGGGCATCCCTGTCGGATGGATCGCACGACTTGGAACGGCTCCGAGAGGTAGCCGTTCACCTTGACCCTCTAGCAGGTGTTGCTGCTGTGTATTGCAGCAATCCAGCCCCTGAAAACGGGTCCGAAGCCTTCCGCCGCGAGCAGCGCATCCAGGTACGACATCATGGTCGACCCTATCGAACGCCTTAGATTGATCCAAGTTGATCAGGGCCCCACCAAAGCCAGGTTCGTTCCCTACTCTCTCTACGATGTATCGCATGAGGTGGAGGTTGTCGTGTATGGACTTGGACGGGATTGCGCATGTCTGCGCTTCTCCCACCAGGTTCCCGACGACAAGCGCCAACCTCTTCGCTAACACCTTGGCCAAAATCTTTAACTCTGTGTTTAGCACAGTTATGGGCCTGAAGTTATCTATGTCATCCCCCTTGTTCTCGTCCTTCCTCACCAGCGTGACTACGCCCTTGGTCACAGAACTGAGAATTCTCCCGTTCTGTTGCCAGTTGCAGTAGACCGCCTCGAAGAGATCGGAGAACAAGTCCGGCATCGCTACATAAAGTTCGTATGGTAGACCATCGAGACCGGGAGATTTGCGTTTGCCGCATAGGCTCAGCGCTTCCTCTATTTCAGCGGCTGAAATCGGCCTTTCGCAGGACGTAGCCTCCCCGTCCGACAGCCGCGGCAGACCGTCGAGGTATGGACCGAAATCTATGGCCTCACCCGGCCCGCCGCCCCTCCCGAACAGTCGTACAAAGCGCCGTTGAAAGGCCGTGCACATCCGCTCAGGTTCAAGGATCACACGTCCATCCTGGTCCTTCAAAGACCGAATCGTGGACTTGTTTCCACTTTTTGCCTCTGTCACTCGGGCCCAGCCAACAGCTTTGGCTCCCTCGTTACTCAGAGCACGTATTTTACTCCTGACAACACATCCCTCGTGCTTCGCGTCAAAGAACTGGTCTAGGGCCGTTCTTGACGCCAGCACACCGACCACGTTGCCCCTCCTAATCGCCTCTTCTACTCTATCTATCAATTCCCTTTCAGTTCTATTCCTATCTGATGCTAATTCCTGACTAAAACCTATCGATTCTATTCTAATTTCTCTCTTCAGAGAGCCCCACCACCTGCTGTTGACAATTGCCCCCGTCAACTGCTGCTTAACTAGAGTGCTAATCCGCTTACTGTAAGCTTTGTTTGTCGGTAAGGACAAGTTTAGCTTCCAGTAACCGGGTCCTTGTCTATGGGTTCTATCAATGTTGACCAACTTGTGATCCGAATAGTCAACCATGAACATTCGTGGACAGCTTAATATGTCCCTATCCTTATTTCTAACTAGGAACCTATCTAGGTACGACCTAGATGTTTCGCTAAGATTAGTCCACGTCCACAGTGGCACAGTCGGAAAATCTAGTCGATATCTATCGGCCAGATCAAATCGGCCGATTAACCGTTTGAGGCTGTTACACCCCCTCTATCGGGACATGCTCCTACATAGTCCCTACGTGCATCCAGGATACCATTCCAGTCCCCCACTAAAAGCAAGGAGCGAGACGTTCCCAGAAAAGTCTCTAGGCGTTGGAAGAAGTCCGGTCGCGGTGTCCCAGAAGGAGCATACGCTGCAACCAGCCTGAAGGCTCCACCTTCACTACTGCCTACGTCTAGAACCACCAATCGACCCTCCCGGTCCAGGTGTACCTTCCGTGTTGCGAGGCCCAGGTGTTTTCGCAGCAGAACGACCCCCCCCCCCGGCTGACAGAGAGATGCATAGATCTCAAAGTCGTCGAAGATGGGGGCCAGTTGGTGCTCGCTGCTGATCCTGGACTCGGAAATAGCTATCACATCCATTCTGTGCGACCTGAGGTCATTTAAGAGTTTGCCCTGCTTCCAGGACATCCCCAGGCCGCGCACATTTAAACATCCAACTCTTATAACAGCCATGTTGGTGGTGAAGAGTTTAGAGTGGAGAAAAAGGAAAAGACACCTACCTGTCCTTCTCCTGGGGACCAGGCTGCACAATTTCCATGGTGTTGTCGGCGGGGTTGTTTGGTGGGGTGGTGGTTTGGGATGCGGTGGGGACATCAGTGTGTGGTGGAGTGGGGGTGTTTGGTGGTGGGGGGGGGGGTGTCTGGGGTGATGGTGGGGAAACATTTCAAGAGGGAGCGGTTGCTAGGTCTAGTACAGGGGTTCCCCACGTCCTCGGGAAAGTTGTATTTGAGCATTGCGTAGATGTCTCTTGGGACCCTAATCATTTTTAAATGCGGTTTAGTCGCCGCGTTGGTTAACATTTTCCCTTCGGTTTCCACCGAAGGGTCTTTGTCTATTGTTTGCACAAATGTTTTGTTGTTTGTGTTGATGTATGTATACTGTTTTTGTTGTGTTGTGTTTGTTTTTGTTTATTGTTCTTGTGTGTGTTTGCGTTTTGTAGTATGTGTTATGTTTTCGGGAGGGGTGGGTTTTTTTGTTTGTGATGTTTGTTCTGTTTGTGCTGGTGGTTGTGTGTTTGTTGCATTTTTGTTAATGTGGTGCCTTCTTTTCTTTCTTTTTACAGGTTGAAAGGGTTTCCCTCGTCGTCACTGGGTGACGTTGATAAGGGGTCCTCGTCCGTGTTGTTGGGGAGGGGTATATTTTGGGGTTTTGTTGTGGTTGCTTTTGTATTTGTTTTAGGTGGGGAGGGGTTGAGTGGGACAGTGTCTTGTGTTGTTATTTTTTCGTGTTGTTGTTGTTGTTGTGGTGGTGGTGGTGGTGGTGGTGGTTGTGTTGTTGTGTGTAGGGTGGGCAGAAGCGTCTTTTTGGGGAGGGGGTCATTTAAAAGGGGACAGTAAGCCCTCAGGTGACCACTTCTTGAACAGTGGTAACATGAAGGCCGCCTGCCCTCAACAGAAATGTTTATGAAGGCGACTCCATCCAGGGACACATGCTGTGGTATTCTTGCTATCCGTTCTGGTCTCATTTGAACCAGAACTTCAAGGCTATTGCCGCCGAATACGCCCCCGGTGGATTCGCCTATCGAAAAGATTGTGTCCTCATCTTCTAAGAATCCCGTTAGCACCCACCAAATGCTCGCATTTGGCCTGATGCCCGAGATTCTTATCTTTTGAGTTCTTTTCCCCAAATATGCGAGGAAAAAGGTGTATGATTTGGATATAATTGGTGACACAGAATATTTCCGTGCCGCCAATTCATCTTGCATTAAAACAGATATGCTTCCATACAGTTTCCCTTTCTGTATGAAAGCGATATCCTTCCAGGCACTACTTAGGACCAGAGTTCGCTTTGGGACAGTTGAGCCGGTTTCCTAGTCGTGTTCGAAACTGTCCTATAGATTAGGGTCCTGAGGACTGTGTCCCTTCTAATTTCTTCGGGGGAGGTAATTGTGAATTCCCCACCTTCCCCGAAACTTACACCATTCCTTGCTTCTTTCAGCAATTTCTTGGCATTCAAGATGTCCAGTGCCTTGTATGTCTTTGTTTCTCAGACCGCTTGTGCGAAGGAGACTGCAGCTGTGGGTCCGTTTTCTTTTGTGTTGTTATCATTGTTGTTGTTGTTATTCGTGTTGGCTTGCTTTTTTCCTTTGTTGGTGTTGTCATTATTGCTGTTGTTGGTTGTGCTGTTATTGTCATTGTTGCTGTTGTTAATTGTGTTGTTATTGTTGTTCTTGTTTGTGTAATTGTTACTTTTGGGGTTTTCACCCATTTCCACAATTTTTTCTTTTGATTCCGTGGTGTCTTTTGCGGGAGTGAGGAGGGAAGGCTTACAGCGTTGTGCTGCTACCTTCTCTTGTCACTAAACAAATTTTTATTGACAACTTATAACTATTAAATTTCGCCCCCAAAAGGGGCAAAATTTATTTTACCCAACGTCTGCAGGCCCAGGCGAGGGGTTAAACACAACAAATAACAAATTACTTAAACAGACCTACCGCTTCTCGTAATAAATTCCGACAAAATGCAGCAGCGAAACAAAAACACGTCTATCTTCTCCGAAATAGATAGATAGATAGATAGATAGATAGATAGATAGATAGATAGATAGATAGATAATCATGATTGTTTACTTAGAAGTGTTATTAAAACTTCTGGTTTTTCAAAAATGTTAAGTGAATGCACCTTTCACTATAGCAGTTACTAAGTTTAGGTAAGAAGTAGTGGAAAGATGTACTAGACATAAATATACAAGTAGATAAGAGAGAAATGTTAATGATAGGTGGGACTACAGAAGAATTAAGGCATGGAAATCAAGTAAACAATACAAAGGGAAGAAAGAGATGATAAACACATAATTAGCAAAAACACATTAGATTAGATACTCCTTAATATTAAAAATAAATCCAGAATGCCATAATGGAATAGCACTAAAACCGTTATAACTTGGTTTAAGTTCATTACTGAAGAAGACAAGTGTTTTGCTTCCCATTTGACATCAG
>OZ024742.1:146608449-146623449 GCA_964016885.1 Eledone cirrhosa | reverse complement strand
ATTGCTGCTTATCTACAAGATAAACACATCCAGTACTCTCTATAGAGTGGTTGGTGATAGGAAGGACATCCAGTCATAGAAAGCTTGTCAAACAAAGTGTCAGGAGAACCCTTCTGCTGTGTCAAAGACTATTACTGGTGCTATGATAAAATGTACTTGGTAAAGTGCAGGAACATATAAAACAAGATGCAGGATCCCCAGCTCCGCTGGGTAGTCAGCAGAGCACAGAAACTTGTGTAAGCAAGGTGCAGGCCTCTGGCCCATCTGAGAGGTCAGTAACTCCACTAAAGTTTTGACACTGACTGTGAAGACCTGTCAATCCCTTGCAAACAGGGAAGACAGATGATGATGATGATGATGATGATGATGATGTTGATGATGATATCAGTAGCAAACACTGAGATTACAGATAAGTCTCAGGAGAGCTGAGTCTGTAAACCAGATTTGATCTCTGATTGCATCCATTTGCCTTAGCTTAAATCACTAAAACCACTGAAAAAGACATGAATGAATGTTAGATTCATTCCCCCATCGCTCTATAAAAAAAAAAAAAAAAAAATCCAACATCTTACATCAATATAAGAAATCAGTATATAAACCGAATGGTTTAATGTTTTCTAGAACATCAATTATCGATTTTGTAACTAAAATTGCGTACTGCCATCTTCCTGCAGTTTGTGTTATCTATAACAATGTCGGAAGTAGTCTTAAATTTCTTTAAATGTTTGGTAATTCTTATAAGTGTAATATTTTCTTATTTTCCATTAAAAAATTCTGCTCAGTCTATTTATTAAGAGAAAAAAAGTTATTTTTATTTAGTCCCCCCTCCATTTAGTCCAATCTACCAGCAATGTAACAAGGTAACAAAATATTCATACACACAAACGAAGAAATGTGGATTCTTTTAGTTCTTACTTTCCATAAAAAGAACTGTTTACTTAAAACATTTGTTTAGGTTTATTTCTCCCCCTACTCCATCTAAACATAGCAGATGACTTGCATTTTCTATGGAAAATGTTGCAGAACTTAAAGTGCTGAAGTAACAGAACCTTCTGTGGTAAAGTGAAGACAAGAGGAATAAAATACACAGAGACATATATAAACATATATCATTAAATATATATATATATATATATAACTAAGGGAGGAAACATAAATCAGGAGGAATCACAACCACTTTAAAGCATAAAACAAATGCATAAATATAAGATATAAACAACAACAACAACAAAAAAAAAGAAGAAGAAGAAGAAGAAGAAGAAGAAGAAGAAAGTAATAAGATTTTATATTGGTGAATATAGACTGCATAATAATAATAATAACAACAATGAGATTTTATAGCAGTGCATACAGCCTGCTTCATAACAATGGACTGCATTAGCAGCAAAGGCAAAACTGCCCTCCTGCCACCACTACCACCAGCACCCCCACCATTGCCAGCATCACCACCAGCACCAGCACCCCCACCACTGCTACCATCACCATTACCACTTCTCCGATAACTGAGTCATTTATTATACCAGCTGCAAATGTAATGATCTTTGCGATCCTTCTACAAAAAGCAGAAAAGCATAATTCTATTTCATTAGGAAACACTATAAAAGAAAAACTATTGCAAATATTGAAATAGTGCCAGAGGAGAGACTGGCAGCCAGTTGAGTTAGATGAAAGCATTGACGCTATATTTACTACAATACCACTTCTCCTGGCATTCTTTCTACATGATTTCCAATGGAGTAACATCTAAAGACTTTTGTGATATTACAAATTTACGATCATTATTACTGCAAAGATTTTTTTTCTTTCTTTCTATTTTTTTTTCCCTCTTAAATTTTGAACAATGTCCGAAGAGAAAATGAAATTGTCATATTTATTGGCATCGCTGCAGATGGTGTGCACTCCTCCATGTCAGAAAGACTGCACCAAGCTGGTTACAGCCTCTGAAGAACTCATTCTTACAATGGAAGGATTCTAGTCTATACATAATCTTTATTAGCCTGGAAAAAACCTGAAAAATACTCTATTCATCATAGTTACCACTTAACATTTATATATATATATATATATATATATATATACACATACACACATATACATACATATGTATATATATATATATATATACATATATATATATATATATATATATATATATATATATATATATACACACACACACACACACATATATATATATGTGTGTGTGTGCCAGTATATTTGTATACATATATATATATATATATATATATAACATTACCTTTGAAGAACTTTGTTGTATGTCTAAAAGATTTTATTATAGTCAGAACTTCACTCTATCTCTCTTTATGAGTATTTCACCTGCATTCACAACATGGATAATTTATAAGTGGTTTCATTTTGTTTTTATTTATTTGTATTCTACACCAGCTATATCATTCATTCATCACATCCCTTCATTTACTTTCTTTTTTCCTTTCTGGTAGCTCACTAGAAGAAAGTAAGCGAATGATGCAACAACACTAACACTATATTATCAATAGGAAAGAAATAAACCTCATTCGGAATGAGGAACTAAGCATAGGAATTCATTGAGATATGGGACCTGGTTATGTAGTAGAATAATTCTACTGCATATAAGATGTTGGCTTTTTTACTATCCATGCAAAACACCAAGATGGGATTCTCGAATGTAGAAACACACACACACACATAAATGCTTCTTACTGGATCTCCATCATTTCCGATAATAGGTGCTTCAGTTGTTCAAACAATAGAACAGCCTGCTCATGAAATTACTATACAAGTAGCCGAGTATTCTAAAAGCAGGTGCACCCTTAATTTTGAGTGTGAATTATTTGTATAGTCAATCTTCCAGGCTTTCAAATAGTTTTCATCTACCCAATTTCACTCACAAGACATGGGCCAATCCATGGCTATGGTACATGACACTTACCCAAGAGGCCACAGTGAGATTGAACCCAGGACCTAAAGATTGTGAATCAAACTTGTTAACCATTCAACCATGTTGAGTCCACACACTCATTCACATCATCATCATTGTTTTTATGTTTGTTCTATGCTTGCAAGGTTGGATGGGTTCTGCTCAGCACAGCATCTCTCCATGCTGTTAGTCACAAAAATCTGAGGTCAGCTTACATCACCTCTGCCCGGATCTTTCTTGATCTACCTCTATTGCAGCTTCCTTCCACTGGCACTTCTTCACTCATTGATCATCACATGTCCATACTAACGCAGTCTTCTCTCCTGCACACTACCTCAGATTCCTCTTAAACCCAGTTTCTCTTTAGTTCATCCAAGCTCTGCCTTTCTCTCACATTTACATTGCACATCCAAAGAAGCATGGCTGCTTCATTTCTCTCCAGTCTATGGTCAATGCCCATGTTTCAGTATCATGCAGCATTGCACTCAGACATCATACAGTTGTCCTTTTGTATGTAGGGAGAAACCTTTTGTTATCAACAGTAGGAGTATATCTCTAAACTTCTTCCATCCTATCCTTATTCTAGCTATTTTGCTCTTGAAGCCTCCTCCTCCTTTACTACTAGTTAAGTCATCTAAATAGCAGAATCTATCAACCACTTCTATGGAGCCTTCCTGTGACTTGAAGAGGTTTATATCAGATGCTTTTTCCCTCAATTGCAATAAATCAGCAATATACCTGTTATATCTTCTATTTCTTCTTCTTTGCTCACTTATTCCTGGGAGGGATGTGAGAGCCAAGTCCTCAAACAGAAGCTAGTGTCTCTAATTAGTATTGCCCATAAAATCTGTCCAGTGATTCTTTCCTGAGATACTCTAACCACATGTCTGTAGTACTGGAGCAGTGATATCTCAATTCAGAAAAGTAGCTGCTCTACCTGGAATGACTCTCTGATCTCCAAGCTACACACTTTATTGATTAACGACACTCCAAAAACCCTTAAGAGGAACCCCATTTTGGCAGCTTGTATTTGTGATTGTACTCAAGATTCATGACCTTATATAAAGGTTGACATGAATATCAAATTGAAGATAAGTTTGGCTTTTAAACCTACCTCCCTTCTTCTGTTGACTGAATTCTGAAGCTGGTGCATTACTGCACCAATTCCTTCAATTCTTGCACTTAATTTAGCATCCTGCCTTCCATTACTCATGAACATGACTTGATATACTTGAACCTCTCCTCCTGCTTCAGTGGAGCTCCACTCACATGTAGAGTGAACTGTGCAGGCTTCCTTGAGAGGATGAATGTCTCAGACTTCACAGCTCTGATTTCTATTCCTGCCATGCAGCACTCAGCAGCAAGCCTATTAAGTGCATGTTGGAGCTGCAATACATTGCAACATAATTGAAATATACCTGAAATATAGCTGAGTCAACTATAACTACCACACTGTATTTCTTCTCTTGAAAAATTTGCATTTTGTCAAAGAGGCAGATGAAATCAATAATTTACAATCCATAATTTAAACAATTTCATAGCAAAGACTTTTGAAAGAAATACAAATATATTTTTTGAAAACTTTCAGTTCATTAATTCTAAATATTAATTGTTGAATTCAATCTGAAATGGCTGAATTTTGCAGGAATTTCCAGAGAATATTTTCCCCACTTAATGTCCATTAACGTTGTTAAAAACCATAAGAACTTCTATGACATTCATCACATTCATAACTGTGTGTGAAGTAGCAAACATCGCCAAACAGTTCACTTTTAATCAATATAATCTGAAAGTATTTACATCAATGACTTCTAAATATGAAATATTGTTGCTGACCAGTGTTGACCTCTAACTAATATATTTCAAAGAAATGTCTTCTTTTATTCTTTTACTAGTCATAGTCATTTGGCTGTGGCCATGCTGGGACACAACCCTCAATAGTTTTCAGCTGACCATGTCTACCCCAGCATGCATTTCTATCTGGTACTTATTTTATCAATCTATATTTATCAAATAACTAAGCTGCAGATTTAAGATAAAGAGATGCAACCCAACAGTGTGGTTAACACTAGAAAACATACACATAAATATAAACAGACACACGCAAGTGAAGGTTGTAATATATATATATACAGTGGCAGACTGGCCAGGTTGCCCAATGGCAAGTGGGCCTCAGGGAACCCATGGTAGCATTGCAGGGACCCATGGTAGTATTGCAGGGGCCCATGGGAGCATTGCAGGAAGCCCACTGTAGTATTTTAGGGGCCAATGCTTTACTTTCAAAAAATATCTTTTAGAGAAAGAATAAAATAAAAAAAAAAAAAAATAAGCAAAGCATTTGGTCAAACAATTCCCTAGGGAATTAATAGAAACCAAAATGTATGATAGTGCTAACCAGAGGTTTTGTTTGCCTTAAAAATGTGAGGGGTACAAACCAACATTTGTTGATTCTTAAAGGAGCATGTTAATATTGTTTATGGTGCCTTTCTCGGACCCTATCACATAAGTAACATTTTACACTAATTAAATTTGATATATTCAAATGAAGTTTGGATATAAAAAAATAAGCTTAAAAAGAGTTTATTGAATCAAATAAACTAAAAATAAAACATAGACATTTGAAAAGGTAGAGGGCGGGGACGTGTCCCATGGTACCCTCCTGAAACAAAGCCTTTGGTGCTAATAGTTAGACTCAATTTATAGCTTACTGTATTCATGCATGCATACATTCATGGACACACACACATGTATATATATATATATATACATATATGTAGGAGGTGAGTTTTATTGTAGTACAATAAAGCAATGGTCTTTTACTTCTTTCTTCTTCTACAACATGGATTACTACAACATAACCAATTCAA
Organism: Eledone cirrhosa; assembly: GCA_964016885.1. Taxonomy (NCBI): domain Eukaryota; kingdom Metazoa; phylum Mollusca; class Cephalopoda; order Octopoda; family Eledonidae; genus Eledone; species Eledone cirrhosa. The sequence continues at coordinate 146,617,662 of OZ024742.1, read as the reverse complement.
CTAAAGACATTCCTATACCTGGTAAATCTGAATTCACCAAACTTCTAATTGAAAAAACTGACTCCTTCGTAAGAAGACTTAGATGGATAGCCTATTTCTATGACCAGCGCCTAAAAGGGAACTTCTATACCAAAGAACATAACTTCCTCGATCATCTATTTAATTCTAGAAGAAATCCTCCTTCCAACAAAAATCTAGTGCAATTCGAGGAAGAATTAACTAAAATTATAAAAAATCTTAAATTCAAGAGATACCCTTACAAAGGACAAGAGCACCTTGTAAAGCTCAAGAACACAATTTCTAACCTAAATTCCTCAAAAAATGTTTTAGTCCACTCTGACAAAACCAATAACTTATATGGTATTTCCAAGGATAATTATAACAACCTTATCCTAAAGGAACTTAGGAAAAAATATCGTAAAACCAACCATGAAAATTTAGAATACATAAACTTTGAAGCCTCTGAGATTATGTCAAAACTTGGCATTGAAAAAAAGACAGAACCATTCCTCCCAAGAACTCCGAGGATAAATCTCAAGGATCACAAAAACAATTTTCGCACTGAACTACCTGTTAGATTAATCGCCCCCTCTAAATCAGATCTGGGGGTTGTTAGTAAAGCCATCTTGGATAGAATTATCCTACAGGTTCGTTCTAATTGCTCTTCTTTGAACCTAAATTTATGGTTTGGTACTTCTGAAGTGATTAGCTGGTTCAACAAATTGAATAATAAAAACAAACTAAAATTTGTTCAATTTGATATTGCCAGCTACTATTCTTCCATTTCGCCTTCACTTCTCAATAATGCTCTATCTTTCGCACTTAAATATTCTGACATCACCACAGATGAACTTCACATCATTCTCACCGCACGTAAAACCATCCTAGAGTTCAACAACGAATATTGGACCAGAGCCGATACCTCTAACAACTTCGACATCACAATGGGAGCATCCAATTCATCCCAATTGACTGATTTAATTGGTATCTTTATTTTGAACTCTTTGAGTCGGAAAATTCCTCAACTTCGCGGTGGAATTTATCGTGACGATGGACTCTTTACTATCTTAAATTGCAACATAGTTAACCTTAATATTATTAAGAACAATATACCAACATAACCTAAAAATTGAATTTGATAACAGCATCAAACTAGCTAATTTCTTGGATGTATCTCTTAATCTTGACACTGGCCTATATTACCCTTACCATAAAAACAATGAGAACCTAAATTATGTTAACTTTAAATCTAACCATCCTACTAATATCAAGAATGCTATAGTTAGTAATATTGGAAAAAGAATATCTAACCTATCTTCTAATAAAAACATCTTTGATGCTAACGCCAATTACTATAATAACGCGCTTTCTAAAGCCGGCTATCCTGATAAAATCAAATATAGTAAAGAAACAAATTCTAGAAGAAATTACAGTAGAATAATTAATCTTGATCATTCCAATAACTTTAATAAAAGACCTAGATACAAAAACATAATCTGGTATAATGCTCCTTTCTCCATCTCTATTAATAACAATATTCCTAAATTATTCTTTAGTGCCTTAAATAAATGCTTCCCTCCCTCACATATCTATAGTAAAATATTTAACAAACACACTATAAAATTTTCCTATTCTACATCCTCCAACATTTCCAACATTATCTCTAAACACAACAATAAAATACTAAATACTAAATCTCTTCCTTCCAACACTGAATATCATAATAATAGTACTCCCGACGTCATTGTAAACCCTAGGCTAATTTCTACAAACCCAAATACAACGTCAAACACAACTTCGCTAAATGTTCTTAATCCCATTCTAAATCAAGAAACTATTATTCCTATCGCAAATAACTTCTCCAATCCAATTCCTTCTATAGATAACACTAGGTCACTCATTAATAATCTCTCTAATTGCAATTGCAATTGCCCTATTAAAAATAAATGTCCTCTCAACAACCATTGTCTTGATAAAAACTTAATTTACGAATGTAAAGTTATAACTGACACCAATTCCTTCACCTATTTTGGCTCCACTTCCACCTCTTTTAAAGCTCGTCTTTATAACCATCATTCGTCTTTTAAATACAAACTTAAAAGAACCAACACGGCTCTCTCAGAACTCATATGGTCCTTGAAAGAGAAAAATATTAAATATAGCATCTTTTGGAAGAAGGTTTCTTCTGCATCTTTATACTTGAACAGTTCTCTATCCAAAATCTGCAATCTCTGTCTAAATGAAAAAATTACCATTATTTCTAATCTAGATTCTATAATAAATAGACGCACTGACTTGTTTTCTATCTGCTTGCATAAATTCCATAAAACATTTCACAAAGTATACAGCTAATATTCAATTCTTTATCAATTTAGAATCTTGTGATGAGAGAGATAATGATTTTCTACACATTGACGCGTACGAGTGTGCACATACATACATCTATATGTATGAGTATATAACTATTATGAGTATATAACTATAATCATGCAAACACAAACTTACAAAAATACACACTCGCGGACGTACTTTCACACAAACATACATACATTCACACATATACATTTACACAAACACACACATACAGTCATGATAGCGTTCAGTTTAATTGGAAATGGGAGGGTAAACAAGTATAACGTTTTATTTATTTATTAACTCTTTATTTATTTATTAACTCTATTTATTTATTAACTATTTAAAAAAAAACTCATTTAATATGATTAGCAGAAAAATCACCCTTCGGGTGGTTTTCTGCTGGCTTGTGTAGTGTGTATATTGATATTATACGCATGTAGATATGATACATCAAATAAAACCGTAATTGACAATATACTCAGAAATTGAACGAAGACTGTGTTACACTGTCTTATGTAATCATGATACATTAAAAAAAGACGATATTATATATCTGCTAGCATGTGTCGTATGTATATTGATATTATGCACAAGTATATATGCATGTAGATATAATCAAATAAAATCGTAATTGACAATATACATAGAAATTGAACGAAGACTGTGTTACACTGTCTTATGTAATCAGTAACGTAATCCATGATACATAAAAAAAAGACGATATTATATATAAACTGCATTAGGAGAAAATTAGTGATAGAAATATATGAATATTGATTTAAACGATCACTAACCGGAAGTGTTGACATTTGAAAATTATAAAGAAGTGAATCTTTAAATAAGTAATAAAATATATTTAATGAACAGCCACGAAATTTAGTAGATAAATTATGTAATATTCATTCATTATTTATTCAAAGTAATCCAACTTATTTTACTAATGGGATAAACAATTATAAACCATACGCAGTCTCGTGCTTCTTACTTTATTATAGTTTAGATTAAGTACTGTTCTACGTCCATTGATTAGATATATATAAATGTAATAGCATACACATATATATATATATATTTATATATACACACACACACACATACATACCACACCACACACAAATCGTCTTCCGAAGTTAGTGAAGCTATTATTAATCCTCCCCGGGTGAAGTAACTTGCAAATTCTTCGTGATTCATGAAATGCAATAATACATCTAACGGACACACACACACACAAATATATCTATTCATACATAGACATATATATAGGCGAAGTCTGATCCGAAGTGCGCATGCGCGAAGTCTGTTCCGAAATGCGCATGCGCAAAGGCTGGTCCGAAGTGCGCGAAATATGCTCCGAAGTGCGCCTGCGCGAAGGCTGGTCCGAAGTGCGCATGCGCGAATTCTGGTCCGTACTGCGCATGCGCGAAGTCTGGTTCGAAATGCACATGCGCGAAGTCTGGTCCGAAGTGCGCATGCACTAAATCTGGTCCGTAGTGCGCATGCGCGAAGTCTGGTCGGTACTGCGCATGCGCGAAGGCTGGTCCGTACTCCGGACCACACCACACACAAATCGTCTTCCGAGGTTAGTAAAGCTATTATTCACCCAGGATGAAGTAACTTGCAAATTCTTCGTAATTCATGAAATGCAATAATACATCTAACGGACACACACACACACACACACAAATATATCTATTCGTACATAGACATATATATAGGCAAAGTCTGGTCCATACTGTGCATGCGTGAAAGCTGGTCCGTACTGCGCATGTGCGAAGGCTGATCAATACTGCGCATGCGCGAAGGCTGGTCCATACTGCACATGCACGAAGGCTGGTCCGTACTTCGCATACGCGAAGGCTGGTCCGTACTGCGCATGCATGAAGGCTGGTCCGTACTGCGCATGCACTAAATCTGGTCCGAAGTGCTCATGCGCGAAGGCTGGTCCGTACTTTGCATGTGCGAAGCATGGTTTGAAGTCTGCATGCTCGAAGTCTGGTCCAAAGTGCGCATTCGCAAAGGCTTGTCTGTACTGCACATGCACGAAGGCTGGTCCGTACTGCGCATGCGCGAAGACTGGTCCATACTGCATATGCGTGAAGTCTGGTCTGAAGTCCGCATGTGCGAAGCCTGGTCCAAAATGCGCATGCACGAAGTCTGGTCCGTAGTGCTCATGCACGAAAGCTGGTCTGTACTGCGTATCTGCGAATGCCGGGCTGTACTGCGTATGCACAAAGGCTGGTCTGTACTAAGCATGCGCGAAGGCTGGTCCGAAGTGCGCATGGGCAATCACTGGTCCATACTGCGCATGTGTGAAGACTAGTCTGTACTGCACATGCGAAGACCGGTCTGTACTGCGCATGCATGAAGGCCGGTCCATACTGCGCATGGTCAAGAATTTACTGTTGATAATCGTTGGATTGTTCCATACAACCCTTTCCTCTCATTGAGATATCAGTGCCACATCAATTGTAAGGTTGTCCACAGTGTCAAGGTTGTTAAGTACTTATATAAGTACATCACAAAAGGATCAAACAAGATCACTTTCACTATTAAGGTTGATCAAGGAAATTGTGTCCATTCCCAAAATGAGATTGAGACCTATATCAATGCACGGTACATCTCAGCCAGTGAAGCATTCTGGAGAATCTATAAATTTCCATTACATCATCGAAAACTGCCAGTTGAAAAGTTGCCTTGCCATTTACCTAGGGAACAAATGGTCATATATGAGCGAGGGCAGGAAGAAAGTATTGTTTCTAGGGGACAGCCAATGACTAAGTTGACAGAATATTTTCAACTGAATATTAGAGACCCACTGGAACAAAACATATTGTATATTGATATTCCTAAATATTTCACTTGGACAAACAAAAAGTGGCAAAGAAAAAAAAGGGGACATCCGAATGGTGATCAACAATTTATGAGTGAATCTCTTGGACGCATTCCAACAGTATCTCTCAGTAGACATCAATCTGAATTATATTACTTCAGGATGATCCTACATCACAAGGCTAGGTCAACTTCATACAAAGATTTTAGGACAATTGAAGGAGTTGAATTTCCAACATTCCAAGAAGCATGCAGGAAACTTGGTCTGTTAGATGAAGATGGAGAAAAAGACAAAGCTATGGAAGAGGCCTCGTCCATTAGGCTTGGTCCTCAGCTGCGAGAAATCTTCTGCACCATTTTATTGTACAACGTGCAAAATGACTCTCTGCAGTTCTAGGAGAAATGGAAGAATTGTCTTGCAGAGGATATCATGCATGAACGTCATGAGCAAGTCATGTCCATGCAAACCGTGCAAATTGTTCTACAGAAGATCCAACAAAGACTTCAACATGATGGCTTGGACATTCATGCCAACTATGAACTTCCTCGGCCAGACCCAACTATTGTTGCCATACCAGAAATCAACACGGTTCTTATGGCAGAAACTGATTTCAATACACACCAACTGCAAGCAAACATAAATGAACTTCAGCCAACATTGAATCCTGAGCAACTGGGTATTTTTCACAAAGTAATCACCTCTGTAAATGAAAATGAAGGCAGAATGTTCTGCTTGACTGCAAGTGCAGGTACAGGAAAGACCTATGTCATAAACATCCTATTGGATTACCTCCGATCTAAAAAAAATTGCACTTGCCACTGCCATATCTGGAATAGTGCAAGATTCCTCTGTGACTGCTGAATCAACTTGCTTCTTCACAAAGAGGGATGACACAGGTAAACTTATGCAGCAAATTGACCTGCTAATCATTGATGAGATAGGTATGGGACATAAGCATATCTTTGAATGCCTTGACAGGAGCTTCAAAGATGTTCGAGATTGGAAAAAGCCATTTGGTGGTCTAACAATATTGCTAACTGGTGACTGGAAGCAAATTCTTCCAGTTGTACATCATAGTGCTAGACCACAAATAGTTGAGGCAACCATCAAGAGATCCCATCTCTGGGACTATGTGGAAACCATGGAGATGACAACCAATCAACAGTTAATTAATGCAGAGGATTCTGATGAAAGACAGTTTGCAAACTACCTTCTTGATGTGGGAAATGGTAACATGTAGGTGCATTCACAATTCTTCTGCCAAATGAACTTTGTCTGGAATATGGTAATGTGTCTGGACTGTGTGATTTTGTGTATACAAATCTTCCAGGAAACTACACAAACCCACTATAGCTTGCAAATAGAGCCATTATCACTCCAACAAATGATGCAGCAAGATTGGTGAATGAGTTCATGGTCAATAAGTTCCCTGATCATGAAATAATCTACAGAAGCTCTGATACAGTAGATAATGAACTGCAATATCCAATTGAGTTCACCAACAAACTTACCCCATCAGGCTTCCCAACACACATACTTAATCTGAAGAAAGGCAGTTGCATCATGCTTCTGAGAAATCTGGATCCTCTAAATGGGCATTGCAATGGTACATGCTACATTATCATCAGTTTACATAATCATGTAATTGAAGTGGCATTGGGTCCCAATGCTGGAACAAGGTTGCTAATCCCAAGGATACCACATTTATCGCAAGAGCTTCAGCTCCCTTTCACCTTTATTCGCAAGCAATTTCCTGTCAAACCAGCCTTTTCCCTTACATGCAACAAGGCACAAGGGCAGACATTTGAAAAGATAAGTGTATATCTACCAACACAATTCTTCTAACATGGTCAAATGTATGTTACATTATCACGAGTTACAAAAAAAGAAAATATAAAAATATTAAATGAAAGGGGTCTGTTTGCTGACAACTGTGTCTACAAAGAAATTCTACGGCTATCACTCTCTTTTAGTTGAAATGCATTTCAGTTACTTTTTAACTGCTAGAAAGGGACACTACAAAAACTTAAGAAGTCTATATGTGAATACAGTAAAACAACAATATAGCGAAGGTCAACTCTTCATATTGGTAAATGTAATTCATTCATTCATACCAGCAGCATCTATTTTCAAATTCCCTGCTTGAAGCTTCCCTTCGACATTCTCAAGTGAAGATTCATGAACATTTTCTGTCAACAGTTTCATCACTTTTCCATCTCCATTATCTCCTTTTTTTTAAATGTATCATGGATTACTTTACTGATTACAGAAGTAAGTGTAACACAGTCTTTGTTCAGTTTATCTGCATATTGTCAAGTTATGTATTATAGCTATGTGCATATATATTTGCATATATCAATATGCACACTATATATACTAGCAGAAAACTGCCTGAGGGGTGGTTCTTCTGCTAGTGTATACAAATATATATAGTGCACAAAAAAATTGTCTTAGTAAACAAGATCCTCCTCTGTAATTAGGATAGGGAAATATAAGCTCAATGGTTAAATCTGGTTAAAGTAGGTAATAGGTGCTGACTCTGGCTTTAGTGAGAGAAAGCTTTAACACAAACCTTATATCAATTTTATTTAATCTTATGCCAGCATAGCCACAAATTCATACCTCTTTAGCAAAGTCTAAAGTCTGTCTCAGGCCAGAGGGCTCGTCAGGCCAGTGCTTATCCTGATTTTGTGGCATGAAGCGACTGAGAGTACACAACTTTCCCCTGGACAGGATGCCAGTCCATTGCAGGGTTAAATCCTCAGCTATTTTCAGGTAAGTATACTGGAGCAAAGTGAAATGAAGTATTTTTCTCAAGAACACAACACACAACCCAGCCCAGGAATTGAACCCACAACATTATGATCTTAAGTTCAACTCCCTTACCATTACACACCTCCATGCAACACGTAGCCTTTTTCATACTTGCCAGACAAGTAATAAAAGAGTAACTGTATAGATGTACAAACATGTTTCTATTTAAGCTAGAACCCTCTATTCATAGCTTTTCATGAGAACCTCTAGTTAAATTATGTTTCCAAATAATAACTTCATGCAACAACAAGTCAAAGTTTTCTCCCTTCTGGACCCTGAATTAAGTGCAAAAATTGTAGGAGCTGGTGCAGTAATACACCAGCTTCAGCATTTGGTCTTCAGAAGACGGGAGGTAAGTGTAAAGGCCAAATTCACTATCTTCAATTTAATATTCATTCCAATCCTAACCTATAATCTTGGGTAATAACTGAAAGAATATGATTGTGAATACAAGCAGCCAAAATAGGGTTCTTCCTAAGGGTCTTTGGAGAAACGTTACTCCATAGAGTACTTAGCTCAGAGATCAGAGAGTCGTTTCAGGTAGATCTACTTCTCTGAATTGAGAGATTACAGCTCTGATACTAGACATGTAGTTAGAATGTTTCAGGAAGGAATTGCTAGAAAAATACTATAGGCAAAACCAACTGACAGGAGACCCAGCTGGATCAATTGGAGACAGGACCTACTGGAAGGTGTGCCTGAGGACTTTAACCCCCCCCCCCCCGGAATAAATGAGGGATAAGGAAGAAGAAGAAGTATTTTAAAGCAATTTTCCCTGCTAAAGCAGGGGTTAGCCTTGCGAGCCTCATATCATGCTTCATACATATTATGGGGTGATTTGTGAAGCAATGTTTTATAATTGGATGACCTTCTTGTCATGAACACTTTTAGTTGCCTTATATGACATGCAGGGATTCAGTGTACCTATTCTAAAATGGATACACACAGAAAACAAGCAACAACTTAATATGGTCAGGTCTTTTGGAGTATTTGTTAATCAATTATCTCAGCCTCAGTACTTGACAGTCACTTAATTTTATCAATCCTGAAAAGACGAAAAGCAAAATTAACTTCAGTGGGTTTTGAACTCAGAACACAAAGAGCTGGAAAAATAATTGTTTTTACTTTTGGCACAAGGCCGGCAAATACCCAGTGTATTACTGGTACTTTATTTTATCCACCCCGTAAGGATGAAAGGCAAAGTGAACCTCGGC
>OZ024742.1:146543449-146605949 GCA_964016885.1 Eledone cirrhosa | reverse complement strand
TGCTGGTGTGTGTGTGTGTGTGTGTGTGTGTGTGTGTGTGTGTGTGTGTGTGTGTGTGTAGGAAGATGATTCTATTAGTAGAAATGGGGGAGAGAGTTGTGTGTGTGTATGGGTGTTATGTGTGTGTATATGTGTGTGTGTGTGGGAGTATGGTTAGCATGTTAAGATGGAGAGAATATATATATTTTGTGTGTGTGTGTGTGTAGGAAAATGATTCCGTTAGTAGAAATGGGGGAGGGAGTTATGTGTGTGTGGAGGAATGTGGTTAGCATGTTAAGTTGTTAGAGTATTAACGTATGTTAAGGTTTATTTAGTTCTGGTTTTTATTTTCTGAAGTAGGAGGTGTTATGTGTGTGTGTATATATGTGTCTGTTTGGATGGTTAGCATGTTATGGTGTTGACATAATGTATATTAAATTATATTTAATTAGTCTATATTTTTGAATAAACATATTTTCCTTATTTATTCATATTTGTTCTGTTGTATTGTCAGCGCAAAGATAAAATGGGAAGACTTGGAATTTGGGTGTCTTATTACTTGTGCATATGTCTAGATGTGCACTGTCTCGTGGTTGGATCTCGTAATTGTTGGCGATGAACTGTCATTCTGTTTCTGAGTGTGAGTTTAGTTTGTCCTATATACTCTTCATTGCATCCTTTACATTTAATGGCATAAATTAGATTTTTTGATGCGCAAGTGAAGTGATTTTTTACAGCAACATTTTGTCCTGATTGAAATGTATACGTGTTGCCTTCAATGAGGTGAGTGCAGGTTCCACAATTAGAGCGACCACATTTTTTGAGAGTTGGTTGTGGGTTTGTGGTAGGTAATTTGGCATTGGTGAGTAATGTTTTTAGTGATTTTGGTTGTCTTTTGCTTTTGATTATTTTGTGTTTCAAGGGCTTTTTTAATTCTTGGGTCTTGTTTTAATAGTGGGATGTTCTTGTGAATAGTGTTGTAAGCTTCTGCATTTTTGGGGTTGTGTGTTGAGATATATGATAGAATATTGGATGTACCTTGAATTTTTTTCTGTTTTCGTAATTCATCAATGCCTATTGCTTTAGCCCTTTCTATTCCATTATTTATTAGTAATGGTGGGTACTGTCTTTCAAGTAGAATTTCCTTTAATTCTTGAAGTCTTTTATTTCGCATTTCATAATTGGAGACAATTGTGCAAATTCTTCTTGCTAGGTTAAAAGGGATGTTCGTCTTCGTGTGCTTTGGATGGTTGGCGGTGAATAGCAGGTATTGTTTGGAATCTGTTGGTTTGTAGTGTATGTCAGTTTCAATGTTTGTGTCTTTTTTTAAATTAAGATGTCCAGAAATGGGAGTTGATCTTGGTTATTGATGCAGTTAATTACATTTTTGAAATCATTTAGTTGGTCGAGTGTGTGAGACCAAAGAATGAGACAATCATCCAAGTAGCGTTTCCAATTATCTGATAAATATTTGTGGAAGTTCGATCCGTATTTTGATTTGGACCGTTCATATATCTGGTTCATATATCATATATCCAAGTATGCCATGACTAAGTTGGCATAAGTTGGAGCGGCTTTTGTACCCATCGCAGTCCCCGATATTTGCTTGTAAGTACTGCCATCGAAATAAAAAAAGTTGTTCAGTAAAATAAATTTTAATCCCTCGGTGATGAAGCTGAACCAGAACAATTCTCCTCCATCCCATTTTTCTTGACCATTATCTTTTGTTTGGCACACAATTCTCTAAAAGGCTACAAAATAAATTCCCAAATACGGACGCGAAATTTAATGTACTTGTTCACGTGACATTTAGTGATTTCATCTTTTTTCCTTATACTCTCACTTGTGTAGGACACCTCGTTTTTTTCATTTTGTAAAAAAACCTCACTTTCTAATATATATATATGAAGGCGCATGGCTTAGTGGTTAGAAGAGCATTGGGCATGCAATCGAATGGTTGTGAGTTCAATTCTCAAACCGGGTGATGTGTTGATTCCTTGAGCAAGACACTTTATTTCACATTGCTCTATTTTACTCAGGTGTAAAAATGAGATGATAGGACTGGGGTACTTTATTTTATCGACCCCGTAAGGATGAAAGGCAAAGTCAACCTCGGCGGGATTTGAAATCAGAATAGCAAGGGCCGTAACTCTATACGTCAAAGCATGGCGTCCGACCCTCTACCAATACTGCCAATAGTAATAATGGTAATAATACTAACGATAGACAGAACAACAACAACAACCACAATAATAATAATAATAGAAACATTAACTACAGACACAGCAGCAGCGACCACAGTAGTAATAACGGTAACAATACGAACAACAACAACAACCACAGTGGTAATAATGGAAGTAATACATGTAGCAACATTAATGATAGACACAACAAAAACAAGAAACATAATAAAAGTAACAACCACAATGGTAGAAATAACAGTAACAACAACAATAACGGTGAAGTAAACAACAATCACAGCAACAATACAGTTAGCAATCATAACAACAATACATCTAACAATCACAGCAACAATACACCAAGCAATCATAACAACAATACATCTTAAAATCACAGCAACAATACCTCTAGCAATCATAACAATAATAATAATGCTAATGATAGGAACAACAACAACCACAATAATAACAATAATAGCAACACACACAACTATGACGATAGATATAATGACAACCCCTTAGAGAAACTATTCTTAAACCCAGCTGACAAAACATATAAGATGGGTAATATCTATCCTACGAGGTTACCCTTTAATAAAAGAGTTTGCATACCACAACAAATAGATGACGAGACAGAGGCACAGTTCACCATAGCTAGAAATAAGATTAGACAAATAGTAGACCGGTATACTAAGAGACAGAGCAGACCAGAGGCCCAACAACTTGGGAGGAAACCTGTAGAAGGCTTGGTTAGCCTCAAGCAGCGCACAAGGAATGGTGAGGTGGTATGTCTAGCCATGGATATGTCTGGTAGGATGTCAATAGATAGCATGCCGAACTACATCAAGGCTATGCAACCTCACATCACCAACACGAGCGAAATTGCACAGCAAACACATGATGGGAGAGAGAAAATCCTCAACGCTCACATGATGATGTGGACCGACATCCTAAAGCCAAGCAGACGCACTGCCAACAACTTCCAGGCGTCTAACAATGGCATACCACCCTTGTATGGGCTCCGCAAAGACCACAAGACAGTCGACGACCCGACAACAGGACCACCAACAAGACCCGTATGCGGAGCAAATATAGCTAGCAACTACAGGATCTCCTACTTCCCCTCAATGGTTATACGCCCCATAATCAAGATGTCCCCAGATGTATGTGACAGTACAGAGGACCTCCTCAGCAGAATCAGTGAGTGCAACAAAGACAGCAACCTATCCAACTGCATAATAGGCAGCATGGATGTGATATCACTGTACCCATCCATTAACATTGATTTTGCTGTGGAAAAATGTGTGGAGATGATCATTGAGAGTGAGGTGGAGTTCTGCGACGTCGACACAGATGAACTGGGCCTCCTACTTAGACTTACCTATGGCACTGACTACCTAGACAGCCATGACCTTAGCCGTTTCTGCCCCAGTAGACCCATAAGAGGTAGACACCCCACAAAACCTCAATGGCTAAAAAGACTCCCATGGTAAGGTGGATTGGGTGGACCAAAGCTATACGGAACCCCAAAACAATGATCAGGTAAGAAAAATGGTCGCACATGCAATAGGGGCTAGTATCAAAACTACCCTAAAGGGCCACATATTCAAGTTCAACGAGAAGATCTACACCCAAAATGAGGGAGCAGCCATTGGCGTCAGCATAGCTGGTGATGTTGCCATCCTTTTTGTGGTATGGTGGGAAAGGAGACTTAAAGATCCCCTTAATGAGAGCTCTATATACCTCATCATGTACCTTCGTTACGTAGACGACATCAATATAGTTATAAGAACATCCCCACAAGAGAGCACTAACAAGTTTGATTTAGAACGTAGCACAATGGAAAGCATCCAGCAGATAGCTAATTCCATACACCAGAGTATAACTGTAACTATCGACTACCCTTCCAAACACCCTAACAATAGACGACCTGTATTAGACACAGAACTCTGGATTAACACTATAGACGAGAGAGCCCAAATTCTCCACTCACACTATACTAAACCCATGGTCTCCAAATACCTGATACTCAAAAACTCAGCAATGTCCAGTAGTGCTAAGTTTAATATTCTGATCGCAGATTTGGTACGAGTGATGAAGAATGTGTCCTGCATGTGCGACCCAACAGAAATGGAAAGACACATCCAACACTTCATCAACCGCATGCAGTTCTCTGGCTACAACCAAAGAGACAGAGTCAGAGTATACGAAGGAGCCACGGAGAAGTATAAGACCCTCATAGAACTGGACAGGAAAGGAATTTGCTCATTATACAGGAGCAAATCATGGAATAGCTTAGATAGGGCTAGACATAAGATAGGGAAAGTCACATCATGGTACGACAACCAGAGATACCAGAGTGTCATGTTTGTGGACGCTACCCCTGGAGGGAAATTAGCTAACCAGTGTAGAAAGGCCCTGAGAAAGACCCACTTAAAGATTAAGGGGGTAGAAAAGCCAGGAACCACCATAAAATCCCTGATCAGCAAAACCTACCCTTTTAAGAAAACCCACTGTACTAATAGGAAATGTATCATATGTAAGGTGAACCCCCGGATAAACTCTAAAACTAGAAACGTAGTCTATAGCATAAGATGTACAGAGGGTACTTGCAGAAACATGACAACAACATACATCGGCGAGACAGCTCGTAGCATAGGTGAAAGGATAGGCCAACACTGGGGGGAACTAAAAGGACGAAAAAACGGTTTAGTACTATACGAACATGCCAGACAACAACACAACGGTAACATAGACAACATAGAAATTAGAATAATATATAAACATAGAAATGATCCAGCAGATAGGCAAATCAGAGAGGCCAGTGAAATAGAACTTAGAAGGCCAAGGCTAAACAGAAAGAATGAATGGAATAACAACAACATCCAAACAAACAACACTGACCTAAGAGAAGTATAAATAAATAAATAGATAAATAAATAAATACATACACAAGCACAATAACAACAAACACATATAAACACACACTAGTAAAGATAGAATACATTAACCAATACACAGTCACCCAATCACGAACACACATCAAAGAAAACACTATACACACATGCAAACGCATGCGCAAAGAAGACAAAATAAAATAAACAAGTAAATAAATATATAAACAGACTAAATAAAGATGGCGTAGAAAATACAATGCAACGGGAGGAAACAATATCACCACTGACGATGTTGCAGATGTGCAACGAAAGAACTTTGATAAACTATATATATGTGTTTTTGTCTATATTGTATCTGTATTATTTTTGACCGCTGGTCAGTCAATGGCAACATTGAGGACCGAATAAATTAGATTACCGTATAAAAAACACAGAAGCGAAAACCAACCAAACAGTGAGTGTGTTCTGTTATTAATTCTGGCAATATTACACAAATATGACCCTCCCCAAGTATAACAATATATATATATATATATATATATATATATACCCACCCTTGTAAGCAAAGAAAATCGGATGTAAAATGATGATGATATCATCATCATCATCATCACCATTTTACGTCCGTTCTTCTACGCTAGCATGGGTTAGATGGGTTGTCTTGTTGTGGGCAGTGTCCAGTTGGCTGACCTTGTCTTGTTCATACGGAAACTGATTCTGGCTTGATTTCTACAGCTGGATGCCCTTCCTAACACCAACCTCATTTACAGTGAGTGCTGGGTGCTTTTTTTATATACATATATATATGCAAGATCTATTACATCTATTTTCTATCCGTAGGCAGTATACTGGGTGAGCACTCCATGCTCGCGCAGAACAGAGTATAATAGTATAAGAATAAAGGAACAAAGAATCAGTGTTGCATCATAACATATTCAATAACATATTACATACATTTCACTGTTGATCAGCTCGAGAAACAATCTATTATTGATCGATCCAGAGTCAGGTTCAATCAATAATAGATCGTTTCTCGAGCTGATCGACAATGAAACATATGTGATATGTTATCAAATATGTTATGATGCAACACTGATTCTTTGTTCCTTTATTCTTATACTATATATATATATATATATATATATATATATATATATAAAAGTTATGTTGGTGCCACAACATCCAGGCCGAAACAAATGAGATCGTGTAGGTGTCACGACAAAAAAACACACAGTCCACGCTGTAAATGTGGCTGTTTAGGCAACACGGTAAAAACCTCCCAGCCCCACACTGTAAATGTGGTTGGTGTTAGGAAGGGCATCCAGCTGTAGAAAACCCGCCAGACAGTCCTATGCGAGCAAGACAACCACTCTTGCCTCAAGTGGGAAAACCCCCGTCCAAACCCATGCAAGCGTGGAACACGGACGCTAAACCTTGATATATATATAGAGAGAGAGATGCACTTACAAAAATCTTAAAATGTGAGGATATCTATCTATCTATCTATCCACACAAATATCACCATCATCCTCATTTTACATCTATTTTCTATACCAGCACAGGTTGAACGAAGAACAGGTAATGAGGGATGTGAGGAAAGTTACTTAGATAGTGAGGGAAGGGGTTAGATATAGAGTTGTAAGTATAAAGTACTAGGTATAACTAACTCAACAAAGTGATAATTTTATTGTAAGAATTGGTAAGTTCACTTTCTTACAGTTTAGCATTATACTATTGAAAGAAACACTGTGATCTCTATATATCACCATCATCATCATCAGTTAATATCCATTTTCCATGCTTGCACGAGTTAGACAAATCCTCTCCAGTACATCTTCATTTCACTTGGAACACCTGACAGTTCTTCACCCAATGATCATCATTTATATGCATTACATGCCTGTACCAGCAGAACCTTCGCTCCTTTGCACTTTATCCAACTCCTCTTACTTACTAGTTTTCTCTCTACTTAGCTATACCTTTGTCATATATGCCCTCTAACGTTATATATGCAATGGATCCTGCGTGATTCCTTTCTTTCTGGCATTCATATATCTCCTGTATTCAAAGGCCATGTCACACTACCATGATAATATCTGGTAAATTAGTATAGTAGGATACAGCATAACCAAATGGTTAAAAAGTTTGCTTTACAATCATAAGGTCCTTGCTTAAATCCCACTGCATGGCATCTTTGGCAAGTATCATTTACTATCAACTGAAGCCATGTGAGTGAATTTGTGTAGACAGAAATTGTTTGGCGGTCAATCAAATGGATTGTACTTGGAATTTAAAGGGCTGCTCTTGTTAAACACTGTCAAGCTGAATATCTCTGAGAATTACATTAGAAGTACATGTGTCTGTGGAATACTCAGGCACTTACAATATAATTCATGATGGACTGTATCTTCAGTGCAAAGAGACAGATTTATCATATACTGTCATCACCATCACCATCACCATCATCGATTAAGATCTATCTTCCACGCTTGCATGGGTTAGACGGGTTTGTCCCATTTAGAGGCAAGTTGGGTTGGGTGATCGTGTCTTGCTCATATAGGAGAGTTTCTGGCTGATTTTCTAAGGCTGGATGCCCTTTCTAATGCCAACCACATTGCTAGTGTGTGCTGGGGTGCTTTTTGCCATGTCTTTTACACTTCCACTTTACAGTATGGGCTGGTTTTCTATGGCTGGATGCCCTTCCTCATGCCAACCACATTTACAATGTGTGCTGGGTACTTTTTGCCATGTCTTTTACACTTCCACTTTACAGTGTGGGCTGGTTTTCTATGGCTGGATGCCCTTCCTCATGCCAACCACATTTACAATGTGTGCTGGGTACTTTTTGCCATGTCTTTTACACTTCCACTTTACAGTGTGGGCTGGTTTTCTATGGCTGGATGCCCTTCCTCATGCCAACCACATTTACAATGTGTGCTGGGTACTTTTTGCCGTGTCTTTTACATGTCCACTTTACAGTGTGGGCTGGGTGCTTTTTATTGTGACACCTACACAATCACTTTACAGTGTGGGCTGGATGTTTTGTGGTACATATAAATGCATATATATACATGCACATATCATGATTACAACATACACATATGTATATATTTGCGTGCATATACATATACCATACATGTAATATATATACACATATTATACATACACATACACACTCATATATATATACACACATAAATATACATATATATGTGATCAACCTCGTCTATTAGCATCTATCATTTATGGGTTGGATGGATTTACCCTTGTTTAGCTCACCCCAGACAGATTTTGGCTTGGTTTCTACAGCTGGGTGCCCTTCCTACTGCCAACCACATTACAGTGTGGACTGGGCACTTTTTGTTGTGACACCTATAAGATCACTTTACAGTGAGGCCTGGAGGAAGTTTGGGGGAAAATGTGGACAGGGTAGTAGAGGAGGTATGGTTACCCCTAAGGGAAGTGAATGAGAGGGGATAGAAGGTTGAAAAAGGTATAGCCTAATAGGGGTGGGTCTTCTGTAAAACTGCATAGCGCCAGAGGTCACGGTCCTGTGACATTGCCTTTGAGAGGTGTAATCGTGTAAGGTCAGCTTTTATTACCTCATCCCAAGTTTTCCTAGGGCTGCCCACACCATGGCTCCCATCAACTTTGAGCACTCTGCACCTTACTAAACAGCTGTCATCTTTCATACAGATCACATGTCGATACCAATGCAATCTCCTCTCCTATGTGAAACAACTGATCCCTCTTATGCCTAATTTCTCACGCAGTGTATTTATACTTTGCTGTTCATGTATATTACTATAGCACATCCAGCAAAGCATGGAAGCTTCATTTCTTTCTAATCTTTGCAGGTCCCCAGCACACAGTACCCAGGTCACGCTGTTGTGCAACATTCTTGTTCGTATACATGCATCATACAGTCTGCCTTTCATTTTAAGAGAAAAACCTTTTGTAGTAAGTAACTGTAGTAGCTCCCTGAATTTTCTCCAATCCGATCTCATTCTGGTTACTGTGCTTTCAGAACACCCTCCCCCACTACTCATTTGGTCATCCAAGTAACGAAAACTATCTACCACTTCAACAGAACCCTCTGAGTATTTGAAGATGGTTGAATCCTGAGGGTTTTTGCAACTTACTGCCCCTGTGCCCCTGCCATAAGTAAAATCTACATTCTTTGTTAGCCTGCCTGAGACCCCACTACATCACTTGTGTATTTATTGCATGCATTTGGTACATAGAATTGAATTTCTACCTACTCCTTTTCTGTACACTGAGCAGGGCCATGTCCCAGAGGAGATCTGGGCTCTGTTATCCCTCCTAGTTGACATTAAGACGTTTAGCTTCTAGACCTGGCTTCCAGGTTTGGAATTCCATCTCTAGTTCAGCTATGGATTCGGCTATAAGGGTTAGGTCCTCAGCGTACAGAAATTCCCATGAGCAGGGAAATGGCCTTGCTCAGTATGTAGGAAAGGTGTAGGTAGGAACTCCATTCTCTGTCCCAAATGTAAACAATGGGTACACAAGAGATGTAGCGGGATCTAAGGAAGCTTAATTAAGAATGTAGGCTTCACATGTAGCAGCTGTGCTGGGACAGCAAGCAGCAAACAGCCACAGGAAACAAGTACCACCAATCTCTGGGAAGGCTCTGTAGAAACAGTAGACAGCTTCTGCTACCTAGGTGACCGAATTAGCAGAGGAGGTGGGTGTTCAGAAAGTACAATAACTAGAGTAAGAACGGGATGGAAGAAGTTCAGGGAACTTCTGCTACTGCTAGCTGCAAAAGGCGTTTCCCTCAAAATGAAAGGCAGACTGTATGATGCGTGTATACGAACAGCAATGTTACATGGTAGAGAGACCTGGGCGTTGAAGGTGAAGACTTACGTAGATTAGAAAGAAACGAAGCCTGCATGCTCCGATGGATGTGTAATAGTAATATACGCGAACGGCAAAGCATAAATGAATTGAGAGAGAGACTGAGCATAAGAGGAATCAAATGCTGTGTGCAGGAGAGGCGGTTTCGTTGGTATGGACATGTGATGCGTATGAAGGATGACAGCTGCATAAAAAGGTGCAGAGCACTAGAAGTCAATGGAAACCGCGGAGTGGGGAGACCCAAGAAGACCTGGGATGAGGTGATAAAAGCCGACCTTACCCAATTACACCTCTCAAAGGCGATGACACATGACCGTGACCTCTGGCGTCACGGAAAAAAGCACCCAACACTCACTGTAAATGAGGTTGGTGTTAGGAAGGGCATCCAGCTGTAGAAATCAAGCCAAAATCAGTTCCTGTATGAGCAAGACATGGTCAGCCAACCAGACACTGCCCACAACAGGACAACCCGTCTAACCCATGCTAGCATGGAAGAACGGACGTAATACGGTGATGATGATGATGATGATGATGATGATATATATATATATAGATATAGATATATATCAACCAAATTTTAATTCTAATGCTAATTCTATGCTCTGATTTATCCCTTAGAATGTGTGATCTTATTTCTACAGATGGTATGGCGAATGTTTCTCAGGCATAGCATCCTTAATTTAATTTTGGTTATATATATATATATATATATATATATATATAATCAAGGTTTAGCAAATAAGAAAAAGTTTCAAAATAAATTTCAAAAAATTCACTGTACTTACTATGGTTACCTTTACCGAATCGGTTTCGGGTCTCAAAAATAAATGGAAAGTCCTTGCGGGCTTCCATTGAAAAGATAAACTCTCGTTAGAAGGTTCTTTTCACTCGGAGAATATAAAATTCCCGAGTTCAAATTACGAACTGCCGCTATTCAAAATTGTTCGCGAGATGAGAATGAATGATGTGGAAGCAATTCTGTCCAGTGCCATGTGTAAAGATAGAAGCAGAACCAGGGAGGTCAGTCTACTACCACTATAAATAGCAGTAGTCAAAATGACCAGATTTCATCTCGACCAGGGGGAGGTAATAATAATAAAGTATACATCTCTACACGCAAAAAACGAATAGGAACACATGTATTATCCAACCATATGCAATATATATATAGTGGCAGACTGGGTCTAAATATATTGGTTGCCAGGAGATGAAGGGGGCCCACCTACATATAGAATGCTATCATTTAATTTTTATGAATAAATAATATTTAAAAAAAATACATAGGTGGAAACAGTGCAATCAACTTTTTTTTGAAAAATATCTTACCTTCTCCAATAAAAAATATTATGTATTTTGCGAAATCCAGAGACTTTTAATAATTGTTTCTACTTTTGGCACAAGGCCAACAATTAGCCAGTGTATTACTGGTACTTTATTTGATCAACCCCGTAAGGATGAAAGGCAAAGTTAACCTCGGCGGGATTTGAACTCAGATCATAAAGGGACGTAATTCTATGCTTCAAAGCATGGTGTCCGACTCTCTACCGATACTGCCAAACCAGAGACTTTTAATAATGACCTTTGGTCTTCACACTCACTCAATATATATATATATTTATATATATATGGGAATGTGTGTATGTGCATGTACATGTGTATATATAGATTTATATATATGTATACATAACATGTTTTCAATTCCTACAAAAATCCCTAGGGATTTAATTGACATTGTATATATATATATATAGGTAGATCTGCTGAAATAGCGGAGATGCTGGAGAGAAGGCAGGTGGATGTGTGCTGCGTGCAAGAGGTGAGATGGAGAGGTGCCTCTGCGAGACTAGTCGTAGGCAAGCGTCTTAGCTATAAGCTATTCTGGGTAGGTAAGGATGATGGGTTAGGGGGAGTAGGCATTTTCCTGGCTGAGAAATGGATCAATAAGACAATAGAGGTAGTTCGAGTTAGTAATCGAATAATTAAGCTTAGATTAGTTGTAGGCAGGAGACTACTGACAATCATCTCGGTCTATGCTCCCCAAGCAGGCCTAGGCAAAGATGAGAAAGACTGCTTTTATGAGCAACTTTTGCAAACAACCACAATGACAGAGGACGGAGACAACGTTATGCTGGACAGCTCCAGGATGGTTACACTGGGGTACATGGTGGGGTACATGGTGGGCACGGTTACGGTTCAAGAAATGAAGAAGGAGTGAGACTTCTTGAATTTTGTGATGCGAGTACATTGACTATTTGCAACACAAACTTCCAGAAACCTGCCAATCACCTAATAACCTACAAATCTGGTGAGCACATAAGCCAGATTGACTTCCTGCTAGTTAGGCAGCGGGACAGGCAGATAGTGTCTAATACCAAGGCATACCCTGGGGAAGAATGTACCCCACAGCATAGGTTAGTTGTTAGTGATATCTCAGTAAGCAAGAGATGGGATGAGACATATAGGAAGGTGTGGAGAAGAAAGGTCTGGAAGCTAAAAGACCTTTCACTAAAATACAAATTTAGGAAAGCCCTTGAAGATGTATATGACGAAAAAGAAGACGATTTAGAGACGTATGACATAGATAATAACTGGAAGTTCTTACGTGACAACTTGCTGCAGGCTACTGATGAAACCTGTGGCTGGAGCAGAGCTCCAACCAGACAGAGAGTGACCTGGTGGTGGAACAGCACAGTAGATAAGGCTATTAGAGACAAAAGACTAGCATGGAAGGCTTGGAAAAAGGGTGGCAGTAGGGAAGAATATACAGCCACTAAGAGAGAAGCTAGACGTCAGGTGTACTTAGCACGCAGGGAGGCAGAGAGTAGGAGGTTTGCCAATGTTCTGCGACCGGAAGATCAGAGGCGTGCGGTGTTCCACATTGCAAGGCAGTGTGTCAATGCAAATCAGGATGTTGTTGGAGATAAATGTGTCCGGGATGATGCCGGTGTACTTAGTGTCACGAATGATCAGAAAAAGGAGGCCTGGAAATGTCATTATGAGAGACTGATGAATGTGGAGAACGAATGGGAGAGAGAGAAATTACCCTTGGTAGATCCGACAGAGGGACCAGCTATTGAGATTGACGAATATAGGGTCCAAGAGGCGATTAGGGAAATGAAAAATGGTAAGGCGGCCGGACAATCGGGAATAGTTGCTGAGATGCTGAAGGCATCAGGGGACGTAGGCACTAAACTGGTTGCACGCATCATCAATCAGGCTATATATGGTGGTGTCATACCCAAAGACTGGTGCAGCAGTATTCTCATAAATTGCTACAAAGGTAAAGGGGATGGTTTGGAGAGGAGCAATTATAGGGGTATAAAACTGATAGATCAGGTTATGAAAGTGGCAGAAAGGATTTTAGCACAACTAATTAGAGAAAGGGTCAAACTAGATGAGATGCAGTTTGGTTTTGTGCCTGGGAAGAGTACAACAGATGCCCTCTTCTTGGTGAGACAAATGCAAGAGAGGTTCTTAGAGAAGAATAAGCCACTATACTTAGCCTTTGTTGACCTAGAGAAGGCCTTTGATAGGGTACCCCGATCTGTCATCTGGTGGTCCCTAAGGAAGCTAGGTGTTGAGGAATGGCTTGTGAGGACAGTGCAAACTTTGTACATAGGTACTCTCAGTAAAGTCAGGGTAGGAATGGAGTTTAGTGAGGAATTCCAGATACAAGTAGGAGTACATCAGGGTTCGGTCCTCAGCCCGCTCTTGTTTATTATAGTCCTCCAAGCCATAACAGAGGAGTTTAAGACTGGCTGTCCATGGGAACTTCTCTATGCTGACGATCTGGTTCTTATAGCAGAATCAGTAGAGGAGCTAGAGAATAAATTATGGCTATGGAAACAGCAGTTGGAAGCAAGAGGACTGAGAGTGAATCTAGCTAAGACAAAAGTGTTGATGAGTAGAAAAGAGGACAAAACCCTGATTCCGTCAGGGAAATGGCCATGTTCGATATGCAGAAAAGGAACTGGCATAAATTCTATAAAATGCACACAATGCAGATCCTGGGTACACAAGAGATGTAGCGGGATAGCAGGCAAACTAACAGGTAGGGAGAAATATGTATGCAGTAGTTGTACAGGGAAATTAGACAGTAGAAGTCGCACTGATAGACACATTTTTCAAATGTAAGAGGGCGCTATAGAAGTGGTGGATAGCTTCCGGTACCTAGGAGATCAGATTAGCATGGGAGGAGGGTGTTCCGAGGCCATAGTATCTAGAATAAGGACGGGTTGGAAGAAGTTTAGGGAGCTGCTTCCTCTGTTGACGAAGAAGGGTTTCTCCCTGCGTACGAAAGGCCGGTTGTATGATGCCTGTGTGAGGAGCGCGATGCTGCATGGTAGTGAGACATGGGCAACAACTGCAGAGGATATGCGACGGCTGGAGAGAAATGAGGCAAGCATGCTCCGTTGGATGTGCAGTGTAAATGTGCGTGAACGACCCAGCATAAATATGTTGAGAGAGAGACTGTGTCTGAGAGGGATAGAATGTAGTGTACGGGAGAGGAGACTGAGGTGGTATGGACATGTGATGCGCATGGAGGATGACCGATGGGTGAAGAAGTACCAGGAAATGCCAGTTGAAGGAAGACGTGGTAGAGGTAGACCACGAAAAACATGGGCGGAGGTGGTGAGAACAGACCTCAGATCATTGAAGCTCACGGTGGAGATGACGAGGGACCGTGACGAGTGGAGAGATGCTGTGCTGAATAAGACCCGTCCCACCCTTGCAAGCAGGGAAAAGCGGACGTAAAATGATGATGATGATGATGATGATGATATATATATATATATATATATATATATATATATATATATATATATATATATATATATACCACTGGATCTAATTGACATTGTATATATATATACACACCACCTTCACCACTAATTGATTTGACCGATGTCTTTTGCCCATTGATACCAAGCATTATTTGGTTGATTTGGCAGTATCGGTAGAGGGTTGGACGCCATGCTTTCTAGCACAGTTACGTCCCTTTACAGTCTGAGTTCAAATCCTGCCGAGGTTAACTTTGCCTTCCATCCTTACGGGGTCGATAAAATAAAGTACCAGTAATGTACTGGGTAATTTGCTGGCCTTGTGCCTAAAGTAGAAACAATTATTTGGTAGGGACCAAATAATGCAGTAGGGACAAAATGAAAAAAAAACGAGGTGTCCTACACAAGTGAGAGTATAAGGAAAAAAGATGAAATCGAAAATGCAACTGGAGTCTTTTTTTTTTAAATATATTTAATTGGTTCAATTACCGTTTTCGCAGTTCTTGTGCTTTTCAAAAGTAGAATCGAGATGGAGGGTTTGTGGTTTTTCTTACATCAGATGCGAGAAATATCACAAACCCTCCATCTCAATTCTACTGCGAAACCCTCCATCTCAAGAACTGCAAAAACGGTAAAAGAACCAAATAAATATATTTAAAAAAAAAGACTCCAGCTGCATTTTCGATTTCATCTTTTTTCCTTATACTTTCACTTGTGTAGGACACCTCGTTTTTTTTCATTTTGTAAAAAAACCTCACTTTCTAATATATATATATGAAGGCGCATGGCTTAGTGGTTAGAAGAGCATTGGGCTTGCAATCGAAAGGTTTTGAGTTCAATTCTCAGACCAGGTGATGTGTTGTTTCCTTGAGCAAGACACTTTATTTCACATTGCTCCAGTTTACTCAGCTGTAGAAATGAAATGATTGGACTAGGGTCTCTATCATTCCACTGCAAAGTGGTCGTGGAGGTGCCATGGCAAAAAAGCAACCAGCCCACTCTGTAAAGTGGACATGTAGGTGCCATGAAAAAAAAAGCACCCAGCACTCACAGTAAATGAGGTTGGTGTTAGGAAGGGCATCCAGCTGTAGAAATCAAGCCAGAATCAGTTCCCGTCCTACACTTGCAAGCAGGGAAATGCGGACGTAAAATGATGATGATGATGATGATGATGATGATGATGATATATATATACTTGTGTGTGTGTCTCTATATATGTATGTTTGCATGCATGATTGAATACACTAAGCTTTAAATTTAGTAGAATCTACAACCACTGATTCCAGCTATTTGCACTATCATATATTTTAGTTTCTATTAATTCCCTGGGGAATTGGTTGACAAATGCTTTGCTTAATTGTTTTATTTATTTTTTGTTAAATTTTATACTTTCTCTTAGACTTTTTTTTAAGGAAAACATTTTTTTAAAGGGAAACATTGACCCCTAAAATACTACAGTTAAAAGAAAAACATTGACCCCTAAATTACAAAGGTGGGCCCACTTGCCATTGGGCAACCTGACAACCTGGCCAGTCCACCACTGCATACACATATATACAAGGGTCGGCTGAAAGGTTCGTAGACTGACCAAGATAATCTCATGGAATGACCAAATGAGGTTTATTTTTCAACATAGTCCCAGGAAAGAAACAATGCAGTTATTAATAAGAAGATTTGAAATTAATGCAGGCAAGATTTCACAGTCTAGCATCAATCCTTCATAGTCAGCCCATGAACTTTTTAGCTGACCCTCGTACATGAACATATAGAAAGAGGATTTCGACTTACAATACAACACATCATCTATTTTTCATGCTGACATGGGTTGGATGAGGAATCATGGATGTAAAGGGAAAGAGTTAGATAGTGAGGGAGTAGGTTAGATAAAAAAATAACAAAGGAAATTCTAGTTATTCTGTTGTCTGGGACCATGATGTGGCATGCATCTGGGATTCTGCATGTCAGTGAACATTCTCCCGCATTGTCCCGGCATGTATCATTCTGATTAGCAATGATGATGGTCCGTTTATTTACAATGCATAAACATATACAAAAAAAAATTTAGACATAAAACGCAACACTTTAATGTGTCATTCAGATTAGATTAAGTGTTATAGATTGTCATATTTATAATGTATGTTGGAACTTGTCTGCAGAGATGATAGCACTTCACCATTCTATTTGTTAGTTATGGCACAACTGAGTAGGAAGAGGATTAGCTTTGATGAAATGTACTTCCAATTTATGTCAGGGCAGATTAACACTGATGTCCTTTTCCTAGTGAGACAATTACAGGCTACTGAATTTACTGGATGGGGATAGAATGGGATGGGATGGGATGGGATGGGGTGGGATAGAATGGGATGGGATGGGGTGGGATGGGATGGGAAGGGGTGGGATGGGGTGGGATGGGATAGAATGGGATGGGATAGAATGGGATGGGATAGAATGGGATGGGATGGGGTGGGATGGGATAGAATGGGATGGGATAGAATGGGATGGGATGGGGTGGGATGGGATAGAATGGGATGGGATAGAATGAGATGGGGTGGGATGGGATAGAATGGGATGGGATGGGATGGCATGGGATGGGATGGGATGGGATGGGATGGGATGGGATGGGATGGGATGGGATGGGATGGGGTGGGATGGAATGGGATGGTTGGATGGGATGGGATGGGAGTGGATGAGATGGGATGGTATAGAATGGGATGAGATGGGATTGGATGAATGGGATGGGATAGAATGGGATGGTATGGGGTGGGATGGGATGGGATGTGATTTGATGGGATGGGATGGGACGGGATGGGATGGGATGGGATAGAATGGGGAGGGATGTGGTGGGATGGGATAGAATGGGATGGGATGGGATGGTTGGATGGGATGGGATGGAGTGGATGAGATGGGATGGGATAGAATGGGATGGTATGGGGTGGGATGGGATGGGATTGGATGTGATTTGATGGGATGGGATGGGATGGGACGGGATGGGATGGGATGGGATAGAATGGGATGGGATGGGATGCGATAGAATGGGGTGGGATGTGGTGGGATGGGATAGAATGGGATGGGATGGGATGGGATGGGATGGAATGGGATGAAATGGGCTTCCCTTCCCATCCCACCCCATCCCATCCAATTCTATCCCAACCATCCCATCCCATCCCATCACATCCCATCCCATGCCATCCCATCCCATCCAATTCTATCCCATCCCATCCCATCCCATCCCATCTCATCCCATCCCATCCCCCCATCCCATTCCATCCCATTCTATTCTATCTCATCCCATCCCATCCCATCCCACCCTATCCCATCCTATCCCATCCCATACTATCCCATCCAATCCCATCCCATCCCATCCCACCCTATCCCATCCCATCCCACCCTATCCCATCCCATCCCATCCCACCCTATCCCATCCCATCCCATCCCATCCCATCCCATCCCACCCCATCCCATCCCATCCCATCCCACCCTATCCCATCCCATCCCACCCTATCCCATCCCATCCCATCCCACCCTATCCCATCCCATCCCATCCCACCCTATCCCATCCCATCCCATCCCACCCTATCCCATCCCATCCCATCCCACCCTATCCCATCCCATCCCATCCCACCCTATCCCATCCCATCCCACCCTATCCCATCCCATCCCATCCCACCCTATCCCATCCCATCCCATCCCATCCCATCCCATCCCACCCCATCCCATCCCATCCCATCCCACCCTATCCCATCCCATCCCATCCCACCCTATCCCATCCCATCCCATCCCACCCTATCCCATCCCATCCCATCCCACCCTATCCCATCCCATCCCATCCCACCCTATCCCATCCCATCCCATCCCACCCTATCCCATCCCATCCCATCCCACCCTATCCCATCCCATCCCACCCTATCCCATCCCATCCCATCCCACCCTATCCCATCCCATCCCATCCCATCCCATCCCATCCCACCCCATCCCATCCCATCCCATCCCACCCTATCCCATCCCATCCCATCCCACCCTATCCCATCCCATCCCATCCCACCCTATCCCATCCCATCCCATCCCACCCTATCCCATCCCATCCCATCCCATCCCATCCCATCCCACCCCATCCCATCCCATCCCACCCTATCCCATCCCATCCCATCCCATCCCACCCTATCCCATCCCATCCCATCCCACCCTATCCCATCCCATCCCATCCCACCCTATCCCATCCCATCCCATCCCACCCTATCCCATCCCATCCCATCCCACCCTATCCCATCCCATCCCATCCCACCCTATCCCATCCCATCCCATCCCACCCTATCCCATCCCATCCCATCCCATCCCATCCCATCCCACCCCATCCCATCCCATCCCACCCTATCCCATCCCATCCCATCCCATCCCACCCCATCCCATCCCATCCCATCCCACCCTATCCCATCCCATCCCACCCTATCCCATCCCATCCCATCCCACCCTATCCCATCCCATCCCATCCCACCCTATCCCATCCCATCCCATCCCATCCCATCCCATCCCACCCCATCCCATCCCATCCCACCCTATCCCATCCCATCCCATCCCATCCCACCCTATCCCATCCCATCCCATCCCATCCCATCCCATCCCATCCCACCCCATCCCATCCCATCCCATCCCATCCCATCCCACCCCATCCCATCCCATCCCACCCTATCCCATCCCATCCCATCCCATCCCACCCTATCCCATCCCATCCCATCCCATCCCATCCCACCCTATCCCATCCCATCCCATCCCATCCCACCCTATCCCATCCCATCCCATCCCATCCCATCCCACCCCATCCCATCCCATCCCACCCTATCCCATCCCATCCCATCCAATCCCATTCCATTCTATCCCATCCCATTCTATTCCATTCTAATCCATTCTATTCTATTCCATCCTATTCTATTCCATCCCATCCCCTTCTATTCCATCCCATTCTATTTCATCATATTCTATTCCATTCTAATCCATTCCATTATATTCCATTCACTCTAAATTCTTCCCTGTACTCCACCATTCATCTACACATCTATCCAACACCTTTTAATGTCAGTCAGAGTGTATTTCTGGCAACAAGCTAACATGGAGTTTCTCTCTACACACAAAACAATCCCAACATTCCAACAAGGAAGTACTTCTATTATTGTCTTTCAAGATATTATCTTACTAGCAAAATCAATATATTTAGGTGTCATATTAATAAATATATTTCTTAGATATAAAGTACACATGATTCCTTATATACATCAAGTGCACATCTCAATTTAAGGAAAGTTCTTTCAGTCTTTTACACTGAATTCCATTGTTTCAATTTTTTACTATGGGGTATAACAACAACAAATGTCTTAAGGCCGTGTCTCCTTATATAGCAGGAGTCAGCCCTGAAAGTTATATGACAGGCTTAATTATACTGACCATGGGATCATTTTTCAATCAATGGTTTAGGGCTGAATGGCCTTTTGGGTGTTAACTCATTAACTCTTTTGAGTAATGTCATTAGCATTAGGAAGGGCATCCAGCTGTAGAAACCAAGTCAAAATACAGATCCATATGAATAAGATGTAATCTCTGGACCTGACTTGTCTCGTCTGTCTAACCCTTGCAATCGTGAAAAAAATAGATGTTAAATGTTCATGAGGATAATGAGGATGATGATACCAAACCACCTGTAACTGACCCTGTTTTAAGATACAAAATCGTTTATTTTAAAGTATATATCATCATCATCATTGTTTTTACATCTGCTTTTCCATGCTTGCATGTATTGGACGGGTGCTTCTCAGCACAGTATGTCACCACTTGTCGGATCCCTTCATCATCTCCTCTGCCAGTCTTAGTGATTTGATGTCACCTCTCACAAGCTTTGCCCAGGGATTTCTTGGTCATCCTCTATTGTATTTTCCTTCCACTGGGATTTCCTGGCATTTCTTCACCCCTTGGATATTGTCCATGTGCATCACATGTCCATAGCAACATAGTCTTCTCTCCTGCACACCACCTCAGATTCCTCTTAAAACCAGCTTCTCATTTATCTAAAAACCTTTCATCATAGTTTTATGAAAGAACTTGCATTAAGTTTTGTTCCACACACCAACTAAATAATATCAAAGTTAATTATAATAATAAATCCCTCCAAATTCTTAATTATTTTCAAAATTATTCTAAAAAACATAAGCATTGTCTTTTATTAAAAATATGGTAACAAAAGTGTTAAATTGCCTCTAAGAACATGCAAGCATATAGTATACATATTCTAAACTCGATGTATGCATTATGTATGTGTGTATGGACCCATAACTTCTGTTGTATGGGCATCAAGATATGATGTTTCTTGGGCACTTTAAATCTGGTAGAACCCATCTTCTCTCCAGGTCTGAACACAACCAATTTCATCCAGAGAAGGCGAGAGAGAGTGATAAAGAGGATGTGAGAAGAGACAGAGAAGATAAATCAACCCCAGTACTGGAGTGGTATTTTTATATTGACCTTGAATGGTAGAAAGGCAAAGTTGACCTCAGCGAGGTTTGAACTAAAAAAACAGAGAACCAGAACAAATGCTGAAAAGCATTCTAGATAATGTTCCAATGACTCCGCCAAATCATCACCTTTCTAAACCAGGTCCACACAGTTTTTACAATGAAGTATTCAGTATATATATTAAACATTTAGTGCAATAAAAGTTGCTACTTCTGTAAGGAGTACACTACTTACATATCAATTTTATATTTATATATAAATATTTTCTATTAGACAACTGTTGCATATAGGTGGTTTATTTGGCAGCTGTTAGAACATTGGATACTTGTTCCAGTTCTTGGAGTTCAAATCTCAATGGGTTGATTTTTATTTACCATTCTTTCAAGGTTCAAAAAGAAAGTACCAGTGCAGCTCTCTGTCTCTTTCTCTTTCTTCTTCTAGCTGTCACATCTTGTGTGTTCCACTGCAACAAGGAAAAGAGAGTTAAGAGTGTGCCTGCAACTAAAACTCTCAACAAAAGCAGGGTACACACTACTAAGTCATACTCAATTGCAAATGATGACTATAGTTATTTTGTATTCTTTATGTAGCAGGGTTGGTAGTGTATTGTTCAAATCATTATTTAAATTGAGGTAGTATAGCAGTCTACCTAGTTGGAGAATATCAGTCATGGTGAAGCCCAGAGAAGAATGGGCTCTACCAGTCTGATCTGTTTCTAATTTGCTTTTCATAATTCATTCCATTAAATATATAATTTTAATGACGTGAGGTATATTAAAGATCTATCTGATAAAGAACACATTTAAATGAATCATAATATTTACAAAAAATTATCAATGACTAAATATTTTTATCTCAACTAATCTTATCTGTTTTATTAATTTATCTATCTATTGATTTTAATATTAATGATTATTGATATTCTTTGAAATGATATTGGGAACTGTGGTTTCAATTTGGAATGGTTACATTCTTTTCTCAAAGGTCAATCTCCTTTGATGAAGGTAGGAATCTTATCAAGTCATGTGACTTAAGGTTCAATTTTGGTACCTGTATTATCTGTCCCTAATACAAATGATCATCAAGTTGGAGTTTATCCAAGTTTCATCATCATCATCATTTAACGTCTGCTTTCCTTGTTAGCAAGAGTTGGACAGGTTTTCACAGACCAAGTCAATACTAAAGCAGGGCTATTGACCTCCCTGATTAGCTGGGGGCTTATATCTCACATACATACGATCCCATACTCAACTGAGTGTATTTTATCATGACACTAACATTGGGGAGGTTGTTATATTTTTGATACAGCTAAAGGGTCTTCTTGACCCTTTGCTTGGCAGGTTTTCTATGGTTGGATACCCTTTCTCTTATTGGCGATAAATGACTAAGAGTATATGACTGTCTTGGATGGGACACCAGTCCATCACAGGCTTAGCCCTCAACTGTTGCTGCTGTTGGTACTATTTTTCAGTTGAGTCAACTGGATCAACATATGAAGTATTTTGTTTAAGAACACAACATGACACCTAGTCAAGTAATGAAAACCATGACATTGGGATTGTGAGTCCAACAACTTAGCCACTAAGTCTTACAACTGCACAAAATATACAACACTTTATTGGTGTTTTGTGCTTATGTAGACATGTTTGTTATTTTAAACTCTCTTTAGATCAGAGTGATATATCAGGTGACCAACTGTCATTGTAACACATTGCAATCACATATCCTTAACCCCTTCATGACCATATTTCTTATGAAATACACTGTTTTTGAATTAACTAATAACAAATTTGAAAGGATTTACAAAAATTAGCAATTATTTCAATAGTATTTATAAGATGATTTAACAAAAGGTTTTTATATCAAGTTATATTGGACATTTTTTATTTCAATAAGAATCCTTTAAAATGAGTGGTTTTGTTTCATACAACCAGAGACAGTTTTTAAGTGGGTTGGCATCAAAAGGGTTAAGCTAAACAAATCCTAAAACAAAGGACTCATTAGTCTTGCCGAGGGTAAACAACTTCTCTGGAGTTGGTGTAAAATATACCTTGTACAATCTGTAAAGTGGTTGGTGTTAGGACAAGTATGGAACCATAGAAATCATGCCAAGACTGGAATGTATGAGCAAGCTGGGGTTTACCAGCCCATCGAAAAGGGCAGTAACTTTGAATAGGATCTGACTTGGACTGCAACAACCCATCCAACCAATGCCAGTATGGGAAGCAGACTTAAAATGATGATGATATTGATGATGCTAATGATTATGATGATGGTGGTGGCAATGATGATGATAGTGCTGCTGCAGTTACTGAAGATGATGGAGACAATGATATGGTGATATGATGATGATGGTGATGAGGATGATGGTGATGATGATGATGATGGTGATGATGATGATGATGGTGAGGATGATGATGTCAATGATGATCATGACAATGATGATGATGAAGAGAATGATAATGATGATAATGATGAAGTTACTGATGATAATGTTTACAATGACAACAATGATGATGATGATAATGATGATGAAGCTATAATATCTGATAAGTCTTTATTAAATTCTCACAAGAATATTTTACTTATTCTGATGAAAGCAAAACAAGAACAACAGCAACAAAACAAAATAAAAACAAAACAAAACAAAACTGCAACCTTTTGATGATACTGTAAAGTAAGTTGTCCATTTGAACTCAAGTCATCAAAGTTGATGTCCATATCAAATAGATCTGTTACTGTAGCTGTCTCTGAGTTATCTCTTGAGTAGTTATCATACTGGGAAATCCATATTCATGCCTTGGGTGGTACCTACGAACTGAGTAATTGTGTAATTCTTTATTTGGTTGCATCAGTAGGAACAATATCAATAAATCATTTAGTTGTAGATGCTGTAAAATATCATATATTCCTTCCATTGAGTTGTAAGAGTGTCAAAGAAGGGTTGCTATAGAAAATTTCACCATCAATATTGATCTGAGAATAACATTTAATATTCTGATGGTGAATACAATTTCTCTCATTTTAAACTATTTCTTAATATTAATGTTATCATCTCTGTACAGTGAACATAATATCAGTTTCATACAACAGAACAGATAGATGCATAGGAAGCTACTTCTAAACATCAAGATACTGCACTGCCCTTCCTGTTGATCTCCAGCTGTCTACTTTGATTGATGTAGTCAAACATCACACCAAACAACTTATTCTCTGACTTCAACTTCTTAGCTCTAAGAATCAATCACCTCACTGAACATCCTTTCATAGAAATTCAACTCTATTCTATTGTATCTTCATCATGGAACTAATGCCTGGCCTTTGCAACTTCAACCTATTCTACCAGTTTATAAATATGGCTCATCCATTTATTAACCCTTTTGTTACCATATTTCTAATGAAAGACACAGCCTAGGGTTTTCAAATAATTTAGAAAATAATCAAGAATTTGGAGGGATTGAGTAATACAAATAATCTCTTTATTAAGCTGACACTATATAGTTTAATAAAGGTTCTTACATAAAATTATGACAAAAGGCTTTTAGATAAATACAACCATTTTAAAACACATAGGTTAGTATCATTAAACCAGTGGCAGTTTCAAGCAGTTTTGAATCAAAAATGTTAATGCAGTCATTTATCAAATTCCTCTATTTAATTAATTATCATCGATATTGGAAAGCTTTCCATGGCTGCTTTCTGCAAGCAGGCTATCATACTTAACCCTTTGGATACCAACCTGTTTGTTTTAAAGTGTTCATATTTATATTCAAATCTTCCGACAGCTAATTAATAGTTTTTTATTTTGGCACAAGGGCAACATTTTGAGAGAATGGAAAACTCAATAATATTAACCTTAGTATATGATGGGCACTTCGTTTTATAAATCCTGGAAGGATGAAAGACAAATTTGACATTGGGACGATTTGAATTCAGAACGTAAAGAGCCTGGACAAATACATTAAAGCATTATATTTGATACTCTAGGGCGGTGGATTGGCAGTATCGGTAGAGAGTCGGACACCATGCTTTGAAGTTACGTCCCTTTATGATCTGAGTTCAAATCCCGCCGAGGTTAACTTTGCCTTTCATCCTTACGGGATCGATAAAATAAAGTACCAGTAATGTACTGGGTAATTGCTGGCCTTGTGCCTAAAATAGAAACAATTATATTTGATACTCTAATGGTACTGCTACTTCAGCTTAATGAAAACGATAGTTATTTTTAACAATTTTCAATGGCTGGATGTCCTTCCTAATGCCAACTACATTATAGCAGGTAATGCAAGCTTACTACCACTACCAATTTACAGGATGGACTTGGTGTTTTTCATCAGGGCCCCAGAATGACCACCTAGCAAGGTGGATTGAGCGTTTAATTTAATACAAACACTTTACATGGTGAACATGGTGGTTTTTCTCATGTCACCAGTACAGCCACTTTACAGAGTGAACAGGGTGCTATTTTGTTGTGGCACCAGAACAACCACTTTATAGGGTGGACTGGGTGCTTTTTTGTCATGGCATCAGCACTGTGGGACAGCAGGATGGAGTGTCCAATTTCCCATGCAGGTAAAGAGTATCAGGGGTGTGGAAGGCAGGGTTATCATCCTCATCATCACCGTTTTATGTCTGTTCTTCCACGCCAGCATGGGTTAGACGGGTTGTCCTGTTGTGGGCAGTAGCCAGTTGGCTGACCATGTCTTGCTCATATGGGAACTGATTCTGGCTTGATTTCTACAGCTGGATGCCCTTCCTAACACCAACCTCATTTACGGGGAGTGCTGGGTGCTTTTTTTTCCGTGGCACCTCCACGACCACTTTGCAGTGGGAGGGGGTGGGGGCATATTGTCTATATGCTTCAGCTTCAGCTTGTACCCGTGGGGGTCGGGTCTTATGTATTACTGCATGATGCCAGAGGTATACATTTTGTTTTGGATCTCATTAGTTCTTATGACAAGTTTTCAGTTGATTTGATTAACATGCAATTATCTGAGCATTCCACAAAGATGTGTACTTTTAATGTAGTTCTCAGGGAGATTCAGTGTGACACAGGATGTGACAAAGTTAGCACTCTGAATTGCAACTCATTTTTGCTGAGTGTAATGAAGGAATATGAAATAAATTGTCTTGCTCAAGAACACAATGTGCCACTGGGAACCAAACTCATGACCTTATCATAAGCCAAATGCATTAACTCCTAAGCCATGTGCCTTCAAACATATTCTCTGTCTCTCTCTCTGACTCTCTCTCCCTCTCTCTCTCTCTCTCTCTCTCTCTCTCTCTCTCTCTCTCTCTCTCTCTCACTCACACATATATGCATACATGGTCCCGTAACTCCCGAGGGAGTCATAGGGGTGGCGTATTAATATACACGCACACACAAATATAGTATAGGTAAAGACTGAAGGTATCCATTTACATGCATTGTGTTGAAGTGAATAACTATGTGTCTACTCTGGGAGTTTATTTAACATTACCTATTGAGTACACTGAGATACAACCGGTACTACCAGTGAAACTCATGTTAGTTCCGTCAACTTATTATATATATATATATATATTATATATATATATATATATATATATATATATATATATATATATATATATATATATATATATATATATATACATGCTTTAACACATGGTAATTAATCATACACCTTTCATATGTTTCAAAAGTTTTTTCCAGTTAAGGTGGAAAATTCCATTATCAGAGCTTGCGCACTTGTCCTGTACCATCTAATCATCATCATATGTGTGTGATGTGTGTGTGTATGAGTGTGTGCACGCACGGGTGTGTACGTGTGTGTGTGTGTGTTGTAGAGAGCATTCTAATTGCTTCTAATGGTTGTTTCTCCAAGACTAAAGCAATATTTTCAGAAGGGACTAGAACAATAACAACACCAATAAGACACAACATCATATGTTGGAAGTTGCAACATTTATATAATTGACCACATTAGTTTTGTTCAGTGTAGATAGGAAGAGTTTCCACTCAAATTATTACAAATGGAAGCCATTGTCTTGTCTTGAAAACAAATCCTCAAAGTTTTCTTCATCTTCAAGACTTTCAGAAGATTTCCCTGCTCCTTCACCAGCCAGAACATTTTAGTTTTATTTTAAGAGATTTCAGTAAACCCAATTAACAAATGTCAACATTGGAAGCAATTCACTTGTACTTTAGACTAAAGTTAAGTACTGAACAAATACACTGGCTTCAACAAATACATTCTCTATAAACTGAACAATAATATTGTTTTCAGTAATTTCTGGGAGAATGATGTATAAATGTTAGTTCCTGTGAACATATCAGAGTATATATCTAAATTGTGAAACTGTTGTCTATATATATATATATAAAGAATTAGTATATCTACCAACATATATATACAGATGTATAGCTATGCAAGCAAATATATAGGTTTTGTCTTTGTAACGTTGTGGTTCAATGCAAGGGGATGCAGAACAATTATATGAAAAATGTAAAATAAGAAAATTATAGTAATTAGTTTACTTATTTAAATTTCACTCCAACTAATTAGTTTCTGAAAGGGAATATACATGTAGAACATGGAGAAACCTTTTCGTCATTAGGGAGTCATTCTCAGCTAAGATACCTGGCAATGCGTGGACACAGGGAACTTATACAAAAATATATTCAGTGGATGGAAGAGAGCAAGCGGGGACTAAATTCCAGGACACTGAAAAAATCACTGCCTTCTTGTTCAGTGGCAAATTCAAAAGAATCAATCACGTGACATCGAGGTTAATCAGTGAGGAGTGGGGTGTTAAAAAGACAGTAGCCAAGCTGTTACTATGAACTATAGTAGTAATTTTGGCAAATTTTTGCTCAACAAAATAATTTGGAGATAATTATAAAGAATTAGTATACCTACCAACATATATATACAGAGCTACCAACATATATATACTTAGCTGAGAATGACTCCCTGATGACGAAAAGGTTTCTCCATGTTCTACATGTATATTCCCTTTCAGAAACTAGTTGGAGTGAAATTTAAGTAAGTAAGCTAATTACTATAATTTCCTTATTTTACGTTTTTCATATATATATATATACATATATATATATATATGTGAGGACAAGCTGAAGTATACATCCAGTGAAGCCCCCAGCTGACACTGTAAAGTGGTTGAGATGGTGACACAACAAAAATAACCCCAGCCCATATTGTAAAGTGGTCGTGATGGCAACATGACAAAAAGTGCCCTGCGAAAACTGTAATGTAGTTGTGTAGGTGTCACGACAAAAAGAACTCAGTCCACACTGCAAACTGTAGGAGAGAGTGATAGACTGTGCAATTGTGCATAGGTCAGAGGGCAGGGCAGTATTTCGGCTGCACTCCGCGGACAATGGCTAGTGACACCAGCTGCAATAGCCACACCACCTCATGGGGCTCCTTCCTCAGATGGGCTGCTGATGTCCCGATTTCACGGAGGAGCTCGTCTGTACGGGATGTGAAGATGGCTGAGGTCTCGACAGTGACTGGTGAAAAGAGGAAATGGCCAGACAATCCCTGGTATTTGTTTGTCTTCCTCTCCTCTGCATTGCGGGCCGAAACAGCTAAGTTGGAGATGGAGAGCATATCACAGCATGCTGTGTCCCAAATGAGGGATTTACCTCCTTTAAATAGGAAGATGGTAATTCAGTCAGAGTGCTTGCCGTCTCAGCAGTCAAGGCCTGCTGGTTCCAGTTGTGATGGAAATCTGGCTGCATCCAGTCTCCTTCTCAATGTCATTGAGAGCAGCATATCGAGGGAACTGGCCTATGTTCTGCTAACATGATTGTGGGTGCAGGCCAAACTCATCAAAGACAGCCCCACATCAGCATTTGTGTGGCTCTCACACGTGGAGGCCAAGACTTTAGGCCAATCTAATGGGAGTACACTCGTCATCAAGAAGGGTACTGGTGATGAGGAGGGCACCAAATTGAGCCACACACCACTGTTTGGCTGCAAATCGAATCAGAGAGAGGACAGGCGGTGTTGGTTAAGCCAAACTCGATCCACCTGAAGGGAGACCATTATTGTCAAGCAGTTATGGCCCTTTACCTTCTGAGTTAAAATACCGCCGAGGTTAGCTTTGCCTTTCATCCTTATTGGATCAATAAAATAAAGTACCAGTAATGTACTAGGGTAGATTTAATCAATTTTCCTCTCCCAATAATTGTTAGCCTTGTGCCTAAATCAGAAACCATTATTGTCAAGCAGTAATAGGGAAGATGAAGAAGCCAGCCAGCATTCTAATGATCTGGCTCAAGTGATACAATGAGAGATTGTGAACCAAGAACTTTTGGTATCTGAAGTACACAAGATGTTTTTATTCCACGTCTGTCTGAAGCATTAGATAGATACAAAATCAGCGACTGAATTGCACTTGATCTTTTAATGACTGCAGCAGAAGCTTTCAAATGTTATAATAAAAGCTTAAATGTTAATCGTACTTTGTTACAATATCAACAAAGAAACAAGAAACAAAAGCAAGTAGAAATTAAATGAAAATTTGATCTAGCAGACTGAAAAGTTTTAGTATTACACTAAGATGGCAAGCTATTTCCAATTTTATGTAGCATGGAAAAGGTTCATAAACAAGCAATAATTGTTACATTTCATGGCAAAGAATAATTATTAGATATACCTGAAATGTCAACATTTACAGGATCACTTTTTCCAGCCTCTGGGGTTCAAGACGTTCAGTGGAGTTGGGCCACTGCCAGCAAAGTTCTTGTCTTCACTGGTGGCTCAACTTATTGAGGTGTCAGGTGATGCCTGTGAGGGTGCCTGGCTATTTCAGCACCTTAGTTTCACTATCACACTTGGGAATGGTGCAAGCGTGTTGGCTTGCCTGACTGAAAGTGTGCAGTTAACCCCTAAGGTGTGAAATGCGGCCGATTATCACACTTGGTGGTGAATTGCCTCCCCCCTTTTTTTCCTTCTTTTTTTTCTTTCCTTTATAATTTTTGTTCAATGAATTCATATTATTATGAATTTATATTATTGTATTATAAACAATTTACGCACTGTATGGCAAACTCTCCATTGGTTATTGTGACAGGTGGGTACAAAGGAAACAATACTGTTTGAAAAAAGTCCCTTGGTGTCTGTCACATCAACCACTGCCAGTGGTCCACCCTAGCTGAGGACCATGATGCCTGGCATCTCACCATCAACCATGCTGTCTTCTTCGAAAACACCTGCAGGCCACCCTCAAGGACAAAAGGCACAG
Source organism: Eledone cirrhosa (assembly GCA_964016885.1). Lineage (NCBI taxonomy): Eukaryota > Metazoa > Mollusca > Cephalopoda > Octopoda > Eledonidae > Eledone > Eledone cirrhosa. The sequence continues at coordinate 146,575,484 of OZ024742.1, read as the reverse complement.
GAGGAAGAACCACATCACCAAGTAATCAAACCCTGACCAGACTTTCAGCCGTAGTTGCTGTAGCTGTGCCTACCTGTCCCACATTGGCCTGGACAGCCACAAGCGTGCCTGCAGTCAACGTGGACCACCCCCTTCATAATCAACAATTGTGAAACCAAGCCGTGATGGAGTGTTGATGTGTATATATGTGTATTGTGGAAATGTTGATGTGTGTATATGTATATTGTGGAAATGTTGATGTGTATATGTGTATATTGTGGAAATGTATATTGTGTATATAAGTATATTGTGGAAATATTGATATGTATATATGTATGTTGTGGAAATATTGATGTGCATATATGTATATTGTGGAAATGTTGATATGTATATATATGTATATTGTGGAAATGTTGATGTGTATATATGTATGTTGTGGAAATGTTGATGTGTATATATGTATGTTGTGGAAATGTTGATGTGTATATATGTATATTGTGGAAATATTGATATGTATATATGTATGTTGTGGAAATATTGATGTGCATATATGTATATTGTGGAAATGTTGATATGTATATATATGTATATTGTGGAAATGTTGATGTGTATATATGTATGTTGTGGAAATGTTGATGTGTATATATGTATGTTGTGGAAATGTTGATATGTATATATATGTATATTGTGGAAATGTTGATGTGTATATATGTATGTTGTGGAAATGTTGATGTGCATATAAGTATATTGTGGAAATGTTGATGTGTATATAAATGTATGTTGTGGAAATGATGTGCATATATGTATATTATGGAAATGTTGATGTGTATATATGTATATTGTGGAAATGTTGATGTGTATATATGTATGTTGTAGAAATGTTGATGTGTATATATGTATATTGTGGAAATGTTGATGTGTATATATGTATATTGTGGAAATGTTGATGTGTATATATGTATATTGTGGAAATGTTGATGTGTATATATGTATGTTGTGGAAATGTTGATGTGTATATACGTATATTGTGGAAATGTTGATGTGTATATATGTTAGTTGTGGAAATGTTGATGTGTATATATGTATGTTGTGGAAATGTTGATGTGTGTATATGTATGTTGTGGAAATGTTGATATGTATATATGTTAGTTGTGGAAATGTTGATGTGCATATATGTATATTGTGGAAATGTTGATGTGTATATATGTATGTTGTGGAAATGTTGATATGTATATATATATGTATGTTGTGGAAATGATGTGCATATATGTATATTATGGAAATGTTGATGTGTATATATGTATATTGTGGAAATGTTGATGTGTATATATGTATATTGTAGAAACGTTGATGTGTATATATGTATATTATGAAAATGTTGATGTGTATACATGTATGTTGTGGAAATGTTGATGTGTATATATGTATGCTGTGGAAATATTGATGTGCATATATGTATATTGTGGAAATGTTGATGTGTATATATGTATGTTGTGGAAATGTTGATGTGTATATATGTTAGTTGTGGAAATGTTGATGTGTATATATGTATGTTGTGGAAATGTTGATGTGTGTATATGTATGTTGTGGAAATGTTGATATGTATATATGTATGTTGTGGAAATGTTGATATGTATATATGTTAGTTGTGGAAATGTTGATGTGCATATATGTATATTGTGGAAATGTTGATGTGTATATATGTATATTGTGCAAATGTTTATGTGTATATATGTTGTGGAAATGTTGATATGTATATATATGTATGTTGTGGAAATGATGTGCATATATGTATATTGTGGAAATGTTGATATGTATATATATATGTATATTGTGGAAATGTTGATGTGTATATATGTATGTTGTGGAAATGTTGATGTGTATATATGTATGTTGTGGAAATGTTGATGTGCATATAAGTATATTGTGGAAATGTTGATGTGTATATATATGTATGTTGTGGAAATGATGTGCATATATGTATGTTGTGGAAATGATGTGCATGTATGTATATTATGGAAATGTTGATGTGTATATATGTATATTGTGGAAATGTTGATGTGTATATATGTATGTTGTGGAAATGTTGATGTGTATATATGTATATTGTGGAAATGTTGATGTGTATATATGTATATTGTGGAAATGTTGATGTGTATATATGTATATTGTGGAAATGTTGATGTGTATATATGTATGTTGTGGAAATATTGATGTGTATATATGTATATTGTGGAAATGTTGATGTGTATATATGTATATTGTGGAAATGTTGATGTGTATATATGTATGTTGTGGAAATGTTGATGTGTATATATGTATATTGTGGAAATGTTAATGTGTATATATGTATATTGTGGAAATGTTGATGTGTATATATGTATATTGTGGAAATGTTGATGTGTATATATGTATGTTGTGGAAATATTGATGTGTATATATGTATATTGTGGAAATGTTGATGTCTATATATATGTATGTTGTGGAAATGATGTGCATATATGTATGTTGTGGAAATGTTGATGTGTATATATGTATGTTGTGGAAATGTTGATGTGTATATATGTATATTGTGGAAATGTTGATGTGTATATATATGTATGTTGTGAAAATGATGTGCATATATGTATGTTGTGGAAATGATGTGCATATATGTATATTATGGAAATGTTGATGTGTATATATGTATATTGTGGAAATGTTGATGTGTATATATGTATGTTGTGGAAATGTTGATGTGTATATATGTATATTATGGAAATGTTGATGTGTATATATGTATATTGTGGAAATGTTGATGTGTATATATGTATGTTGTGGAAATGTTGATGTGTATATATGTATATTGTGGAAATGTTGATGTGTATATATGTATATTGTGGAAATGTTGATGTGTATATATGTATATTGTGGAAATGTTGATGTGTATATATGTATGTTGTGGAAATGTTTATGTGTATATATGTTGTGGAAATGTTGATGTGTATATATATGTATGTTGTGAAAATGATGTGCATATATGTATATTGTGGAAATGTTGATGTGTATATATGTATGTTGTGGAAATATTGATGTGCATATATGTATATTGTGGAAATGTTGATATGTATATATATGTATATTGTGGAAATGTTGATGTGTATATATGTATGTTGTAGAAATGTTGATGTGTATATATGTATGTTGTGGAAATGTTGATGTGCATATAAGTATATTGTGGAAATGTTGACGTGTATATATATGTATGTTGTGGAAATGATGTGCATATATGTATGTTGTGGAAATGATGTGCATATATGTATATTATGGAAATGTTGATGTGTATATATGTATATTGTGGAAATGTTGATGTGTATATATGTATATTGTGGAAATGTTGATGTGTATATATGTATATTGTGGAAATGTTGATGTGTATATATGTATATTGTGGAAATGTTGATGTGTATATATGTATGTTGTGGAAATGTTGATGTGTATATACGTATATTGTGGAAATGTTGATGTGTATATATGTATATTGTGGAAATGTTGATGTCTATATGTATGTATGTTGTGGAAATGATGTGCATATATGTATATTATCTAAATGTTGATGTGTATATATGTATATTGTGGAAATGTTGATGTGTATATATGTATGTTGTGGAAATGTTGATGTGCATATATATGTATGTTGTGGAAATGATGCGCATATATGTATATTATCGAAATGTTGATGTGTATATATGTATATTGTGGAAATGTTGATGTGTATATATGTATATTATGAAAATGTTGATGTGTATATATGTATGTTGTGGAAATGTTGATGTGTATATATGTACGTTGTGGAAATGTTGATGTGTATATATGTATGTTGTGGAAATGTTGATGTGTGTATATGTATGTTGTGGAAATGTTGATATGTATATATGCATGTTGTGGAAATGTTGATATGTATATATGTTAGTTGTGGAAATGTTGATGTGTATATATGTATGTTGTGGAAATGTTGTGTATATATATATTTGTTGTTGAAATGAGTATATATGTATGTTGTAAAACTGCTGTTGTGTATATGTCTAAGTTATGAAAATGAAGTATATATATGTATATTATGAAAATGTTGATGTGTATATATTTATGTCGTCGAAATGTTGATGTGTATATATGTATATTGTGGAAATGTTGATGTGTATATATGTATATTATGAAAATGTTGATGTGTATATATGTATGTTGTGGAAATGTTGATGTGTATATATGTATGTTGTGGAAATATTGATGTGCATATATGTATATTGTGCAAATGTTGATGTGTATATATGTATGTTGTGGAAATGTTGATGTTTATATATGTATGTTGTGGAAATGTTGATGTGTATATATGTATGTTGTGGAAATGTTGATGTGTATATATGTATGTTGTGGAAATGTTGCTGTGTGTATATGTATGTTGTGGAAATGTTGAAATGTATATATGTATGTTGTGGAAATGTTGATATGTATATATGTTAGTTGTGGAAATGTTGATGTGTATATATGTATGTTGTGGAAATGTTGTGTATATATATATTTGTTGTTGAAATGAGTATATATGTATGTTGTAAAACTGCTGTTGTGTATATGTCTAAGTTATGAAAATGAAGTATATATATGTATATTATGAAAATGTTGATGTGTATATATTTATGTTGTGGAAATGTTGATGTGTATATATGTATATTGTGGAAATGTTGATGTGTATATATGTATATTATGAAAATGTTGATGTGTATATATGTATGTTGTGGAAATGTTGATGTGTATATATGTATGTTGTGGAAATATTGATGTGCATATATGTATATTGTGGAAATGTTGATGTGTATATATGTATGTTGTGGAAATGTTGATGTTTATATATGTATGTTGTGGAAATGTTGATGTGTATATATGTATGTTGTGGAAATGTTGATGTGTATATATGTATGTTGTGGAAATGTTGATGTGTGTATATGTATGTTGTGGAAATGTTGATATGTATATATGTATGTTGTGGAAATGTTGATACGTATATATGTTAGTTGTGGAAATGTTGATGTGTATATATGTATGTTGTGGAAATGTTGTGTATATATATATTTGTTGTTGAAATGAGTATATATGTATGTTGTAAAACTGCTGTTGTGTATATGTCTAAGTTATGAAAATGAAGTATATATATGTATATTATGAAAATGTTGATGTGTATATATTTATGTTGTGGAAATGTTGATGTGTATATATGTATATTATGAAAATGTTGATGTGTATATATGTATGTTGTGGAAATGTTGATGTGTATATATGTATGTTGTGGAAATGTTGATATGTATATATGTATGTTGTGGAAATGTTGATGTGTATATATGTATGTTGTGGAAATGTTGATATGTATATATGTATGTTGTGGAAATGTTGATGTGTATATATGTATGTTGTGGAAATGTTGAAGTGTATATATGTATGTTGTGGAAATGTTGATGTGTATATATGTATATTATGAAAATGTTGATGTGTATATATGCATATTGTGGAAATGTTGATGTGTATATATGTATGTTGTGGAAATGTTGATGTGTATATATGTATGTTATGAAAATATTGATGTGTATACATATATGTTAAGGAAATATTGTGTATATACATATGTTGTGTATATATGTATGTTATGAAAATGTTTATATGTATATATGTATGTTATGAAAATATTTATATGTATATATGTATGTTGCCAAATGTTGGTTTATGTATATGTATGTTGTGGAAATGTTGCTATGTGTATATGTATGTTGCGGAAATGTTGTGTATATAAATTGCAGAAATTTGTATACATGAAAGTTGCAGAAATTGTTATGTATCTATATCATGTTGTGCAAAGATTATATATATTTGTAATTTTTGAAAAAGTGTATGTATGAAAGTCGAGAAAATGTTTTGTATGTATGTAGTTGAATAAATGTATATGCAATTTGAGGAAATGTGTGCATTTAATTATTGAAAGTTTCTGTATATATATATATGTTAGTTCTTTGCTTTCATCAAGACTTTTGGAATATTTCCCCCTCACGAAACATTTTAGTTTTATTTTAAGAGATTTCAGTAAACCCAATTACCTAATGTCAACATTGGAAGCAATTCACTTGTACTTCAGACTAAAGTTAAGTACTGAACAAATACATTGGCTTCAACAAATACATTCTCTATAAACTGAACAATAATATTGTTTTCAGTAATTGCTGGGAGAAAGATGTTGTATAAATGTTAGTTCCTGTGAACATATCAGGGTACATATCTAAATTGTGAAACTGTTGTCTATACACACGCACATATATACATGTATATTTATATCAGGTGTGAAACTGCTATTCTGAATTGTTGTGTCTATATATGCAAAGTGTGAAACTGTTGGTATGTATATATGTAAATTGTGAAACTTGTGTAATTATGTAAATTGTGAAACTGTTGTGTATATATATATAAGTTGTGGAAATGTGTATATATATATATATATGGTTGGTGTTGGGAAGGGCACCCAGCTGTAGAAAACCCGCCAGACGTGTAGGTGTCACGACAAAAAAACACACAGTCCACGCTGTAATGTGGCCGTGTAGGTAACATGGTAAAACCTCCCAGTCCACACTGTAAATGTGGTTGGTGTTAGGAAGGGGATCCAGCCGTAGAAAACCCGCCAGACAGTCCTATACGAGCAGGACAACCAATCTTGCCTCAAGTGGGAAAACTCCCGTCCAAACCCATGCAAGCGTGGAAGATGGACGTTAAACGATGATGATGATGATGGTGATGATGATGATGATATATTAAAGAGTTAAACAAGATTCAATGAGTATGTCAAAGAATGAGTTTTACAGTAGATTGGAAGCACTCAACGGAAAAAATAATTTCCCAGAGTTATTAATATTAAAATACAAATATTAATAAAATAGATGTTCTTTTGATCAATTACATTTTATTATACATATTTCATATGTACAACAGTACGTCCTCATCAGACAAATTATATTTTGTCTGATGAGGACGTACTGTTGTACATCCAAAATATGTATAATAAAATGTAATTGATCAAAAGAACATCTATTTTATTAATATTTGTATTTTAATATATATATATATATATATATATATATATATAACAGGCCCCATTGGTTTCGATTTTGTCTTTGTAAAGGAAGTAAGAAAGTTTTGTTCTCTCATCACACCCAAAGAAAAGATAAAGGCAAATTATGTCAGCCACTGAACTACAATGAAAAATAATATGTTCTGTTATGTTCTGGAGTATTTGGCTACCAGCCTAGGCTTTGCTGTACACCAGGCCAAAGAGGATAAACTGTCAAAGTATTGTTTACTCTCTGATAGGTTTGTGGTCATGCCTGTAGTCATGGGGACTTCTGGTGTTCTTGGGTCCTAGACCACATCCCTACTCACTGTTATCAGAGTGGAGTTGGCTACCTGCAAGGTGGAGTGACTGTTCCAGTGCATTTCCCTCGCCATCCTCTGAAACAATGTCTTCTCTATCTTGTCTCTGGGACCACATAGCAGACTAACTCTTGAACAATGAGTAGTAAATACAGATGTCCTACTCAACAGGATGAAGAAGACATGTCCTGCTAGAAGTAAACACTAGCTGTTTTGCAAAGGAATGATAGTTCAATTGTTCAATATGAGTCAAGCATAACTCCTTTATATATATATATATATATCATCATCATCATCATCATCATCATCATCATCATCATTTAATGTCCATCTTCCACGCTAGCATGGGTTTGGACGGGAATTTTCCTACTTGAGGCAAGATTGGTTGTCTTGCTCGTATAGGACTGTCTGGCGGGATTTCTATGGCTGGATGCCCTTCCTAACACCAACCACATTTACAGTGTGGACTGGGAGGTTTTTACCGTGTTACCTACACGGCCACATTACAGCGTGGACTGTGTGTTTTTTGTCGTGACACCTACACGACCTCATTTATTTAGGACTGGATGTTGTGGTACCAACATAACTTTACATCAAAAGGGTGTGGTGTGGATGGGGTGGGGGTAGTGGGACGGGGGTGTATTTTGGTAAGAGGTGCCTACTGACTGTAGGTTTCGCTTTGTAATTAGGCAAGGCGGGTCTTCTGTATTACTGTGTAGCGCCAAAGTTCTAGGTCCAGTGACATTGTCTTGGAGAGGTGTAAGTGTGTGAGGTCGGAATTTATCAAGTTGTCCCAGGTTTTTCTGGGTCTGCCTACTCCGTGGCTACCGTCTATTTTGATTGCCCTGCACTTTTTTATACAGCTGTCGTCTTTCATGCGCATCACATGACCATACCAATGTAGTCTTCTCTCAAGTAAACAGCATTTGATCCCTCTTATTCCTAATATATATATTTCCCACAACAGGATAACTCGTCTAACCCAAGTTAGCGTGGAAAAATTGACATAAAACGGTGATGATGATGATAATGATGATATATAAGCCTGAAGAATTCAGATGGTAAAACAGGAACATGGCCCTCTATTTGCGCATAGTGAGAGATGGGGAGAGACGGGGGTAGTGACAGAGAGAGTTTGGTTCTTTAGTGTTTGGATCTGATGTATATGTATGTGTATGTTTTACGGACACACTCTCGCGCATAAACATTCTTCCATATATACATTAAATAGCATATGACGAATAGTTAGTTAAGGCACTGATAAACATGTCACTTTTGAAAAACCATCTCAGATAAAAAGCCTACTACACTCACACTCAAACATGTGTATTTTGTATGTATATTCTGTACCATCAATCAATTGTTCTCCTGTATTGAAGTGAAAAATGTTTAAATGTTAATGAAGAGTTGTTATTTTTTTAATGTTTATCCTTCAACTCCTGATACTTTCAACACCAACAAATGCACACATTTAATCTCGCTTCATATGTAATTTGTGAAAATGTTATGTACATATGTGAGTTGTGGAAATGTGAATATATCTATGTTGTGGAATTAGTGTGTATATATATATGTTGGGTATGTATGTAAATTATGAAATATTGTGTATATGTAAGTTGTTTATTATTCAATGACACCAAATTATTTCTTTTGTCATTATTACATTAATCATTAGAGTGTCGGGCAACAGGCTTTGAAGCATATAGTTATAGCCCTTTATGTTTTGAGTTCTAATTCTGCCACGGTTAGCTTTGCCTTTCATCCTTACGGAATCGATAAAATAAAGTACGAGTAACACACTAGAGTCAATTACATTCCCCTTCCCTTCAAATTGTTGGCCTTGTACCAAAATTAGAAACAATTATCATATCAGTACACCCAAATGTTTTAGTCAGACCAGCAGATAACAAAGACTTAATTTTCTGGAACTTTTTTGGCATTCATAGTTTTTTTTTTAATATTGATTGGTTAGAAATTTATCTCAATACTTTATTAAATTAATCCTGATATTTTACTAAATTTATTCTATTTTAAATTAATTATTTTGTTATTTCTTTTTTATTAATTTCTATTTACCAAAGGATATCATAGGGTTGTATGTATCCAGTTTAGGATAGATACACCATATTCTTGCATATATCTGGTTTAGAATGTATGTATGTATTGACTGATGGAGTTACATGGGTGTTTTTGTGACATACGGTGTTTCTTGGTCATTTTTAAAAACATGATGGAGCCCATCTCCTCTCCATGCCAGAACACAATTGATTTCTTCCAAAGAAGGAGAGAAAGTGATAACAAGGAAGTGAGAATGAGATATAAAAGAAGAACCGACCCCAATAGTGCATGTTCTAAGGAGTGACTAATAGGACTGGTGCCTGGATTGGCATCTAGCCATTAAACAGAGGGTGTGAAGTTAGCTTTTGTTTATTTTCTAGCTCTGGAGTAAGGGGCTGTGTCCATGAATGTTTCAAGTCTTTCAAAACAAATGAGATTAATACTATTGATAGTTTATATTGCTACAGATTGACTACTGAAGAAAAGACATTGCTGATTGTATTGTTTTGCTTTTGTTATTTATATTCTTCTATGAAATTTTTAGAATATAGCACTCACTTTCTTTTCTGATATACTTCCATTTTTTAAGGGTATTTTCAAAGAAGGAAGTTATTATCGTTTTTTTATTTATTTATTCATTCATTATTATATATATATATTTACTTATTTGTAATAATATTTTTGGCAAGGATGCAAGCCCTGTAGAGAAAGAGCTACCTAATTCCCAAGAGAGTTAAATCAACAACAATGTTTTGAATCTCAGTAAAGCCAATTAATTTCATGTATAGCTACTAATGACCTTGAGATATACATGAATGTCACAGTTTCATTTCCCTTCTCATGCGTTGTGTGATTAATATATCTTGGCACCAATATCTGTAATATGGCTACAAATAGGCTTCATTTTATGTATACCTGCTCTAATCAATACATCAACCACAACATTACTTTCCAACAGACTTCACATAATGAATATATAATCTTTGAAACCTTTAGCTATGTTCAAGGCAGCAAAACTTATGGTGATCGGATTAATTGTTACTTTAAGACATATTAAAATTCTGAATATTATATTCTGATAAAACAGTAATTTTCCCTGTTGCAGTAAAATTGTGCCTAACTATACCCTGATATTTCAGTTGTGATCAATAAAATAAGTACTAGATTAGAAAAAATAATTAACCTTAAAGTTGGTGCTCCAGTATGACCATGGTCTAATGATAAAAACAAGTGGAAGAATAAAAGAGTAAAAAGAATATTTAAAAGAAAAGTGAGTAAAGGTTTACAGTACCAAATACAAGACTTGTATTTTAAAGTTAAAGTTAAAGAAAAATATAAATTCAAATTTGTTGTATGCGTTATAGAACTACCAATAATGCACTAGAGTTGATTTAATAGACTTTCCTCTCATCCAAAATTGTTGGCCTTGTGCCTCAATCAAAACTCAGGCATACTTGGACCCCATACAGCTGAGCTCCTCTGCAAGATTGGAATGTAGGTGGCCCGTCTGAGGAGGGAGTCCTGCAAGGTTGGGTGGCTGCTGCAATGGGTGTTACTGGCCATTGTCTGCGGGAATGCTATTTCAGTCTTGTCCTTGAGGTGCAGCCCTTCTGCCCCCACGCTCTAGGCCTAAAGCCCAATCACACCCTCTTCACCCCTCTCTTTTGTGACACTAAAGTTCTTGCCATCCTCTCCCCTTCCAAATCTTTTTTATTTCTTTTTCTCATTTTTTCTCTATATTTTCCTATTCTTTTTTCTTTTGTTTCCTTTTCGTTTTTTATTATTTTTGTTATTATTCTTGTCATTATTATTATCATTATTACTGTAAATAAAAGTTAGTTGATTTAATACCCCACAAAAAAATTTATACAGAGTCGTAGACTGACAGAATTGTTAAAGTGTCAGATAGAATGTCTTTCCTCTGCTCTGCATTCTGAATTCAAATCTTATCAAGCTCAACTTTAACTTTTTCCTTTTAAAGATTGCAGAATAATGTATCAGTCTAGTTTACAATGGTGGATTGGTCAAATTAACAGAATGTCAGATGAAATACCTTACATTATTCAATCAAGCTCACACACACACACACACATGTACAGCTGGCTTCTACACTGTTTCTGTCAACAAAATGTCACTCACAAGGTTGTTGGCCCAAGGAGACTCTTGCTCAAAGTGCCATACAGTCGGATAAAACCCAAGGTTGCAAAGAGAACTTTTTAAACACTACGCTAAGCCTGCATATATATATATATATATATATATATGTAGAAGTTATATTTCATTTGTTAGAGTTCCGACAAACATAAATGTTTATAACTGATATTTATAACAAATTTCCGACTGTTAAGGTTGATTTCCATGGGTATGCCGTTATTTATAAAATAAATTTTGTATTTTATCTGATGAAAGCGCACCAAGATTGGCTTGGTCGCCCTTGAAATATATATAATAAAATAAATATGGTTTTATAAATATGGTTTCCATTTATTAATATCTTGGTATATATATATATATATATATATATATATATATATCATCATCATCATCATCATCATCACTGTTTAATGTCCATTCTCCCATGCTAGCATGGGTTAGACGAGTTGTCCTGTTGTGAGCAATGCCAGGTCAGGTGACCATGTCTTGCTCATACAGAACTGTTTACATGACCACTTTACAGTGTGGACTGGGTGCTTTTTGTTATGACACCTACACGATCACTTTACAGTGTGGGCTAGGTGTTTTTTGTCATGTCACCATGACGACCACTTTACAATGTGGGCTGGAGGCTTCACTCGATGTATGCTTCAGTGTGTCCCCTCATGGGAGATGTATGGGAGTGGGTGATGTGGGTGGGGTAGTACATACTATGCTTCAGCTTTGGCCTGTACCCGTGAGAAGGCAGGTCTTTTGTATTACTGCATAACACTACAGATCTTGGTCCTGTGTAATGATCTTTGAGAGGTGCAATTGGGCAAGGTCACCTTTTATCACCTCGTCCCAAGTCTTCCTAGGACTTCCCACGCCAAGGCTTCCATCGACTTTGAGCACTCTGCATTTTTTTATACAGCCGTCATTCTTCATATGCATCACATGCCATACCAACACAACCTCCTCACCATATGCAGACTTACCTGAGTGTTTGAGTTGTAATGGCACCGTCATGACATACACAATGCTTTGTCTTGTGCATTTGAACATAAAGTGCAGAGAGCTGGAGCAAATATGATAAAGTATTCTATCCAGCTTTCTAACAACTAGTAATTCGCTGCCATATTTCATGTATATGTACATGTGTGTGTGTGTGTGTTTGTGTACTTGTGTCCATGTGAGAGTTTGCATGTGTTTTTATGCGCATGTAGGCTTGACAGCAATGTCTTCAACCAGTCTATTATGATTGCAGTCCTCGACAATCTGGCAACAATGCAATATAATAATCACATTTTCAGATTGCAATACTTATAACAATATTTCAATATTTTTATAATTAAATTAGATCAGTTAAAATTACTTTGGCTACAAGGCATGTAAATAAAATAACTTTCAGATAATTTTCATGTCAAATTTTAATAATGTTAAATTTTATTGTGGCTTTATTTTCGATTTTGAAAACATATATTTTTTCATATTTAATTCAGATGCAAAATCAAATCTGCTTTTAACAACATTACAGTTAAATATCATATGTGTACATACATATATACATATATATGTACATACATACATACATATATATGTACATACATACATACATACATATATATACATACATAAAAACTGCCACCAAATTAAAGCACAACCAGCCTGATATTGTTGTTTGGGACCACACATTGAAAACGTGTTCTGTTGTGGAGATCAGCTGTCCACTTGATGTAAACGTTGTCAGAAAAATACAGGAGAAGGAGGACATCTACGGACCATTGATGAGGAGTTTACAAATCCAGTATCCAAGATACACCTTTAGCTTCATACCCATCATTATTGGAGCTACGGGTTATATACCAACCCGCTTGGACCAATGTATAACTAAACTTGGATTTGCGAACAAAGAGTGCAGCTCCCTAATTCATAGTCTACAAATGGCTGCGATAGCTGGCACCTTCAAAATTTGCAAAACATTCTTGCGATTCAAGGGATGACAATTTCTTTTCTTTTACAGCCTTGCCACTAGGAAGGTGGCCGGTCAAAAATATACTCGAAATTAAGAGAAAGAGAGAACATACATATATATGTACATACATACATACATACGTATATATATATGTACATACATACATACATATATATGTACATACATACAAACATACATAGACACATACATATATATGTACATACATACATACATGCATACATGTATGCATACATATATACATGCATACATACATATTTACATATGCATGAAAATAACATTGCTTGGATAATCTTTGAACTAGAGGAAAGACATGAAATAAAAGCTAATGTAGATCTCTCGCTTAGGAACATTGGAAAACTCTATCCAGTGCTTGAGCAAAATTGGGGAATGGATGAGTTCACTGAGAGGGCTGTGCATGGGTACTTGAGATGAAAAGAGCAGAGCATATAGGGGATAAACTACACTAAAAGCTTGAAGTTCTGGGAAGTTCACAAATAGCCCACCTTCAATAATATTGCTATGAAATGTGGAAATAAGAAATCCTCACCAAGTAGTACTGCACAAAAGAGGAAGGTCATCAGCTGACAATAAATGTAGGCTGTCCAAAGACTGAAGATGTTAGCCACATTATTGCCAACTGTGATGGAATGTCTTTTCATTTCTATCTTCCCATAAGGGATATCATAGCATCATCAGACAAGACAGTCTTGTCTGATAATCTTGTGAGAGTGAAGAGAAACAAGAGAAGCAAGGCTAACCACTTAGCCATTGACGGAATATTTAAACTCTACTTCGATATTGAGTACTTTATTCTCATGTTCATCAAAAATACCTGTATACATATATTGTTATACTTTGGGAGGGTCATGCTAACAATAAAAACACACATCTGTTGGTTTTCACTTCAATTTATTATAAATTTCCAGTTGGTTGGTTCAATAACTGGATGGTTGTTTATATATTGTCAAAGCTCTTTCGTCACACATTCTATGACCTCCTCAGTGACTAGGTTTCTATTTTGTATCTCTCCTTTGTCCTGTCCTACACCATCTTGTTTTTGTGTGTTGTGTGTTGTGTGCTATATATATAATCAAAAATTTAATATAGAAATGGCTTCTACAGGACTAGAACTGTTTTATTCAAATGAAACAGTTCTAGTCCTGTAGAAGTCATTTCTATATTAGATATTTTAATGTTTTCCCTCTACTAATGTATGTATTGAGTACCTCATTTACTGTGGTTACCCTCAATATAATTCAGGATCTACATATCTATATATGTAAAACTGAGGATGTCTGTCTGTCTGTGTGTGTCTGTGAGTTTGAATCCCTAAAGCTCGAGAAGTACCCAACCGATTTTTTTCAAACTTTACATGTGTATTTCTTATGTTTCAGGGAGTGTTATGCACATAACAAAATTTCAACTTTTTGATCTCCTAGGTCCCGCATCAGGTGAAAAACTGCGTTTTTTAAGCTTTTTAGGGTTCTTTTGAGTACTTACGTGAGAACGATTTCCTTGAAATTGTAACTATGTATTAGTCAGTCTCTTCTTCATACCGTGAGCAAAGAAAATCTAACTTTTTTATGGGCTAGGGCCCGCATTAGGTGAAAAACTTCATTTTTTCAGCTTTTTAGGGCTTTTTTGAGGCGTTACGTCTAGCTGATTTTCCCAAAATTTCAAGGCATATTATGCACATAAAAAAAATTCATTTTCTTGATCCCCTAGGGCCCGCATTAGGTGAAAACCTGCATTTTCCTGCTTCATAGAGGAAAATCTTAAAGATTATCCAGCCAGGAGAGTATTTGGTTTATTTTCTTTACATA
The DNA here is from genome assembly GCA_964016885.1 of Eledone cirrhosa. Taxonomy (NCBI): domain Eukaryota; kingdom Metazoa; phylum Mollusca; class Cephalopoda; order Octopoda; family Eledonidae; genus Eledone; species Eledone cirrhosa. The sequence continues at coordinate 146,560,055 of OZ024742.1, read as the reverse complement.
TTGTCTAGGCATGCAGTTTTTCCACGATTAGGTATGTTGGCGGTCCGCGTTCCAAAGTACCTTATCCCATGCAACGCCGGGTACCACTGCTAGGATATATATGTATGTATTCAGCACTTGATGTAATCTAGAGACCATTCATAAAAATATTCCTGTAAATACTGTAAATCCAGGGATATAATTTTATCTGTTGGATTAGAACATACTTTTTTTATACTCTGCAATGTAAGCAATGAAGGCTTCAGTGTAAAATCTGATTATTGCATAACAACTGTTACACTGACAACTACATTGTTTACTTATATATATATATATATGTATATATATATATGTATATATATATATATGTATATATATATATATATATATATATATATATATATATATATATATATATATTATATATATATGTATATATGCATGTATGTATACACACATATGTATGTAGATATGTATGCATACATATACATGCATATATACATAGTGGTTATGTCTTGGAAGCTGTTACAATGCAAGTGTGGTTGTAAATATTTAGGCAACAAAAACGAGTGATGAATGAGAGAGGTGAGGTTGAGCAGAGAAGAGGGAAAAAAAAACAAGAATTAGAGATAAAATTACCTTGGAAATATTTATTAGTCCCTAGATAATAAATATTTCCAAGGTAACATAATCTCTTATTCTTGTTTTTCCTCCTCTTCTCTGCTCAACCTCACTTTTTACATTCCTCACTCGTTTTTGTTGCTTTAATATTTACAACCACACTTGCATTGTAACAGCTTCCAAATCATAACCACAATGCTTCAAGCAAACTACAATGCGCTCTCTCTCTCTCTCTCTCTCTCTCTCTCTCTCTCTCTCACTCTCTCCCCTCTCTCTCTTATATATATATATATATATATGTTGAGCAATGAAAATAAAAGTTTAGTGCTTAATCAGTTCGTGGAGTTCTAACAGTATATAATATATCTATATATATATATGTATGTATATTGATATAAGTGGATACTAATGAAAGAAAAGATCAATCAACAGATAATGTGTAAGTGGAGCTATCATCATCATTGTTTAACGTCCATTTTCCACGCTAGCATGAGTTTGACTTTACACTGCACTTCCAGTAGTTTCAACACAAAACACATCTAAATCATCAGGTCTGTTTGAGAACTGTAAAACACAAAGGAGAATGGAATTTGAGGCCCTGCTGCTTAGGGCCTTCTTGGTTGGTTCAGATCACAGGCTAGTGGTTTGAAATGGCCAGCAGGGCTTTTCTCCAATGACAGCAAAACATTATGTCAGTTTCCCTATTGATAGATAATGCAGATTGTTTCAGCGTATGTAATCTTTTGTGGAAACAGAGTTAACAGTTGTGTCTCCTGGTGACACTGAATTCTACTGCCATTAATGACACCACCAAGATGCAAAATTCCTTATACCATTGATGACTTACAAAAATCACTACATTATGTAAACCAGCCCTTAACAATAGATCTAGACATATTTTCATCATGAAACCGCTGGTAGTGCAAAGTTATGTTAAACTGTTAATATATATCTTTGTTTTATTATAGAAATGACTTCTACAGTAAGAAAAGCAATAAAAGAAAATGAAATTACAAGATCCTTGGAAGTAAAACCTTTTGTAGATTCACTGATTAAGTGAGAGACTGGACGTTTCCTTTGCCAATATATAAATCAGTGACACCAATAAATAGCTTTTCTGTGATTAGTATCAGTTATTGGACTATGGCCATGCGGGAGCACCACCTTAATCAATTATATCGACCTATGAACTTTGTTTAGTACTTAATGTAACAATTGATGTAAATCCACTCGCCATTCACCTTCACTCTAACCACTCAGCCACACGCATATATATATATATATATATATATATATATATATATATATATATATATATATAGCTATGAAGTCACTAACTACTAGGTTATGTATATATATATATATATATATATATAATCTAGTAGTTAGTGACTTCATAGTTAGAGCTAGACAAACTCAGTGACAGAGGTCAGCGTGGAGGATATGAATGAGAAAGAGCCTCCACTCAGTAACAAATTTAGAAGTATTTTGCTTGATGCAAGGTAGAACAAATACAGACATTCAATATAGAGGAGCATTGGAAGTTTCTGAAAGATAATTTGCTGAAGGCAACAAATGTGATCTGTGGCTAGAGCAGGGGCTCCAGAGAGAAGGAGAGTGACTTGTTGGTAGAACAGTAGGGTAGATGAAACAATTAAGACCAAAAGACAGGCATAGAATGAATAGCAGAATGGGGTAAAGCAGAGTACATTACCAGGAAGATAGGAGAGAAGCTAGGTAACAAGTATACTTTGAAAGGAGGGAAGCAGAAAATAAAAAAAATTTAAGCATGTTTTACATCATGAGGTGTTCAGGATTGTGAGATAGTGTGTCAGGAAAAATTGTCATGTTTGGCAGGCATGTATCTGAGATGATAATGGTGCACTTGCTTTCCTCGATGCTGAAAAGAAAGTAGCATGGAAGTGCCATTATGAAAGAATACTGAACGAGGAGAATGCATGTGAGGAAGATAGTCTGCTCTAAGTGGATCCAACAGAAGTCAGCAGCAGTGTAGTAAGGCAATTAACAATATGAAGATGGGGAAAGCAGCTGGATCCTCAGGGATAGTTGCCCGAGATGCCGAAAGATTCTGGGTTGGTGGGTCACACTTTAACCACTGTATTGTAAATATAAAATAGTTGTTTCTACTTTTGGTACAAGGTCAGCAATTATCCCAGTGTATTACTGGTACTTTATTTTATCAACCCCCGTAAGGATGAAAGGCAAAGTTAACCTCGCTGGGATTTGAACTCAGACTATAAAGGGCCGTAACTCTTTGCTGCAAAGCATGGCGTCCAATAATATAATGCCATACATATTGACTGGCATAGCAACAGCATTATCTACTGCTACAAGAGCAAAGGAGATGTACTAGACAGAGAAAACTATAGAGGCAACAGTTTTTATACTCTTTATAATTCCTTACTTTTCTTGGTTTATTTACTGTTATAGTTATTTATATTTATTTAACACTGGTTTTTCATTTTTATAATCTAAAACATTTTTATAACATTTTGCACCAATAATATTTATTACTTTTAGGAGCTTCACTGTTATGCTAAGCTGGTTTTCAGTCAGATACTGATATCACTGGATATATGGTACCCACTGACCTTGTTATAAACAACAAACAAATGGTTCTGATTAATAGCATCACATATCAGCGTTCAGCAGAATTGTGTCACTGCCAAACACCCCACCATTGGTTGTACCAATGAACCCACAATGCATTGTATTGTGGAGTGTGTGGCATATGGAGGCCATCAATCATAGTAATCCTACTGACTGGCGGACTGCCTCCATACCAATTCTACTCTCTGTTTATGTTTACCAAATCATTATTATTTACACCTGATGATGTCGCCACATGTCTTGCATCATGATCTAATGACATAACCAGGCCTTAGAAATATGTATCGGGATTTTTGCAACATTAAAGGAATATTTGGAATCTGGCGTTTTGTTTTCATTGAAGTATTTAAATCCATTCTTGCACCAACCATGAAATACCACATCTAAGATGGATGATACACATAACGTTGAGTGCATTTGCTTAATGTATCATGATCTACTAATTGGAATGACCAGATCTACTCATTAGTTAAACCATCGAACATAAATAGTATATAAATATATCATCATCATCATTGTTTAACATCCATTTTCCACACTAGCATGGGTAACAAGGTTATAGGAAATATATTCATTATATTCTTGGTTGGTGCCATTAATCACTCAATGAGATATGGTTTGTACATATAAGTGTGCAAAGTTGTCTCAGTGTACTAACAAAATGTTTATTTGTAATGGGGTGATTGCACATAGCTGTCCCAGACCTTGAGGCGTCAGCGAGTGCAGACTGCTAGGCTTCTACACAGTTTCCATCTATCAAATTTCCCTTACAAAGCACTGGGCAACCTAAGACTATATTAGAAGACATTTACCCAAGGAGACATGCAATGGGACTGAGCCAGAAACCAGGTGGTTTTGAAGTGAACTCCTTAACCATATAGCCATGCCTGCACCTGTTGTATAGAACTGAACACTAAACTACGTAATTGTGAAATGAACTCCTTAAGCAAACAACAGAACCTGCTCCTAATATATTGGTTATAAAATATCAATATTTCCTGTGTTTTCTGGTAACTTTGATGTGAAGTTATTTCTTTAGATGTTGTTGTTGTTGCTATTGCCCGTCAATAATTTATCTGTGAAAGAGCTCCAACTGAGTTATGCTCCCCCCATTCATCCTTCATTTAATCAACTCTGCCATTGTGGCTGTTATATTCAGGCAGTTCGTCTAGAAGAGGGATCAATAATGATGAATATTGGTGATTCTGTCTTAATGAGAGATCAAGATCACTTCCATTTTATGAAACAGCAGAACACTAAGAACTGTTCAGCCATAGCTGGCTGATATTGTGTAACAACAATAACAACAACGACAGTAACAACAACAATAATAATAACAGCAACAGGAACAACAACAACAACAGTAGCAACGATAATAACAACAACAATAACAACAATAGCAACAGCAGCAGCAATAACAATAACAGCAACAACAACAACAATAATAATTATTATTATTTCTACTTTTGGCACAAGGCCAGCAATTACTCCAGTACATTACTGGTACTTTATTTTATCGACCCAATAAGGATGAAAGGCAAAGTTAATCTTCGGCGGGATTTGAACATAGACCGTGAAGGGCCGTAACTCTATGCTGCCAAGCATGCCGTCCAATCCTCTACCAATACTGCCAATCCAATACCACAATAACATCAACAATAGCAACAGCAGCAACAATAACAATAACAACAACAACAACAATAACAATAATAACAGCAGTGACAATAAAAACAATAACAACAGCAGCTACAACAACAACAACAACAACAACAACAACAACAACAACAACATTATCAGTGACAATAATAACATCAGCAGCAGCAATAACAATAGTAATAACAACAATAACAACAACAATAATAACAGTAGCAACAGCAGCAGCGAAAACAACAATAACAACAACAATGGCAGACAATTATAACAGCAATAACATCATCAACAATAACAACAATCAACCACTTGTCTGACATTGTTCCTGCCAGCTAAAATGAAACTAAATCTAACAACTGAAACAGCCAATATGGAAATTTGGAAGTATAGAAGTATAGTAGCCCAATAAAGGCAGACCTAGTTAAGTTAATAAAACTCTTAACCTGTTTATTACCATTTCATTAATATAAGACTGCATATGATTTTCAGATATTTTTGAAAAATAAACAAGAATTTGAAGTGATTTAGTAAAATAACTAATTTTCTCATTATTAAGTTAGTATTTGGAATATAATTTAATAAAGGTTCTTACTTCAAATTATACAGTTAAATATAGATTTAGAAGGTCCTTCCAGGATACATTTGATGAGAGACGTGATGAGAGAGATACATATAACATAGAAGACAACAGGAAAATTTTACATGACAACATTTTGTGAACTACTGATGAGACTTGCAGCTGGAGTAAGGTACCAACTAGACAGAGAGTGGTCTGATGGTGGAACAGCACAATGGATAGTGACATTAAAGCCAAAAGACAGGTGTGGAATGACTGGAAAAATTGGGGTAGCAGAGACCGATACCAGGTAACTAAGAAAGAAGCTAGAAGACAGGTATACACAGCTCAGAGGGAGGCTGAAGAAAGTAAATTTGTCGCTTTCTTGAGAAGTGAGGACCAGAGGCATGAAATGTTCCGTATTGCAAAGCCGTGTGTTAGTGTAAATAGAGATGTGGTTGGGGGGGGGGGTTATTAGAAATGATGCTGGTGCATATAGCACCACTAATGTCCAACAGAAAGAAGTCTGGAAATGTTACTATGAGAAATTGATGAAAATACAGAATAAATGGGAGGAAGAGAAACTACACTCAACTTACCCAATAGTAGGACCAGACCAGCTATTGAAGTTGCTAGTTTTAGGTCAAAGCTGCAATCAAGGAGATGAAAAATGGTAAAGCTGCGGGACCAACAGAGATAGTTGGTGAGATGCTAAAATCATCGGGAGAGGTAGGAGTCAAACTAGAAAAACACATATAGTAAATCAAGAAATACACAATGGAATCATACCCAATGACTGGCACAGCAGTATAATCATAAATTGCTACAGAATGGCTTAAGAGGTCAGCATTTTTTCCTGTGTTATCTCCATCTGTCAGTGTCTTATATATGTATTTGTGCTATTTTGATATATATATATATATATATATATATATATATATATATATATATATAAGGGCCAGCCAGCTAGATGTGAACATGCTGTATGCTTGCCCTCTTATCAATAAACTATAGAAGTTACTTGTCTTTATCTCTAAAAATGCTAACTGATGAACTTGAGCCAATGATTGTGTGGTTATTACATCAGCTAATAATCAACCCCAGAGAAACATGCATAATAGACCATTTGAATAAATTTATGAAAAACTTCATATGGCCTTCACTATTATTTACTATTTATATATATATATATATTTGTTGTCTCCCAAGCTAGACAAGGAAACTGAACACCCTAATGTAGTAATGAAATGGTGTTGGTGCCATGGCAAAAGCCCCCAGACAATTCTGTAAGGTGGTAGTGTTGGTGCCATCACAAATAGCAACCAATCCACCCTGTAAGGTGGTAGTGCCAGAGTGATGGTACGGTGATCCCAGTACACACTGTAAAGTAGTTGGTATTAGAAAGGGTATCCAGCTATAGAAATCATGATACCTGTACATGCTGTAAAGTGGTTGGTGTTAGGAAGGGCATCCATCCATAGAAACCTTACTACCAGTACACATTGTAGAGGAGTTGGTATTAAAAACGGCATCTAGCTGTAGAAACCAGCCCGCAATGAAGCATATAAACTAGTCACCCAACTGGTCGAGCCTGAAGATGTAGCATTCATCTCATCCATGCAAACATGGAAAACAGGCATTAAATTGGGATGATGATTGTGATTAGGGGCAGGTATGGCCCTTTGAGTGGGTGTCTTTTATTATAGTCTTATCTTCATCAATTCTTTATGAGGGAAATTTGGTGGAAGAAAACTATGTAGAAGCCTGTTGTGTATCCATATAAGTATTTACAAAATGTGCTGTTTGTTTATGCCCCTTAACTTGAGTAAAATATGTATTAGGATCAATATGATAGGGACCTTTTCAAGCTGGAATATTCAATGAGGCCACATTTCGAAAAAATATTGTCTTGCTAAACCTCAGTTATTTCACAAAATATAATTATTTATAAAAACTGACAAAATCTTAAATATATTATAAAACCTAAAAAAAATATTTCAAAATTAACTCTTCTGTTATTGCTTTTTATGGGAAAGCATTTTAATGTTTGATCCCATGATAGAAGTATTTAACTTAAGTAGGCTTTCCATGTGCTTGAGAATAAAATAAAATCAGCAAAAATATACTCCAATGTGGTTTGCCTTTGTAGAGGGATTTTCAGAATCTGTAGAGCATCGGATAAGATGCCACGTTGCAGCATTTGTTGTGTCACTTGACATTCTGAGTTCAAATTTAGTCATGGTCATCCTTGCTTTCAACCTTCCGGGGTCAATAAAATAAAGTACCAGTCAAGTACTAGGGTTGACTTAATCAACTTTGCCCTTCCCCTAAATTTTCTGGTCTTGTGTATAAATCAGAAATCAGTATCAATGTTATGCTTCTTTCAGTAGGCTGTAGTTAGTATTTCAGAGGGCCATGTGTGGCTTCAACCCTTTACCATTTACATTACTCTATATGTTCTATTGTATTTGTGGTAAAAGCTTTACCTCATATAATTATCTCACATAATATCGAATCTACAAGCTTTCAATGTTATTTATTTTGAGAGCAACACCTTAATATATGTATGAGTGGCCAGTTTGAAGAGAAAGAGGTGAGAAAATTCTGGTCAGATATGGTCAGTTTAACCCTTTAGCATTCACATTACTCTATATATACTATTATATTTTCATGGTAAAGGCTTTACCTCACATAATTATCTCACATAATATCGAATCTATGAGATTTTGAAAGTATTTATTTTGAGAACAATACCTTAACATCAGTTTGAGAGACCAGTTACAGCCAGTTTCAACAGAAAGAGGTAGAGAATTCTGGCCGGTTTGAACATTAAAGGGTTAACTGCTAAAAGGTTAAGACTGCAAGTTCCCCACTCCTGGACTACACACAGTAAACCAGTGTCGCAGCATGCCCCCAATCCATAACTTAAATCAGTAAAAACATAACAGTCATAAACTCCACTCATTAAAATATCAGTTTACATTTGAATTTCTCATTTTCACAATAAATGTAATTACATTTCCTATTAATTAACATTTTCTATAGATTATTAGATTACACTTCATTCAATGTATCTTAAATATAAAAACTCTATCAGTTCTCCACCCCTCTTCTAAGCTATATAACAATTTAGGATATAATTTTATTAGTTTTAATTTGTAAATGTTTGATAACACTTGGAAGGTCATTGGGTCACCATCTAACACATAATCATTATGAAGTTTGTTGTGAGTAAGTCTGCCTGAAGGAATCCATCCTGGATGTCAATGGGTGGTAGGGTTATAGAAATGGTGGAGAAAACAGATTAACCCTTTAGCACTTACATTACTCTATATTTACTATTATATTTTCACAGTAAAGGCTTTACCTCGCATAATTATCTCATATAATATTGAATCTATGAGATTTTGATATTATTTATTTTGAGAACAATACCTTAACATCAGTATGAGCAGCCGGTTATGGCCAGTTTGAATAGAAAGAGGTGAGAAAATTCTGACCGGATATGACCGGTTTAAATGCTAAATGGTATTTAATTATATCCCTTGACATTCTGGGTTCTAAATCCACCACCAGAGTTAACTTTACCTTTCACCCCTCTGCCTTTAATGAAATACGTACCAGTCAAATACTGCAGCTGAGTCAAGCAACTACACCTTTTTATACGAATTTGTGAGCTTGTAGCTGTATCAGAAATCTTATATTATGGATAAAAATGACATATACGATGTACAAGAAAGAAAGTGAAATAGCTCAACCAAAAATTGAACTTGAGAAGCAAATTTAACTTAACAGAGGCTAAAGATATTCAATGACACATGCACTAACCTTAGTTAACCTTTATAATGTTGCTTTGAATAAACAGTTTTGCAGGACACAAGAGAATGTCACTAGTGTTGGTACCATTATAATATGCATTTAGTAAATTCTGAGTGCAATAAAATGCACCATGTACACTCTGTAAAGTAGTTGTCATCAGGAAACCATACCAAAATTTCGGACATACAAGTGAAATGTGATTCTCTGACTCATTTTGGAGTAGAGTAACTCTGAATAACAATCTATCCAACCCATACCAGCATGGGAAGCAGATTAAGATGATTAATAACCTGAGCTAAGTTAACTCTTTAAGGAATTGATCGACAAGATCCCAGACCTCATTCCCTTACCAAGTAGGGTGGGACTCATCAAATCAGATCAAGGAAACAATGTTTTCACTGGTTTTTCCATTTCTGATACAATCTACCAGTTGATACTCTTGGCAAAAAGGGCAATGTGACATAAATTATCTTGCTCAAGGTCATAACATGTCACCTGGTCTGGGAATCAGACGCACAACCTCATGATTACAAATCCAACTCTCTAACCACTAAGCCATGCACCTTAACTCTTACCAATCTGTAATGATTTAGCAGAACGTATCTAAAAACAGGTTTGTTAATTCAAATGTTTATCTGTGGACAAATCAATGTGAAAATGTGTTGTAGTAAAGACTTTGATTTTTAATACAGGTATTGAAAATGGATGTAAAATGATGATAGTGGTGATGAAATTATAGTGCTGTTTTGTACTTTTTAAGAATATCTTACTAATGTGGTTTCGTGTGGTACAGGACGTTAAGGTTTAAATATTTGCTGTTATTTCCATATAATCTTCAATGTTTATATCCTACATGATATTATCTCATATCTTTCCTTTGATCTGTAATGATATATAGAATAATATCTCTGAAGGTTCTAAACAAATAAATGTAAGATAAAACTTGTTTTATCATTATCTAGTTTTCCATAGTATCCACCACCATTAAAAAACGGTATTACAGTATATATACAGAAAGTTATTTCCGTGTGTATATATAGAAAGGTACTACAGTGTGTACACAGAAGGGTATGATAATGGTTTCTTATTTAGGCACAAGGCCAGTAATTTGGGGGGAGGCGAAAGTCTATTAAATCGATCCTAGTGTATGACTGGTACTTTATTTTATCGACCCAGTAACGATGAAAGGCAAAGTTAACCTTGGTGGGATTTGAACTCAGATCATAAAAGGCCGTAACTCTATGCTGAAAAGCATGGCGTCCAGCTCTCTACCGATACTGCTAATCCGCCCTCACAGAAGGGTATAATAATGAAAATTATTGTATACAGTTCTCAGGTGCACTACAATTCATTGAAGGTGCATGTATAGTACATAGAGTAATGTACAATGTCAGGAAAGTGAACAGTGTATGAGTCATGATATACACACAGATACATGCGTGCATGTGTATGGGGGAGGAATATCAGCGTTGGCAAATTTTGCGAAGCCTGGAAGTTTTGAAGGATGCAGTATCCCAACAGCTAACAACCGATGCAGGTAGTTTGTTCCGTATGTATACAGAATAGTATTACAGTGCACAGACACCCTTGCAACCCTCCCTCCTTTGATTCAGTGGAATATCTAGGAAGTGACAGGAGAGTGGGCTGTACCATTACAGGGCTGGTACTATCTTTATAAATCTTGAAAAAATGAAGAGCAAAGTAACAGGATTTGGCAGGATTTGAACTCAGAATGCAGAGACCTGGAATAAATATTTAATGCTCTAGTGACTCTACCACATCAACCACCTTACAGTGTGTGTACAGAATGGTATTTAAGTGTATATCATGTATTAACACGTTCTTAGTGTTCTCCAACATATGGCAATGTGTCACTTTAACACAATTTCTGTACATTGGAAAGATTTCAAACAACACTTCAATCATACAGTGTTTCAACTACCTCATCATGGTACTTATTTACAGACAAGTCAATTAGGGAGCTTCTAAGTCAGGCATGGGCAACCTTTATTGAGCAATGAGCCGTATAGAATGTGACTCATTAAGATGGTTCGCACTAGTAAAAAGTTCAAGGTAATTTTGAAATTAAGTGTGCTATACAGAAATCCAATGGGCCATATGTGGCTCACAGGCCACGGTTTACTCATGACTGTTTTATGTAGTCATTCAACCTTCTAAAAATAGCAGCCCAATCTCCTTTACATCCTAGAAAAGATGGTACATAAGATTATGCTGTTCTAGAAAGAAAAAGACAAAATGATCACTGATGGATTGCCATTAATCATAGGTTACCTAGATCAGGATTGAACTTGCCCTAAACAACAATTTATTTACAGTGAAAATAAAGTGTGTGTGTTAATAATATAGAACATATGATTTTATATGATACATTAATAATCCCCAATAGTCTCAAGATTCAGCCAGCCACAAAGTTCAGGTTAAACGTAATATCTTTGAAACTGTCTATATTTTCTTACTTACAATAGAAATGTTTTAACCTTTCACACACTAAATATAATTTTGAATTGTATGTTTATTTTTGAATGTGTTAGTGGTATAGAAATGTATCTATATTATATATACATATATTATACACACACACGCATATATATATATATATATGCTAGAAGGGAAAGCAGACGTTAAAACAACAATGATGATGAATGATGATACAGTCCACACTGTAAAGCAGTCGTATTGGTGCTATGACAAAAACAACCAATCCACACAGCAAAGTGGTCATGTAGATGTCACATCAAAAAGCACCCAGTCCACACTGTAAATGTGGTTGGCGTGAGGAAGGGCTTCCAGCCATAGAAACCAAGCCAGAAACAGTTCTGTGTGAATAAGACATGGTTATCTGATCTGACTTGTCTCACAACACCAAGCTCACTGCATACACTCCATGCCCCTTCTGCGCACACATTCCTGGCTGCTGCTCCCTTATGAAGTGATTGTTGATGGAAAGGGCATTCGGCCATGAAGGGCTTGCCAAAGGGTTGGGCGAACTTTTCAGTTGTGTGAAGGATATGACAGCCTCCCTAGTGTTTGGTGATCTACATGATAAACACACCCTGTACACACTGTAAAGTGTTTGGTGATAGGAAGGACATCCAGTCATAGAATGCTTGCCAAACAAAGGGTTGGGAGGACCCAGAGTTGTGTGTCAAAGACAGGATAACCTCCCTAGTGCACTCGGTAGAATGTGAGACTATACATAAGTGAGATGACGGATCCCTGGCTTGTCAGGGAGATCAGTAGCCACCGCATCAGTACTGACTTGGTCTATGTAAACCCGTCCAACATTTGATACTAGGGAAAGCAGATTTTAAAATGATGACGATGATGATGGTATATATATATCATCATCATCATCGTCTAAAAAAAAAAGTCTAATGTCTGTCTTAAGCCAGAAGGCTCATTTGGCCGGTACTTATCCCGGTTTCATGTCGTGAAGCAACTGAGAGTACAAGACTCCCCCCTGGCCAGGACGCCAGTCCATCGCAGGGTTAAACCTCCAGCTATTGCTGGTACTCATTTTCAGCTGAGTATACTGGAGCAATGTGAAATGAAGTGTTTTGCACAAGAACACAACACGCAACCCAGGAATCGAGCCCACAACATTTTGATCGTAAGTCCAACACCCTTACCACTAGGCCACGTGCCTCCACTCATCATTGTATATATATATATATATGTTATATATATAGTGAAACATAATGAAGACATAACAAATCGTCCTTTCTGTCTTCATTATGTTTGGCTATATATTGTATGTTATATATATTATATAAATATACATGTATGTATATACATATATGAGTTGTTCCTCAGTGACCAACAAAACGTACCTGGTATGGTGCTGTTGTAGTAACTGGCTTGAATAATTATATATATCATCATCATCATCATCATTTCATTTTATGTCCGCTTTTTCCCTGCTTGCAAGGGTGGGACGGGAACTGATTCTGGCTTGATTTCTACAGCTGGATGCCCTTCCTAACACGAACCTCATTTACAGTGAGTGCTGGGTGCTTTTTTTCCGTGGCGCCTACACATCCACTTTGCAGTGGAATGATATGGACCTCAGTCCCTATCATCTCATTTCTACAGCTGAGTAAACTGGAGCAATGTGAAATAAAGTGTCTTGCTCAAGGAAACAACACATCACCCGGTATGAGAATTGAACTCTCAACCTTTCGATTGCAAGGCCAATACTCTAACCACTAAGCCATGTGCCTCCATATATATATATAATTCATATGAGAATATGACAAGTCCGTTATGCTAAATGTTATATATTAGTTTCTGTATCAATATAATGCTGACAGATAATCTATTGCTTAGATAGGATATTACCTCGACACACATTTACACATATTTTAATGGTTTTAAATTTAGACACAAATTCAGCAATTTGAGGTGTTAGATAATTTGGTTACATTGACCCCAGTGCTTGACTGGTACTTTACTTTATCGACCATGGAAAAAGGAAAAGCAAAGTTAGCTTCAATGGCATTTGGACTCAGAATTTAAGTTGTCAGAACAGATGCCACAAAGCATTTTGTCCGACAATCTAATGATTCTCTGAATCCATCACCCTCACTGATGCATATTATAATGACTGTTCACATTCAGAAGAAAACACAACAGTTTTGAATGATAAGTCATGAGAAGCAGTGTTGTTAATGCTTTTCTCAAGGAAATGATTGCAGGAAATATGTCCTATCAATATTAACATATATCTCTTATATTTAAGCAATATATCACTAATGTAAACTGATATATCCTATATTATAATAATATATCAATATTGATATCACACCACACACCCATCATTTTATGTCCGCTTTTCCCTGCTTGCAAGAGGGGGGGGGGGTCTTATTCAGCACAGCATCTGTCCACTTGTCACGGTCCTTCGTCATCTCCACCGTGAGCTTCAGCGATCTGAGATCTGTTCTCACCACCTCCGCCCATGTTTTTCATGGTCTACTTCTACCACGTCTTCCTTCAACTGGCATTTCCTGGCACTTCTTCACCCATCAGTCATCCTCCATGCGTATCACATGTCCATACCACCTCAGTCTGCTTGCTCGCACACTACATTTTATCCCTCTCAGACACAGTTTCTCTCTCAACACATTCATGCTGGGTCGTTCATGCACATTGACATTGCACATCCAATGGAGCATGCTTGCCTCATTTCTCTCCAGCCGTCACATATCCTCTGCAGTTGCTGCCCTTGTCTCACTACCATGCAGCATCACGCTCCTCACACAGGCATCATATAACCGTCCTTTCGTACGCAGAGAGAAACCCTTCTTCGTCAGCAGAGGAAGCAGCTCCCTAAACTTCTTCCAACCCGTCCTTATTCTAGATACTATGGCCTCGGAACACCCCCTCCCATGCTAATCTGATCTCCTAGGTACCGGAAGCTATCCACCACTTCTATAGCACCTGCCTATCAATGCAACTTCTACTGTCTAATTTCCCTGTACATCTACTGCATACATATTTCTCCATACCTGTTAGTTTGCCTGCTATCCCACTACATCTCTTGTATACCCAGGATCAGCATTGTGTGTATTTTATAGACTTTATGCCAGTTCCTTTTCTGCATATCGAACATGGCCATTTCCCTGACGGAATCACAGTTTTGTCCTCTTTTCTACTCATCAACACTTTTGTCTTAGCTAGGTTCACTCTCAGTCCTCTTGCTTCCAACTGCTGTTTCCATAGCCAGAATTTATTTTCTAGCTCCTCTACTGATTCTGCTATAAGAGCCAGATCGTCAGCATAGAGAAGTTTCCATGGACAGCCAGTCTTAAACTCCTCTGTTATGGCTTGGAGGACTATAATGAACAAGAGCGGGCTGAGGACCAAACCTTGATGTACTCCTACTTGTATCTGGAATTCCTCACTAAACTCCATTCCTACCCTGACTTTACTGAGAGTACCTCTGTACAAAGTTTGCACTGTCCTCACAAGCCATTCCTCAACATCTAGTTTCCTTAGGGATCACCGGATGACAGATAGGGGTACCCTATCAAAGGCTAAGTATAGTGGCTTACTCTTCTCTAAGAACCTCTCTTGTAATTGTCTCACCAAGAAGAGGGCATCTGTTGCTGTTCTATATTTAAACAATATTCCACCAATCCTCCTCCTCATTGTCCTCATTGTTTTTATGTTCATTTTCCATGCTTGCATGGGTTGGATGGGTCCTTTTCAGCACCTCTCCATTTGCCACAATCCTTCATCATCTCCTCTGTGAATCTCAGCAATTTGAGATCATCTCTCACCACTTCCACCCAGGTTTTCCTTTGTCTATCTTTACTGTTACTTCCCTCCACTAAGATTTCCTGGCACGTCTTCACCCAATGTTGATAAATATGTCCTATATCAGGAATGTCAAGGCGACCCTTTACAAGCACACCTGCAGCCCACACAAAGGTTTTTACAGCACGAGTGTGTTTTATCTTCATCATCATCATCATCATCATCAACGTTTAACGTCCCGTGTTCCACGCTTGCATGGGTTTGGACGGGGGTAGTCCCACTTGAGGCAAGAGTGATTGTCTTGCTCGCATAGGACTGTCTGGCAGGTTTTCTACAGTTGGATGCCCTTCCTAACACCAACCACATTTACAGTGTGGGTCTGGGAGGTTTTTACCGTGTTGCCTGACGGCCACATTATAGCGTGGACTGTGTGTTTTTTTGTCGTGACACCTACACGATCTCATTTGTTTCGGCCTGGATGGCGCGGCACCAACATAACTTTACATAGAACGGGGTGGTGTGGATGGGGTGGGGGTGGTGGTGGTGGGACGGGGTGTATTTTGTTAGAGAAGAGATGCCTACTGGCTGGAGTAGGTTTTACTATTCATAATATAAAATAAAAAAAATTAGTTGTAATGTGTGCAATTAGTTGTCGTGTGTGGCCCTCAAACAACACATATGTGATCGACGTGGCCCTCGGGACACCCTCAGTTTGACATGCCTGTCCTATATTACACGAAAAAAAACTCGCCACAAAATGTCTCTTCAATGTTGACAGATATATACTATGTATAAACAATATGCTACCACTATTGACATACATGACTTATGATAATATATCACTAATGTTGACAGATTTGTTCTATATGATAACAATACAACCCCAATGTTGATATGAATTATATTATGACAATATCTCATTAATTGTTTCTAGTTTTGGCACAAGGCCAGCAATTATCCCAGTACATTACTGGTACTTTATTTTATCGACCCCGTAAGGATGAAAGGTAAAGTTAACCTCGACGGGATTTAAACAATATCTCATTAATTGTTTCTACTTTAGGCACAAGGCCA
>OZ024742.1:146533449-146540949 GCA_964016885.1 Eledone cirrhosa | reverse complement strand
AAATGGAAAAGAATGAAGCAAAATTTCATTTCTCACTCTTAGTACGGCTGTTACCTAAATATAAGTATGTATACGTACATACATATATGTGTACAGACGCACGGTAGTATGTATATATATACATACATGGACACATATATATATGTACGTATGGGTTTACTGAACATTTATTATAATGTTCGGTTTGTTTGTAAACAAACAGCCCGAATTATGCCGTACAGTGCTCGGCAACCATCGTCACCCTTTTGTTCAACACTGACACAGGAACGATGTACTAGTTTCAAGCTTATTAGCTATCATCAGCATCGTATACCTTTCTGTCAGATGATTGAATGCCTGAAAGTATATACTTTCTTTATGCATATTAATGGCTGAGCAGTCTCATTTGCATATCGAGTGAGTTAGTCGGCCGGGCATACCGAAAACAATAAATGGAAAAGAATGAAACAAAATTTCATTTCTCACTCTTAGTACGGCTGTTACTTAAATATAATTATGTATACATACATACATATATGTGTACAGACGCACAGTAGTATGTATATATATACATACATGCACACATATATATATGTACTTATAGGTTAATATGCATAAGTATATACTTTCAGACATTCAATCATCTGACAGAAAGGTATACGATGCTGACGATAGCTAATAAGCTTGAAACTAGTACATCGTTCTTGTGTCAGTGTTGAACAAAAGGGCGACGATGGTTGCCGAGCACTGTACAGTGTAATTCGGGCTGTTTGTTTACAAACAAATCGAACATTATAATAAATGTTCGGTAAACCCATACGTTCATATATATATATGTGTGCATGTATATATATATATATACATACTACTGTGCGTCTGTACACATATATGTATCTACGTATACATACTTATATATATATATATAGATTTTATCCTCATCAGAGGACGTGACAGATGGACGGTCGTAAACACAAAAGCCTTCCCTAGTGAGGAATGTACATCCCAACATAGCTTAGTTGTCAGCGACCTCACGGTCAGAACTAGACGAACCTGGAAACAGAGGCCAACCTGGAGAAGAAAGATCTGGAAGCTGAAAGTCCCCTCAACCAGTAACAGATTTAAAGATATTTTACTCAACGCCTACGACAGTAAAGAAGAACAGATAGAGACATTCAATGTAGAAGAGAACTGGGAGTTCCTAAAAAATAATTTACTAGAAGAGACGGATGAGGTCTGTGGCTGGAGTAAGACCACAAGCAGGAGGAGAATGACTTGGTGGTGGAACAATAAGGTAAATGAGGCAATTAAGGCCAAGAGACAGGCATGGAAAGAATGGAAGAACGGGGGGAGCAGGGTACATTACATAGAGACCAAGAGGGAAGCTATGCGACAAGTATACTTAGCTAGGAGGGAAGCAGAGGATAGAAAATTCAAGCATGTTTTGCAACGTGAGGACCAGAAACAGGAGGTATTCAAGATTGCGAGGCAGTGTGTCAGAGATAGTTGTGATGTCATTGGAGAGAAGTGTATCTGGAATGATAAAGGTGAGCTTGCCCTCACAAGTGCTGAGAAGAAAGATGCATGGAAGAGTCATTATGATAGATTACTAAATGAGGAGAATGCATGGGAAGAAGAGACCCTACCCCAAGTAGACCCTATAGAGGGGCCAGCAGTACAAGTCAGCAGCAGCGTAGTAAGTAAGGCAATCAAAGATATGAAGATGGGGAAGGCAACCGGTCCATCGGGTATAGCTGCCGAGATGCTGAATGCATCTGGGTCTGTAGGTCACACTATAACCACACGTATTGTTAACCAGGTAATACTAGAAGGTGTCATACCAAAAGATTGGTTCAGTAGCATCATTGTCAACTGCTACAAAGGTAAAGGCAATGCACTAGATAGAGGAAACTATAGAGGTATAAAGTTGATGGACCAGGTCATGAAAGTAACAGAAAGAGTTATAGCACAGTTGATTAGGGACCGGGTGAAAATAGACGAGATGCAATTTGGGTTTGTACCAGGAAGAGGCACCACTGATGCCCTCTTCCTTGTGAGGCAATTACAGGAAAAGTACCTAGCAAAAAGTAAGCCACTCTACTTGGCATTTGTCGACCTTGAGAAAGCCTTTGACAGAGTTCCACGTGCTGTAATCTGGTGGGCTCTTAGAAAACTAGGAGTAGATGAATGGCTTGTGAAAGCTGTACAAGCCATGTATAGGGGAGCAGTCAGCAAAGTTAGGATTATCAATGAGTATAGCGAGGAATTTAGCGTACAGGTTGGTGTCCACCAGGGCTCTGTTCTTAGCCCCCTCCTGTTCATCATAGTCCTGCAGGCAATAACGGAGGAGTTTAAGACCGGATGCCCATGGGAACTCCTGTATGCTGATGACCTCGCACTCATAGCTGAATCTATGGTAGAACTAGAGAATAAATTCCAAACTTGGAAGCAGGAACGAGAAAGAAAGGGTCTCAAAGTCAACATGACAAAGACTAAGGTCCTTGTAAGTAGACGAGAAAACAGAACCCAGATCCCCTCAGGGAAATGGCCTTGCTCAGTATGTAGGAAAGGTGTAGGTAGGAACTCCATTCTCTGCCCCAAATGCAAACAATGGGTACACAAGAGATGTAGCGGGATCTCAGGAAGCTTAATTAAGAATGTAGGCTTCACATGCAGCAGCTGTGCTGAGACAGCAAGCAGCAAACAGCCACAGGAAACAAGTACCACCAATCTGTGGGAGGGCCCTGTAGAAACAGTAGACAGCTTCTGCTACCTAGGTGACCGAATTAGCAGCGGAGGTGGGTGTTCAGAAAGTACAATAACTAGGGTAAGAACGGGATGGAAGAAGTTTAGGGAACTACTACCACTGCTAACTGCAAAAGGCTTCTCCCTCAGAATGAAAGGCAGACTGTATGATGCGTGTATCCGAACAGCAATGTTGCATGGTAGTGAAACCTGGGCGCTGAAGACTGCGTATGAAGGATGACAGCTGCATAAAAAGGTGCAGAGCACTAGAAGTTGATAGAAACCGCGGAGTGGGGAAACCCAAGATGACCTGGGATGAGGTGATAAAAGCCGACCTTACCCAATTATATCTCTCAAAGGCAATGACACACGACCGTGACTTCTGGCGTCACGCAGTAATACAGTGTACCCGACCTCCCATGGGTACAAGCTGAAGCATATAGACAATATGCCCCCACACCCTCCACCGCAAGGTGCTCGTGGAGGTGCCACGGCAAAAAAGCACCCAGCCCACACTGTAAAGTGGACGTGTAGGCGCCACGAAAAAGCACCCAGCACTCACTGTAAATGAGGTTGGTGTTAGGAAGGGCATCCAGCTGTAGAAATCAAGCCAAATCAGTTCCTGTATGAGCAAGGCATGGTCAGCCGACCAGACACTGCCCACAACAGGACAACCCGTCCAGACCCATGCTAGCGTGGAAGAACGGACGTAAAACGGTGATGATGATGATGATATATATATATATATATACATAGATATGTATATATATATATGTATATATATATGCTTCATCATCATCATCATCATCGTTTAACGTCCATCTTCCACGCTAGCATGGGTCTGGACGGGAGTTATCCCACTTGAGGCAAGATTGGCTGTCTTGCTCAGGACTGTCTGGCGAGTTTTCTACGGCTGGATGCCCTTCCTAACACCAACCACGTTTACAGTGTGGACTGGGAGGTTTTTACCGTGTTACCTACACGGCCACATTACAGCGTGGACTGTGTGTTTTTTTGTCGTGACACCTACACGACCTCATTTATTTAGGACTGGATGTTGTGGTACCAACATAGCTTTACATCGAAAGGGGTGGTGTAGATGGCGGTGAGGGTAGGGGGTAGTGGGACGGGGGTGTATTTTGGTTAAGAGGTGCCTACTGACTGTAGGTTTCACTTTGTACTTAGGAAAGGCGGGTCTTCTGTATTATTGCGTAGCGCCAAAGATCACGGTCCATCAGAGGTGTAAGTGTGTGAGGTCGGAATTTATCAAATCGTCCCAGGTTTTTCTGGGTCTGCCTACTCCGTAGCTTCCATCTATTTTGATCCGCCTGCACTTTTTTATACAGCTGTCGTCTTTCATGCGCATCACGTGACCATACCAACGTAGTCTTCTCTTGAGTAAACAGCATCTGATCCCTCTTATTCCTAATTTCTCACTTAGTTCATTTATGCTTTGCCGTTCGCGTATATTACTATTACACATCCAATGAAGCATGCAAGCTTCGTTCCTCTCCAGTCTGCGGAGATCCTCTGCACACAATGCCCAGGTCTCACTGCCATGTAACATTGCTGTTCATATGCAGGCATCATACAGCCTGCCTTTTATTTTTAGAAAGAAACCTTATATATATATATATATACATATATGTGTATATATATATATGTTTATATATATATATATATATATATATATATATATATATATATATATATATATATGTGTGTGTGTGTGTGTGTGTGTGTGTGTGTGTTTGTGTGTGTGTGTTTGTGTGTGTGTGTGTGTGTGTATGTATTTATATAATATCTGTATGTGTGAAAAAAGAAAACAATGATCAATGACAATGAAATGGCCACCACTGCTACTGATAAATTTAATATTCCATTAATTACCCACCCCTTGAGTTAAGGATTTAATCCCATTTGAAGCTGTCTTGTTAGATATAGTTGCAACCATCAAGTTTTGTAAGGACCATAATCCCCTCTAACAAATCGACTAAGAATGTTTTTGTATTTTTGGACAAAATAATGTTTTTATGAACAAGAAAAGGAAAATATAACAATCTTATACTTAATAGCATAACAAATAAACACCAGAAGGCCTAACACCTATAACAAGATTAATGATGAGGCCAAAGATGTTGCCACAAATTTTGCAATAGATAATAAAGTAGAATGCTTAGCAGAACGTGATGCTTTCATTACCCTGAAGGATCAGAAACCTAATTTCACAAACAGGCCTAGCTGTAGATTAATAAATCCTGCAAGGACAAAGTTAGGACTTAGGCTAGTAAAAAACATTTTAAGAGACAGCAACACTTGTATTATTAAAAACACCAATCTCTCACTGTCATCTCCTGGTTCATAGAAATCACCTTTAAGAACAGGACCAAATTCACACAGTTTCATATCATAGATTTTTATCCCTCTATTCTTAATATTGCTTTAAACTTTGTACATTCTTTTGTATACATCAGTGACATGGAATATGATCTTATATTCCATGTCCATAGAACTCTCCTATTTAGTAACGGTACTACTTGGGTAAAAACTCTGACCTTGATGATTCTTTTGACATCTCCATGGGGTAATATGATAGTGCTGATGTATGTAATCTTATCAGCTTATGCAATATTCATACACTAAAGTCTAAATTCCCCAACCACTCCTTTGGTCTATACCATGATGATGGTCTTTCCTTTCACATTATTGTAACAACAGACACACTCTGGATAGATTCCGTAAAAATTTAATTGACACCTTTCATGAACTAAGACTTAAAATTACAGTTGATACGAACCTTAATAACGCAAAATTTTTTAATGAAAACTTAGACTTAACCAGAGCTTTGTATAAACCATACCATAAGCCGAACGAAAAATTGAAATATATTAATAAAGTCTCATACAGCTCCCCTGCTGTTTTTAAAAACTTAGTTTCTAATATTAGTCAAAGGATCTCAAATCTATCAGCAACCAGGGAGATTTTCGATAAGGCTGCGTCTTACTACAACCAAACTCTCCTAGATAGTGGTTTTAAGGACAAAATTAAGTACACCTCCAATCATTCCAAACCCAACGATACTAAAAATGCTAACAGAAAAAGAAGAATTATTTGGTTCATACCCCACTTTTCCCTTAAAGTAAAGACGAATGTAGGTAAGAAGATTTTAGATTTAGTAGTTAGACATTTCCCACTACAACTTTAAAATATTCAATTGCAATTCCATCAAGATATCCTATCATGTGGCCTGTCTTTGAAATAAAAAAAAATGACTGCAAAGAACATACCTGACATAAATCAAGCTGCTCTTGTAGGAACTGTCCTTTCCAGCAGAAATGTAATATCAAATCCGTTGTGTATGAGGCAGAGATTACACACACAACACCACAGAAAATTCTGAAGTTCATGAAAGATACGTCAGTATGGCGTAATATTGTTTTTAAACAATGTCTTTACTTACATCTCCACTCCTGATAAGAAAACCAGTACAGCTCTGGCAAAAAAATAAAAATCTGGCCATTGAAAGAGAAAGGAGTTCCACATAAGATTACTAGGAAGATACTTAAAAGTTCCAGTCATTGCACTAATCGTACCAAGAGATGTCATCTCAGTCAGAGTGAGAAATTTAGAATACTACAAGGTTTGTCGTCCCTGAACAATAAATATTTGAACTCAAAGAGTGAAATTTATAGACGATGTCTCCATCTCAAAAGCCAACTTCTTCTTCTTCTTCTTCTTCTTCTTCTTCTTCTTCTTCTTCTTCTTCTTCTTCTTCTTCTTCTTCTTCTTCTTCTTCTTCTTCTTCTTCTTCTTCTGCTTCTAGAGAGGGCCATGGGGAAAGAGTCCTCGAACACTCCTTCCAGCAGGTCCTGTCAGAAGCAACTGCCTTCAACTGATTTGGCTGGATTCACAAATGAGACCAGCCAAGCTCATGGTTGTTATCCAACTATCTTGCTTGGGGTCTACCCTTGGGTCTCCTGCCAGTTCTTTCCTGTGATCTCTCAATTCAGAGAGGCCACTGCTCAACCCAGAGCCATGCACTCTATCAAGTAACATTACTCCAAATACCATTCAGAGGAACTCCATTTCTACTGCTTATATTTGTGATCGTATTCTTTCTGTCATTACCCACGATTTATGACCATAGGTAAGAGTTGGCAGAAATACCGAATTGAAGATGGCGAGTTTGGCTTTTACACTTACCTGCCTTCTTCTGATTACCGAATGCTGAAGCTGGCACATTACTGCTCCAACTCATGCAATTCTTGCACTTAATTCAGCCACCTGCCTTCCATCACTCATGAACACAGCCCTGATATACTTGAATTTCTCCACCTATTTCAGTGGAATTCCATTCAGATGTAGAGTGCACTGCACAGGCTTCTTTGAGAGGACAATTGTCTCAGCTTTTGCAGTACTGGTTTTCATTCCAGTCATGCAACACCCAGCATCAGATTTGTCAACTGCTGGCTAAGTGGCAATATTTACCAAATTCAATTGATTTTTCAACCACCTTAATTTGATTTATATACTTTCAAAATACCTTTTCTTTCCCTTTTTTCCCCCACACTTACATAATATAGTACAACTTCTATAGTACTTTACTGGATATCTTAATAAATATTACTATCTCTATATTATATAGCACCACATAATACTACTATAGCTCATGTTTATGATTTTGCTATTTGAAATTTACATCTTGGAGTTATTTCCCTGAGTTATAATAGGTTTTTCATAAAGCCATCCACTAAACCTTAGTTTCCTCTAAAACTCTAT
>OZ024742.1:146425949-146523449 GCA_964016885.1 Eledone cirrhosa | reverse complement strand
CTAAGCCCTATGAGAGAGGAATGATGACTACTTCTAAGCCCTATGAGAGGGGAAAGATGACAGCTTCTAAGCCCTATGAGAGGGGAAAGATGACTGCTTCTAAGCCCTATGAGAGGGGAAAGATGACTGCTTCTATGCCCTATGAGTGGGGAAAGATGACTGCTTCTAAGCCCTATGAGAAGGGAATGATGACAGCTTCTAAGCCCTATGAGAAGGGAAAGATGACTGCTTCTAAGCCCTATGAGAAGGGAAAGATGACTGCTTCTAAGCCCTATGAGAGGGGAAAGATGACAGTTTCTAAGCCCTATGAGAGGGAAAAGATGACTGCTTCTAAGCCCTATGAGAGGGAAAAGATGACTGCTTCTAAGCCCTGTGAGAAGGGAAAGATGACTGCTTCTAAGCCCTGTGAGAAGGGAAAGATGACTGCTTCTAAGCCCTATGAGAGGGGGAAGATGACTGCTTCTAAGCCCTATGAGAGGGGAAAGATGACTGCTTCTAAGCCCTATGAGAAGAGAAAGATGACTGCTTCTAAGCCCTATGAGAGGGGAAAGATGACTGCTTCTAAGCCCCATGAGAAGGGAAAGATGACTGCTTCTAAGCCCTATGAGAGGGGAAAGATGACTGCTTCTAAGCCCTATGAGAAGGGAATGATGACAGCTTCTAAGCCCTATGAGAAGGGAAAGATGACAGCTTCTAAGCCCTATGAGAGGGGAAAGATGACAGTTTCTAAGCCCTATGAGAGGGAAAAGATGACTGCTTCTAAGCCCTATGAGAAGGGAATGATGACAGCTTCTAGGCCCTATGAGAGGGGAAAGATGACTGCTTCTAAGCCCTATGAGAAGGGAAAGATGACAGCTTCTAAGCCCTATGAGAAGGGAAAGATGACAGCTTCTAAGCCCTATAAGAAGGGAAAGATGACTGCTTCTAAGTCCTATGAGAAGGGAAAGATGACTGCTTCTAAGCCCTATGAGAAGGGAAAGATGACTGCTTCTAAGCCCTATGAGAAGGGAAAGATGACAGCTTCTAAGCCCTATGAGAAGGGAAAAGATGACTGCTTCTAAGCCCTATGAGAAGGGAAAGATGACTGCTTCTAAGCCCTATGAGAAGGGAAAGATGACAGCTTCTAAGCCCTATGTGAAGGGAAAGATGACTGCTTCTAAGCCCTATGAGAGGGGAAAGATGACTGCTTCTAAGCCCTATGAGAAGGGAAAGATGACTGCTTCTAAGCCCTATGAGAAGGGAATGATGACTGCTTCTAAGCCCTATGAGAAGGGAAAGATGACAGCTTCTAAGCCCTATGAGAAGGGAAAGATGACTGCTTCTAAGCCCTATGAGAAGGGAATGATGACTGCTTCTAAGCCCTATGAGAAGGGAAAGATGATGGCTTCTAAGCCCTATGAGAAGGGCAAGATGACTGCTTCTAAGCCCTATGAGAAGGGAAAGATGACAGCTTCTAAGCCCTATGAGAAGGGAATGATGACTGCTTCTAAGCCCTATTAGAGGGGAATGATGACTGCTTCTAAGCCCTATGAGAAGGGAAAGATGACAGCTTCAAAGCCCTATGAGAATGGAATGATGACTGCTTCTAAGCCCTATGAGAAGGGAAAGATGACTGCTTCTAAGCCCTATGAGAAGGGAAAGATGACAGCTTCTAAGCCCTATGAGAAGGGAATGATGACTGCTTCTAAGCCCTATGAGAGGGGAATGATGACTGCTTCTACGCCCTATGAGAGGGGAAAGATGACAGCTTCTACGCCCTATGAGAAGGGAAAGATGACTGCTTCTAAGCCCTATGAGAAGGGAAAGATGACAGCTTCTAAGCCCTATGAGAAGGGAATGATGACTGCTTCTAAGCCCTATGAGAAGGGAAAGATGACAGATTCTAAGCCCTGTGAGAAGGGAAAGATGACTGCTTCTAAGCCCTATGAGAAGGGAAAGATGACTGCTTCTAAGCCCTATGAGAAGGGAAAGATGACTGCTTCTGATCCCTATGAGAAGGGAAAGATGACAGCTTCTAAGCCCTGTGAGAAGGGAATGATGACTGCTTCTAAGCCCTATGAGAACGGAATGATGACAGCTTCTAAGCCCTATGAGAGGGGAAAGATGATGGCTTCTAAGCCCTATGAGAGGGGAAAGATGACAGCTTCTAAGCCCTATGAGAAGGGGATGAGGACAGCTTCTAAGCCCTATGAGAAGGGAAAGATGATGGCTTCTAAGCCCTATGAGAAGGAAAAGATGATGGCTTCTAAGCCCTATGAGAAGGGAAAGATGACAGCTTCTAAGCCCTATGAGAAGGGAAAGATGACTGCTTCTAAGCCCTATGAGAAGGGAAAGATGACTGCTTCTAAGCCCTATGAGAAGGGAAAGATGACAGCTTCTAAGCCCTATGTGAAGGGAAAGATGACTGCTTCTAAGCCCTATGAGAGGGGAAAGATGACTGCTTCTAAGCCCTATGAGAAGGGAAAGATGACTGCTTCTAAGCCCTATGAGAAGGGAAAGATGACTGCTTCTAAGCACTATGAGAAGGGAAAGATGACTGCTTCTAAGCCCTATGAGAAGGGAAAGATGACAGCTTCTAAGCCCTATGAGAAGGGAAAGATGACTGCTTCTAAGCCCTATGAGAAGGGAATGATGACTGCTTCTAAGCCCTATGAGAAGGGAAAGATGACTGCTTCTAAGCCCTATGAGAAGGGAAAGATGACAGCTTCTAAGCCCTATGAGAAGGGAATGATAACTGCTTCTAAGCCCTATGAGAGGGGAATGATGACTGCTTCTAAGCCCTATGAGAAGGGAAAGATGACAGCTTCAAAGCCCTGTGAGAAGGGAATGATGACTGCTTCTAAGCCCTATGAGAACGGAATGATGACAGCTTCTAAGCCCTATGAGAGGGGAAAGATGATGGCTTCTAAGCCATATGAGAGGGGAAAGATGACAGCTTCTAAGCCCTATGAGAAGGGAATGATGACTGCTTCTAAGCCCTATGAGAAGGGAAAGATGACTGCTTCTAAGCCCTATGAGAAGGGAAAGATGACAGCTTCTAAGCCCTATGAGAAGGGAATGATGACTGCTTCTAAGCCCTATGAGAGGGGAATGATGACTGCTTCTAAGCCCTATGAGAGGGGAAAGATGACAGCTTCTAAGGCCTATGAGAAGGGAAAGATGACTGCTTCTAAGCCCTATGAGAAGGGAATGATGACTGCTTCTAAGCCCTATGAGAAGGGAAAGATGACAGCTTCTAAGCCCTATGAGAAGGGAAAGATGACTGCTTCTAAGCCCTATGAGAAGGGAATGATGACTGCTTCTAAGCCCTATGAGAAGGGAAAGATGATGGCTTCTAAGCCCTATGAGAAGGGCAAGATGACTGCTTCTAAGCCCTATGAGAAGGGAAAGATGACAGCTTCTAAGCCCTATGAGAAGGGAATGATGACTGCTTCTAAGCCCTATTAGAGGGGAATGATGACTGCTTCTAAGCCCTATGAGAAGGGAAAGATGACAGCTTCAAAGCCCTATGAGAATGGAATGATGACTGCTTCTAAGCCCTATGAGAAGGGAAAGATGACTGCTTCTAAGCCCTATGAGAAGGGAAAGATGACAGCTTCTAAGCCCTATGAGAAGGGAATGATGACTGCTTCTAAGCCCTATGAGAGGGGAATGATGACTGCTTCTACGCCCTATGAGAGGGGAAAGATGACAGCTTCTAAGCCCTATGAGAAGGGAAAGATGACTGCTTCTAAGCCCTATGAGAAGGGAAAGAGGACAGCTTCTAAGCCCTATGAGAAGGGAATGATGACTGCTTCTAAGCCCTATGAGAAGGGAAAGATGACAGATTCTAAGCCCTGTGAGAAGGGAAAGATGACTGCTTCTAAGCCCTATGAGAAGGGAAAGATGACTGCTTCTAAGCCCTATGAGAAGGGAAAGATGACTGCTTCTGATCCCTATGAGAAGGGAAAGATGACAGCTTCTAAGCCCTGTGAGAAGGGAATGATGACTGCTTCTAAGCCCTATGAGAACGGAATGATGACAGCTTCTAAGCCCTATGAGAGGGGAAAGATGATGGCTTCTAAGCCCTATGAGAGGGGAAAGATGACAGCTTCTAAGCCCTATGAGAAGGGGATGAGGACAGCTTCTAAGCCCTATGAGAAGGGAAAGATGACAGCTTCTAAGCCCTATGTGAAGGGAAAGATGACTGCTTCTAAGCCCTATGAGAGGGGAAAGATGACTGCTTCTAAGCCCTATGAGAAGGGAAAGATGACTGCTTCTAAGCCCTATGAGAAGGGAATGATGACTGCTTCTAAGCCCTATGAGAAGGGAAAGATGACAGCTTCTAAGCCCTATGAGAAGGGAAAGATGACTGCTTCTAAGCCCTATGAGAAGGGAATGATGACTGCCTCTAAGCCCTATGAGAAGGGAAAGATGATGGCTTCTAAGCCCTATGAGAAGGGCAAGATGACTGCTTCTAAGCCCTATGAGAAGGGAAAGATGACAGCTTCTAAGCCCTATGAGAAGGGAATGATGACTGCTTCTAAGCCCTATTAGAGGGGAATGATGACTGCTTCTAAGCCCTATGAGAAGGGAAAGATGACAGCTTCAAAGCCCTATGAGAATGGAATGATGACTGCTTCTAAGCCCTATGAGAAGGGAAAGATGACTGCTTCTAAGCCCTATGAGAAGGGAAAGATGACAGCTTCTAAGCCCTATGAGAAGGGAATGATGACTGCTTCTAAGCCCTATGAGAGGGGAATGATGACTGCTTCTACGCCCTATGAGAGGGGAAAGATGACAGCTTCTAAGCCCTATGAGAAGGGAAAGATGACTGCTTCTAAGCCCTATGAGAAGGGAAAGATGACAGCTTCTAAGTCCTATGAGAAGGGAATGATGACTGCTTCTAAGCCCTATGAGAAGGGAAAGATGACAGATTCTAAGCCCTGTGAGAAGGGAAAGATGACTGCTTCTAAGCCCTATGAGAAGGGAAAGATGACTGCTTCTAAGCCCTATGAGAAGGGAAAGATGACTGCTTCTGATCCCTATGAGAAGGGAAAGATGACAGCTTCTAAGCCCTGTGAGAAGGGAATGATGACTGCTTCTAAGCCCTATGAGAACGGAATGATGACAGCTTCTAAGCCCTATGAGAGGGGAAAGATGATGGCTTCTAAGCCCTATGAGAGGGGAAAGATGACAGCTTCTAAGCCCTATGAGAAGGGGATGAGGACAGCTTCTAAGCCCTATGAGAAGGGAAAGATGATGGCTTCTAAGCCCTATGAGAAGGAAAATATGATGGCTTCTAAGCCCTATGAGAAGGGAAAGATGACAGCTTCTAAGCCCTATGAGAAGGGAAAGATGACTGCTTCTAAGCCCTATGAGAAGGGAAAGATGACTGCTTCTAAGCCCTATGAGAAGGGAAAGATGACAGCTTCTAAGCCCTATGTGAAGGGAAAGATGACTGCTTCTAAGCCCTATGAGAGGGGAAAGATGACTGCTTCTAAGCCCTATGAGAAGGGAAAGATGACTGCTTCTAAGCCCTATGAGAAGGGAAAGATGACTGCTTCTAAGCACTATGAGAAGGGAAAGATGACTGCTTCTAAGCCCTATGAGAAGGGAAAGATGACAGCTTCTAAGCCCTATGAGAAGGGAAAGATGACTGCTTCTAAGCCCTATGAGAAGGGAATGATGACTGCTTCTAAGCCCTATGCGAAGGGAAAGATGACTGCTTCTAAGCCCTATGAGAAGGGAAAGATGACTGCTTTTAAGCCCTATGAGAAGGGAAAGATGACAGCTTCTAAGCCCTATGAGAAGGGAATGATAACTGCTTCTAAGCCCTATGAGAGGGGAATGATGACTGCTTCTAAGCCCTATGAGAAGGGAAAGATGACAGCTTCAAAGCCCTGTGAGAAGGGAATGATGACTGCTTCTAAGCCCTATGAGAACGGAATGATGACAGCTTCTAAGCCCTATGAGAGGGGAAAGATGATGGCTTCTAAGCCATATGAGAGGGGAAAGATGACAGCTTCTAAGCCCTATGAGAAGGGAATGATGACTGCTTCTAAGCCCTATGAGAAGGGAAAGATGACTGCTTCTAAGCCCTATGAGAAGGGAAAGATGACAGCTTCTAAGCCCTATGAGAAGGGAATGATGACTGCTTCTAAGCCCTATGAGAGGGGAATGATGACTGCTTCTAAGCCCTATGAGAGGGGAAAGATGACAGCTTCTAAGGCCAATGAGAAGGGAAAGATGACTGCTTCTAAGCCCTATGAGAAGGGAAAGATGACAGATTCTAAGCCCTGTGAGAAGGGAAAGATGACTACTTCTAAGCCCTATGAGAAGGGAAAGATGACTGCTTCTAAGCCCTATGAGAAGGGAAAGATGACAGCTTCTAAGCCCTATGAGAAGGGAAAGATGACTGCTTCTAAGCCCTATGAGAAGGGAAAGATGACTGCTTCTAAGCCCTATGAGAAGGGAAAGATGACAGCTTCTAAGCCCTGTGAGAAGGGAATGATGACTGCTTCTAAGCCCTATGAGAACGGAATGATGACAGCTTCTAAGCCCTATGAGAGGGGAAAGATCATGGCTTCTAAGCCCTATGAGAGGGGAAAGATGACAGCTTCTGAGCCCTATGAGAAGGGAATGATGACAGCTTCTAAGCCCTATAAGAAGGGAAAGATGATGGCTTCTAAGCCCTATGAGAAGGGAAAGATGATGGCTTCTAAGCCCTGTGAGAAGGGAATGATGACTGCTTCTAAGCCCTATGAGAAGGGAAAGATGATGGCTTCTAAGCCCTATGAGAAGGGAATGATGACTGCTTCTAAGACCTATGAGAAGGGAATGATGACTGCTTCTAAGCCCTATGAGAAGGGAAATATGATGGCTTCTAAGCCCTGTGAGAAGGGAATGATGACTGCTTCTAAGCCCTGTGAGAAGGGAAAGATGATGGCTTCTAAGCTCTATGAGAGGGGAAACATGATGGCTTCTAAAGCCTATGAGAAGGGAATGATGACTGCTTCTAAGGCCTATGAGAAGGGAATGATGAATGCTTCTAAGCCCTATGAGAAGGGAAAGATGATGGCTTCTAAGCCCTATGAGAGGGGAAACATGATGGCTTCTAAGCCCTATGAGAGGGGAAAGATGACTACTTCTAAGCCCTATGAGAGAGGAAATATGATGGCTTCTAAGGCCTATGAGAAGGGAATGATGACAGCTTCTAAGCCCTATGAGAGGGGAAAGATGATGGTTTCAAAGCCCTATGAGAGGGGAAAGATGACTGCTTCTAAGCCCTATGAGAGGGGAAAGATGACTGCTTCTAAGCCCTATGAGAAGGGAAAGATGACGGCTTCTAAGCCCTATGAGAGGGGAAAGATGATGGCTTCTAAGCCCTATGAGAAGGGAATGATGACAGCTTCTAAGCTCTATGAGAAGGGAAAGATGACTGCTTCTAAGCCTTATGAGAAGGGAAAGATGATGGCTTCTAAGCCCTATGAGAAGGGAATGATGACAGCTTCTAAGCTCTATGAGAAGGGAAAGATGACTGCTTCTAAGCCCTATGAGAAGGGAATGATGACAGCTTCTAAGCACTATGAGAGGGGAATGATGACAGCTTCTAAGCCCTATGAGAAGGGAATGATGACTGCTTCTAAGCCCTATGAGAAGGGAAAGATGACGGCTTCTAAGCCCTATGAGAAGGGAAAGATGACAGCTTCTAAGCCCTATGAGAAGGGAAAGATGATGGCTTCTAAGCCCTATGAGAAGGGAAAGATGATGTCTTCTAAGCCCTGTGAGAAGGGAATGATGACTGCTTCTAAGCCCTATGAGAAGGGAAAGATGATGGCTTCTAAGCCCTATGAGAAGGGAATGATGACTGCTTCTAAGCCCTACGAGAAGGGAATGATGACTGCTTCTAAGCCCTATGAGAAGGGAAAGATGACAGCTTCTAAGCCCTATGAGAAGGGAAAGATGACTGCTTCTAAGCCCTATGAGAAGGGAATGATGACTGCTTCTAAGCCCTATGAGAAGGGAAAGATGACTGCTTCTAAGCCCTATGAGAAGGGAAAGATGATGGCTTCTAAGCCCTATGAGAAGGGAATGATGACTGCTTCTAAGCCCTATGAGAAGGGAAAGATGACAGCTTCTAAGCCCTGTGAGGGGAATGATGACTGCTTCTAAGCCCTATGAGAAGGGAATGATGACAGCTTCTAAGCTCTATGAGAAGGGAAAGATGACTGCTTCTAAGCCCTATGAGAAGGGAATGATGACAGCTTCTAAGCCCTATGAGAAGGGAAAGATGACTGCTTCTAAGCCCTATGAGAAGGGAATGATGACTGCTTCTAAGCCCTATGAGAAGGGAAAGATGACTGCTTCTAAGCCCTATGAGAAGGGAAAGATGACTGCTTCTGAGCCCTATGAGAAGTGAAAGATGACAGCTTCTAAGCCCTATGAGAAGGGAAAGACGACTGCTTCTAAGCCCTATGAGAAGGAAATGATGACTGCTTCTAAGCCCTATGAGAAGGGAAAGATGACTGCTTCTAAGCCCTATGAGAAGGGAAAGATGACAGCTTCTAAGCCCTATGAGAAGGGAATGATGACTGCTTCTAAGCCCTATGAGAAGGGAAAGATGACAGCTTCTAAGCCCTATGAGAAGGGAATGATGACTGCTTCTAAGCCCTATGAGAGGGGAATGATGACTGCTTCTAAGCCCTATGAGAGGGGAAAGATGACAGCTTCTAAGCTCTATGAGAAGGGAAAGATGACAGCTTCTAAGCCCTGTGAGAAGGGAAAGATGACTGCTTCGAAGCCTTATGAGAAAGGAAAGATGACTGCTTCTAAGCCCTATGAGAAGGGAAAGATGACAGCTTCTAAGCCCTATGAGAAGGGAAAGATGACTGCTTCTAAGCCCTATGAGGAGGGAATGATGACTGCTTCTAAGCCCTATGAGAAGGGAAAGATGACTGCTTCTAAGCCCTATGAGAAGGGAAAGATGATGGCTTCTAAGCCCTATGAGAAGGGAATGATGACAGCTTCTAAGCCCTATGAGAGGGGAATGATGACAGCTTCTAAGCCCTATGAGAATGGAAAGATGACTGCTTCTAAGCCCTATGAGAAGGGAATGATGACTGCTTCTAAGCCCTATGAGAAGGGAAAGATGACTGCTTCTAAGCCCTATGAGAAGGGAAAGATGATGTCTTCTAAGCCCTGTGAGAAGGGAATGATGACTGCTTCTAAGCCCTATGAGAAGGGAAAGATGATGGCTTCTAAGCCCTATGAGAAGGGAATGATGACTGCTTCTAAGCCCTATGAGAAGGGAATGATGACTGATTCTAAGCCCTATGAGAAGGGAAAGATGACAGCTTCTAAGCCCTATGAGAAGGGAAAGATGACTGCTTCTAAGCCCTATGAGAAGGGAATGATGACTGCTTCTAAGCCCTATGAGAAGGGAAAGATGACTGCTTCTAAGCCCTATGAGAAGGGAAAGATGATGTCTTCTAAGCCCTGTAAGAAGGGAATGATGACTGCTTCTAAGCCCTATGAGAAGGGAAAGATGATGGCTTCTAAGCCCTATGAGAAGGGAATGATGACTGCTTCTAAGCCCTATGAGAAGGGAATGATGACTGATTCTAAGCCCTATGAGAAGGGAAAGATGACAGCTTCTAAGCCCTATGAGAGGGGAATGATGACTGCTTCTAAGCCCTATGAGAAGGGAAAGATGACAGCTTCTAAGCCCTATGAGAAGGGAATGATGACTGCTTCTAAGCCCTATGAGAAGGGAAAGATGACTGCTTCTAAGCCCTATGAGAAGGGAAAGATGACAGCTTCTAAGCCCTATGAGAAGGGAAAGATGACAGCTTCTAAGCCCTGTGAGAAGGGAAAGATGACTGCTTCTAAGCCCTATGAGAAGGGAAAGATGACTGCTTCTAAGCCTTATGAGAAGGGAAAGATGACAGCTTCTAAGCCCTATGAGAAGGGAAAGATGACTGCTTCTAAGCCCTATGAGAAGGGAAAGATGACTGCTTCTAAACCATATGAGAAGGGAAAGATGACAGCTTCTAAGACCTGTGAGAGGGGAATGATGACTGCTTCTAAGCCCTATGAGAAGGGAATGAAGACAGCTTCTAAGCCCTATGAGAAGGGAAAGATGATGGCTTCTAAGCCCTATGAGAAGGGAAAGATGATGTCTTCTAAGCCCTGTGAGAAGGGAATGATGACTGCTTCTAAGCCCTATGAGAAGGGAAAGATGATGGCTTCTAAGCCCTATGAGAAGGGAATGATGACTGCTTCTAAGCCCTATGAGAAGGGAATGATGACTGCTTCTAAGGCCTATGAGAAGGGAAAGATGACAGCTTCTAAGCCCTATGAGAAGGGAAAGATGACTGCTTCTAAGCCCTATGAGAATGGAATGATGACTGCTTCTAAGCCCTATGAGAAGGGAAAGATGACTGCTTCTAAGCCCTATGAGAAGGGAAAGATGACAGCTTCTAAGCCCTATGAGAAGGGAATGATGACTGCTTCTAAGCCCTATGAGAGGGGAATGATGACTGCGTCTAAGCCCTATGAGAAGGGAAAGATGACAGCTTCTAAGCCCTAGGAGAAGGGAATGATGACTGCTTCTAAGCCCTATGAGGAGGGAAAGATGACTGCTTCTAAGCCCTATGAGAAGGGAAAGATGACAGCTTCTAAGCCCTATGAGAAGGGAATGATGACTGCTTCTAAGCCCTATAAGAGGGGAATGATGACTGCTTCTAAGCCCTATGAGAGGGGAAAGATGACAGCTTCTAAGCCCTATGAGAAGGGAAAGATGACTGCTTCTAAGCCCTATGAGAAGGGAAAGATGACAGCTTCTAAGCCCTGTGAGAAGGGAAAGATGACTGCTTCTAAGCCCTATGAGAAGGGAAAGATGACTGCTTCTAAGCCCTATGAGAAGGGAAAGATGATGGCTTCTAAGCCCTATGAGAGGGGAAACATGATGGCTTCTAAGCCCAATGAGAGGGGAAAGATGACTACTTCTAAGCCCTATGAGAGAGGAAATATGATGGCTTCTAAGGCCTATGAGAAGGGAATGATGACAGCTTCTAAGCCCTATGAGAGGGGAAAGATGAGGGTTTCTAAGCCCTATGAGAGGGGAAAGATGACTGCTTCTAAGCCCTATGAGAGGGGAAAGATGACTGCTTCTAAGCCCTATGAGAAGGGAAAGATGACGGCTTCTAAGCCCTATGAGAGGGGAAAGATGATGGCTTCTAAGCCCTATGAGAAGGGAATGATGACAGCTTCTAAGCTCTATGAGAAGGGAAAGATGACTGCTTCTAAGCCCTATGAGAAGGGAAAGATGATGGCTTCTAAGCCCTATGAGAAGGGAATGATGACAGCTTCTAAGCTCTATGAGAAGGGAAAGATGACTGCTTCTAAGCCTTATGAGAAGGGAAAGATGATGGCTTCTAAGCCCTATGAGAAGGGAATGATGACAGCTTCTAAGCTCTATGAGAAGGGAAAGATGACTGCTTCTAAGCCCTATGAGAAGGGAATGATGACAGCTTCTAAGCCCTATGAGAGGGGAATGATGACAGCTTCTAAGCCCTATGAGAAGGGAATGATGACTGCTTCTAAGCCCTATGAGAAGGGAAAGATGACTGCTTCTAAGCCCTATGAGAAGGGAAAGATGACAGCTTCTAAGCCCTATGAGAAGGGAAAGATGATGGCTTCTAAGCCCTATGAGAAGGGAAAGATGATGTCTTCTAAGCCCTGTGAGAAGGGAATGATGACTGCTTCTAAGCCCTATGAGAAGGGAAAGATGATGGCTTCTAAGCCCTATGAGAAGGGAATGATGACTGCTTCTAAGCCCTATGAGAAGGGAATGATGACTGCTTCTAAGCCCTATGAGAAGGGAAAGAAGACAGTTTCTAAGCCCTATGAGAAGGGAAAGATGACTGCTTCTAAGCCCTATGAGAAGGGAATGATGACTGCTTCTAAGCCCTATGAGAAGGGAAAGATGACTGCTTCTAAGCCCTATGAGAAGGGAAAGATGATGGCTTCTAAGCCCTATGAGAAGGGAATGATGACTGCTTCTAAGCCCTATGAGAGGGGAATGATGACTGCTTCTAAGCCCTATGAGAAGGGAAAGATGACAGTTTCTAAGCCCTATGAGAAGGGAATGATGACTGCTTCTAAGCCCTATGAGAAGGGAAAGATGACTGCTTCTAAGCCCTATGAGAAGGGAAAGATGACTGCTTCTAAGCCCTATGAGAAGGGAATGATGACTGCTTCTAAGCCCTATGAGAAGGGAAAGATGACTGCTTCTAAGCCCTATGAGAAGGGAAAGATGACAGCTTCTAAGCCCTATGAGAGGGGAAAGATGACAGCTTCTAAGCTCTATGAGAAGGGAAAGATGACAGCTTCTAAGTCCTGTGAGAAGGGAAACATGACTGCTTCGAAGCCTTATGAGAAGGGAAAGATGACTGCTTCTAAGCCCTATGAGAAGGGAAAGATGACAGCTTCTAAGCCCTATGAGAAGGGAAAGATGACTGCTTCTAAGCCCTATGAGGAGGGAATGATGACTGCTTCTAAGCCCTATGAGAAGGGAAAGATGACTGCTTCTAAGCCCTATGAGAAGGGAAAGATGATGGCTTCTAAGCCCTATGAGAAGGGAATGATGACAGCTTCTAAGCTCTATGAGAAGGGAAAGATGACTGCTTCTAAGCCCTATGAGAAGGGAATGATGACAGCTTCTAAGCCCTATGAGAGGGGAATGATGACAGCTTCTAAGCCCTATGAGAAGGGAAAGATGACTGCTTCTAAGCCCTATGAGAAGGGAATGATGACTGCTTCTAAGCCCTATGAGAAGGGAAAGATGACTGCTTCTAAGCCCTATGAGAAGGGAAAGATGATGTCTTCTAAGCCCTGTGAGAAGGGAATGATGACTGCTTCTAAGCCCTATGAGAAGGGAAAGATGATGGCTTCTAAGCCCTATGAGAAGGGAATGATGACTGCTTCTAAGCCCTATGAGAAGGGAATGATGACTGATTCTAAGCCCTATGAGAAGGGAAAGATGACAGCTTCTAAGCCCTATGAGAGGGGAATGATGACTGCTTCTAAGCCCTATGAGAAGGGAAAGATGACAGCTTCTAAGCCCTATGAGAAGGGAATGATGACTGCTTCTAAGCCCTATGAGAAGGGAAAGATGACTGCTTCTAAGCCCTATGACAAGGGAAAGATGACAGCTTCTAAGCCCTATGAGAAGGGAATGATGACTGCTTCTAAGCCCTATGAGAGGGGAATGATGACTGCTTCTAAGCCCTATGAGAGGGGAAAGATGATAGCTTCTAAGCTCTATGAGAAGGGAAAGATGACAGCTTCTAAGCCCTGTGAGAAGGGAAAGATGACTGCTTCTAAGCCCTATGAGAAGGGAAAGATGACTGCTTCTAAGCCTTATGAGAAGGGAAAGATGACAGCTTCTAAGCCCTATGAGAAGGGAAATATGACTGCTTCTAAGCCCTATGAGAAGGGAAAGATGACTGCTTCTAAACCATATGAGAAGGGAAAGATGACAGCTTCTAAGACCTGTGAGAGGGGAATGATGACTGCTTCTAAGCCCTATGAGAAGGGAATGAAGACAGCTTCTAAGCCCTATGAGAAGGGAAAGATGATGGCTTCTAAGCCCTATGAGAAGGGAAAGATGATGTCTTCTAAGCCCTGTGAGAAGGGAATGATGACTGCTTCTAAGCCCTATGAGAAGGGAAAGATGATGGCTTCTAAGCCCTATGAGAAGGGAATGATGACTGCTTCTAAGCCCTATGAGAAGGGAATGATGACTGCTTCTAAGCCCTATGAGAAGGGAAAGATGACAGCTTCTAAGCCCTATGAGAAGGGAAAGATGACTGCTTCTAAGCCCTATGAGAATGGAATGATGACTGCTTCTAAGCCCTATGAGAAGGGAAAGATGACTGCTTCTAAGCCCTATGAGAAGGGAAAGATGACAGCTTCTAAGACCTATGAGAAGGGAATGATGACTGCTTCTAAGCCCTATGAGAGGGGAATGATGACTGCGTCTAAGCCCTATGAGAAGGGAAAGATGACAGCTTATAAGCCCTAGGAGAAGGGAATGATGACTGCTTCTAAGCCCTATGAGGAGGGAAAGATGACTGCTTCTAAGCCCTATGAGAAGGGAAAGATGACAGCTTCTAAGCCCTATGAGAAGGGAATGATGACTGCTGCTAAGCCCTATAAGAGGGGAATGATGACTGCTTCTAAGCCCTATGAGAGGGGAAAGATGACAGCTTCTAAGCCCTATGAGAAGGGAAAGATGACTGCTTCTAAGCCCTATGAGAAGGGAAAGATGACAGCTTCTAAGCCCTGTGAGAAGGGAAAGATGACTGCTTCTAAGCCCTATGAGAAGGGAAAGATGACTGCTTCTAAGCCCTATGAGAAGGGAAAGATGATGGCTTCTAAGCCCTATGAGAGGGGAAACATGATGGCTTCTAAGCCCTATGAGAGGGGAAAGATGACTACTTCTAAGCCCTATGAGAGAGGAAATATGATGGCTTCTAAGGCCTATGAGAAGGGAATGATGACAGCTTCTAAGCCCTATGAGAGGGGAAAGATGATGGTTTCTAAGCCCTATGAGAGGGGAAAGATGACTGCTTCTAAGCCCTATGAGAGGGGAAAGATGACTGCTTCTAAGCCCTATGAGAAGGGAAAGATGACGGCTTCTAAGCCCTATGAGAGGGGAAAGATGATGGCTTCTAAGCCCTATGAGAAGGGAATGATGACAGCTTCTAAGCTCTATGAGAAGGGAAAGATGACTGCTTCTAAGCCCTATGAGAAGGGAAAGATGATGGCTTCTAAGCCCTATGAGAAGGGAATGATGACTGCTTCTAAGCCCTATGAGAAGGGAATGATGACTGCTTCTAAGCCCTATGAGAAGGGAAAGATGACAGTTTCTAAGCCCTATGAGAAGGGAAAGATGACTGCTTCTAAGCCCTATGAGAAGGGAATGATGACTGCTTCTAAGCCCTATGAGAAGGGAAAGATGACTGCTTCTAAGCCCTATGAGAAGGGAAAGATGATGGCTTCTAAGCCCTATGAGAAGGGAATGATGACTGCTTCTAAGCCCTATGAGAAGGGAAAGATGACAGCTTCTAAGCCCTGTGAGGGGAATGATGACTGCTTCTAAGCCCTATGAGAAGGGAATGATGACAGCTTCTAAGCTCTATGAGAAGGGAAAGATGACTGCTTCTAAGCTCTATGAGAAGGGAATGATGACAGCTTCTAAGCCCTATGAGAAGGGAAAGATGACTGCTTCTAAGCCCTATGAGAAGGGAATGATGACTGCTTCTAAGCCCTATGAGAAGGGAAAGATGACTGCTTCTAAGCCCTATGAGAAGGGAAAGATGACTGCGTCTGAGCCCTATGAGAAGTGAAAGATGACAGCTTCTAAGCCCTATGAGAAGGGAAAGATGACTGCTTCTAAGCCCTATGAGAAGGAAATGATGACTGCTTCTAAGCCCTATGAGAAGGGAAAGATGACTGCTTCTAAGCCCTATGAGAAGGGAAAGATGACAGCTTCTAAGCCCTATGAGAAGGGAATGATGACTGCTTCTAAGCCCTATGAGAGGGGAATGATGACTGCTTCTAAGCCCTATGAGAAGGGAAAGATGACAGTTTCTAAGCCCTATGAGAAGGGAATGATGACTGCTTCTAAGCCCTATGAGAAGGGAAAGATGACTGCTTCTAAGCCCTATGAGAAGGGAAAGATGACAGCTTCTAAGCCCTATGAGAAGTGAATGATGACTGCTTCTAAGCCCTATGAGAGGGGAATGATGACTGCTTCTAAGCCCTATGAGAGGGGAAAGATGACAGCTTCTAAGCTCTATGAGAAGGGAAAGATGACAGCTTCTAAGCCCTGTGAGAAGGGAAAGATGACTGCTTCGAAGCCTTATGAGAAGGGAAAGATGACTGCTTCTAAGCCCTATGAGAAGGGAAAGATGACAGCTTCTAAGCCCTATGAGAAGGGAAAGATGACTGCTTCTAAGCCCTATGAGAAGGGAATGATGACTGCTTCTAAGCCCTATGAGAAGGGAAAGATGACTGCTTCTAAGCCCTATGAGAAGGGAAAGATGATGGCTTCTAAGCCCTATGAGAAGGGAATGATGACAGCTTCTAAGCTCTATGAGAAGGGAAAGATGACTGCTTCTAAGCCCTATGAGAAGGGAAAGATGATGGCTTCTAAGGCCTATGAGAAGGGAATGATGACAGCTTCTAAGCCCTATGAGAGGGGAAAGATGATGGTTTCTAAGCCCTATGAGAGGGGAAAGATGACTGCTTCTAAGCTCTATGAGAAGGGAAAGATGACGGCTTCTAAGCCCTATGAGAGGGGAAAGATGATGGCTTCTAAGCCCTATGAGAAGGGAATGATGACAGCTTCTAAGCTCTATGAGAAGGGAAAGATGACTGCTTCTAAGCCCTATGAGAAGGGAAAGATGATGGCTTCTAAGCCCTATGAGAAGGGAATGATGACAGCTTCTAAGCTCTATGAGAAGGGAAAGATGGCTGCTTCTAAGCCTTATGAGAAGGGAAAGATGATGGCTTCTAAGCCCTATGAGAAGGGAATGATGACAGCTTCTAAGCTCTATGAGAAGGGAAAGATGACTGCTTCTAAGCCCTATGAGAAGGGAATGATGACAGCTTCTAAGCCCTATGAGAGGGGAATGATGACAGCTTCTAAGCCCTATGAGAAGGGAATGATGACTGCTTCTAAGCCCTATGAGAAGGGAAAGATGACTGCTTCTAAGCCCTATGAGAAGGGAAAGATGACAGCTTCTAAGCCCTATGAGAAGGGAAAGATGATGGCTTCTAAGCCCTATGAGAAGGGAAAGATGATGTCTTCTAAGCCCTGTGAGAAGGGAATGATGACTGCTTCTAAGCCCTATGAGAAGGGAAAGATGATGGCTTCTAAGCCCTATGAGAAGGGAATGATGACTGCTTCTAAGCCCTATGAGAAGGGAATGATGACTGCTTCTAAGCCCTATGAGAAGGGAAACATGACAGTTTCTAAGCCCTATGAGAAGGGAAAGATGACTGCTTCTAAGCCCTATGAGAAGGGAATGATGACTGCTTCTAAGCCCTATAAGAGGGGAATGATGACTGCTTCTAAGCCCTATGAGAGGGGAAAGATGACAGCTTCTAAGCCCTATGAGAAGGGAAAGATGACTGCTTCTAAGCCCTATGAGAAGGGAAAGATGACAGCTTCTAAGCCCTGTGAGAAGGGAAAGATGACTGCTTCTAAGCCCTATGAGAAGGGAAAGATGACTGCTTCTAAGCCCTATGAGAAGGGAAAGATGATGGCTTCTAAGCCCTATGAGAGGGGAAACATGATGGCTTCTAAGCCCTATGAGAGGGGAAAGATGACTACTTCTAAGCCCTATGAGAGAGGAAATATGATGGCTTCTAAGGCCTATGAGAAGGGAATGATGACAGCTTCTAAGCCCTATGAGAGGGGAAAGATGATGGTTTCTAAGCCCTATGAGAGGGGAAAGATGACTGCTTCTAAGCCCTATGAGAGGGGAAAGATGACTGCTTCTAAGCCCTATGAGAAGGGAAAGATGACGGCTTCTAAGCCCTATGAGAGGGGAAAGATGATGGCTTCTAAGCCCTATGAGAAGGGAATGATGACAGCTTCTAAGCTCTATGAGAAGGGAAAGATGACTGCTTCTAAGCCCTATGAGAAGGGAAAGATGATGGCTTCTAAGCCCTATGAGAAGGGAATGATGACAGCTTCTAAGCTCTATGAGAAGGGAAAGATGACTGCTTCTAAGCCTTATGAGAAGGGAAAGATGATGGCTTCTAAGCCCTATGAGAAGGGAATGATGACTGCTTCTAAGCCCTATGAGAAGGGAATGATGACTGCTTCTAAGCCCTATGAGAAGGGAAAGATGACAGTTTCTAAGCCCTATGAGAAGGGAAAGATGACTGCTTCTAAGCCCTATGAGAAGGGAATGATGACTGCTTCTAAGCCCTATGAGAAGGGAAAGATGACTGCTTCTAAGCCCTATGAGAAGGGAAAGATGATGGCTTCTAAGCCCTATGAGAAGGGAATGATGACTGCTTCTAAGCCCTATGAGAAGGGAAAGATGACAGCTTCTAAGCCCTGTGAGGGGAATGATGACTGCTTCTAAGCCCTAT
Source organism: Eledone cirrhosa (assembly GCA_964016885.1). Lineage (NCBI taxonomy): Eukaryota > Metazoa > Mollusca > Cephalopoda > Octopoda > Eledonidae > Eledone > Eledone cirrhosa. The sequence goes on along the minus strand of OZ024742.1, from coordinate 146,505,293 downwards.
GAGAAGGGAATGATGACAGCTTCTAAGCTCTATGAGAAGGGAAAGATGACTGCTTCTAAGCTCTATGAGAAGGGAATGATGACAGCTTCTAAGCCCTATGAGAAGGGAAAGATGACTGCTTCTAAGCCCTATGAGAAGGGAATGATGACTGCTTCTAAGCCCTATGAGAATGGAAAGATGACTGCTTCTAAGCCCTATGAGAAGGGAAAGATGACTGCTTCTGAGCCCTATGAGAAGTGAAAGATGACAGCTTCTAAGCCCTATGAGAAGGGAAAGATGACTGCTTCTAAGCCCTATGAGAAGGAAATGATGACTGCTTCTAAGCCCTATGAGAAGGGAAAGATGACTGCTTCTAAGCCCTATGAGAAGGGAAAGATGACAGCTTCTAAGCCCTATGAGAAGGGAATGATGACTGCTTCTAAGCCCTATGAGAGGGGAATGATGACTGCTTCTAAGCCCTATGAGAAGGGAAAGATGACAGTTTCTAAGCCCTATGAGAAGGGAATGATGACTGCTTCTAAGCCCTATGAGAAGGGAAAGATGACTGCTTCTAAGCCCTATGAGAAGGGAAAGATGACAGCTTCTAAGCCCTATGAGAAGTGAATGATGACTGCTTCTAAGCCCTATGAGAGGGGAATGATGACTGCTTCTAAGCCCTATGAGAGGGGAAAGATGACAGCTTCTAAGCTCTATGAGAAGGGAAAGATGACAGCTTCTAAGCCCTGTGAGAAGGGAAAGATGACTGCTTCGAAGCCTTATGAGAAGGGAAAGATGACTGCTTCTAAGCCCTATGAGAAGGGAAAGATGACAGCTTCTAAGCCCTATGAGAAGGGAAAGATGACTGCTTCTAAGCCCTATGAGAAGGGAATGATGACTGCTTCTAAGCCCTATGAGAAGGGAAAGATGACTGCTTCTAAGCCCTATGAGAAGGGAAAGATGATGGCTTCTAAGCCCTATGAGAAGGGAATGATGACAGCTTCTAAGCTCTATGAGAAGGGAAAGATGACTGCTTCTAAGCCCTATGAGAAGGGAAAGATGATGGCTTCTAAGGCCTATGAGAAGGGAATGATGACAGCTTCTAAGCCCTATGAGAGGGGAAAGATGATGGTTTCTAAGCCCTATGAGAGGGGAAAGATGACTGCTTCTAAGCTCTATGAGAAGGGAAAGATGACGGCTTCTAAGCCCTATGAGAGGGGAAAGATGATGGCTTCTAAGCCCTATGAGAAGGGAATGATGACAGCTTCTAAGCTCTATGAGAAGGGAAAGATGACTGCTTCTAAGCCCTATGAGAAGGGAAAGATGATGGCTTCTAAGCCCTATGAGAAGGGAATGATGACAGCTTCTAAGCTCTATGAGAAGGGAAAGATGGCTGCTTCTAAGCCTTATGAGAAGGGAAAGATGATGGCTTCTAAGCCCTATGAGAAGGTAATGATGACAGCTTCTAAGCTCTATGAGAAGGGAAAGATGACTGCTTCTAAGCCCTATGAGAAGGGAATGATGACAGCTTCTAAGCCCTATGAGAGGGGAATGATGACAGCTTCTAAGCCCTATGAGAAGGGAATGATGACTGCTTCTAAGCCCTATGAGAAGGGAAAGATGACTGCTTCTAAGCCCTATGAGAAGGGAAAGATGACAGCTTCTAAGCCCTATGAGAAGGGAAAGATGATGGCTTCTAAGCCCTATGAGAAGGGAAAGATGATGTCTTCTAAGCCCTGTGAGAAGGGAATGATGACTGCTTCTAAGCCCTATGAGAAGGGAAAGATGATGGCTTCTAAGCCCTATGAGAAGGGAATGATGACTGCTTCTAAGCCCTATGAGAAGGGAATGATGACTGCTTCTAAGCCCTATGAGAAGGGAAACATGACAGTTTCTAAGCCCTATGAGAAGGGAAAGATGACTGCTTCTAAGCCCTATGAGAAGGGAATGATGACTGCTTCTAAGCCCTATAAGAGGGGAATGATGACTGCTTCTAAGCCCTATGAGAGGGGAAAGATGACAGCTTCTAAGCCCTATGAGAAGGGAAAGATGACTGCTTCTAAGCCCTATGAGAAGGGAAAGATGACAGCTTCTAAGCCCTGTGAGAAGGGAAAGATGACTGCTTCTAAGCCCTATGAGAAGGGAAAGATGACTGCTTCTAAGCCCTATGAGAAGGGAAAGATGATGGCTTCTAAGCCCTATGAGAGGGGAAACATGATGGCTTCTAAGCCCTATGAGAGGGGAAAGATGACTACTTCTAAGCCCTATGAGAGAGGAAATATGATGGCTTCTAAGGCCTATGAGAAGGGAATGATGACAGCTTCTAAGCCCTATGAGAGGGGAAAGATGATGGTTTCTAAGCCCTATGAGAGGGGAAAGATGACTGCTTCTAAGCCCTATGAGAGGGGAAAGATGACTGCTTCTAAGCCCTATGAGAAGGGAAAGATGACGGCTTCTAAGCCCTATGAGAGGGGAAAGATGATGGCTTCTAAGCCCTATGAGAAGGGAATGATGACAGCTTCTAAGCTCTATGAGAAGGGAAAGATGACTGCTTCTAAGCCCTATGAGAAGGGAAAGATGATGGCTTCTAAGCCCTATGAGAAGGGAATGATGACAGCTTCTAAGCTCTATGAGAAGGGAAAGATGACTGCTTCTAAGCCTTATGAGAAGGGAAAGATGATGGCTTCTAAGCCCTATGAGAAGGGAATGATGACTGCTTCTAAGCCCTATGAGAAGGGAATGATGACTGCTTCTAAGCCCTATGAGAAGGGAAAGATGACAGTTTCTAAGCCCTATGAGAAGGGAAAGATGACTGCTTCTAAGCCCTATGAGAAGGGAATGATGACTGCTTCTAAGCCCTATGAGAAGGGAAAGATGACTGCTTCTAAGCCCTATGAGAAGGGAAAGATGATGGCTTCTAAGCCCTATGAGAAGGGAATGATGACTGCTTCTAAGCCCTATGAGAAGGGAAAGATGACAGCTTCTAAGCCCTGTGAGGGGAATGATGACTGCTTCTAAGCCCTATGAGAAGGGAATGATGACAGCTTCTAAGCTCTATGAGAAGGGAAAGATGACTGCTTCTAAGCTCTATGAGAAGGGAATGATGACAGCTTCTAAGCCCTATGAGAAGGGAAAGATGACTGCTTCTAAGCCCTATGAGAAGGGAATGATGACTGCTTCTAAGCCCTATGAGAATGGAAAGATGACTGCTTCTAAGCCCTATGAGAAGGGAAAGATGACTGCTTCTGAGCCCTATGAGAAGTGAAAGATGACAGCTTCTAAGCCCTATGAGAAGGGAAAGATGACTGCTTCTAAGCCCTATGAGAAGGAAATGATGACTGCTTCTAAGCCCTATGAGAAGGGAAAGATGACTGCTTCTAAGCCCTATGAGAAGGGAAAGATGACAGCTTCTAAGCCCTATGAGAAGGGAATGATGACTGCTTCTAAGCCCTATGAGAGGGGAATGATGACTGCTTCTAAGCCCTATGAGAAGGGAAAGATGACAGTTTCTAAGCCCTATGAGAAGGGAATGATGACTGCTTCTAAGCCCTATGAGAAGGGAAAGATGACTGCTTCTAAGCCCTATGAGAAGGGAAAGATGACAGCTTCTAAGCCCTATGAGAAGTGAATGATGACTGCTTCTAAGCCCTATGAGAGGGGAATGATGACTGCTTCTAAGCCCTATGAGAGGGGAAAGATGACAGCTTCTAAGCTCTATGAGAAGGGAAAGATGACAGCTTCTAAGCCCTGTGAGAAGGGAAAGATGACTGCTTCGAAGCCTTATGAGAAGGGAAAGATGACTGCTTCTAAGCCCTATGAGAAGGGAAAGATGACAGCTTCTAAGCCCTATGAGAAGGGAAAGATGACTGCTTCTAAGCCCTATGAGAAGGGAATGATGACTGCTTCTAAGCCCTATGAGAAGGGAAAGATGACTGCTTCTAAGCCCTATGAGAAGGGAAAGATGATGGCTTCTAAGCCCTATGAGAAGGGAATGATGACAGCTTCTAAGCTCTATGAGAAGGGAAAGATGACTGCTTCTAAGCCCTATGAGAAGGGAAAGATGATGGCTTCTAAGGCCTATGAGAAGGGAATGATGACAGCTTCTAAGCCCTAAGAGAGGGGAAAGATGATGGTTTCTAAGCCCTATGAGAGGGGAAAGATGACTGCTTCTAAGCTCTATGAGAAGGGAAAGATGACGGCTTCTAAGCCCTATGAGAGGGGAAAGATGATGGCTTCTAAGCCCTATGAGAAGGGAATGATGACAGCTTCTAAGCTCTATGAGAAGGGAAAGATGACTGCTTCTAAGCCCTATGAGAAGGGAAAGATGATGGCTTCTAAGCCCTATGAGAAGGGAATGATGACAGCTTCTAAGCTCTATGAGAAGGGAAAGATGACTGCTTCTAAGCCTTATGAGAAGGGAAAGATGATGGCTTCTAAACCCTATGAGAAGGGAATGATGACAGCTTCTAAGCTCTATGAGAAGGGAAAGATGACTGCTTCTAAGCCCTATGAGAAGGGAATGATGACAGCTTCTAAGCCCTATGAGAGGGGAATGATGACAGCTTCTAAGCCCTATGAGAAGGGAATGATGACTGCTTCTAAGCCCTATGAGAAGGGAAAGATGACTGCTTCTAAGCCCTATGAGAAGGGAAAGATGACAGCTTCTAAGCCCTATGAGAAGGGAAAGATGATGGCTTCTAAGCCCTATGAGAAGGGAAAGATGATGTCTTCTAAGCCCTGTGAGAAGGGAATGATGACTGCTTCTAAGCCCTATGAGAAGGGAAAGATGATGGCTTCTAAGCCCTATGAGAAGGGAATGATGACTGCTTCTAAGCCCTATGAGAAGGGAATGATGACTGCTTCTAAGCCCTATGAGAAGGGAAAGATGACAGTTTCTAAGCCCTATGAGAAGGGAAAGATGACTGCTTCTAAGCCCTATGAGAAGGGAATGATGACTGCTTCTAAGCCCTATGAGAAGGGAAAGATGACTGCTTCTAAGCCCTATGAGAAGGGAAACATGATGGCTTCTAAGCCCTATGAAAAGGGAATGATGACTGCTTCTAAGCCCTATGAGAAGGGAAAGATGACAGCTTCTAAGCCCTGTGAGGGGAATGATGACTGCTTCTAAGCCCTATGAGAAGGGAATGATGACAGCTTCTAAGCTCTATGAGAAGGGAAAGATGACTGCTTCTAAGCCCTATGAGAAGGGAATGATGACAGCTTCTAAGCCCTATGAGAAGGGAAAGATGACTGCTTCTAAGCCCTATGAGAAGGGAATGATGACTGCTTCTAAGCCCTATGAGAAGGGAAAGATGACTGCTTCTAAGCCCTATGAGAAGGGAAAGATGACTGCTTCTGAGCCTTATGAGAAGTGAAAGATGACAGCTTCTAAGCCCTATGAGAAGGGAAAGATGACTGCTTCTAAGCCCTATGAGAAGGAAATGATGACTGCTTCTAAGCCCTATGAGAAGGGAAAGATGACTGCTTCTAAGCCCTATGAGAAGTGAAAGATGACAGCTTCTAAGCCCTATGAGAAGGAAATGATGACTGCTTCTAAGCCCTATGAGAAGTGAAAGATGACAGCTTCTAAGCCCTATGAGAAGGGAATGATGACAGCTTCTAAGCCCTATGAGAAGGGAAAGATGACTGCTTCTAAGCCCTATGAGAAGGGAAAGATGACTGCTTCTAAGCCCTATGAGAAGGGAAAGATGACTGCTTCTAAGCCCTATGAGAAGGGAAAGATGATGTCTTCTAAGCCCTGTGAGAAGGGAATGATGACTGCTTCTAAGCCCTATGAGAAGGGAAAGATGATGGCTTCTAAGCCCTATGAGAAGGGAATGATGACTGCTTCTAAGCCCTATGAGAGGGGAATGATGACTGCTTCTAAGCCCTATGAGAGGGGAAAGATGATAGCTTCTAAGCCCTGTGAGAAGGGAAAGATGACTGCTTCGAAGCCTTATAAGAAGGGAAAGATGACTGCTTCTAAGCCCTATGAGAAGGGAAAGATGACAGCTTCTAAGCCCTATGAGAAGGGAAAGATGACTGCTTCTAAGCCCTATGAGAAGGGAATGATGACTGCTTCTAAGCCCTATGAGAAGGGAAAGATGACTGCTTCTAAGCCCTATGAGAAGAGAAAGATGATGGCTTCTAAGCCCTATGAGAAGGGAATGATGACAGCTTCTAAGCTCTATGAGAAGGGAAAGATGACTGCTTCTAAGCCCTATGAGAAGGGAATGATGACAGCTTCTAAGCCCTATGAGAGGGGAATGATGACAGCTTCTAAGCCCTATGAGAAGGGAAAGATGACTGCTTCTAAGCCCTATGAGAAGGGAATGATGACTGCTTCTAAGCCCTATGAGAAGGGAAAGATGACTGCTTCTAAGCCCTATGAGAAGGGAAAGATGATGTCTTCTAAGCCCTGTGAGAAGGGAATGATGACTGCTTCTAAGCCCTATGAGAAGGGAAAGATGATGGCTTCTAAGCCCTATGAGAAGGGAATGATGACTGCTTCTAAGCCCTATGAGAGGGGAATGATGACTGCTTCTAAGCCCTATGAGAGGGGAAAGATGATAGCTTCTAAGCTCTATGAGAAGGGAATGATGACTGCTTCTAAGCCCTATGAGAAGGGAAAGATGATGGCTTCTAAGCCCTATGAGAAGTGAATGATGACTGCTTCTAAGCCCTATGAGAAGGGAAAGATGACAGCTTCTAAGCCCTATGAGAAGGGAAAGATGACTGCTTCTAAGCCCTATGAGAAGGGAATGATGACTGCTTCTAAGCCCTATGAGAAGGGAAAGATGACTGCTTCTAAGCCCTATGAGAAGGGAAAGATGATGGCTTCTAAGCCCTATGAGAAGGGAATGATGACAGCTTCTAAGCTCTATGAGAAGGGAAAGATGACTGCTTCTAAGCCCTATGAGAAGGGAAAGATGATGGCTTCTAAGGCCTATGAGAAGGGAATGATGACAGCTTCTAAGCCCTAAGAGAGGGGAAAGATGATGGTTTCTAAGCCCTATGAGAGGGGAAAGATGACTGCTTCTAAGCTCTATGAGAAGGGAAAGATGACGGCTTCTAAGCCCTATGAGAGGGGAAAGATGATGGCTTCTAAGCCCTATGAGAAGGGAATGATGACAGCTTCTAAGCTCTATGAGAAGGGAAAGATGACTGCTTCTAAGCCCTATGAGAAGGGAAAGATGATGGCTTCTAAGCCCTATGAGAAGGGAATGATGACAGCTTCTAAGCTCTATGAGAAGGGAAAGATGACTGCTTCTAAGCCTTATGAGAAGGGAAAGATGATGGCTTCTAAGCCCTATGAGAAGGGAATGATGACAGCTTCTAAGCTCTATGAGAAGGGAAAGATGACTGCTTCTAAGCCCTATGAGAAGAGAATGATGACAGCTTCTAAGCCCTATGAGAGGGGAATGATGACAGCTTCTAAGCCCTATGAGAAGGGAATGATGACTGCTTCTAAGCCCTATGAGAAGGGAATGATGACTGCTTCTAAGCCCTATGAGAGGGGAATGATGACTGCTTCTAAGCCCTATGAGAGGGGAAAGATGACAGCTTCTAAGCTCTATGAGAAGGGAAAGATGACAGCTTCTAAGCCCTGTGAGAAGGGAAAGATGACTGCTTCGAAGCCTTATAAGAAGGGAAAGATGACTGCTTCTAAGCCCTATGAGAAGGGAAAGATGACAGCTTCTAAGCCCTATGAGAAGGGAAAGATGACTGCTTCTAAGCCCTATGAGAAGGGAATGATGACTGCTTCTAAGCCCTATGAGAAGGGAAAGATGACTGCTTCTAAGCCCTATGAGAAGAGAAAGATGATGGCTTCTAAGCCCTATGAGAAGGGAATGATGACAGCTTCTAAGCTCTATGAGAAGGGAAAGATGACTGCTTCTAAGCCCTATGAGAAGGGAATGATGACAGCTTCTAAGCCCTATGAGAGGGGAATGATGACAGCTTCTAAGCCCTATGAGAAGGGAAAGATGACTGCTTCTAAGCCCTATGAGAAGGGAATGATGACTGCTTCTAAGCCCTATGAGAAGGGAAAGATGACTGCTTCTAAGCCCTATGAGAAGGGAAAGATGACTGCTTCTAAGCCCTATGAGAAGGGAAAGATGACAGCTTCTAAGCCCTATGAGAAGGGAAAGATGACTGCTTCTAAGCCCTATGAGAAGGGAATGATGACTGCTTCTAAGCCCTATGAGAAGGGAAAGATGATGGCTTCTAAGCCCTATGAGAAGGGAATGATGACTGCTTCTAAGCCCTATGAGAGGGGAATGATGACTGCTTCTAAGCCCTATGAGAGGGGAAAGATGATAGCTTCTAAGCTCTATGAGAAGGGAATGATGACTGCTTCTAAGCCCTATGAGAAGGGAAAGATGATGGCTTCTAAGCCCTATGAGAAGTGAATGATGACTGCTTCTAAGCCCTATGAGAAGGGAAAGATGACAGCTTCTAAGCCCTATGAGAAGGGAAAGATGACTGCTTCTAAGCCCTATGAGAAGGGAATGATGACTGCTTCTAAGCCCTATGAGAAGGGAAAGATGACTGCTTCTAAGCCCTATGAGAAGGGAAAGATGATGGCTTCTAAGCCCTATGAGAAGGGAATGATGACAGCTTCTAAGCTCTATGAGAAGGGAAAGATGACTGCTTCTAAGCCCTATGAGAAGGGAAAGATGATGGCTTCTAAGGCCTATGAGAAGGGAATGATGACAGCTTCTAAGCCCTAAGAGAGGGGAAAGATGATGGTTTCTAAGCCCTATGAGAGGGGAAAGATGACTGCTTCTAAGCTCTATGAGAAGGGAAAGATGACGGCTTCTAAGCCCTATGAGAGGGGAAAGATGATGGCTTCTAAGCCCTATGAGAAGGGAATGATGACAGCTTCTAAGCTCTATGAGAAGGGAAAGATGACTGCTTCTAAGCCCTATGAGAAGGGAAAGATGATGGCTTCTAAGCCCTATGAGAAGGGAATGATGACAGCTTCTAAGCTCTATGAGAAGGGAAAGATGACTGCTTCTAAGCCTTATGAGAAGGGAAAGATGATGGCTTCTAAGCCCTATGAGAAGGGAATGATGACAGCTTCTAAGCTCTATGAGAAGGGAAAGATGACTGCTTCTAAGCCCTATGAGAAGAGAATGATGACAGCTTCTAAGCCCTATGAGAGGGGAATGATGACAGCTTCTAAGCCCTATGAGAAGGGAATGATGACTGCTTCTAAGCCCTATGAGAAGGGAATGATGACTGCTTCTAAGCCCTATGAGAGGGGAATGATGACTGCTTCTAAGCCCTATGAGAGGGGAAAGATGACAGCTTCTAAGCTCTATGAGAAGGGAAAGATGACAGCTTCTAAGCCCTGTGAGAAGGGAAAGATGACTGCTTCGAAGCCTTATAAGAAGGGAAAGATGACTGCTTCTAAGCCCTATGAGAAGGGAAAGATGACAGCTTCTAAGCCCTATGAGAAGGGAAAGATGACTGCTTCTAAGCCCTATGAGAAGGGAATGATGACTGCTTCTAAGCCCTATGAGAAGGGAAAGATGACTGCTTCTAAGCCCTATGAGAAGAGAAAGATGATGGCTTCTAAGCCCTATGAGAAGGGAATGATGACAGCTTCTAAGCTCTATGAGAAGGGAAAGATGACTGCTTCTAAGCCCTATGAGAAGGGAATGATGACAGCTTCTAAGCCCTATGAGAGGGGAATGATGACAGCTTCTAAGCCCTATGAGAAGGGAAAGATGACTGCTTCTAAGCCCTATGAGAAGGGAATGATGACTGCTTCTAAGCCCTATGAGAAGGGAAAGATGACTGCTTCTAAGCCCTATGAGAAGGGAAAGATGATGTCTTCTAAGCCCTGTGAGAAGGGAATGATGACTGCTTCTAAGCCCTATGAGAAGGGAAAGATGATGGCTTCTAAGCCCTATGAGAAGGGAATGATGACTGCTTCTAAGCCCTATGAGAGGGGAATGATGACTGCTTCTAAGCCCTATGAGAGGGGAAAGATGATAGCTTCTAAGCTCTATGAGAAGGGAATGATGACTGCTTCTAAGCCCTATGAGAAGGGAAAGATGATGGCTTCTAAGCCCTATGAGAAGTGAATGATGACTGCTTCTAAGCCCTATGAGAAGGGAAAGATGACAGCTTCTAAGCCCTATGAGAAGGGAAAGATGACTGCTTCTAAGCCCTATGAGAAGGGAATGATGACTGCTTCTAAGCCCTATGAGAAGGGAAAGATGACTGCTTCTAAGCCCTATGAGAAGGGAAAGATGATGGCTTCTAAGCCCTATGAGAAGGGAATGATGACAGCTTCTAAGCTCTATGAGAAGGGAAAGATGACTGCTTCTAAGCCCTATGAGAAGGGAAAGATGATGGCTTCTAAGGCCTATGAGAAGGGAATGATGACAGCTTCTAAGCCCTAAGAGAGGGGAAAGATGATGGTTTCTAAGCCCTATGAGAGGGGAAAGATGACTGCTTCTAAGCTCTATGAGAAGGGAAAGATGACGGCTTCTAAGCCCTATGAGAGGGGAAAGATGATGGCTTCTAAGCCCTATGAGAAGGGAATGATGACAGCTTCTAAGCTCTATGAGAAGGGAAAGATGACTGCTTCTAAGCCCTATGAGAAGGGAAAGATGATGGCTTCTAAGCCCTATGAGAAGGGAATGATGACAGCTTCTAAGCTCTATGAGAAGGGAAAGATGACTGCTTCTAAGCCTTATGAGAAGGGAAAGATGATGGCTTCTAAGCCCTATGAGAAGGGAATGATGACAGCTTCTAAGCTCTATGAGAAGGGAAAGATGACTGCTTCTAAGCCCTATGAGAAGGGAATGATGACAGCTTCTAAGCCCTATGAGAGGGGAATGATGACAGCTTCTAAGCCCTATGAGAAGGGAATGATGACTGCTTCTAAGCCCTATGAGAAGGGAAAGATGACTGCTTCTAAGCCCTATGAGAAGGGAAAGATGACAGCTTCTAAGCCCTATGAGAAGGGAAAGATGATGGCTTCTAAGCCCTATGAGAAGGGAAAGATGATGTCTTCTAAGCCCTGTGAGAAGGGAATGATGACTGCTTCTAAGCCCTATGAGAAGGGAAAGATGATGGCTTCTAAGCCCTATGAGAAGGGAATGATGACTGCTTCTAAGCCCTATGAGAAGGGAATGATGACTGCTTCTAAGCCCTATGAGAAGGGAAAGATGACAGTTTCTAAGCCCTATGAGAAGGGAAAGATGACTGCTTCTAAGCCCTATGAGAAGGGAATGATGACTGCTTCTAAGCCCTATGAGAAGGGAAAGATGACTGCTTCTAAGCCCTATGAGAAGGGAAACATGATGGCTTCTAAGCCCTATGAAAAGGGAATGATGACTGCTTCTAAGCCCTATGAGAAGGGAAAGATGACAGCTTCTAAGCCCTGTGAGGGGAATGATGACTGCTTCTAAGCCCTATGAGAAGGGAATGATGACAGCTTCTAAGCTCTATGAGAAGGGAAAGATGACTGCTTCTAAGCCCTATGAGAAGGGAATGATGACAGCTTCTAAGCCCTATGAGAAGGGAAAGATGACTGCTTCTAAGCCCTATGAGAAGGGAATGATGACTGCTTCTAAGCCCTATGAGAAGGGAAAGATGACTGCTTCTAAGCCCTATGAGAAGGGAAAGATGACTGCTTCTGAGCCTTATGAGAAGTGAAAGATGACAGCTTCTAAGCCCTATGAGAAGGGAAAGATGACTGCTTCTAAGCCCTATGAGAAGGAAATGATGACTGCTTCTAAGCCCTATGAGAAGGGAAAGATGACTGCTTCTAAGCCCTATGAGAAGTGAAAGATGACAGCTTCTAAGCCCTATGAGAAGGGAAAGATGACTGCTTCTAAGCCCTATGAGAAGGAAATGATGACTGCTTCTAAGCCCTATGAGAAGTGAAAGATGACAGCTTCTAAGCCCTATGAGAAGGGAATGATGACAGCTTCTAAGCCCTATGAGAAGGGAAAGATGACTGCTTCTAAGCCCTATGAGAAGGGAAAGATGACTGCTTCTAAGCCCTATGAGAAGGGAATGATGACTGCTTCTAAGCCCTATGAGAAGGGAAAGATGACTGCTTCTAAGCCCTATGAGAAGGGAAACATGATGGCTTCTAAGCCCTATGAAAAGGGAATGATGACTGCTTCTAAGCCCTATGAGAAGGGAAAGATGACAGCTTCTAAGCCCTGTGAGGGGAATGATGACTGCTTCTAAGCCCTATGAGAAGGGAATGATGACAGCTTCTAAGCTCTATGAGAAGGGAAAGATGACTGCTTCTAAGCCCTATGAGAGGGGAAAGATGATAGCTTCTAAGCTCTATGAGAAGGGAAAGATGACAGCTTCTAAGCCCTGTGAGAAGGGAAAGATGACTGCTTCTAAGCCCTATGAGAAGGGAAAGATGACTGCTTCTAAGCCTTATGAGAAGGGAAAGATGACAGCTTCTAAGCCCTATGAGAAGGGTAAGATGACTGCTTCTAAGCCGTATGAGAAGGGAAAGATGACTGCTTCTAAACCATATGAGAAGGGCAAGATGACAGCTTCTAAGCCCCGTGAGAGGGGAATGATGACTGCTTCTAAGCCCTATGAGAAGGGAATGATGACAGCTTCTAAGCCCTGTGAGAGGGGAATGATGACTGCTTCTAAGCCCTATGAGAAGGGAAAGATGATGGCTTCTAAGCCCTATGAGAAGGGAAAGATGATGTCTTCTAAGCTCTGTGAGAAGGGAATGATGACTGCTTCTAAGCCCTATGAGAAGGGAAAGATTATGGCTTCTAAGCCCTATGAGAAGGGAATGATGACTGCTTCTAAGCCCTATCAGAAGGGAATGATGACTGCTTCTAAGCCCTATGAGAAGGGAAACATGACAGCTTCTAAGCCCTATGAGAGGGGAATGATGACTGCGTCTAAGCCCTATGAGAAGGGAAAGATGACAGCTTCTAAGCCCTAGGAGAAGGGAATGATGACTGCTTCTAAGCCCTATGAGGAGGGAAAGATGACTGCTTCTAAGCCCTATGAGAAGGGAAAGATGACAGCTTCTAAGCCCTATGAGAAGGGAATGATGACTGCTTCTAAGCCCTATAAGAGGGGAATGATGACTGCTTCTAAGCCCTATGAGAGGGGAAAGATGACAGCTTCTAAGCCCTATGAGAAGGGAAAGATGACTGCTTCTAAGCCCTATGAGAAGGGAAAGATGACAGCTTCTAAGCCCTGTGAGAAGGGAAAGATGACTGCTTCTAAGCCCTATGAGAAGGGAAAGATGACTGCTTCTAAGCCCTATGAGAAGAGAAAGATGACTGCTTCTAAGCCCTATGAGAAGGGAAAGATGACTGCTTCTAAGCCCTATGAGAAGGGAAAGATGACAGCTTCTAAGCCCTGTGAGAAGGGAAAGATGATGGCTTCTAAGCCCTATGAGAGGGGAAACATGATGGCTTCTAAGCCCTATGAGAGGGGAAAGATGACTACTTCTAAGCCCTATGAGAGAGGAAATATGATGGCTTCTAAGGCCTATGAGAAGGGAATGATGACAGCTTCTAAGCCCTATGAGAGGGGAAAGATGATGGCTTCTAAGCCCTATGAGAGGGGAAAGATGATGGCTTCTAAGCCCTATGAGAGGGGAAAGATGACTGCTTCTAAGCCCTATGAGAGGGGAAAGATGACTGCTTCTAAGCCCTATGAGAAGGGAATGATGACAGCTTCTAAGCTCTATGAGAAGGGAAAGATGACTGCTTCTAAGCCCTATGAGAAGGGAAAGATGATGGCTTCTAAGCCCTATGAGAAGGGAATGATGACAGCTTTTAAGCCCTATGAGAAGGGAAAGATGACTGCTTCTAAGCCCTATGAGAAGGGAAAGATGACTGCTTCTAAGCCCTATGAGAAGGGAATGATGACTGCTTCTAAGCCCTATGAGAAGGGAATGATGACTGCTTCTAAGCCCTATTAGAGGGGAATGATGACTGCTTCTAAGCCCCATGAGAAGGGAAAGATGACAGCTTCTAAGCCCTATGAGAAGGGAAAGATGATGGCTTCTAAGCCCTATGAGAAGGGAAAGATGATGGCTTCTAAGCCCTGTGAGAAGGGAATGATGACTGCTTCTAAGCCATATGAGAAGGGAAAGATGACAGCTTCTAAGCCCTGTGAGAGGGGAATGATGACTGCTTCTAAGCCCTATGAGAAGGGAATGATGACAGCTTCTAAGCCCTATGAGAAGGGAAAGATGATGGCTTCTAAGCCCTATGAGAAGGGAAAGATGATGTCTTCTAAGCCCTGTGAGAAGGGAATGATGACTGCTTCTAAGCCCTATCAGAAGGGAAAGATGATGGCTTCTAAGCCCTATGAGAAGGGAAAGATGACTGCTTCTAAGCCCTATGAGAAGGGAAAGATGACAGCTTCTAAGCCCTATGAGAAGGGAATGATGACTGCTTCTAAGCCCTATGAGAGGGGAATGATGACTGCGTCTAAGCCCTATGAGAAGGGAAAGATGACAGCTTCTAAGCCCTAGGAGAAGGGAATGATGACTGCTTCTAAGCCCTATGAGGAGGGAAAGATGACTGCTTCGAAGCCCTATGAGAAGGGAAAGATGACAGCTTCTAAGCCCTGTGAGAGGGGAAAGATGACTGCTTCTAAGCCCTATGAGAGGGGAATGATGACTGCTTCTAAGCCCTATGAGAAGGGAATGATGACTGCTTCTAAGCCCTATGAGAGGGGAATGATGACTGCTTCTAAGCCCTATAAGAGGGGAATGATGACTGCTTCTAAGCCCTATGAGAGGGGAAAGGTGACAGCTTCTAAGCCCTATGAGAATGGAAAGATGACTGCTTCTAAGCCCTATGAGAAGGGAAAGATGACAGCTTCTAAGCCCTGTGAGAAGGGAAAGATGACTGCTTCTAAGCCCTATGAGAAGGTAAAGATGACTGCTTCTAAGCCCTATGAGAAGGGAAAGATGACTGCTTCTAAGCCCTATGAGAAGGGAAAGATGACAGCTTCTAAGCCCTATGAGAAGGGAAAGATGACTGCTTCTAAGCCCTATGAGAAGGGAAAGATGACAGCTTCTAAGCCCTATGAGAAGGGAATGATGACTGCTTCTAAGCCCTATGAGAGGGGAAAGATGACAGCTTCTAAGCTCTATGAGAAGGGAAAGATGACAGCTTCTAAGCCCTGTGAGGAGGGAAAGATGACTGCTTCTAAGCCCTATGAGAAGGGAAAGATGACTGCTTCTAAGCCCTATGAGAAGGGAAAGATGACAGCTTCTAAGCCCTATGAGAAGGGAAAGATGACTGCTTCTAAGCCCTATGAGAAGGGAAAGATGACTGCTTCTAAGCCCTATGAGAAGGGAAAGATGACAGCTTCTAAGCCCTGTGAGAGGGGAATGATGACTGCTTCTAAGCCCTATGAGAAGGGAAAGATGATGTCTTCTAAGCCCTGAGAGAAGGGAATGATGACTGCTTCTAAGCCCTATGAGAAGGGAAAGATGATGGCTTCTAGGCCCTATGAGAAGGGAATGATGACTGCTTCTAAGCCCTATGAGAAGGGAATAATGACTGATTCTAAGCCCTATGAGAAGGGAAAGATGACAGCTTCTAAGCCCTATGAGAGGGGAATGATGACTGCTTCTAAGCCCTATGAGAAGGGAAAGATGACAGCTTCTAAGCCCTATGAGAAGGGAATGATGACTGCTTCTAAGCCCTATGAGAAGGGAAAGATGACTGCTTCTAAGCCCTATGAGAAGGGAAAGATGACAGCTTCTAAGCCCTATGAGAAGGGAATGATGACTGCTTCTAAGCCCTATGAGAGGGGAATGATGACTGCTTCTAAGCCCTATGAGAGGGGAAAGATGATAGCTTCTAAGCTCTATGAGAATGGAAAGATGACAGCTTCTAAGCCCTGTGAGAAGGGAAAGATGACTGCTTCTAAGCCCTATGAGAAGGGAAAGATGACTGCTTCTAAGCCTTATGAGAAGGGAAAGATGACAGCTTCTAAGCCCTATGAGAAGGGAAAGATGACTGCTTCTAAGCCCTATGAGAAGGGAAAGATGACTGCTTCTAAACCATATGAGAAGGGAAAGATGACAGCTTCTAAGCCCTGTGAGAGGGGAATGATGACTGCTTCTAAGCCCTATGAGAAGGGAATGATGACAGCTTCTAAGCCCTATGAGAAGGGAAAGATGATGGCTTCTAAGCCCTATGAGAAGGGAAAGATGATGTCTTCTAAGCCCTGTGAGAAGGGAATGATGACTGCCTCTAAGCCTTATGAGAAGGGAAAGATGATGGCTTCTAAGCCCTATGAGAAGGGAATGATGACTGCTTCTAAGCCCTATGAGAAGGGAATGATGACTGCTTCTAAGCCCTATGAGAAGGGAAAGATGACAGCTTCTAAGCCCTATGAGAAGGTGAAAGATGACTGCTTCTAAGCCCTATGAGAATGGAATGATGACTGCTTCTAAGCCCTATGAGAAGGGAAAGATTACTGCTTCTAAGCCCTATGAGAAGGGAAAGATGACAGCTTCTAAGCCCTATGAGAAGGGAATGATGACTGCTTCTAAGCCCTATGAGAGGGGAATGATGACTGCGTCTAAGCCCTATGAGAAGGGAAAGATGACAGCTTCTAAGCCCTAGAAGAAGGGAATGATGACTGCTTCTAAGCCCTATAAGGAGGGAAAGATGACTGCTTCTAAGCCCTATGAGAAGGGAAAGATGACAGCTTCTAAGCCCTATGAGAAGGGAATGATGACTGCTTCTAAGCCCTATAAGAGGGGAATGATGACTGCTTCTAAGCCCTATGAGAGGGGAAAGATGACAGCTTCTAAGCCCTATGAGAAGGGAAAGATGACTGCTTCTAATCCCTATGAGAAGGGAAAGATGACAGCTTGTAAGCCCTGTGAGAAGGGAAAGATGACTGCTTCTAAGCCCTATGAGAAGGGAAAGATGACTGCTTCTAAGCCCTATGAGAAGAGAAAGATGACTGCTTCTAAGCCCTATGAGAAGGGAAAGATGACTGCTTCTAAGCCCTATGAGAAGGGAAAGATGACAGCTTCTAAGCCCTGTGAGAAGGGAAAGATGACTGCTTCTAAGCCCTATGAGAAGGTAAAGATGACTGCTTCTAAGCCCTATGAGAAGGGAAAGATGACTGCTTCAAAGCCCTATGAGAAGGGAAAGATGACAGCTTCTAAGCCCTATGAGAAGGGAAAGATGACTGCTTCTAAGCCCTATGAGAAGGGAAAGATGACAGCTTCTAAGCCCTATGAGAAGGGAAAGATGACTGCTTCTAAGCCCTATGAGAAGGGAAAGATGACTGCTTCTAAGCCCTATGAGAAGGGAAAGATGACAGCTTCTAAGCTCTATGAGAAGGGAAAGATGACTGCTTCTAAGCCCTATGAGAAGGGAAAGATGACAGCTTCTAAGCCCTATGAGAAGGGAAAGATGACTGCTTCTAAGCCCTATGAGAAGGGAAAGATGACTGCTTCTAAGCCCTATGAGAAGGGAAAGATGACAGCTTCTAAGCCCTGTGAGAAGGGAATGATGACTGCTTCTAAGCCCTATGAGAAGGGAATGATGACAGCTTCTAAGCCCTATGAGAGGGGAAAGATGACAGCTTCTAAGCCCTATGAGAAGGGAATGATGACAGCTTCTAAGCCCTATGAGAAGGGAAAGACGATGGCTTCTAAGCCCTATGAGAAGGGAAAGATGATGGCTTCTAAGCCCTGTGAGAAGGGAATGATGACTGCTTCTAAGCCCTATGAGAAGGGAAAGATGATGGCTTCTAAGCCCTATGAGAAGGGAATGATGACTGCTTCTAAGCCCTTTGAGAAGGAAATGATGACTGCTTCTAAGCCCTATGAGAAGGGAAAGATGATGGCTTCTAAGCCATGTAAGAAGGGAATGATGACTGCTTCTAAGCCCTATGAGAAGGGAAAGATGATGGCTTCTAAGCCCTATGAGAGGGGAAACATGATGGCTTCTAAGGCCTATGAGAAGGGAATGATGACTGCTTCTAAGGCCTATGAGAAGGGAATGATGACTGCTTCTAAGACCTATGAGAAGGGAAAGATGATGGCTTCTAAGCCCTATGAGAGGGGAAACATGATGGCTTCTAAGCCCTATGAGAGGGGAAAGATGACTACTTCTAAGCCCTATGAGAGAGGAAATATGATGGCTTCTAAGGCCTATGAGAAGGGAATGATGACAGCTTCTAAGCCCTATGAGAGGGGAAAGATGATGGCTTCTAAGCCCTATGAGAGGGGAAAGATGATGGCTTCTAAGCCCTATGAGAGGGGAAAGATGACTGCTTCTAAGCCCTATGAGAGGGGAAAGATGACTGCTTCTAAGCCCTATGAGAAGGGAATGATGACAGCTTCTAAGCTCTATGAGAAGGGAAAGATGACAGCTTCTAAGCCCTATGAGAAGGGAAAGATGATGGCTTCTAAGCCCTATGAGAAGGGAATGATGACAGCTTCTAAGCCCTATGAGAAGCGGAAGATGACTGCTTCTAAGCCCTATGAGAGGGGAAAGATGACTGCTTCTACGCCCTATGAGAAGGGAATGATGACTGCTTCTAAGCTCTATGAGAAGGGAAAGATGACTGCTTCTAAGCCCTATGAGAAGGGAAAGATGACGGCTTCTAAGCCCTATGAGAAGGGAAAGATGACTGCTTCTAAGCCCTATGAGAAGGGAATGATGACTGCTTCTAAGCCCTATGAGAAGGGAATGATGACTGCTTCTAAGCCCTATTAGAGGGGAATGATGACTGCTTCTAAGCCCCATGAGAAGGGAAAGATGACAGCTTCTAAGCCCTATGAGAAGGGAAAGACGATGGCTTCTAAGCCCTATGAGAAGGGAAAGATGATGGCTTCTAAGCCCTGTGAGAAGGGAATGATGACTGCTTCTAAGCCCTATGTGAAGGGATAGATGATGGCTTCTAAGCCCTATGAGAAGAGAATGATGACTGCTTCTAAGCCCTATGAGAAGGGAATGATGACTGCTTCTAAGCCCTATGAGAAGGGAAAGATGATGGCTTCTAAGCCCTGTGAGAAGGGAATGATGACTGCTTCTAAGTCCTATGAGAAGGGAAAGATGATGGCTTCTAAGCCCTATGAGAGGGAAAACATGATGGCTTCTAGGCCCTATGAGATGGGAAAGATGACAGCTTCTAAGCTCTATGAGAAGGGAAAGATGACTGCTTCTAAGCCCTATGAGAAGGGAAAGATGACGGCTTCTAAGCCCTGTGAGAGGGGAAAGATGATGGCTTCTAAGACCTATGAGAAGGGAATGATGACAGCTTCTAAGCTCTATGAGAAGGGAAAGATGATGGCTTCTAAGCCCTATGAGAAGGGAATGATGACAGCTTCTAAGCTCTATGAGAAGGGAAAGATGACTGCTTCTAAGCCCTATCAGAAGGGAAAGATGATGGCTTCTAAGCCCTATGAGAAGGGAATGATGACAGCTTCTAAGCTGTATGAGAAGGGAAAGATGACTGCTTCTAAGCCCTATGAGAAGGGAATTATGACAGCTTCTAAGCCCTATGAGAGGGGAATGATGACAGCTTCTAAGCCCTATGAGAGGGGAATGATGACAGCTTCTAAGCCCTATGAGAAGGGAAAGATGACTGCTTCTAAGCCCTATGAGAAGGGAATGATGACTGCTTCTAAGCCCTATGAGAAGGGAAAGATGACAGCTTCTAAGCCCTATGAGAAGGGAATGATGACAGCTTCTAAGCTCTATGAGAAGTGAAATGATGACTGCTTCTAAGCCCTATGAGAAGGGAATGATGACAGCTTCTAAGCCCTATGAGAGGGGAATGATGACAGCTTCTAAGCCCTATGAGAGGGGAATGATGACAGCTTCTAAGCCCTATGAGAAGGGAATGATGACAGCTTCTAAGCCCTATGAGAGGGGAATGATGACAGCTTCTAAGCCCTATGAGAGGGGAATGATGACAGCTTCTAAGCCCTATGAGAGGGGAATGATGACAGCTTCTAAGCTCTATGAGAAGGGAAAGATGATGGCTTCTAAGCCCTATGAGAAGGGAAAGATGACTGCTTCTAAGCCCTATGAGAAGGGAATGATGACAGCTTCTAAGCTCTATGAGAAGGGAAAGATGATGGCTTCTAAGCCCTATGAGAAAGGAATGATGACAGCTTCTAAGCTCTATGAGAAGGGAAAGATGACAGCTTCTAAGCCCTATGAGAAGGGAAAGATGACTGCTTCTAAGCCCTATGAGAAGGGAATGATGACAGCTTCTAAGCTCTATGAGAAGGGAAAGATGATGGCTTCTAAGGCCTATGAGAAGGGAAAGATGATGGCTTCTAAGCCCTATGAGAAGGGAAAGATGACAGCTTCTAAGCCCTATGAGAAGGGAAAAATGATGGCTTCTAAGTCCTATGAGAAGGGAAAGATGATGGCTTCTAAGCCCTATGAGAGGGGAATGATGACTGCTTCTAAGCCCTATGAGAAGGGAAAGATGATGGCTTCTAAGCCCTATGAGAGGGGAAAGATGACTGCTTCTAAGCCCTATGAGAGGGGAAATATGATGGCTTCTAAGCCCTATGAGAATGGAATGATGACAGCTTCTAAGCCCTATGAGAAGGTAATGATGACTGCTTCTAAGCCCTATGAGAAGGGAAAGATGATGGCTTCTAAGCCCTATGAGAGAGGAAATATGATGGCTTCTAAGGCCTATGAGAAGGGAATGATGACAGCTTCTAAGCCCTATGAGAGGGGAAAGATGATGGCTTCTAAGCCCTATGAGAGGGGAAAGATGATGGCTTCTAAGCCCTATGAGAGGGGAAAGATGACTGCTTCTAAGCCCTATGAGAGGGGAAAGATGACTGCTTCTAAGCCCTATGAGAAGGGAATGATGACAGCTTCTAAGCTCTATGAGAAGGGAAAGATGACTGCTTCTAAGCCCTATGAGAAGGGAAAGATGATGGCTTCTAAGCCCTATGAGAAGGGAATGATGACAGCTTCTAAGCCCTATGAGAAGCGGAAGATGACTGCTTCTAAGCCCTATGAGAGGGGAAAGATGACTGCTTCTAAGCCCTATGAGAAGGGAATGATGACTGCTTCTAAGCTCTATGAGAAGGGAAAGATGACTGCTTCTAAGCCCTATGAGAAGGGAAAGATGACGGCTTCTAAGCCCTATGAGAAGGGAAAGATGACTGCTTCTAAGCCCTATGAGAAGGGAATGATGACTGCTTCTAAGCCCTATGAGAAGGGAATGATGACTGCTTCTAAGCCCTATTAGAGGAGAATGATGACTGCTTCTAAGCCCCATGAGAAGGGAAAGATGACAGCTTCTAAGCCCTATGAGAAGGGAATGATGACTGCTTCTAAGCCCTATGTGAAGGGAAAGATGATGGCTTCTAAGCCCTATGAGAAGAGAATGATGACTGCTTCTAAGCCCTATGAGAAGGGAATGATGACTGCTTCTAAGCCCTATGAGAAGGGAAAGATGATGGCTTCTAAGCCCTGTGAGAAGGGAATGATGACTGCTTCTAAGTCCTATGAGAAGGGAAAGATGATGGCTTCTAAGCCCTATGAGAGGGAAAACATGATGGCTTCTAGGCCCTATGAGATGGGAAAGATGACAGCTTCTAAGCTCTATGAGAAGGGAAAGATGACTGCTTCTAAGCCCTATGAGAAGGGAAAGATGACGGCTTCTAAGCCCTATGAGAGGGGAAAGATGATGGCTTCTAAGCCCTATGAGAAGGGAATGATGACAGCTTCTAAGCTCTATGAGAAGGGAAAGATGATGGCTTCTAAGCCCTATGAGAAGGGAATGATGACTGCTTCTAAGCTCTATGAGAAGGGAAAGATGACTGCTTCTAAGCCCTATCAGAAGGGAAAGATGATGGCTTCTAAGCCCTATGAGAAGGGAATGATGACAGCTTCTAAGCTCTATGAGAAGGGAAAGATGACTGCTTCTAAGCCCTATGAGAAGGGAATTATGACAGCTTCTAAGCCCTATGAGAGGGGAATGATGACAGCTTCTAAGCCCTATGAGAGGGGAATGATGACAGCTTCTAAGCCCTATGAGAAGGGAAAGATGACTGCTTCTAAGCCCTATGAGAAGGGAATGATGACTGCTTCTAAGCCCTATGAGAAGGGAATGATGACAGCTTCTAAGCCCTATGAGAGGGGAATGATGACAGCTTCTAAGCTCTATGAGAAGGGAAAGATGATGGCTTCTAAGCCCTATGAGAAGGGAAAGATGACTGCTTCTAAGCCCTATGAGAAGGGAATGATGACAGCTTCTAAGCTCTATGAGAAGGGAAAGATGATGGCTTCTAAGCCCTATGAGAAGGGAATGATGACAGCTTCTAAGCTCTATGAGAAGGGAAAGATGACAGCTTCTAAGCCCTATGAGAAGGGAAAGATGACTGCTTCTAAGCCCTATGAGAAGGGAATGGTGACAGCTTCTAAGCTCTATGAGAAGGGAAAGATGATGGCTTCTAAGGCCTATGAGAAGGGAAAGATGATGGCTTCTAAGCCCTATGAGAAGGGAAAGATGACAGCTTCTAAGCCCTATGAGAAGGGAAAAATGATGGCTTCTAAGTCCTATGAGAAGGGAAAGATGATGGCTTCTAAGCCCTATGAGAGGGGAATGATGACTGCTTCTAAGCCCTATGAGAAGGGAAAGATGATGGCTTCTAAGCCCTATGAGAGGGGAAAGATGACTGCTTCTAAGCCCTATGAGAGGGGAAATATGATGGCTTCTAAGCCCTATGAGAATGGAATGATGACAGCTTCTAAGCCCTATGAGAAGGTAATGATGACTGCTTCTAAGCCCTATGAGAAGGGAAAGATGATGGCTTCTAAGCCCTATGAGAGAGGAAATATGATGGCTTCTAAGGCCTATGAGAAGGGAATGATGACAGCTTCTAAGCCCTATGAGAGGGGAAAGATGATGGCTTCTAAGCCCTATGAGAGGGGAAAGATGATGGCTTCTAAGCCCTATGAGAGGGGAAAGATGACTGCTTCTAAGCCCTATGAGAGGGGAAAGATGACTGCTTCTAAGCCCTATGAGAAGGGAATGATGACAGCTTCTAAGCTCTATGAGAAGGGAAAGATGACTGCTTCTAAGCCCTATGAGAAGGGAAAGATGATGGCTTCTAAGCCCTATGAGAAGGGAATGATGACAGCTTCTAAGCCCTATGAGAAGCGGAAGATGACTGCTTCTAAGCCCTATGAGAGGGGAAAGATGACTGCTTCTAAGCCCTATGAGAAGGGAATGATGACTGCTTCTAAGCTCTATGAGAAGGGAAAGATGACTGCTTCTAAGCCCTATGAGAAGGGAAAGATGACGGCTTCTAAGCCCTATGAGAAGGGAAAGATGACTGCTTCTAAGCCCTATGAGAAGGGAATGATGACTGCTTCTAAGCCCTATGAGAAGGGAATGATGACTGCTTCTAAGCCCTATTAGAGGAGAATGATGACTGCTTCTAAGCCCCATGAGAAGGGAAAGATGACAGCTTCTAAGCCCTATGAGAAGGGAATGATGACTGCTTCTAAGCCCTATGTGAAGGGAAAGATGATGGCTTCTAAGCCCTATGAGAAGAGAATGATGACTGCTTCTAAGCCCTATGAGAAGGGAATGATGACTGCTTCTAAGCCCTATGAGAAGGGAAAGATGATGGCTTCTAAGCCCTGTGAGAAGGGAATGATGACTGCTTCTAAGTCCTATGAGAAGGGAAAGATGATGGCTTCTAAGCCCTATGAGAGGGAAAACATGATGGCTTCTAGGCCCTATGAGATGGGAAAGATGACAGCTTCTAAGCTCTATGAGAAGGGAAAGATGACTGCTTCTAAGCCCTATGAGAAGGGAAAGATGACGGCTTCTAAGCCCTATGAGAGGGGAAAGATGATGGCTTCTAAGCCCTATGAGAAGGGAATGATGACAGCTTCTAAGCTCTATGAGAAGGGAAAGATGATGGCTTCTAAGCCCTATGAGAAGGGAATGATGACTGCTTCTAAGCTCTATGAGAAGGGAAAGATGACTGCTTCTAAGCCCTATCAGAAGGGAAAGATGATGGCTTCTAAGCCCTATGAGAAGGGAATGATGACAGCTTCTAAGCTCTATGAGAAGGGAAAGATGACTGCTTCTAAGCCCTATGAGAAGGGAATTATGACAGCTTCTAAGCCCTATGAGAGGGGAATGATGACAGCTTCTAAGCCCTATGAGAGGGGAATGATGACAGCCTCTAAGCCCTATGAGAGGGGAATGATGACAGCTTCTAAGCCCTATGAGAAGGGAATGATGACAGCTTCTAAGCCCTATGAGAGGGGAATGATGACAGCTTCTAAGCCCTATGAGAGGGGAATGATGACAGCTTCTAAGCCCTATGAGAGGGGAATGATGACAGCTTCTAAGCTCTATGAGAAGGGAAAGATGATGGCTTCTAAGCCCTATGAGAAGGGAAAGATGACTGCTTCTAAGCCCTATGAGAAGGGAATGATGACAGCTTCTAAGCTCTATGAGAAGGGAAAGATGATGGCTTCTAAGCCCTATGAGAAGGGAATGATGACAGCTTCTAAGCTCTATGAGAAGGGAAAGATGACAGCTTCTAAGCCCTATGAGAAGGGAAAGATGACTGCTTCTAAGCCCTATGAGAAGGGAATGATGACAGCTTCTAAGCTCTATGAGAAGGGAAAGATGATGGCTTCTAAGGCCTATGAGAAGGGAAAGATGATGGCTTCTAAGCCCTATGAGAAGGGAAAGATGACAGCTTCTAAGCCCTATGAGAAAGGAAAAATGATGGCTTCTAAGTCCTATGAGAAGGGAAAGATGATGGCTTCTAAGCCCTATGAGAGGGGAATGATGACTGCTTCTAAGCCCTATGAGAAGGGAAAGATGATGGCTTCTAAGCCCTATGAGAGGGGAAAGATGACTGCTTCTAAGCCCTATGAGAGGGGAAAGATGACTGCTTCTAAGCCCTATGAGAGGGGAAAGATGACTGCTTCTAAGCCCTATGAGAAGGGAATGATGACAGCTTCTAAGCTCTATGAGAAGGGAAAGATGACTGCTTCTAAGCCCTATGAGAAGGGAAAGATGATGGCTTCTAAGCCCTATGAGAAGGGAATGATGACAGCTTCTAAGCCCTATGAGAAGCGGAAGATGACTGCTTCTAAGCCCTATGAGAGGGGAAAGATGACTGCTTCTAAGCCCTATGAGAAGGGAATGATGACTGCTTCTAAGCTCTATGAGAAGGGAAAGATGACTGCTTCTAAGCCCTATGAGAAGGGAAAGATGACGGCTTCTAAGCCCTATGAGAAGGGAAAGATGACTGCTTCTAAGCCCTATGAGAAGGGAATGATGACTGCTTCTAAGCCCTATGAGAAGGGAATGATGACTGCTTCTAAGCCCTATTAGAGGAGAATGATGACTGCTTCTAAGCCCCATGAGAAGGGAAAGATGACAGCTTCTAAGCCCTATGAGAAGGGAATGATGACTGCTTCTAAGCCCTATGTGAAGGGAAAGATGATGGCTTCTAAGCCCTATGAGAAGAGAATGATGACTGCTTCTAAGCCCTATGAGAAGGGAATGATGACTGCTTCTAAGCCCTATGAGAAGGGAAAGATGATGGCTTCTAAGCCCTGTGAGAAGGGAATGATGACTGCTTCTAAGTCCTATGAGAAGGGAAAGATGATGGCTTCTAAGCCCTATGAGAGGGAAAACATGATGGCTTCTAGGCCCTATGAGATGGGAAAGATGACAGCTTCTAAGCTCTATGAGAAGGGAAAGATGACTGCTTCTAAGCCCTATGAGAAGGGAAAGATGACGGCTTCTAAGCCCTATGAGAGGGGAAAGATGATGGCTTCTAAGCCCTATGAGAAGGGAATGATGACAGCTTCTAAGCTCTATGAGAAGGGAAAGATGATGGCTTCTAAGCCCTATGAGAAGGGAATGATGACTGCTTCTAAGCTCTATGAGAAGGGAAAGATGACTGCTTCTAAGCCCTATCAGAAGGGAAAGATGATGGCTTCTAAGCCCTATGAGAAGGGAATGATGACAGCTTCTAAGCTCTATGAGAAGGGAAAGATGACTGCTTCTAAGCCCTATGAGAAGGGAATTATGACAGCTTCTAAGCCCTATGAGAGGGGAATGATGACAGCTTCTAAGCCCTATGAGAGGGGAATGATGACAGCTTCTAAGCCCTATGAGAAGGGAAAGATGACTGCTTCTAAGCCCTATGAGAAGGGAATGATGACTGCTTCTAAGCCCTATGAGAAGGGAAAGATGACAGCTTCTAAGCCCTATGAGAAGGGAATGATGACAGCTTCTAAGCTCTATGAGAAGTGAAATGATGACTGCTTCTAAGCCCTATGAGAAGGGAATGATGACAGCTTCTAAGCCCTATGAGAGGGGAATGATGACAGCCTCTAAGCCCTATGAGAGGGGAATGATGACAGCTTCTAAGCCCTATGAGAAGGGAATGATGACAGCTTCTAAGCCCTATGAGAGGGGAATGATGACAGCTTCTAAGCCCTATGAGAGGGGAATGATGACAGCTTCTAAGCCCTATGAGAGGGGAATGATGACAGCTTCTAAGCTCTATGAGAAGGGAAAGATGATGGCTTCTAAGCCCTATGAGAAGGGAAAGATGACTGCTTCTAAGCCCTATGAGAAGGGAATGATGACAGCTTCTAAGCTCTATGAGAAGGGAAAGATGATGGCTTCTAAGCCCTATGAGAAGGGAATGATGACAGCTTCTAAGCTCTATGAGAAGGGAAAGATGACAGCTTCTAAGCCCTATGAGAAGGGAAAGATGACTGCTTCTAAGCCCTATGAGAAGGGAATGATGACAGCTTCTAAGCTCTATGAGAAGGGAAAGATGATGGCTTCTAAGGCCTATGAGAAGGGAAAGATGATGGCTTCTAAGCCCTATGAGAAGGGAAAGATGACAGCTTCTAAGCCCTATGAGAAGGGAAAAATGATGGCTTCTAAGTCCTATGAGAAGGGAAAGATGATGGCTTCTAAGCCCTATGAGAGGGGAATGATGACTGCTTCTAAGCCCTATGAGAAGGGAAAGATGATGGCTTCTAAGCCCTATGAGAGGGGAAAGATGACTGCTTCTAAGCCCTATGAGAGGGGAAATATGATGGCTTCTAAGCCCTATGAGAATGGAATGATGACAGCTTCTAAGCCCTATGAGAAGGTAATGATGACTGCTTCTAAGCCCTATGAGAAGGGAAAGATGATGGCTTCTAAGCCCTATGAGAGGGGAATGATGACTGCTTCTAAGCCCCATGAGAAGGGAAAGATGACTGCTTCTAAGCCCTATGAGAAGGGAAAGATGACAGTTTCTAAGCCATGTGAGAAGGGAAAGATGACTGCTTCTAAGCCCTATGAGAAGGGAAAGATGACTGCTTTTAAGCCCTATGAGAAGGGAAAGATGACTGCTTCTAAGCCCTATGAGAAGGGAAAGATGATGGCTTCTAAGCCCTGTGAGAAGGGAATGATGACTGCTTCTAAGCCTTATGAGAAGGAAAAGATGATTGCTTCTAAGCCCTATGAGAGGGGAAACATGATGACTTCTAAGGCCTATGAGAAGGGAATGATGACTGCTTCTAAGGCCTATGAGAAGGGAATGATGACTGCTTCTAAGCCCTATGAGAGGGGAAACATGATGGCTTCTAAGGCCTATGAGAAGGGAATGATGACAGCTTCTAAGCCCTATTAGAGGGGAAAGATGATGGCTTCTAAGCCCTATGAGAGGGGAAAGATGATGGCTTCTAAGCTCTATGAGAGGGGAAAGATGACTGCTTCTAAGCCCTATGAGAGGGGAAAGATGACTGCTTCTAAGCCCTATGAGAAGGGAAAATGACGGCTTCTAAGCCCTATGAGAGGGGAAAGATGATGGCTTCTAAGCCCTATGAGAAGGGAATGATGACAGCTTCTAAGCTCTATGAGAAGGGAAAGATGACTGCTTCTAAGCCCTATGAGAAGGGAAAGATGATGGCTTCTAAGCCCTATGAGAAGGGAATGATGACAGCTTCTAAGCTCTATGAGAAGGGAAAGATGACTGCTTCTAAGCCCTATGAGAAGGGAAAGATGATGGCTTCTAAGCCCTATGAGAAGGGAATGATGACAGCTTCTAAGCTCTATGAGAAGCGGAAGATGACTGCTTCTAAGCCCTATGAGAGGGGAATGATGACAGCTTCTAAGCCCTATCAAAAGGGAATGATGACTGCTTCTAAGCCCTATGAGAAGGGAATAATGACAGCTTCTAAGCCTATGAGAGGGGAATGATGACAGCTTCTAAGCCCTATGAGAGGGGAATGATGACAGCTTCTAAGCCCTATCAAAAGGGAATGATGACTGCTTCTAAGCCCTATGAGAAGGGAAAGATGATGGCTTCTAAGCCCTATGAGAAGGGAATGATGACTGCTTCTAAGCCCTATGAGAAGGAAAAGATGACTGCTTCTAAGCCCTATGAGAAGGGAATGATGACTGCTGCTAAGCCCTATGAGAAGGGAAAGATGACTGCTTCTAAGCCCTATGAGAAGGGAAAGATGACTGCTTCTAAGCCCTATGAGAAGGGAAAGATGATGGCTTCTAAGCCCTATGAGAGGGGAAAGATGATGGCTTCTAAGCCCTATGAGAAGAGAAAGATGATGGCTTCTAAGCCCTATGAGAAGGGAAAGATGATGGCTTCTAAGCCCTATGAGAAGGGAAAGATGATGGCTTCTAAGCCCTATGAGAAGGGAATGATGACTGCTTCTAAGCCCTATGAGAAGGGAATGATGACTGCTTCTAAGCCCTATGAGAAGGGAAAGATGATGGCTTCTAAGCCCTATGAGAAGGGAATGATGACTGCTTCTAAGCCCTATGAGAAGGGAAAGATGACTGCTTCTAAGCCCTATGACAAGGGAATGATGACTGCTGCTAAGCCCTATGAGAAGGGAAAGATGACTGCTTCTAAGCCCTATGAGAAGGGAAAGATGACTGCTTCTAAGCCCTATGAGAAGGGAATGATGACTGCTTCTAAGCCCTATGAGAAGGGAAAGATGATGGCTTCTAAGCCCTATGAGAAGGGAAAGATGATGGCTTCTAAGCCCTATGAGAAGGGAATGATGACAGCTTCTAAGCCCTATGAGAGGGGAAAGATGATAGCTTCTAAGCTCTATGATAGGGGAAAGATGACTGCTTGTAAGCCCTATGAGAAGAGAATGATGATGGCTTCTAAGCCCTATGAGAGGGAAATGATAACTGCTTCTAAGCCCTATGAGAAGGGAATGTTGACTGCTTCTAAGCCCTATGAGAAGGGAAAGATGACTGCTTCTAAGCCCTATGAGAAGGGAATGATGACTGCTTCTAAGCTCTATGAGAAGGGAAAGATGATGGCTTCTAAGCCCTATGAGAAGGGAATGATGATGGCTTCTAAGCCCTATGAGAGGGGAAAGATGACAGCTTCTAAGCCCTATGAGAAGGGAAAGATGACAGCTTCTTAGCCCTATGAGAGGGGAAAGATGATAGCTTCTAAGCCCTATGAGAGGTGAAAGATGACTGCTTCTAAGCCCTATGAGAAGAGAATGATGATGGCTTCTAAGCTCTATGAGAGGGGAAAGATGATGGCTTCTAAGCCCAATAAGAGGGGAAAGATGACTGCTTCTAAGCCCTATGAGAAGGGAAAGATGACTGCTTCTAAGCCCTATGAGAAGGGAAAGATGACAGTTTCTAAGCCCTGTGAGAATGGAAAGATGACTGCTTCTAAGCCCTATGAGAGGGGAAAGATGACTAGTTCTAAGCCCTATGAGAGGGGAAATATGATGGCTTCTAAGGCCTATGAGAGGGGAAAGATGATGGCTTCTAAGCCCTATGAGAGGGGAAAGATGACTGCTTCTAAGCCCTATGAGAAGGGAAAATGACGGCTTCTAAGCCCTATGAGAGGGGAAAGATGATGGCTTCTAAGCCCTATGAGAAGGGAATGATGACAGCTTCTAAGCTCTATAAGAAGGTAAAGATGACTGCTTCTAAGCCCTATGAGAAGGGAAAGATGATGGCTTCTAAGCCCTATGAGAAGGTAAAGATGACTGCTTCTAAGCCCTATGAGAAGGGAAAGATGACAGCTTCTAAGCCCTATGAGAAGGGAAAGATGATGGCTTCTAAGCCCTATGAGAAGGGAATGATGACAGCTTCTAAGCTCTATGAGAAGGGAAAGATGACTGCTTCTAAGCCCTATGAGAAGGGAAAGATGATGGCTTCTAAGCCCTATGAGAAGGGAATGATGACAGCTTCTAAGCTCTATGAGAAGCGGAAGATGACTGCTTCTAAGCCCTATGAGAAGGGAATAATGACAGCTTCTAAGCCAATGAGAGGGGAATGATGACAGCTTTTAAGCCCTATGAGAGGGGAATGATGACAGCTTCTAAGCCCTATCAGAAGGGAATGATGACAGCTTCTAAGCCCTATGAGAGGGGAAAGATGATGGCTTCTAAGCCCTATGAGAGGGGAAAGATGATGGCTTCTAAGCCCTATGAGAAGGGAATGATGACAGCTTCTAAGCCCTATGAGAAGGGAATGATGACTGCTTCTAAGCCCTATGAGAAGGGAAAGATTATGGCTTCGAAGCCCTATTAGAAGGGAAATATGACTGCTTCTAAGCCCTATTAGAGGGGAAAGATGATGGCTTCTAAGCCCTATGAGAGGGGAAAGATGATGGCTTCTAAGCCCTATGAGAGGGGAAAGATGACTGCTTCTAAGCCCTATGAGAAGGGAAAGATGACAGTTTCTAAGCCCTGTGAGAAGGGAAAGATGACTGCTTCTAAGCCCTATGAGAAGGGAAAGATGACTGCTTCTAAGCCCTATGAGAAGGGAAAGATGACTGCTTCTAAGCCCTATAAGAGGGGAATGATGACTGCTTCTAAGCCCTATGAGAAGGGAAAGATGACAGCTTCTAAGCCCTATGAGAAGGGAAAGATGACTGCTTCTAAGCCCTATGAGAAGGGAAAGATGACTGCTTCTAAGCCCTATAAGAGGGGAATGATGACTGCTTCTAAGCCCTATGAGAAGGGAAAGATGACTGCTTCTAAGCCTTATGAGAAGGGAAAGATGATGGCTTCTAAGCACTGTGAGAAGGGAATGATGACTGCTTCTAAGCCCTATGAGAAGGGAAAGATGATGGCTTCTAAGCCCCATGAGAGGGGAAACATGATGGCTTCTAAGGCCTATGAGAAGGGAATGATGACTGCTTCTAAGGCCTATGAGAAGGGAATGATGACTGCTTCTAAGCCCTATGAGAAGGGAAAGATGATGGCTTCTAAGCCCTATGAGAGGGGAAACATGATGGCTTCTAAGCCCTATGAGAGGGGAAAGATGACTACTTCTAAGCCCTATGAGAGGGGAAATATGATGGCTTCTAAGGCCTATGAGAAGGGAATGATGACAGCTTCTAAGCCCTATGAGAGGGGAAAGATGATGGCTTCTAAGCCCTATGAGAGGGGAAAGATGATGGCTTCTAAGCCCTATGAGAAGGGAATGATGACAGCTTCTAAGCCCTATGAGAAGGGAATGATGACTGCTTCTAAGCCCTATGAGAAGGGAAAGATGATGGCTTCTAAGCCCTATGAGAAGGGAATGATGACTGCTTCTAAGCCCTATGAGAAGGGAAACATGATGGCTTCTAAGCCCTATGAGAAGGGAATGATGACAGCTTCTAAGCCCTATCAGAGGGGAATGATGACTGCTTCTAAGCCCTATGAGAGGGAAATGATGACTGCTTCTAAGCCCTATGAGAAGGGAAAGATGACTGCTTCTAAGCCCTATGAGAAGGGAAAGATGACTGCTTCTAAGCCCTATGAGAAGGGAATGATGACTGCTTCTAAGCTCTATGAGAAGGGAAAGATGATGGCTTCTAAGCCCTATGAGAAGGGAATGATGATGGCTTCTACGCCCTATGAGAGGGGAAAGATGACAGCTTCTAAGCCCTATGAGAAGGGAAAGATGACAGCTTCTAAGCCCTATGAGAGGGGAAAGATGATAGCTTCTAAGCCCTATGAGAGGGGAAAGATGACTGCTTCTAAGCCCTATGAGAAGAGAATGATGATGGCTTCTAAGCCCTATGAGAGGGGAAAGATGATGGCTTCTAAGCCCTATAAGAGGGGAAAGATGACTGCTTCTAAGCCCTATGAGAAGGGAAAGATGACTGCTTCTAAGCCCTATGAGAAGGGAAAGATGACAGTTTCTAAGCCCTGTGAGAAGGGAAAGATGACTGCTTCTAAGCCCTATGAGAAGGGAAAGATGACTGCTTCTAAGCCCTATGAGAAGGGAAATATGACGGCTTCTAAGCCCTATGAGAAGGGAAACATGACTGCTTCAAAGCCCTATGAGAAGGGAAAGATGACTGCTTCTAAGCCTTATGAGAAGGGAAAGATGATGGCTTCTAAGCCCTGTGAGAAGGGAATGATGACTGCTTCTAAGCCCTATGAGAAGGGAAAGATGATGGCTTCTAAGCCCTATGAGAGGGGAAACATGATGGCTTCTGAGGCCTATGAGAAGGGAATGATGACTGCTTCTAAGGCCTATGAGAAGGGAATGATGACTGCTTCTAAGCCCTATGAGAAGGGAAAGATGATGGCTTCTAAGCCCTATGAGAGGGGAAAAATGATGGCTTCTAAGCCCTATGAGAGGGGAAAGATGACTACTTCTAAGCCCTATGAGAGGGGAAAATGATGGCTTCTAAGGCCTATGAGAAGGGAATGATGACAGCTTCTAAGCCCTATGAGAAGGGAAAGATGACTGCTTCTAAGCCCTATGAGAAGGGAAATATGACGGCTTCTAAGCCCTATGAGAAGGGAAAGATGACTGCTTCTAAGCCCTATGAGAAGGGAAAGATGACTGCTTCTAAGCCCTATGAGAGGGGAAAGATGATGGCTTCTAAGCTCTATGAGAGGGGAAACTTGACTGCTTCTAAGCCCTATGAGAAGGGAAAGATGACTGCTTCTAAGCCCTATGAGAGGAGAAAGATGATGGCTTCTAAGCCCTATGAGAAGGGAAAGATGACAGCTTCTAAGCCCTATGAGAAGGGAAAGATGACTGCTTCTAAGCCCTATGAGAAGGGAAAGATGACTGCCTCTAAGCCTTATGAGAAGGGAAAGATGATGGCTTCTAAGCCCTATGAGAAGGGAATGATGATGGCTTCTAAGCCCTATGAGAGGGGAAACATGATGGCTTCTAAGGCCTATGAGAAGGGAATGATGACTGCTTTTAAGGCCTATGAGAAGGGAATGATGACTGCTTCTAAGCCCTATGAGAAGGGAAAGATGACTGCTTCTAAGCCCTATGAGAGGGGAAAGATGATGGCTTCTAAGCCCTATAAGAGGGGAAAGATGACTGCTTCTAAGCCCTATGAGAAGGGAAAGATGACTGCTTCTAAGCCCTATGAGAAGGGAAAGATGACAGTTTCTAAGCCCTGTGAGAAGGGAAAGATGACTGCTTCTAAGCCCTATGAGAAGGGAAAGATGACTGCTTCTAAGCCCTATGAGAAGGGAAAGATGACAGCTTCTAAGCCCTATGAGAAGGGAAAGATGACTGCTTCTAAGCCCTATGAGAAGGGAAAGATGACTGCTTCTAAGCCCTATGAGAAGGGAAAGATGATGGCTTCTAAGCCCTATGAGAGGGGAAACATGATGGCTTCTAAGGCCTATGAGAAGGGAATGATGACTGCTTCTAAGGCCTATGAGAAGGGAATGATGACTGCTTCTAAGCCCTATGAGAAGGTAAAGATGATGGCTTCTAAGCCCTATGAGAGGGGAAAGATGACTGCTTCTAAGCCCTATGAGAGGGGAAAGATGACTGCTTCTAAGCCCTATGAGAGGGGAAAGATGACTGCTTCTAAGCCCTATGAGAAGGGAAAGATGACGGCTTCTAAGCCCTATGAGAGGGGAAAGATGATGGCTTCTAAGCCCTATGAGAAGGGAATGATGACAGCTTCTAAGCTCTATTAGAAGGGAAAGATGACTGCTTCTAAGCCCTATGAGAAGGGAAAGATTACAGTTTCTAAGCCCTGTGAGAAGGGAAAGATGACTGCTTCTAAGCTCTATGAGAAGGGAAAGATGACTGCTTCTAAGCCCTATGAGAAGGGAAAGATGACGGCTTCTAAGCCCTATGAGAAGGGAAACATGACTGCTTCTAAGCCATATGAGAAGGGAAAGATGACTGCTTCTAAGCCTTATGAGAAGGGAAAGATGATGGCTTCTAAGCCCTGTGAGAAGGGAATGATGACTGCTTCTAAGCCCTATGAGAAGGGAAAGATGACGGCTTCTAAGCCCTATGAGAGGGGAAAGATGATGGCTTCTAAGCCCTATGAGAAGGGAATGATGACAGCTTCTAAGCTCTATGAGAAGGGAAAGATGACTGCTTCTAAGCCCTATGAGAAGGGAAAGATGACAGTTTCTAAGCCCTGTGAGGAGGGAAAGATGACTGCTTCTAAGCCCTATGAGAAGGGAAAGATGACTGCTTCTAAGCCCTATGAGAAGGGAAAGATGACGGCTTCTAAGCCCTATGAGAAGGGAAACATGACTGCTTCTAAGCCCTATGAGAAGGGAAAGATGACTGCTTCTAAGCCTTATGAGAAGGGAAAGATGATGGCTTCTAAGCCCTGTGAGAAGGGAATGATGACTGCTTCTAAGCCCTATGAGAAGGGAAAGATGATGGCTTCTAAGCCCTATGAGAGGGGAAACATGATGGCTTCTGAGGCCTATGAGAAGGGAATGATGACTGCTTCTAAGGCCTATGAGAAGGGAATGATGACTGCTTCTAAGCCCTATGAGAAGGGAAAGATGATGGCTTCTAAGCCCTATGAGAGGGGAAACATGATGGCTTCTAAGCCCTATGAGAGGGGAAAGATGACTACTTCTAAGCCCTATGAGAGGGGAAAATGATGGCTTCTAAGGCCTATGAGAAGGGAATGATGACAGCTTCTAAGCCCTATGAGAGGGGAAAGATGATGGCTTCTAAGCCCTATGAGAGGGGAAAGATGATGGCTTCTAAGCCCTATGAGAAGGGAAAGATGACTGCTTCTAAGCCCTATGAGAAGGGAAAGATGACTGCTTCTAAGCCCTATGAGAGGGGAAAGATGATGGCTTCTAAGCTCTATGAGAGGGGAAACTTGACTGCTTCTAAGCCCTATGAGAAGGGAAAGATGACTGCTTCTAAGCCCTATGAGAGGGGAAAGATGATGGCTTCTAAGCCCTATGAGATAGGAACGATGACTGCTTCTAAGCCCTATGAGAGGGGAAAGATTACTGCTTCTAAGCCCTATGAGAAGGGAAAGATGACGGCTTCTAAGCCATATGAGAAGGGAATGATGACAGCTTCTAAGCCCTATGTGAGGGGAATGATGACTGCTTCTAAGCCCTATGAGAGGGGAATGATGACTGCTTCTAAGCCCTATGAGAGGGAAATGATGACTGCTTCTAAGCCCTCTGAGAAGGGAATGATGACTGCTTTTAAGCCCTATGAGAAGGGAAATATGACTGCTTCTAAGCCCTATGAGAAGGGAATGATGAAGGCTTCTAAGCTATATGAGAAGGGAAAGATGATGGCTTCTAAGCCCTATGAGAAGGGAAGGATGATGGCTTCTAAGCCCTATGAGAGGGGAAAGATGACAGCTTCTAAGCCCTATGAGAAGGGAAAGATGACAGCTTCTAAGCCCTATGAGAGGGGAAAGATGATAGCTTCTAAGCCTTATGAGAGGGGAAAGATGACTGCTTCTAAGCCCTATGAGAAGAGAATGATGATGGCTTCTAAGCCCTATGAGAGGGGAAAGATGATGGCTTCTAAGCCCTGTAAGAGGGGACAGATGACTGCTTCTAAGCCCTATGAGAAGGGAAAGATGACAGTTTCTAAGCACTGTGAGAAGGGAAGGATGACTGCTTCTAAGCCCTATGAGAAGGGAAAGATGACTGCTTCTAAGCCCTATGAGAAGGGAAAGATGACAGCTTCTAAGCCCTATGAGAAGGGAAAGATGACTGCTTCTAAGCCCTATGAGAAGGGAAAGATGACTGCTTCTAAGCCTTATGAGAAGGGAAAGATGATGGCTTCTAAGCCCTATGAGAAGGGAATGATGATGGCTTCTAAGCCCTATGAGAGGGGAAACAAGATGGCTTCTAAGGCCTATGAGAAGGGAATGATGACTGCTTCTAAGGCCTATGAGAAGGGAATGATGACTGCTTCTAAGCCCTATGAGAAGGGAAAGATGACTGCTTCTAAGCCCTTTGAGAGGGGAAAGATGATGGCTTCTAAGCCCTATAAGAGGGGAAAGATGACTGCTTCTAAGCCCTATGAGAAGGGAAAGATGACTGCTTCTAAGCCCTATGAGAAGGGAAAGATGACAGTTTCTAAGCCCTGTGAGAAGGGAAAGATGACTGCTTCTAAGCCCTATGAGAAGGGAAAGATGACTGCTTCTAAGCCCTATGAGAAGGGAAATATGACGGCTTCTAAGCCCTATGAGAAGGGAAACATGACTGCTTCAAAGCCCTATGAGAAGGGAAAGATGACTGCTTCTAAGCCTTATGAGAAGGGAAAGATGATGGCTTCTAAGCCCTGTGAGAAGGGAATGATGACTGCTTCTAAGCCCTATGAGAAGGGAAAGATGATGGCTTCTAAGCCCTATGAGAGGGGAAACATGATGGCTTCTGAGGCCTATGAGAAGGGAATGATGACTACTTCTAAGGCCTATGAGAAGGGAATGATGACTGCTTCTAAGCCCTATGAGAAGGGAAAGATGATGGCTTCTAAGCCCTATGAGAGGGGAAAAATGATGGCTTCTAAGCCCTATGAGAGGGGAAAGATGACTACTTCTAAGCCCTATGAGAGGGGAAAATGATGGCTTCTAAGGCCTATGAGAAGGGAATGATGACAGCTTCTAAGCCCTATGAGAAGGGAAAGATGACTGCTTCTAAGCCCTATGAGAAGGGAAATATGACGGCTTCTAAGCCCTATGAGAAGGGAAAGATGACTGCTTCTAAGCCCTATGAGAAGGGAAAGATGACTGCTTCTAAGCCCTATGAGAGGGGAAAGATGATGGCTTCTAAGCTCTATGAGAGGGGAAACTTGACTGCTTCTAAGCCCTATGAGAAGGGAAAGATGACTGCTTCTAAGCCCTATGAGAGGAGAAAGATGATGGCTTCTAAGCCCTATGAGAAGGGAAAGATGACAGCTTCTAAGCCCTATGAGAAGGGAAAGATGACTGCTTCTAAGCCCTATGAGAAGGGAAAGATGACTGCTTCTAAGCCTTATGAGAAGGGAAAGATGATGGCTTCTAAGCCCTATGAGAAGGGAATGATGATGGCTTCTAAGCCCTATGAGAGGGGAAACATGATGGCTTCTAAGGCCTATGAGAAGGGAATGATGACTGCTTTTAAGGCCTATGAGAAGGGAATGATGACTGCTTCTAAGCCCTATGAGAAGGGAAAGATGACTGCTTCTAAGCCCTATGAGAGGGGAAAGATGATGGCTTCTAAGCCCTATAAGAGGGGAAAGATGACTGCTTCTAAGCCCTATGAGAAGGGAAAGATGACTGCTTCTAAGCCCTATGAGAAGGGAAAGATGACAGTTTCTAAGCCCTGTGAGAAGGGAAAGATGACTGCTTCTAAGCCCTATGAGAAGGGAAAGATGACTGCTTCTAAGCCCTATGAGAAGGGAAAGATGACAGCTTCTAAGCCCTATGAGAAGGGAAAGATGACTGCTTCTAAGCCCTATGAGAAGGGAAAGATGACTGCTTCTAAGCCCTATGAGAAGGGAAAGATGATGGCTTCTAAGCCCTATGAGAGGGGAAACATGATGGCTTCTAAGGCCTATGAGAAGGGAATGATGACTGCTTCTAAGGCCTATGAGAAGGGAATGATGACTGCTTCTAAGCCCTATGAGAAGGTAAAGATGATGGCTTCTAAGCCCTATGAGAGGGGAAAGATGACTGCTTCTAAGCCCTATGAGAGGGGAAAGATGACTGCTTCTAAGCCCTATGAGAGGGGAAAGATGACTGCTTCTAAGCCCTATGAGAAGGGAAAGATGACGGCTTCTAAGCCCTATGAGAGGGGAAAGATGATGGCTTCTAAGCCCTATGAGAAGGGAATGATGACAGCTTCTAAGCTCTATGAGAAGGGAAAGATGACTGCTTCTAAGCCCTATGAGAAGGGAAAGATTACAGTTTCTAAGCCCTGTGAGAAGGGAAAGATGACTGCTTCTAAGCTCTATGAGAAGGGAAAGATGACTGCTTCTAAGCCCTATGAGAAGGGAAAGATGACGGCTTCTAAGCCCTATGAGAAGGGAAACATGACTGCTTCTAAGCCATATGAGAAGGGAAAGATGACTGCTTCTAAGCCTTATGAGAAGGGAAAGATGATGGCTTCTAAGCCCTGTGAGAAGGGAATGATGACTGCTTCTAAGCCCTATGAGAAGGGAAAGATGACGGCTTCTAAGCCATATGAAAGGGGAAAGATGATGGCTTCTAAGCCCTATGAGAAGGGAATGATGACAGCTTCTAAGCTCTATGAGAAGGGAAAGATGACTGCTTCTAAGCCCTATGAGAAGGGAAAGATGACAGTTTCTAAGCCCTGTGAGAAGGGAAAGATGACTGCTTCTAAGCCCTATGAGAAGGGAAAGATGACTGCTTCTAAGCCCTATGAGAAGGGAAAGATGACGGCTTCTAAGCCCTATGAGAAGGGAAACATGACTGCTTCTAAGCCCTATGAGAAGGGAAAGATGACTGCTTCTAAGCCTTATGAGAAGGGAAAGATGATGGCTTCTAAGCCCTGTGAGAAGGGAATGATGACTGCTTCTAAGCCCTATGAGAAGGGAAAGATGATGGCTTCTAAGCCCTATGAGAGGGGAAACATGATGGCTTCTGAGGCCTATGAGAAGGGAATGATGACTGCTTCTAAGGCCTATGAGAAGGGAATGATGACTGCTTCTAAGCCCTATGAGAAGGGAAAGATGATGGCTTCTAAGCCCTATGAGAGGGGAAACATGATGGCTTCTAAGCCCTATGAGAGGGGAAAGATGACTACTTCTAAGCCCTATGAGAGGGGAAAATGATGGCTTCTAAGGCCTATGAGAAGGGAATGATGACAGCTTCTAAGCCCTATGAGAGGGGAAAGATGATGGCTTCTAAGCCCTATGAGAGGGGAAAGATGATGGCTTCTAAGCCCTATGAGAAGAAAAGATGACTGCTTCTAAGCCCTATGAGAAGGGAAAGATGACTGCTTCTAAGCCCTATGAGAGGGGAAAGATGATGGCTTCTAAGCTCTATGAGAGGGGAAACTTGACTGCTTCTAAGCCCTATGAGAAGGGAAAGATGACTGCTTCTAAGCCCTATGAGAGGGGAAAGATGATGGCTTCTAAGCCCTATGAGATAGGAACGATGACTGCTTCTAAGCCCTATGAGAGGGGAAAGATTACTGCTTCTAAGCCCTATGAGAAGGGAAAGAAGACGGCTTCTAAGCCATATGAGAAGGGAATGATGACAGCTTCTAAGCCCTATGTGAGGGGAATGATGACTGCTTCTAAGCCCTATGAGAGGGGAATGATGACTGCTTCTAAGCCCTATGAGAGGGAAATGATGACTGCTTCTAAGCCCTCTGGGAAGGGAATGATGACTGCTTTTAAGCCCTATGAGAAGGGAAATATGACTGCTTCTAAGCCCTATGAGAAGGGAATGATGAAGGCTTCTAAGCTATATGAGAAGGGAAAGATGATGGCTTCTAAGCCCTATGAGAAGGGAAGGATGATGGCTTCTAAGCCCTATGAGAGGGGAAAGATGACAGCTTCTAAGCCCTATGAGAAGGGAAAGATGACAGCTTCTAAGCCCTATGAGAGGGGAAAGATGATAGCTTCTAAGCCTTATGAGAGGGGAAAGATGACTGCTTCTAAGCCCTATGAGAAGAGAATGATGATGGCTTCTAAGCCCTATGAGAGGGGAAAGATGATGGCTTCTAAGCCCTGTAAGAGGGGACAGATGACTGCTTCTAAGCCCTATGAGAAGGGAAAGATGACAGTTTCTAAGCACTGTGAGAAGGGAAGGATGACTGCTTCTAAGCCCTATGAGAAGGGAAAGATGACTGCTTCTAAGCCCTATGAGAAGGGAAAGATGACAGCTTCTAAGCCCTATGAGAAGGGAAAGATGACTGCTTCTAAGCCCTATGAGAAGGGAAAGATGACTGCTTCTAAGCCTTATGAGAAGGGAAAGATGATGGCTTCTAAGCCCTATGAGAAGGGAATGATGATGGCTTCTAAGCCCTATGAGAGGGGAAACAAGATGGCTTCTAAGGCCTATGAGAAGGGAATGATGACTGCTTCTAAGGCCTATGAGAAGGGAATGATGACTGCTTCTAAGCCCTATGAGAAGGGAAAGATGACTGCTTCTAAGCCCTTTGAGAGGGGAAAGATGATGGCTTCTAAGCCCTATAAGAGGGGAAAGATGACTGCTTCTAAGCCCTATGAGAAGGGAAAGATGACTGCTTCTAAGCCCTATGAGAAGGGAAAGATGACAGTTTCTAAGCCCTGTGAGAAGGGAAAGATGACTGCTTCTAAGCCCTATGAGAAGGGAAAGATAACTGCATCTAAGCCCTATGAGAAGGGAAAGATGACAGCTTCTAAGCCCTATGAGAAGGGAAAGATGACTGCTTCTAAGCCCTATGAGAAGGGAAAGATGACTGCTTCTAAGCCCTATGAGAAGGGAAAGATGATGGCTTCTAAGCCCTATGAGAGGGGAAACATGATGGCTTCTAAGGCCTATGAGAAGGGAATGATGACTGCTTCTAAGGCCTAAGAGAAGGGAATGATGACTGCTTCTAAGCCCTATGAGAAGGGAAAGATGATGGCTTCTAAGCCCTATGAGAGGGGAAACATGATGGCTTCTAAGCCCTATGAGAGGGGAAAGATGACTACTTCTAAACCCTATGAGAGGGGAAATATGATGGCTTCTAAGGCCTATGAGAAGGGAATGATGACAGCTTCTAAGCCCTATGAGAGGGGAAAGATGATGGCTTCTAAGCCCTATGAGAGGGGAAAGATGATGGCTTCTAAGCAATATGAGAGGGGAAAGATGACTGCTTCTAAGCCCTATGAGAGGGGAAAGATGACTGCTTCTAAGCCCTATGAGAGGGGAAAGATGACTGCTTCTAAGCCCTATGAGAAGGGAAAGATGACGGCTTCTAAGCCCTATGAGAGGGGAAAGATGATGGCTTCTAAGCCCTATGAGAAGGGAATGATGACAGCTTCTAAGCTCTATGAGAAGGGAAAGATGACGGCTTCTAAGCCCTATGAGAAGGGAATGATGACAGCTTCTAAGCTCTATGAGAAGGGAAAGATGACTGCTTCTAAGCCCTATGAGAAGGGAAAGATGACTGCTTCTAAGCCCTATGAGAGGGGAAAGATGATGGCTTCTAAGCTCTATGAGAGGGGAAACTTGACTGCTTCTAAGCCCTATGAGAAGGGAAAGATGACTGCTTCTAAGCCCTATGAGAGGGGAAAGATGATGGCTTCTAAGCCCTATGAGAAGGGAATGATGACAGCTTCTAAGCCCTATGTGAGGGGAACGATGACTGCTTCTAAGCCCTATGAGAGGGGAATGATGACTGCTTCTAAGCCCTATGAGAGGGAAATGATGACTGCTTCTAAGCCCTCTGAGAAGGGAATGATGACTGCTTTTAAGCCCTATGAGAAGGGAAATATGACTGCTTCTAAGCCCTATGAGAAGGGAATGATGAAGGCTTCTAAGCTATATGAGAAGGGAAAGATGATGGCTTCTAAGCCCTATGAGAAGGGAAGGATGATGGCTTCTAAGCCCTATGAGAGGGGAAAGATGACAGCTTCTAAGCCCTATGAGAAGGGAAAGATGACAGCTTCTAAGCCCTATGAGAGGGGAAAGATGATAGCTTCTAAGCCCTATGAGAGGGGAAAGATGACTGCTTCTAAGCCCTATGAGAAGAGAATGATGATGGCTTCTAAGCCCTATGAGAGGGGAAAGATGATGGCTTCTAAGCCCTATAAGAGGGGACAGATGACTGCTTCTAAGCCCTATGAGAAGGGAAAGATGACAGTTTCTAAGCCCTGTGAGAAGGGAAAGATGACTGCTTCTAAGCCCTATGAGAAGGGAAAGATGACTGCTTCTAAGCCCTATGAGAAGGGAAAGATGACAGCTTCTAAGCCCTATGAGAAGGGAAAGATGACTGCTTCTAAGCCCTATGAGAAGGGAAAGATGACTGCTTCTAAGCCTTATGAGAAGGGAAAGATGATGGCTTCTAAGCCCTATGAGAAGGGAATGATGATGGCTTCTAAGCCCTATGAGAGCGGAAACATGATGGCTTCTAAGGCCTATGAGAAGGGAATGATGACTGCTTCCAAGGCCTATGAGAAGGGAATGATGACTGCTTCTAAACCCTATGAGAAGGGAAAGATGACTGCTTCTAAGCCCTTTGAGAGGGGAAAGATGATGGCTTCTAAGCCCTATAAGAGGGGAAAGATGACTGCTTCTAAGCCCTATGAGAAGGGAAAGATGACTGCTTCTAAGCCCTATGAGAAGGGAAAGATGACAGTTTGTAAGCCCTGTGAGAAGGGAAAGATGGCTGCTTCTAAGCCCTATGAGAAGGGAAAGATAACTGCATCTAAGCCCTATGAGAAGGGAAAGATGACAGCTTCTAAGCCCTATGAGAAGGGAAAGATGACTGCTTCTAAGCCCTATGAGAAGGGAAAGATGACTGCTTCTAAGCCCTATGAGAAGGGAAAGATGATGGCTTCTAAGCCCTATGAGAGGGGAAACATGATGGCTTCTAAGGCCTATGAGAAGGGAATG
Organism: Eledone cirrhosa; assembly: GCA_964016885.1. Classification (NCBI taxonomy): domain Eukaryota; kingdom Metazoa; phylum Mollusca; class Cephalopoda; order Octopoda; family Eledonidae; genus Eledone; species Eledone cirrhosa. The sequence goes on along the minus strand of OZ024742.1, from coordinate 146,462,527 downwards.
ATGACTGCTTCTAAGGCCTAAGAGAAGGGAATGATGATGGCTTCTACGCCCTATGAGAGGGGAAAGATGACAGCTTCTAAGCCCTATGAGAAGGGAAAGATGACAGCTTCTAAGCCCTATGAGAGGGGAAAGATGATAGCTTCTAAGCCCTATGAGAGGGGAAAGATGACTGCTTCTAAGCCCTATGAGAAGAGAATGATGATGGCTTCTAAGCCCTATGAGAGGGGAAAGATGATGGCTTCTAAGCCCTATAAGAGGGGAAAGATGACTGCTTCTAAGCCCTATGAGAAGGGAAAGATGACTGCTTCTAAGCCCTATGAGAAGGGAAAGATGACAGTTTCTAAGCCCTGTGAGAAGGGAAAGATGACTGCTTCTAAGCCCTATGAGAAGGGAAAGATGACTGCTTCTAAGCCCTATGAGAAGGGAAATATGACGGCTTCTAAGCCCTATGAGAAGGGAAACATGACTGCTTCTAAGCCCTATGAGAAGGGAAAGATGACTGCTTCTAAGCCTTATGAGAAGGGAAAGATGACTGCTTCTAAGCCCTATGAGAAGGGAAAGATGACTGCTTCTAAGCCCTATGAGAAGGGAAATATGACGGCTTCTAAGCCCTATGAGAAGGGAAAGATGACTGCTTCTAAGCCCTATGAGAAGGGAAAGATGACTGCTTCTAAGCCCTATGAGAGGGGAAAGATGATGGCTTCTAAGCTCTATGAGAGGGGAAACTTGACTGCTTCTAAGCCCTATGAGAAGGGAAAGATGACTGCTTCTAAGCCCTATGAGAGGAGAAAGATGATGGCTTCTAAGCCCTATGAGAAGGGAAATATGACAGCTTCTAAGCCCTATGAGAAGGGAAAGATGACTGCTTCTAAGCCCTATGAGAAGGGAAAGATGACTGCTTCTAAGCCTTATGAGAAGGGAAAGATGATGGCTTCTAAGCCCTATGAGAAGGGAATGATGATGGCTTCTAAGCCCTATGAGAGGGGAAACATGATGGCTTCTAAGGCCTATGAGAAGGGAATGATGACTGCTTTTAAGGCCTATGAGAAGGGAATGATGACTGCTTCTAAGCCCTATGAGAAGGGAAAGATGACTGCTTCTAAGCCCTATGAGAGGGGAAAGATGATGGCTTCTAAGCCCTATAAGAGGGGAAAGATGACTGCTTCTAAGCCCTATGAGAAGGGAAAGATGACTGCTTCTAAGCCCTATGAGAAGGGAAAGATGACAGTTTCTAAGCCCTGTGAGAAGGGAAAGATGACTGCTTCTAAGCCCTATGAGAAGGGAAAGATGACTGCTTCTAAGCCCTATGAGAAGGGAAAGATGACAGCTTCTAAGCCCTATGAGAAGGGAAAGATGACTGCTTCTAAGCCCTATGAGAAGGGAAAGATGACTGCTTCTAAGCCCTATGAGAAGGGAAAGATGATGGCTTCTAAGCCCTATGAGAGGGGAAACATGATGGCTTCTAAGGCCTATGAGAAGGGAATGATGACTGCTTCTAAGGCCTATGAGAAGGGAATGATGACTGCTTCTAAGCCCTATGAGAAGGTAAAGATGATGGCTTCTAAGCCCTATGAGAGGGGAAACATGATGGCTTCTAAGCCCTATGAGAGGGGAAAGATGACTACTTCTAAGCCCTATGAGAGGGGAAATATGATGGCTTCTAAGGCCTATGAGAAGGGAATGATGACAGCTTCTAAGCCCTATGAGAGGGGAAAGATGATGGCTTCTAAGCCCTATGAGAGGGGAAAGATGATGGCTTCTAAGCCCTATGAGAGGGGAAAGATGACTGCTTCTAAGCCCTATGAGAGGGGAAAGATGACTGCTTCTAAGCCCTATGAGAGGGGAAAGATGACTGCTTCTAAGCCCTATGAGAAGGGAAAGATGACTGCTTCTAAGCCCTATGAGAAGGGAAAGATTACAGTTTCTAAGCCCTGTGAGAAGGGAAAGATGACTGCTTCTAAGCTCTATGAGAAGGGAAAGATGACTGCTTCTAAGCCCTATGAGAAGGGAAAGATGACGGCTTCTAAGCCCTATGAGAAGGGAAACATGACTGCTTCTAAGCCATATGAGAAGGGAAAGATGACTGCTTCTAAGCCTTATGAGAAGGGAAAGATGATGGCTTCTAAGCCCTGTGAGAAGGGAATGATGACTGCTTCTAAGCCCTATGAGAAGGGAAAGATGACGGCTTCTAAGCCCTATGAGAGGGGAATGATGATGGCTTCTAAGCCCTATGAGAAGGGAATGATGACAGCTTCTAAGCTCTATGAGAAGGGAAAGATGACTGCTTCTAAGCCCTATGAGAAGGGAAAGATGACAGTTTCTAAGCCCTGTGAGAAGGGAAAGATGACTGCTTCTAAGCCCTATGAGAAGGGAAAGATGACTGCTTCTAAGCCCTATGAGAAGGGAAAGATGACGGCTTCTAAGCCCTATGAGAAGGGAAACATGACTGCTTCTAAGCCCTATGAGAAGGGAAAGATGACTGCTTCTAAGCCTTATGAGAAGGGAAAGATGATGGCTTCTAAGCCCTGTGAGAAGGGAATGATGACTGCTTCTAAGGCCTATGAGAAGGGAATGATGACTGCTTCTAAGCCCTATGAGAAGGGAAAGATGATGGCTTCTAAGCCCTATGAGAGGGGAAACATGATGGCTTCTAAGCCCTATGAGAGGGGAAAGATGACTACTTCTAAGCCCTATGAGAGGGGAAAATGATGGCTTCTAAGGCCTATGAGAAGGGAATGATGACAGCTTCTAAGCCCTATGAGAGGGGAAAGATGATGGCTTCTAAGCCCTATGAGAGGGGAAAGATGATGGCTTCTAAGCCCTATGAGAAGGGAAAGATGACTGCTTCTAAGCCCTATGAGAAGGGAAAGATGACTGCTTCTAAGCCCTATGAGAGGGGAAAGTTGATGGCTTCTAAGCCCTATGAGAGAGGAACGATGACTGCTTCTAAGCCCTATGAGAGGGGAAAGATTACTGCTTCTAAGTCCTATGAGAAGGGAAAGATGACGGCTTCTAAGCCATATGAGAAGGGAATGATGACAGCTTCTAAGCCCTATGTGAGGGGAATGATGACTGCTTCTAAGCCCTATGAGAGGGGAATGATGACTGCTTCTAAGCCCTATGAGAGGGAAATGATGACTGCTTCTAAGCCCTCTGAGAAGGGAATGATGACTGCTTTTAAGCCCTATGAGAAGGGAAATATGACTGCTTCTAAGCCCTATGAGAAGGGAATGATGAAGGCTTCTAAGCTATATGAGAAGGGAAAGATGATGGCTTCTAAGCCCTATGAGAAGGGAAGGATGATGGCTTCTAAGCCCTATGAGAGGGGAAAGATGACAGCTTCTAAGCCCTATGAGAGGGGAAAGATGATAGCTTCTAAGCCTTATGACAGGGGAAAGATGACTGCTTCTAAGCCCTATGAGAAGAGAATGATGACTGCTTCTAAGCCCTATCAGAAGGGAAAGATGATGGCTTCTAAGCCCTATGAGAGGGGAAAGATGATGGCTTCTAAGCCCTGTAAGAGGGGACAGATGACTGCTTCTAAGCCCTATGAGAAGGGAAAGATGACAGTTTCTAAGCACTGTGAGAAGGGAAGGATGACAGCTTCTAAGCCCTATGAGAAGGGAAAGATGACTGCTTCTAAGCCCTATGAGAAGGGAAAGATGACAGCTTCTAAGCCCTATGAGAAGGGAAAGATGACTGCTTCTAAGCCCTATGAGAAGGGAAAGATGACTGCTTCTAAGCCTTATGAGAAGGGAAAGATGATGGCTTCTAAGCCCTATGAGAAGGGAATGATGATGGCTTCTAAGCCCTATGAGAGGGGAAACAAGATGGCTTCTAAGGCCTATGAGAAGGGAATGATGACTGCTTCTAAGGCCTATGAGAAGGGAATGATGACTGCTTCTAAGCCCTATGAGAAGGGAAAGATGACTGCTTCTAAGCCCTTTGAGAGGGGAAAGATGATGGCTTCTAAGCCCTATAAGAGGGGAAAGATGACTGCTTCTAAGCCCTATGAGAAGGGAAAGATGACTGCTTCTAAGCCCTATGAGAAGGGAAAGATGACAGTTTCTAAGCCCTGTGAGAAGGGAAAGATGACTGCTTCTAAGCCCTATGAGAAGGGAAAGATAACTGCATCTAAGCCCTATGAGAAGGGAAAGATGACAGCTTCTAAGCCCTATGAGAAGGGAAAGATGACTGCTTCTAAGCCCTATGAGAAGGGAAAGATGACTGCTTCTAAGCCCTATGAGAAGGGAAAGATGATGGCTTCTAAGGCCTATGAGAAGGGAATGATGACTGCTTCTAAGGCCTAAGAGAAGGGAATGATGACTGCTTCTAAGCCCTATGAGAAGGGAAAGATGATGGCTTCTAAGCCCTATGAGAGGGGAAACATGATGGCTTCTAAGCCCTATGAGAGGGGAAAGATGACTACTTCTAAGCCCTATGAGAGGGGAAATATGATGGCTTCTAAGGCCTATGAGAAGGGAATGATGACAGCTTCTAAGCCCTATGAGAGGGGAAAGATGATGGCTTCTAAGCCCTATGAGAGGGGAAAGATGATGGCTTCTAAGCAATATGAGAGGGGAAAGATGACTGCTTCTAAGCCCTATGAGAGGGGAAAGATGACTGCTTCTAAGCCCTATGAGAGGGGAAAGATGACTGCTTCTAAGCCCTATGAGAAGGGAAAGATGACGGCTTCTAAGCCCTATGAGAGGGGAAAGATGATGGCTTCTAAGCCCTATGAGAAGGGAATGATGACAGCTTCTAAGCTCTATGAGAAGGGAAAGATGACGGCTTCTAAGCCCTATGAGAAGGGAATGATGACAGCTTCTAAGCTCTATGAGAAGGGAAAGATGACTGCTTCTAAGCCCTATGAGAAGGGAAAGATGACTGCTTCTAAGCCCTATGAGAGGGGAAAGATGATGGCTTCTAAGCTCTATGAGAGGGGAAACTTGACTGCTTCTAAGCCCTATGAGAAGGGAAAGATGACTGCTTCTAAGCCCTATGAGAGGGGAAAGATGATGGCTTCTAAGCCCTATGAGAGAGGAACGATGACTGCTTCTAAGCCCTATGAGAGGGGAAAGATTACTGCTTCTAAGCCCTATGAGAAGGGAAAGATGACGGCTTCTAAGCCATATGAGAAGGGAATGATGACAGCTTCTAAGCCCTATGTGAGGGGAATGATGACTGCTTCTAAGCCCTATGAGAGGGGAATGATGACTGCTTCTAAGCCCTATGAGATGGAAATGATGACTGCTTCTAAGCCCTCTGAGAAGGGAATGATGACTGCTTTTAAGCCCTATGAGAGGGGAAAGATGACAGCTTCTAAGCCCTATGAGAAGGGAAAGATGACAGCTTCTAAGCCCTATGAGAGGGGAAAGATGATAGCTTCTAAGCCCTATGAGAGGGGAAAGATGACTGCTTCTAAGCCCTATGAGAAGAGAATGATGATGGCTTCTAAGCCCTATGAGAGGGGAAAGATGATGGCTTCTAAGCCCTATAAGAGGGGACAGATGACTGCTTCTAAGCCCTATGAGAAGGGAAAGATGACAGTTTCTAAGCCCTGTGAGAAGGGAAAGATGACTGCTTCTAAGCCCTATGAGAAGGGAAAGATGACTGCTTCTAAGCCCTATGAGAAGGGAAAGATGACAGCTTCTAAGCCCTATGAGAAGGGAAAGATGACTGCTTCTAAGCCCTATGAGAAGGGAAAGATGACTGCTTCTAAGCCTTATGAGAAGGGAAAGATGATGGCTTCTAAGCCCTATGAGAAGGGAATGATGATGGCTTCTAAGCCCTATGAGAGGGGAAACATGATGGCTTCTAAGGCCTATGAGAAGGGAATGATGACTGCTTCCAAGGCCTATGAGAAGGGAATGATGACTGCTTCTAAACCCTATGAGAAGGGAAAGATGACTGCTTCTAAGCCCTTTGAGAGGGGAAAGATGATGGCTTCTAAGCCCTATAAGAGGGGAAAGATGACTGCTTCTAAGCCCTATGAGAAGGGAAAGATGACTGCTTCTAAGCCCTATGAGAAGGGAAAGATGACAGTTTGTAAGCCCTGTGAGAAGGGAAAGATGGCTGCTTCTAAGCCCTATGAGAAGGGAAAGATAACTGCATCTAAGCCCTATGAGAAGGGAAAGATGACAGCTTCTAAGCCCTATGAGAAGGGAAAGATGACTGCTTCTAAGCCCTATGAGAAGGGAAAGATGACTGCTTCTAAGCCCTATGAGAAGGGAAAGATGATGGCTTCTAAGCCCTATGAGAGGGGAAACATGATGGCTTCTAAGGCCTATGAGAAGGAAATGATGACTGCTTCTAAGGCCTAAGAGAAGGGAATGATGATGGCTTCTAAGCCCTATGAGAGGGGAAACATGATGGCTTCTAAGCCCTATGAGAGGGGAAAGATGACTACTTCTAAGCCCTATGAGAGGGGAAATATGATGGCTTCTAAGGCCTATGAGAAGGGAATGATGACAGCTTCTAAGCCCTATGAGAGGGGAAAGATGATGGCTTCTAAGCCCTATGAGAGGGGAAAGATGATGGCTTCTAAGCCCTATGAGAGGGGAAAGATGACTGCTTCTAAGCCCTATGAGAGGGGAAAGATGACTGCTTCTAAGCTCTATGAGAGGGGAAAGATGACTGCTTCTAAGCCCTATGAGAAGGGAAAGATGACGGCTTCTAAGCCCTATGAGAGGGGAAAGATGATGGCTTCTAAGCCCTATGAGAAGGGAATGATGACAGCTTCTAAGCTCTATGAGAAGGGAAAGATGACGGCTTCTAAGCCCTATGAGAAGGGAAAGATGATGGCTTCTAAGCCCGATGAGAAGGGAATGATGACAGCTTCTAAGCTCTATGAGAAGGAAAAGATGACTGCTTCTAAGCCCTATGAGAAGGGAAAGATGATGGCTTCTAAGCTCTATGAGAAGGGAATGATGTCAGCTTCTAAGCTTTATGAGAAGGGAAAGAATACTGCTTCTAAGCCCTCTGAGAAGGGAATGATGACAGCTTCTAAGCCCTATGAGAGGGGAATGATGACAGCTTCTAAGCTCTATGAGAAGGGAAAGATGACAGCTTCTAAGCCCTATGAGAGGGGAATGACGACAGCTTCTAAGCTCTATGTGAAGGGAAAGATGACAGCTTCTAAGCCCTATGAGAAGGGAAAGATGACTGCTTCTAAGCTCTATGAGAGGGGAATGATGACAGCTTCTAAGCTCTATGAGAAGGGAATGATGACAGCTTCTAAGCCCTATGAGAGGGGAATGACGACAGCTTCTAAGCTCTATGAGAAGGGAAAGATGACAACTTCTAAGCCCTATGAGAAGGGAAAGATGACTGCTTCTAAGCCCTATGAGAAGGGAATGATGACAGCTTCTAAGCTCTATGAGAAGGAAAAGATGATGGCTTCTAAGCCCTATGAGAAGGGAATGATGACAGCTTCTAAGCCCTATGAGAAGGGAATGATGACAGCTTCTAAGCTCTATGAGAAGGGAAAGATGATGGCTTCTAAGCCCTATGAGAAGGGAAAGATGACTGCTTCTAAGCCCTATGAGAAGGGAAAGATGATGGCTTCTAAGCCCTATGAGAGGGGAAACATGATGGCTTCTAAGGCCTATGAGAAGGGAATGATGACTGCTTCTAAGGCCTATGAGAAGGGAATGATGACTGCTTCTAAGCCCTATGAGAAGGGAAAGATGATGGCTTCTAAGCCCTATGAGAGGGGAAACATGATGGCTTCTAAGCCCTATGAGAGGGGAAAGATGACTACTTCAAAGCCCTATGAGAGGGGAAATATGATGGCTTCTAAGGCCTATGAGAAGGGAATGATGACAGCTTCTAAGCCCTATGAGAGGGGAAAGATGATGGCTTCTAAGCCCTATGAGAGGGGAAAGATGATGGCTTCTAAGCCCTATGAGAGGGGAAAGATGACTGCTTCTAAGCCCTATGAGAGGGGAAAGATGACTGCTTCTAAGCCCTATGAGAGGGGAAAGATGACTGCTTCTAAGCCCTATGAGAAGGGAAAGATGACGGCTTCTAAGCCCTATGAGAGGGGAAAGATGATGGCTTCTAAGCCCTATGAGAAGGGAATGATGACAGCTTCTAAGCTCTATGAGAAGGGAAAGATGACGGCTTCTAAGCCCTATGAGAAGGGAAAGATGATGGCTTCTAAGCCCTATGAGAAGGGAATGATGACAGCTTCTAAGCTCTATGAGAAGGGAAAGATGACTGCTTCTAAGCCCTATGAGAAGGGAAAGATGATGGCTTCTAAGCTCTATGAGAAGGGAATGATGTCAGCTTCTAAGCTCTATGAGAAGGGAAAGAATACTGCTTCTAAGCCCTCTGAGAAGGGAATGATGACAGCTTCTAAGCCCTATGAGAGGGGAATGATGACAGCTTCTAAGCTCTATGAGAAGGGAAAGATGACAGCTTCTAAGCCCTATGAGAGGGGAATGACGACAGCTTCTAAGCTCTATGAGAAGGGAAAGATGACAGCTTCTAAGCCCTATGAGAGGGGAATGATGACAGCTTCTAAGCCCTATGAGAAGGGAAAGATGACAGCTTCTAAGCCCTATGAGAAGGGAAAGATGACTGCTTCTAAGCCCTATGAGAAGGGAATGATGACTGCTTCTAAGCTCTATGAGAAGGGAATGATGACAGCTTCTAAGCCCTATGAGAGGGGAATGACGACAGCTTCTAAGCTCTATGAGAAGGGAAAGATGACAACTTCTAAGCCCTATGAGAAGGGAAAGATGACTGCTTCTAAGCCCTATGAGAAGGGAATGATGACAGCTTCTAAGCTCTATGAGAAGGAAAAGATGATGGCTTCTAAGCCCTATGAGAAGGGAATGATGACAGCTTCTAAGCCCTATGAGAAGGGAATGATGACAGCTTCTAAGGCCTATGAGAAGGGAATGATGACTGCTTCTAAGCCCTATGAGAAGGGAAAGATGATGGCTTCTAAGCCCTATGAGAAGGGAAAGATGATGGCTTCTAAGCCCTATGACAGGGGAAAGATGACTGCTTCTAAGCCCTATGAGAGGGGAATGATGACAGCTTCTAAGCCCTATGAGTAGGGAATGATGACTGCTTCTAAGCCCTATGAGAAGGGAAAGATGATGGCTTCTAAGCCCTATGAGAAGGGAATGATGACTGCTTCTAAGCCCTATGAGAAGGGAATGATGACTGCTTCTAAGCCCTATGAGAAGGGAAAGATGATGGCTTCTAAGCCCTATGAGAAGGGCAAGATGATGGCTTCTAAGCCCTATGAGAGGGGAAAGATGACTGCTTCTAAGCCCTATGAGAAGGGAAAGATGATGGCTTCTAAGCCCTATGAGAAGGGAATGATGACAGCTTCTAAGCTCTATGAGAAGGGAAAGAATACTGCTTCTAAGCCCTCTGAGAAGGGAATGATGACAGCTTCTAAGCCCTATGAGAGGTGAATGATGACAGCTTCTAAGCCCTATGAGAGGGGAATGATGACAGCTTCTAAGCCCTATGAGAAGGGAATGATGACAGCTTCTAAGCCCTATGAGAGGGGAATGATGACAGCTTCTAAGCCCTATCAGAGGGGAATGATGACAGCTTCTAAGCCCTATCAGAGGGGAATGATGACAGCTTCTAAGCTCTATGAGAAGGGAAAGATGACAGCTTCTAAGCCCTATGAGAAGGGAAAGATGACTGCTTCTAAGCCCTATGAGAAGGGAATGATGACAGCTTCTAAGCTCTATGAGAAGGAATAGATGATGGCTTCTAAGCCCTATGAGAAGGGAAAGATGATGGCTTCTAAGCCCTATGAGAAGGGAAAGATGACAGCTTCTAAGCTCTATGAGAAGGGAAAAATGATGGCTTCTAAGCCCTATGAGAATGGAACGATGATGGCTTCTAAGCCCTATGAGAAGGGAATGATGACTGCTTCTAAGCCCTATGAGAAGGGAATGATGACTGCTTCTAAGCCCTATGAGAAGGGAAAGATGATGGCTTCTAAGCCCTATGAGAAGGGAAAGATGATGGCTTCTAAGCCCTATGAGAAGGGAATGATGACTGCTTCTAAGCCCTATGAGAAGGGAATGATGACTGCTTCTAAGCCCTATGAGAAGGGAAAGATGATGGCTTCTAAGCCCTATGACAGGGGAAAGATGACTGCTTCTAAGCCCTATGAGAGGGGAAATATGATAGCTTCTAAGCCCTATGAGAAGGGAATGATGACAGCTTCTAAGCCCTATGAGAAGGGAAAGATGACTGCTTCTAAGCCCTATGAGAAGGGAAAGATGATGGCTTCTAAGCCCTATGAGAAGGGAATGATGACTGCTTCTAAGCTCTATGAGAAGGGAAAGATGACTCTAAGCCCTATGAGAAGGGAAAGATGACTGCTTCTAAGCCCTATGAGAGGGGAATGATGACAGCTTCTAAGCCCTATGAGAAGGGAAAGATGACTGCTTCTAAGCCCTATGAGAAGGGAATGATGACTGCTTCTAAGCCCTATGAGAAGGGAAAGATGATGGCTTCTAAGCCCTATGAGAAGGGAAAGATGATGGCTTCTAAGCCCTATGAGAAGGGAAAGATGACTGCTTCTAAGCCCTAAGAGAAGGGAATGATGACTGCTTCTAAGCCCTATGAGAGGGGAAAGATGATGGCTTCTAAGCTCTATGAGAGGGGAAAGTTGACTGCTTCTAAGCCCTATGAGAGGGGAAAGATGACTGCTTCTAAGCCCTATGAGAGGGGAAAGATGATGGCTTCTAAGCCCTATGAGAGAGGAAAGATGACTGCTTCTAAGCCCTATGAGAGGGGAAAGATTACAGCTTCTAAGCCCTATGAGAAGGGAAAGATGACGGTTTCTAAGCCCTATGAGAAGGGAAAGATGACTGCTTCTAAGCCCTATGAGAAGGGAAAGATGACGGTTTCTAAGCCCTATGAGAAGGGAAAGATGACTGCTTCTAAGCCCTATGAGAAGGGAATGATGATGGCTTCTAAGCTTTATGAGAGGGGAAAGATGACAGCTTCTAAGCCCTATGAGAAGGGAAAGATGACAGCTTCTAAGCCCTATGAGAGGGGAAAGATGATAGCTTCTAAGCCCTATGAGAGGGGAAAGATTACAGCTTCTAAGCCCTATGAGAAGGGAAAGATGACGGTTTCTAAGCCCTATGAGAAGGGAAAGATGACTGCTTCTAAGCCCTATGAGAAGGGAAAGATGACGGTTTCTAAGCCCTATGAGAAGGGAAAGATGACTGCTTCTAAGCCCTATGAGAAGGGAATGATGATGGCTTCTAAGCTTTATGAGAGGGGAAAGATGACAGCTTCTAAGCCCTATGAGAAGGGAAAGATGACAGCTTCTAAGCCCTATGAGAGGGGAAAGATGATAGCTTCTAAGCCCTATGAGAGGGGAAAGATGATAGCTTCTAAGCCCTATGAGAGGGGAAAGATGACTGTTTCTAAGCCCTATGAGAAGAGAATGATGATGGCTTCTAAGCCCTATGAGAGGGGAAAGATGACAACTTCTAAGCCCTATGAGAGGGGAATGATGACTGCTTCTAAGCCCTATGAGAGGGGAAAGATGACAGCTTCTAAGCCCTATGTGAGGGGAAAGATGACTGCTTCTAAGCCCTATGAGAGGGGAAAGATGATGGCTTCTAAGCCCTATAAGAGGGGAAAGATGACTGCTTCTAAGCCCTATGAGAAGGGAATGATGACTGCTTCTAAGCCCTATGAGAAGAGAAAGATGACTGCTTCTAAGTCCTATGAGAAGGGAAAGATGACTGCTTCTAAGCCCTATGAGAAGGGAAAGGGCTCTTTCAAAATTCTAGTCGACTGAGAGAATTTTTAAGGAAGAGAATATGTCAGATATTCATGGGCCCTTCCTTCACTCTCTGAGACAATGACTGTATTGGTTCACCCACCTTCTATAGTCACTGGGTTTTCAATTACTAGGAATTTAAAGGTTTATAGTTTGTTTGATTGAAAAGAATCTTATCCATATATGATTACATGGTTTCAGGCTCAGTTATACAGCGTAACACTAGGAGTAAGTGTCATCTACAAGCTTTGTGTTGACCAATGCCAGCTGAGTGGAATTTGGAAGAGGGCAAAATGTGTTGAAGCCTGTATTATACATACATATATGTGTGTGTGTATGTGTGTGTGTGTGTGTGCATGTCTGTCTTTGTGCCTACTGCTTGTTTATGTCCCATTAACTTAGTGATTTGACAGAAAATTATTGATAATAAAAGTACCAGACTTTAAAAAATATGTACAGGGGTTGATATGATTGACTAAATTCCTTCTGTGTGGTGTCCAAGCATGGCTGTTGTCTAATGACTGAAGCCAGTAAAAGATTAAAAGAATGATCCATTTTTGTGTGAAAGTATGAATGGTATGCATCAAAGAAGGTTTGATAGGTTTATGCTACAAAAGTATTGTACTACCAGCCCATATTTCATAGGGTGCAAATATTTAGTTCTTTCTCTTGGTCAGAGAAGACACTTTATTCTATATGTCTCACTCAGTTCATAAAGCTGTATATATCTGGTTTAGAATAGGTACACTGTATCCCTGCATGTCATAATAGGTGACTAAAAGGGTTTGTCAGGAATGACAAAATATTGCTTTAAAAAGGACCCCATTATGAGCATAAAGCCTTTCATAGAGCCTTCTATCAGCTTCATCATCATCATCATCATAATCATTTAATATCCATTTTCCTTGCTAGCAACTATATAAACATTTATTCTGAACCTATGTAAACAAGCTATTAACGAAAATAGTTTGATTACAAAACCTTTAATAGAAATGTTTGCTTCTACTACTTCAGTGAACGTGTGTCACTTAGTGATTAGAAAATTGGATTTACAATTGTGAGGTTGCAAATTCGATTCCTGGACAGGGCGATGTGTTATGTCCTTAAACAAGATATTTTATTTCAGGATGCTCTTTCTGCCAGGAGGTGTGATAGGTAGATAATATCAGAAATAGATTGAGCAATGGAAACATTGTTTACTTGGTCTGATTTGACAAGTTCCACCCCACTCAGTAAGCAATCTTGTTGATCGATTCCTACTCTATTTCAGTAACTTATAGCATGTAAGCATATTCTGACGATAGATTTTATAATCCTGAAATATGTTTACAACAGTTACACAGATACTAAGGAAACTGTTATATGATTGCAGCTAAAAATATTCACAGCAAGGCTATATATTTGTTTTGTTATACACAAACATATTGTTGTTGGAACTCTGTCACTTTTGAAAACAAGTGTTCCAGTTGATTGAACTAAAGAATTGCTTGCTTATGAAATTAATGTACAAGTGGCTGAGCATTCCACAGACATGTGCACCCTTAACATAGTTCTCATTGAGATTCAGTAGGACACACAAGTGTGATAAGATTGTATCTTTGAATTACAGGTACAACTCATTTTTGCCAACTAGGTGGACCTAAGCAACATGAAATAAAGTGTTCTGCTCAAGGACACAATACATCACCCGGAATCAAGCTTGCAACCTTTCAATTGTTAGTTGAATACCCTAACCAATAAGCTATGTGCCTTCACTGTGGATCTATATACAATATGTCTTCATCATCATATCATATATGATGATGATACAATATGTATATTATACATAATCATGTTATTATGGGTCTATATATAATATGTATATTATACATAAACATATTTTATATGACTCCTTATGTAATATGTTTATTATACTTAAACATTATTATATGGTTCCATTTACAATATGATTATGTATCATAAATATATTATGCAGTATATCTATACACATATACATAGATATTTTATCGATGAACTTAATATAGCAGGTTTCTGTGTGGTCAACCCTACAGATACCTGGGCTTTGTAAAACACAGGGGTTAAATACATGTTAAATATATTCTTGGAGATGAGTGGAAGGTGTGTCTATATGTTGTGTGTGTATGTAGGATGTGTGTGTATGTGTAATGTGTATGTATATGTAGGGTGCGTGTGTTGGGTGTATGTGTATGTTGTGTTTGTGTGTAGGGTGTATGTGTATGTAGGATATGTGTGTGTGTAATGTGTATATATATTTAGGGTGTGTGTGCTGGATGTATGTGTATGTTTGTGTTTAGGTGTATACAATATGTGGGAGGGTGGGTGTAAAATGTGTTTAGATTGAATGAGGTTTATTTAAGTGTGTAGTAGGCCTAGGATGTGTATGTGTAGGTTATGTAGGGGTGTAATGTATGCTTCGTCTCATACAAGGCTACTACCAGTCGACTCGGGCTCGAGTGAGGGTCTATGGTGGGGAGACGGAGTTGTTCGATGTTGGGACAGGTGTTCGGCAGGGGTGTGCGCTATTGCCAACTCTCTTCAACTATGCCATTGACTACATTCTCAACACAGCGCTCTGGAATTACCTGGGCGTAGAGGTCGGAAGAGGGGTCGTGGTGACGGACCTGGCGGATGACATCGTGCTGATGGGCGCTAACGGGACAGATGTACAAGGTGCTCTCGAAAGGGTGCACACTGCAGCCGTCGCTGTTGGTCTACGAATCAATGCCGCCAAGTCGAAGGTCATGACGTCACTGGTCTCGCCTGATGCCTGGCAGCCAATATCTCTCGAGGGCGTGGACCTGGAGGATGTGGAGTCCTTTGTTTACCTGGGCTCAACAGTCGTTCCAACGGGACAGGGCGCAGCCGAGGTCAAGCGTCGCATAGGTGCTGCCAGATCCACTTTGAGGCGCCTCCAGCGGTGTCTGTGGGACAGAAGAGAGATCACCTCGGCCACCAAAGGGCGAATCTACCAGGCCGTCGTTCGAACTATCCTCCTCTATGGCTGTGAAACATGGCCTATGAGGGTAGTCTATCAACGAGGGCTGGAGGTCTTCGACAATGACTGTCTCCGCCGCATTCTTCGCTGCCCACGCATTGATCGGGTACCTACCACCAGTCTTCGTCTTCGCCTGAATCTTCGACCCCTTCTTTCAGTGCTTCTGCAACGGTGCTTGAGATGGTTTGGTCACGCAGCCCGGCGCCCTGAGGGTGAACTGATTTGCGATGTTCTCCTCTCACCTCCACTCCCTAACTGGCGCAAGCGCATTGGCGGGCAGCTGAAGACCTGGGCAATGACAATCAAGGAGGACCTCTCCGAACTCTCACGTCCGCAGGTGGTCGGCCTGCGCCGATGGAACCGTGACTGGCTCGCTATCTCCAGTGACCTAGTCCGTGACCATCGTGTGTGGGCTGCCATGGTTCAGGATGCTGTCAGGACAAGGGAAGAAGCCAGCTCAACTCATCCAGAGTGAATGTCGACACAAGTACAAGTAGTAGTAGTTAGGGTGTGTGCATATATATGTGTTTGTGTAGGATATATTTAGGATGTATGCAGGGTGTGTGTTGTGTGTGTATGTTTGTGTATGGTGTGTGTGTAGTGGTCTGTAAATAGTTGAGATGTGTATTTTGTGTATATATTATCGAGGTGTGTATACTGTTATGGTATGTATGTTGTTTATGTGTGTATA
Organism: Eledone cirrhosa; assembly: GCA_964016885.1. Classification (NCBI taxonomy): domain Eukaryota; kingdom Metazoa; phylum Mollusca; class Cephalopoda; order Octopoda; family Eledonidae; genus Eledone; species Eledone cirrhosa. Next base: position 146,447,035 of record OZ024742.1, on the reverse strand, counting down.
TTGTTGAGGTGTGTATCTTGTAGAAGTATATATATATATATTGTATATATATTTTTAATCTATGCATATTGTAGAGGTGTGTATGTTATTTAGGTGTGTATATTGTAGAGATGTATATATTGTAGAGGTGTGTATATTATTGAGGTGTATATATTGTAGAGATGTATATATTGTAGAGAGGTGTATATTATAGAGGTGTATATATTGTGTGTATTTTATTGAGGTGTATATATTGTAGAGGTGTGTATATTTTTGAGTTGTTATTATGTAGCTCCAGATTGAAGAAATGCTTAGCAGAATTTGTTTAAAGTCTTTACATTTTGTGTTCAAAAATAAAGTACCAGTCAAATACTGGGGTTGCTATAATTGACTTTCTTCTTCACTAAAAATTGTTGGCCTTGTGCTTAAATTAGAAATTGTTACTTAGCCCCACATCTCAGATCCAGTAGACCTATGATCAAAGTCACTTATGTCAATACCATTTTTATTTAAGTGTAGGAAATAAATCTGCAACCATATTCTCTACTGTAACCCTTTCTAGCAAGGAAAGCTGATGTCAAATAATGATGATGATGACTGTAGGGTGTGGTTTGAGGGAGAATTCACTGAATATATATATAATTCCTAATACTAACTCATCAATGGAATGTAGGGAAGCATAAGTAGTGGGTTGGAGAGGGGTATAAATATTTCATAACTGAACACAGCTTATAGGTCAGATCTAAAGTATGTGAAGAATGGATGATTAACCCTTTCATTACCATATTTTTTTGTAAAAAGATACTGTCTATAGTTTTCATATAATTTTTTTAATAATTAAGAATTTGGTGTGATTAAGTGATACAACTAAATTTCTCCTTATTAAACTGGTGTTGGAACATGACTTAACAAAGGATACATAAAATTACATAAAATTATGATGAAAGGTTTTTAGATAAATATAAACACTTTAAAACAAACTGCCTTGTATCATAGGACCAGAGGCTGTTTCAGACAGTTTGGTACCAAAAGAGTTATAACAAAACGTTCGTCTTTTCTCTGAGGTGCACTTATTTATGTTTCTGCTTATGATTTTCACATAATTTAGATAGAAAATTATCAATAATATGAAAAGATTTAACTGATTTTCTCATTACTAAGTTTGTGTTTGGAATGCTACTTAACATACAATTATGATGGAAGGTTTTTAGATATAAATATAAGCACTTTAAAATAACCAGTTTTTATATCATAGAGCCAGGGGCAGTTTATGTGGTTTGGTATTAAAAATACAACAAAATTCCTACATGATATACAGTCCTTCTTCGGCAAGGTACATCATCATCATCCTTTAACGTCCATTTTCCATGCTAGCATGGGTTAGATAGGTTACCCCATTGTGATGACCATGACTTGCTTATACAGGACTGGTTTGGGCTTCGTTTCTATGGCTGGATGCCCTTCCTAACACCAACCACATTTACAGTGAGTGCTGGGTGCTTTTTGTAGTGACACCTATATGACCACTTTTACAGTGTAGGCTGGGCGCTTATGTCATGACACCTACACAGTCACTTTACAGTGTGGGATGAGTTCCTTTTATTGTGACACCGACATGACTACTTTATAGTGTGGGCTGGGTGTTTTTTGTTATGACATCTACATGACCACTTTACCGTGTAGGCTAGGAGCTTTCTGTCATGACACTTACACTACCACTTTACAGTGTGGGCTAGGTGCTGTGTCGCCATCACAACTACTTTACAGTATGAGCTGGGAACTTGTGGGGGGGGGGGGATTGGGGAGGTGGATCTAGGGGTGTATGTGAGGGGATGGGGTGTAGATAAATTCCTTGGTAAGTAAGTTCGTTTAAATTTCATTACCCTACGACTAATAAAAGACACTGCCTATGATTTTCAAATAATTTTGAAAATTGTCAAGAATGTTCAATGGTTTAGTAAAATAACTAATTTTCTCATTATTAAGCTGGTGTTTGGAACATATCTTAACAAAAATTCTCACATAAAATAATTGTTTCTACTTTAGGCACAAGGCCAGCAATTACCCAGTACATTACTGGTACTTTATTTTATCGACCCCGTAAGGATGAAAGGCAAAGTCAACCTCGGCGGGATTTGAACTCAGATCATAAAGGGACATAACTATGCTGGAAAGCATGGCGTCCGACCCTCTACCGATACTGCCAATCCACCACCTTCTCACATAAAATAATGGTGGAAAGTTTTTGAATAAATAAAGGCATACTTCCTTATATCTGATATAACACAACAGCAGTAACAACTAGAACAACAGCAGTCACAACAAACATAGTAACAGGAACAACAGTAATGACAGAAATAACAACAGTATCTACAACAATAATATCAACGACAACAACAACAGTATCAACAACAATAGTATCACCAACAACAACAACAACAACAGTATCAACAACAATAGTATCATCATCATCAACAACAGTAATAATAAGAAGTGGTGTGTAACATTGATACAATTAATTTCATACTTGGGATTGGAAAAATGAATTATTTTTTCTTTGTTTTCCTTTTCAGAATCAATGTTTCCTGCAAAGATAATGTTTCCTGCCAGATTAGGTCAGCTAAGTGCATTAAACACAGAATTATGGCTGAACTGGATTGGGTTGGAGCCAAACTAGCCATGCAAGACAGAGGAATGATTTCATTCTTGTCAATTTTTCATTTTGGAAAGGGTGGGAGTGGGTTTTTTAAATTTTTTTTTAGATTTTTCTTTTACTGGTTTTCCTCATTAGACTGCAGCCATGCTAAGGTACCACCTTAGTTTAATCAGTCATATTGATCTCAGAACTTATTTTTTAGTTTGGTATTTATTTTATCAATTTTTTTTTTTTTTGTGGAACTGCTAAATGACAGGATTTAACCCTTCAGCATTTAAACCAGCCTTATCCGGCCAGAATTATATCACCGATTTCTGTTAAACCAACTGTAACTGGCCGCTCATACTCATGTTAAGGTATTGGTCTCAAAATAAATAACATCAAAATCTCATAGATTCAATATTATAAGAGATAATTATGTGAGATAAAACCTTTACCACCAAAAAATACAATAGTATACATAGAGTAATGTAAATGCTAAAGGGTTAAAGACAGACACAGGCATAAATGTTAATATAGACATGAACACACACTCACAAAGACACAGACACAGGCATGTTAACATAGACATGAGCACACACACACACGCACACACACATACACACACACACACGCACAATACACAGACACACACACAACACAGGCTTCTGAAGTTCTATTTACCAAATTCTATTCACAAAGCATTGGTGAGGCTATAGAAAAATACCTTTACCCAAGATGCCTTGCAGTGGGCCTGATCATGGAACCATGAGATTGCAGAGGAAACTTTTTAACCATATAGCCATAACTGCTTTTGAGATTTGATTATTTATTTATTTTTATTTATTTATTTTTATATATTTTTATTTATTTATATTTTTCTTCTAGCTTAAAAGGAGGGCATTAAGAGAACAAGTTTGATTTATTGCCAAACTGAATATAGAATCACATGAAATGATTTTCTCCTACATCCTGAATGGAACAGGGAATTATTATTTTTATTTTTTTGAATTGTTCTTATATAGATACTTTAAAAACAGCTTCATTGCCCCAGATGATGGAAACAGCTGGTTGGTAAGATACAGCAACAACAGCAACAGGTACGTGCAACATATTTGCAGCTGTATAATGCTAATGCATGCATACCAATAGTTATATTTGGATATATCTTCTACATAGATCTGTAATTTTCAGAATTCTGCTGGAGAATAAAACACATTAATCTTCACATTTTTACAGAAGATCTTTGACTTTATAACCAATGTAAGAAAAGGGATAAAAAAAAAAAAATTATAATGGCTGTTTACTAAGATAACTCATTCTTTCTGATTGAGGAATCATGTAATAAACTTGTAACCTAATAAAATATTGTCTTTATTTTGGTCTCTGATTGTCCAATTCTTCACAGACGTCATTGTATGTGTTTCATCATTATCATCACCATTTTATGTCTATTTTCCACACTTGCATAGGTTAGAATATGTATATATATATATATATATATATATATATATATATATATATATATATACATACATACTCACATACATAGATGCATACATATGCTCATACATACACATGTATGTATGTATGTATCTCTTGTGTATGAAAAAGTCTGTAAATATGTTTTCTGTGGTTTATGTTGTAAATGTTTTAATAGTTATTGATGCTCTGAAGAAGAAAATGGAAAGTGAAGCAATAAAAGCAGAGTTTTCATGGTGAACAAACAGTTTCTATTCTTTCTTCTATGAATATATTGAACCAGAAAGACATCTTCTTTGATATATTTGACAAATCTGATATATGTGTTGCATAATTTTACAGATATTTATTGTTTGTTTTTCACCAACATACTTCCTCACCTTATACAATATAATACTGGTGTTATATTTTATCACAATATTACAACATTACTGCACAGTCTCCATTTATAATGGTCTTATTTTATCACACAATATTATAACATTTTTTTAATGTTTCTGTATATAAAAATATAATTTTTTTAGACAAACTTGGAAGCCTTTAAATAATCTGTTTGATTTAAAAACATAGTTTTATTCACTTTTAAATCTAATTTTCGAACATTTCAGTCATTTTCAAAGTAAATAGTATTGAAGAAAGCAGTCAGACAGATGATACAGCATATGCTGTAAAGAGATGTTATTGTTGGACATTTATCATTTCTGATTATGAATGCTCCGGCTGATTCAATTAACAGAACTCCCTGCTCATGAAATTAATGTGTAAGTGGCTGAGTATTCCACAGACACCTGCTCCCTTAATGTAGTTCTAAGGGAAATTTAGCATAACACAATGTGTGACAAAGCTTGTCACTTGAATTACAGGTACAACTCATTTTTGCCAGCTGAGTGGACCAGAGTAACAGGAAATAAAATGCTTAGCTTAAGGGCACAACATTCTGCCTGGTCTGAAAATCAAATTCATGACCTCATGACTGTGAGCTGAACACCCTAAACACCAAGCTGCATAATCATTTTTTCTATTCATATAACACAGATAGATATGAATTTATCACAGTGGACCATGAAAATATAGCCTCAGCAGACAAAATGGTGAATGTGATACTTCAAAGAATGGAGAGGGAGCAATATCAAAAGATCAATTCTATCTTGGTGGTTCATCCCTAGGGCTAGTCATCTCTATTTTGGTCAAACAAATTAGGAAAGTAGTTCATGGCCCCAGGATGCCAAATGTTTCCATGGCTATAGTTTTTTTTTTATACCAGAAAGCTGGAAGAAATACAATAAAGCTCTTTAAAGAGTTTTATTCTTTAATTAATTTTTTAAATAATTAAGAATTTTGAGAGATTTATTAATGTAAATAACTTTCTTAATATTAAGCTGTGTTTGAAGCAACAAAAGTTTCTTGCATAAGATTATGATGGAAGTTCTTTTTTTAGATAAATATAAACACTTGAACATGAGAAGTTTTGTATAATAGAACCAGAAGGGGGATCTCAAGTAGGTTGGTATTAAACTAGAGGTGTGGGTCTTAGGTTGATTGGTATCATAGAACTAATGGTTGTGGTATTAGGATTGTTCGTATCATAGAATAATTGGTATCAAAGAACTAGAGGTGAGTGTCTTAGGTGGATTGTTATAATAGTGTTGGTGGTCTTATGTAGGTTGGTATCATAGAACTAGAGGTGGTGGTCTTTGAGGAATTGGTGGTGGTCTTAGGTGTGTTATAATCATAGAACTAATGTTGCTGACCATAGAAGAATTGGTATCAAAGAACTAGAGGTGAGGGTCTTAGGGGAATTATTATAACAGTGGTGGTGGTCTTATGTGGGTTGGTATCATAGAACTAGTGGGGGTTAGTCTTATGTCGGTTGGTGTCACAGAACCAAATAGTATCAAAAGATTTAAACACTTAATGTGTATATATTATTATTACTAAGAGTTTCTCTTTATCCAATCAGCATATAAAAAAATTCCCAGTAACATTATGGATGTGAGACATAATTATATTTCATATAACATAACTTATTGATATTTAAAACATTTATTTTACTAAAACAGAATTCAATCTTTCTATCTGTATAATCAATTTCTTAATTATGGTATATCTCATTTCATGTGGTGTTTCATTATAATATCCATACTTTTAATCACATATCTTCATGGTATATCTCTGTGGTATATTTCTCCATTATAATTATATTTTCCCCCTCTGGAACATATATCATTATAGTACATATAATCTAGATGGTCTCCTAATATGTAGATAACGGGAGTGGTTGTACAGGAATTAAAATATATATGTATATATATATATATATATTATATATATATATATATATATATATATATATATATATATATATATATATATATATATATATATATATATTTACGTTTTAATTTATATTTTTAATTATCGTGTCTATAGTCTGCCTTTCATAGGTTATAGATTCCATACACTGGTGGTTTTTTCCCTGTTTTATTGATAGCGCACTGTATATCTCTCTCTGGTGTGTTACCTTTTCAACATATTGTATTTTATATATATAAATATATATATATGTGTGTGTGTGTGTGTGTGTGTGTGTGTATGTGTGTGTGTGTGTGTGTGTGTGTGTGTGTGTGTGTGTGTGTGTGTGTGTGTGTATATATATATATATATATATTTATCTTTAACATTTTTTCCAGCTGTTGCACAGATCTGTCTAGTCTAAATAGAGGGAAATTATTATTGAAAGTTATATAAAATATCAGTACAAAACTAATGTAAAACAGCAGCAAGTGTTAGTAGGAAAGATTGTGACTACAGATTTCAATCAGAAACAATATATAACAGGTTTTAATATGTAAAAACTGATAAGATCAAGATTTTAATTCTGGATATGAATTAGCTTGAGTAGATGATTTTGCTAGTAGCTGGTAGAAATGAATTACTTAATGTTTTAGGTATTCATTCTGCTAAGCATGTGAGTTCATTAAGATTATCTGAATGGAGTGTTCCATTTATAGTTGGTTTCGTCTGTTCAGAGAAATGAAAGATAGGTGTAAGCTATGTTCAGACTATAATGACAGGGCCAAATAAGAGGTGTGTAACTCAAAACAAGCTGTGGTTATGCTGTTATATTTGTGGCTAAATGTAAGTTGTATAGCTCAGGAAAGGCTGTGGTATCTTGAACAATAAGTGAACTACATCGCTATCATTTGCTGTCATCATTATCATCATCATCATCAACAACAATATCATTTTATTTCCTTTTTTCATGGTGGCATAGATTGGATAGGTCATCATGGTCTTAGACTAATCTAGTTGCAGAACCATTTCTTGCTCATACATTCCATATTTGTTTTGATTTCTATGACTCCATGCTCCTCCTAATGCCAAACACATTTCAGATATCCTGTGTGTATTTTAACATTGCACAATCACTACTACTTTATAGAGTGTACTGAGTGCATTTAATTGCAACACCAGCACAATCCCTTTACAGAATGTATTGGGTGTATTTCATCAAAGTACAAACACTAGAGAGGTTATCAAGTCCATGATAGGACCAAAGGGTTCTCTCTACCCTACATTGTCTCAGTTATGTGATTTTTTGTAACATGACCAGTTAATTTGTTGGTCTAAAAAGTGAAGCAATGTCACTAAAATCTATGTTAGTGAAGCTATCATGATTGATAGATTGAGCTACAATTATTTCTCTACATTGCACTGCATAGCTACTCTGCCCAGCTGTTTTGCACAGCTGTTTAGCATAGTTTTTCTGCATTGTTGCACTGCATAACGATTCTGCATAGTTTCTCTGCATAGTTATTATCTGTAGCTGTTCTACGTAGCTGTTCAATCAAGTTGGTCTGCATAGATCTCTGCACATTTGTTCTGCCTAGTTACTCTGCATAGTTACTCTATATATTTACAGGGTGTATTTTATCTTAGCACCAACAATAGAGAGGTTGTCAAGTCCTTGACAGGACCAAGCAGTTATCTGTACACTACATTGTCTTAATGTGCATGACTTTATTGTAATATGACCACAGTCTGTATACTACTTAACATAGTTACTCTGCAGAGCTGTTCTGTATAACTGCTATGTAAGCTGTTCTGTAGAGCTGTTCTATACAGCTGTTTTGCACAGCTGTTCTATATAGTTATTTTATATAACTGTTGAATATAGCTGTTCTTTAAGCTGTTCTGTATAGCTGTTCCTTAAGCTGTTCTGTCTTGCTGTTTTATATAGCTGTACTATATAGCTGTTCTGTATAGCTAGCTGTTCTATATAGCTGTTTTATATAACTGGTCTATATAGTTGTCCTGTGGAGCTGTTCTACAAAGCAGTTCTGCACAGCTATTCTGCATAGCTGTTCTATATAGTTCTTCTGAATGGCTGTTATACGTAGTTATTATACATAGCTGTTCTACATAGCTATTCTAAACAGTTGCTCTGTATGGCTATTGTCCATAGTTGTTCTATGAAGTGTGTTTTGTTGAAATAATAGCTGTTTGGAAAAACTGCTAGAGTAGGAGCAGTCATGGTGTGTATGGGTTTGTGTGTGGTAAAACTCTAAATGGTGAAATTTATTCTGTTGAGATGAGAGCTTTTCATGACAACTGGTGGGGTAAGAGCAGTCATGGTGTGGATTTGTGTGCGGTACAGCTCAAACAAGTAAAGTGTGCTTTTTTTTATAACAGCACATTTCCAGAATCTGAGACATGATGAGTTGAAGAACAACATCTTCCTCATACATTCCATATTTTAACATAGCTTCTATGGCTGGAAAACCTTCCAAATGTGAACCTCTATACAGAGTGTACTGGGTGCATTTTATCATGACTCCAGCACTACCATTTAGGTGTATTTTATTGTGACATAAGCACTATCACTTTACAAACTATACTGGGTGCATTTTAGTGTGATATTAGCACTACCACTCCACAGAGTGTACAGGGAACATTTTATCATGGTATCAGCATTACCACTTTACAGAGGATAGTGGGAGCATTTTATCGTAGTAAAAGTACTAACTCTTTACAGTGTGATGGGCGAATATGAAAACAACTAAACAGTATGAGAAAAAACCTAGAGGTTAGAAAAATTTGAAACAGACTAACATAAATCTAACAGAACGAATATTGTGACAGAATATAAATTAAAAATTAAGTAGAGAAACATAGACATAGAATTGATAGCTATATATATATATATATATAAATATGTGTGTGTGTGTGTGTGTGTGTGTGTGTGTGTGTGTGTGTGTGTGTGTGTGTGTGTGTGTGTGTGTGTGTGTGTGTGTGTGTGTGTGTGTGTGTGTGTGTGTGTGCATGCTTATGTATATAAATTATGATGTTTCTACAATGCAAAAATTGCAACCTCAGATATATACATGTTTAAATAAATACACATATTCACATATCTAATCAAATATACACATATATGCACATGCATGTCCACAGAAGAACATACAAATATAACTCCATATCTGCAAAGACAACCATAATACATAGATATACATTCACACACACACACACACACACACACACACATATATATATATATCGCTCTACATGGCTGAATACAATAAATGTAATCTGAGTTTTTCGAATATTAATAATAACACCCTATTCATTTGCAAGTATGCAAACAAGCCTCATTTTTATAACCATGTCAGTTGAATGAACCCTTCATGCCAACACAAGAGCAAGAATGAAGGGTTCATTCTACTGTCATGGCTATAAAAATGAGGCTTGTTTGCATAATTGCAAACGAATCGAATGTTATTATTAATATTCGAAAAACTCAGATTACATTTATTATACACATATCTATATCTATATATATATATATATATATATATATATGTATGTATATATATATATATATTTGTTGTACTGCCTCTCTGTTTTGTCCCTGTTCAAATTTTTCCATTATATATATATATATATATATATATATATATATATATATATATATTTATATAAACGGAAAAAATGAAACGAAATTTCATTTCCCACTCTTAGTACAGCTGTTACTTAAATATAAGTATGTACACGTACATACATATATGTATACAGACGTACAGTAGTATGTATATATATATACATACATGCACACATATATATATGTACGTATGGATTCACCGAACATTTATTATAATGCTCGGTGTGTTTGTAAACAAACATCCCGTATTAAGCCGTAGTGTCTAGCAACGATCGTTGCTCGTTTGTTCAAGATACGTACATATATATATGTGTCCATACGTACATATATACATATGTGTGCATGCATGTATATATATATATACATACTACTGTACGTCTGTATACATATATGTATGTACGTGTACATACTTATATTTAAGTAACAGCCGTACTAAGAGTGGGAAATGAAATTTCGTTTCATTTTTTCCGTTTATCGTTTTCGGTGCACCCAGCCGATTAACCCACTCAATATGCAAATTGGGCTACTCAGCCGTTAATATGCATAAGGTAAGTATATACGTTCAACAATCTGGCAGGAAGGTATACGTTGCTGACGATAGCTAATAAGCTTGAAACTAGTACAGCGTTCCTTTGTCAGTGTTGAACAAACGAGCAACGATGGTTGCTAGACACTACGACTTAATACGGGATGTTTGTTTACAAACACACCGAGCATTATAATAAATGTTCGGTGAAATCATACGTACATATATATATGTGTGCATGTATGTATATATATATATACATACTACTGTACGTCTGTATACATATATGTATGTACGTGTACATATTTATATATATATATATATATATATATATATATATATATATATATATATGGTGGCTGCCAACTCGTTTTCGAGTACGGCCACTACTTTATATGAATGTAGGAGAACCCCTACCGATGCGCTGAACGAGTGTGACTTTTTAGTCCAGCCAGCGACTTGAAAACTCTGGTACAAACACTACACTTGTGACAATTATTGACACATAGTGCTGGGCCCATGGTACCATGTGACGACAAGTGCAGAGATCTCCAGATATAAAGCAATGCCTGTGCCGTGAAGCTTTTATAGCTTTTATATATATATATATATATATATATATATACAAACATATATATATATATACAACAATGCAAATATAGAAAAGCATACATACGCATAGACTTCTACACATACATATATATATATATATATATATATATATATAATATATATGGATGTTAAATGATGATGATGATGATTAGGATGGTAATGATGATCTCTCTTTCTCTCTCTCTCTCTCTCTCTCTCTCTCTCTCTCTCTCTCTCTATATATATATATATATATATATATATATATATATATATATATATATATATATATATATATATATATATATATATATATACACACACACACAGACACAGTGCGACATGGTTGTGTGTTTAAGAAGTTTACTTTGCAACCACATGGTTTTGAGTTCTATTCCACTGTATGGCAACATGGGTAGTCTCTTCTATTTATAGTTTTAGACTAGCCAGTATCTTACATTTCTTAGCTCTATTGAGTGCATTTTATCATGACTCTACCACTAGAGAGGTTGCCATGTCTTTGACACAGCTGACGTGTCCTCCTTCAGCTTTCTACATATGAAGGCCAATCTCGTTCCTAACTCCTTTACACCATATACTCAATGAATTTATCATCTAAGTCACCAGTACTTGAGAGATTTGTGTTCTCTTCACACAACTGAAGAATGATCTTGTCCCTTTTTGGCATGAATTTTACAGCACAATGCTTTTCTTATTGGCAACCCCCTTACAGGGTGTACTGGGTGCATTTTTCATGGCAGTAGCACAAGATTGGTTGTTAATCATTGACTCAATTAATGAGCCTCTGCTAACCTACGGAAGTTGGGGGAAGATAAATATGATATCATGGGCATATGTGGTGGGTTGGTAGGATTTGACAGTAGTGAGTAGGAGGGAGAGTGATCTCAGATATTGTGAGAGATACAGTGATGATAATGGCTACTATAAGGTGGGAGAGAGAGCTATGACTGGTGTTTAAGGTTTTTAGGGAGGGGAGTGATCCTGAGTAGATTAGGAGATGGGTGGGGTTTGTCTCTCTTTTCACATTTAATGGTGATATTGTTTCTACTTTAGGCACAAGGCCAGCAAATTACCCAGTGCATTACTGGTACTTTATTTTATCGACCCCGTAAGGATGAAAGGCAAAGTCAACCTCGGCAGGATTTGAACTCAGATCGTAAAGGGACGTAACTATGCTGGATTGGCTTATGTTTTGTGCTCACAAGTTAGGCTTGTAAATGAAAACTTTAATGGAAAATCAATGGAAAATCAAGTAGAATTCTGACTTAAAAACTCTAGCCCGTGGGAAAAATATGGGTATAGAAGTTCTATACCCATATTTTCCCATCAGCTTCGCAGCACAATGGGACAGTAGTGTTTGAACTGGCTTTCACTCATGTGTATGGAAAATGAAATCCTGAAAACCATTGACTTCAAGCCAATTATAAAGCAATTCTATTCAAAGAAATTTCGCAAATATTTGTATTGACTACCTGATTATTAATAAATAGTTCATCGTAATTTGATACTGCGTGATCTCTGTCTGTATGTTTTATGAATTGAATATCATTTGTGCTGAAATTTTTGTGTTTTTCAAGGCTCATGTTATATTGTTCAAACGTTTGTGTTAATTAATCTTTGATGTACCATATGTTTTTAATGTATAAACATTGATTTCGTTGGAAATACCAATACAATGAATATACCTTTAATTATATATATTGATCATTTGTATTTTTATTCCTGTGAGTGGTTGTGTAGGTAGGGGCCCCAGCGCTCTACTTAGCCCGGGGGGGGGGGGGGGGGGGGCTATAATGCTGTTAAGATGGCCCTGTATAGATCTGATCATCAACAACATTTTACTTCCATTTTCCATGTTGGCAGGGTTTGGAAAGGTTGTCAGGGTCTGAGACCAGACAGGTTAGATCAATGCATCTTGCTCATACGTTCCATATTTGGCAGGGTTTCTATGACTGTATGTTATTCCTAACATCAATTACCTTACTAAATGTCCTTTATAATGCTAACCCATCTAAGAGGACAGTCGTTCCAATTAACTTGGTCTGTAACAGCTTGTCTAACCCCTGCTAGTATGGGTAAAACGACTATAATATAATATAGTGATGATGATGATGTAGAATATGTCTTGTATCTTTACATAATTTCTATTTGTCTCACTCATATATATTACAATTTATGCAGTTCCTACATTTTGATATCACATTTTAAAAAACACCTCAATATTTTTACAATCCTATATAATTACTATTTATAAATTAGAAATTAATCTTGTTATTTAATGTCTGGCTCATGTTTATTGTGGTATTTTATTAATTTCACTTCATTGAGTGAAAATTGAAAACAAATAAACATTTTATAGTATTCATCTCTCATCTCACTTGATTTTTTGACAGGAAATGTACTTTATGCCAAATATTTCATTCCACCATCGCTGTTCATATTTATGATATAGTCGTTATGGGTATTAATAATGATTTATATTTTAGGCACAAAGCCACCGATTTGAAAGAGGTAAAAATCAATTAAATCAACTTCAGTACTTTACTGGTACTTTGTTTTGTAAACCACAGAAGGCTGAAAGGCAAATATCGGTGGTGCTGGTGGTGATTGTGGTTGTGGTGGTTTTGATGGTGGTGGTGGTAATGCTGGTTGTTGTTGTTGTTGGTGGTGGTGGTGGGGGTGATTAATTTAACCTCTGTACTTTTTTATGGTTTAGTCAGGCAAGCAAAAGCAGTGCCAATGGTTCTATTTGAAGGAGCAGGAAGTCACCAGGACTGGTCGGGGAAAAGAGAAAGTTATCCCCAAATCAGAGACCAGGTCAAAATGATTGCACAGAGTAGTGAGTGGACACTGTTAAAGGTACCCACTGACTAGGTGGATGCATTAAAGCTGGTTATAGATAATATCTGTAACCCAAAAACTCCGGATGAACAGAGCTGGAACAAATACTGTAAGGTATCTCCTCCATCATTCTAATATTTCTACCAATGTGCTACCCTGGATTTTATTCTATCAACTCCTAAAAGGATGAAAAAGGAAAGTTGACCTCAGTGGGATTTGACCTCAGAGAACAATGTACTAGAAAAGATACTGCAATGTATATCCTGTCTTACATTCTAACAACTCTGCCAAGTCATCACCTATCTGGCTGGTACTTTATCAACTTTGAATTATAAAATCAACATGAGCAGAATTTGAACATAGACTCTAAAGCGACATAGCAAAATACCACAAGGTATTTTGTCTGCCATGCTACCTCCGATATAATGCTACTAGTAATAATTGTTTCTACTTTAGGCACAAGGCCAGCAATTACCCAGTGCATTACTGGTACTTTATTTTATCGACCCCGTAAGGATGAAAGGCAAAGTTTACTAGTAATAATAATAATAATAATTGTGTCTACTTTTGGCACATTGCAGCAATTTGGAGGGAAGGGGAAAGTCAATTAAATCAACTCCAGTGTGTTACTGGTACTATATTTTATAGCTTCTGTTAGGATGAGAGGCAAAGCTAACCTAGGTGGGATTTGAACCTATAATGTAAAGGGCCATAACTAAAAGCTGCAAGGCATGTTGTCTGACTCTATAACAATTCTACCAATAATAATAATAATGGTTTCTGATTTCTAATTTAAGCAGAAAGCTAACAATTTGAGCGGAGGGGAAAAACGATTAAATCAACCCTAGTGTGTTACTGGTACTTTATTTTATCAACCCTGTACAGATGAAAAGCAAATCTAACCTCAGTGGCATTTGAACTCAGAACGTAAAGAGCTGTAACTATATGCCACAAAGCATCTTGTTCAATGGTCTAATGATTCTACCAATAATAATAATAAAGCAACTGTACTCCGGAATATGCCAATACACATAGACAGGAAGATCAAAGCCACCAGACCAAATGTAGTAAAAACCACAAAGAAAGAAAAAAATGTCTTCTAATAGACATATCAATTTCCACAGATGACAACCTATTAAGGAATTGGAGAAATTATCCAACTATAATGATCAGGAGATAAAAATAGTTTGAATATGGATGATGAAAACAGAAACAATCCTTATAATAATAGGCACTCTGGAAAAAAAACAAACATGAAGACAGATACATAATCAAAACCCCAGGACTTACAAATATATACAGCATACAGAAAATAGTACTATTAGGCACTACCAGGCACTGCACTCACATTATGAAGATTACTTTCAATACAATAGAAACCACAACACTACACATACCCAAAGCACACACAGCTGTGTTCGGTAATGCAGCAACAACATGCAATAAATATAACACTAAGGATAATAATAATGAATAAAAATAATAATTCTTAGAGTTTTCTCAATTTCTTTTCTTTATTCTCAAATCATCCCTTTCTTTAATACTATATTTGGAGCATTTTAGTGTGAGCAATGTTTTGAATTATTTTAGCCAAACCAGCTGTAATGAACTATAACATTATTTATTAATATACTTTTATCTTTATTTTGTTTTTATCTATTCTATCTTATTTATGTTAAAGACTATTTTTATAAGTATTAATTTCATTATTTTGTATAAGTACCAAGAAATTATAATTATTTTACCTCTGCAACATATCCTAAAGTTACATGCTGTGGTGAAAGTATATTCCAAAATTCCTTGGGTTAGTGTATCAATATATATACTCCAGTTTAAGTGGAATAACCAATCAATATTGCAATTAAATAATTAATATGAGGATATCTTTGGCATAGCTGACAGAATGAAATCAATCTACCTCAATGGATTGTTTAAAGGTTTCTATTTAATCTTCTGAGAACATTACTTAATATGAGAGGTAGTTGAAGAAGCTGTGAGAGTACAACAGCTGGAATATCATGACTTTAACAACCAAAATGGAGTGAAGGCGCATGGCTTAATAGTTAGAGAGTTGGATTCACAACCTCACGATTGTGAGTTCAATTCTTGGACCGGGTAATATGTTGTGTCCTTGAGCAAGACACTTTATTTCATGTTGCTCTTTCTGCCAAGAGTTGTGACAGGTAGATAGTATCAGCAAAGGAAAGACCAATGGAAACATTGTTTCATTGGTCCGATGGGATGAGGTCCACCCCACTCGGCAAGTAATGAGGTCTGGGATCTTGTTGATTGATCAGAGCAAGAACAACCAAAATGAGAAAATAATCTGAATAAATCAGTTTATATTAATGTATAGTTAAGAAGTATGTTTAGCAACCACATAGTTTTGGGTTCAGTCACACTGTGCAACACCTTGGCCAAATGTCTTCTACTATATAATGATATATGTACAAACATGCACATATATATATATTTACATAAATATAATTTTATACACACACATACATGTCCACCTTTTAAAGTGGTCATGTTTGTGACATAACAAGCACCCAGTCCACACTGTAAAGTGGTCATGATGGTGTCTCAGCAAAAAGCACCCAGTCCATACTGTAAATTAGTCATTTTGGAGTCACAACAAAAACCACCTAGTCCACACTGTAAATGTAAAGTGGTCATTTCGAGCCACAATAAAAAGCCCTCAATCTACACTGTAAATGTGGTGGGCATTTGGAAGGGCATCTGATCTGACTTGTCTCTCAATGGGACAACTCGTCTAACCCATGCTAGTGTGGAAAAATGAATGGTAAACGGTGATGATGATGATATGTATATATATATTAAGGTGCATGCTTTGTGGTAAGAATGTTGGGCTTGCAATCATGAGGTTGTGAGTTTGATTTTCGGATTGGGTGATGCGTTGTGCCCTCGAGCAAGAGACTTTATTTCATGTTGCTCCAGTTCACTCAGCTGTAGAAATGAGTTGTGATATTACTGGTGCCAAGCTGTATTGACCATTGCCTTTCCCTTGGACAACATCAGTCACATGGAGAGGGTAGACTGGTATGCATGGCTGACTGCTGGTCTTCCACAAATGATCTTGCCTGGACTTGTGCCTCAGAGACTTTCTAGGTGCAAATTCCAAGGTCATTGTGACTGAAGGGGGTCTTTATATATATATATAATAAAGAGAGAGAGAGAGAGTGAGAGAGAGAGAGGGAGAGAGAGAGAGAGAGAGAGAGAGAGAGAGAGAGAGAGAGAGAGAGAGAGAGAGAGAGAGAGAGAGAGAGAGAGAGAGAGAGACGGCTAATTCTGGACTAAATGAACATTTTTATCCTGGTATTTGAATAGCCGAGCTTCTCAAGGGGTAATTCCATATATGGTCAAAGTGATTGTCACAGGGATTGGTCAAAAGTTTGTAGATGAGACATAATAATTCTATGATAGCAATTTGTGGAGGGAGGGGGTAGCTAAATCTGCCAGTAGGAGAAAGAGGGAGAGGGGGTGGAGGAGACCCATTCATGCGTGCCGGCTACAGCTGGGCGTGAGGTCAAAGAAGATACTAGGGAGGGGGAGGGGGAGGAAGTCGAAACAGTAAGTAGAACAATACTGAGAGTGTTAAAAAGCAATTAAACGTAAAAAGAAAATAAACAATTTCTAGTTACTACGACCTAAGTCTCTCACTATTGCTAGGCTAAAAAGATATACTAGGTGGGACGGAATTAAAATGAGACCCTTTTAAGAGGTATAAGTAATAAACCGAGTATATCCTACGGTGACGGGTCAACAAGTGAGGGGCCAAAATACTAAAGAAACTACCACGAAATAATAAAAGTTTCTACCCCAGGCACAAGGCCAGCAACCACCCAGTGCAAAAAAGTAAACTAATACGAAATAATAATTCAGAGTCCCGAAAAAGAATACTAATACTATCTCTAAGGGTGCCGCCACGATACAAAAGTTCTAGTGCAAGCTACATAAAAGCTCGTACGAAGTAGTACAGATCGGGTCCGTAAACAATTAATCTGCTTCTTCCGCGACTGGGGATTTAAAATAACCCTACAAACGTCCCTGACCCGAGTAAACTGCCTGGACGTTACCCTCGACCTCGATAATGACCTGTACTACCCATACAGGAAACCTAACGACAACCTGAACTACATCCACCGCCGGTCAAACCATCCTAGAAACATCACCAATAACCTGGTTAAAAACATCTCCCTCCGCATATCCTGTTTGTCATCTAATGAGCAGATATTCGATGAACATGCGCCTTATTACAACCAGGCCCTCAAGCGGTGTGGTTTCCGGGAGGAAATATCCTACTGTCCAGCTCCCATTAGCGGAACCAGCAGGCGACACCGCCGCTCACGCAATGTAACATGGTTCAATCCTCCCCACAACGCCGAGGTGACAACTCCTATCGGGAAAATATTCTTTAGGCTCATTGAAAAACACTTCCCACTACAACACCGCTACCACAACATAATTAACAAAAATACCATCAAACTCTCTTACAGCACTACACCAAACTTTGCACAAAACATCGTCTCCTCCAACAACAAAAAAACTCAACCCCTATGGAAGAAATAACCTAAATAGCAGTGGAGAGCCGACCAGGAGGTGCAACTGTCCTGATGGATCCATCCCCCCCCCCCCCCGACAACAGATGCAGAGATCGTAATGTGATCTACCAGTGCAACGTGAGGACGGACACATCCAACAAATCTTATATAGGATTAACCGCATGTGACTTCAAGACCCGGCTATACCAACACAGACATACCTTCCGAAACCCGGCCCGGCGTCACGCCACTACACTTTCGGGCCACATATGGGACCTCAAGGATAACAACATTACCTATGATCTCACTTGGAGATTACTGTCCAGAGCCAACTCTTACACGGGAGGACGCCGTCCGTGCAATTTATGCTCGGAGGAAACTTTACAAATGCTGTTTTCGACGGACCAACTCCTAAACAAGAAAGATGAACTGGTTACTGCATGTAAACACAGATTGCGTAGGACTTACCTCGCCCTCAAACCCCATAATGACCCGGGGGGTAGACTAGGGCTATAACACCCCACTTGCCGATTTTGTAATGGGTAACCCCTGCTTGCTAAGGGAGACGTAAGATCTTTTATATCTTTTTATCGCTTCCTCTATATTTCCTTCTTCCCCCATCCCTCCCTAGTCCTTCCACCCCAGTTCCTTTTCTTTGTCGTCGTCTTTTTCTCGCCCACCCGAGGCAGCCCCTCGGTCCCTTGTAGCCTCAGTACCCCCACCCCCTTCCCCTATTCTATGATAGATTTGGCCGAATCCGCTTTTTATAGCAGATGTGTTAGACCTCGGATACTTGCCCTCTTATCCGACCGCTGCTCCTTTTCCGTGCTTTCTATATTTCTTAGTGGTATCTTAGCTTTAATTTCTCGTTTATCAGTATTTATTTTTTGGGGGGGATTCTGAATTAATTTTCCGTATCTAATTTTTACTTTTACTTCGTACGAGCTTTTATGTAGCTTGCACTAGAACTTTTGTATCGTGGCGGCACCCTTAGAGATAGTATTAGTATTCTTTTTCGGGACTCTGAATTATTATTTCGTATTAGTTTACTTTTTTGCACTGGGTGGTTGCTGGCCTTGTGCCTGGGGTAGAAACTTTTATTATTTCGTGGTAGTTTCTTTAGTATTTTGGCCCCTCACTTGTTGACCCGTCACCGTAGGATATACTCGGTTTATTACTTATACCTCTTAAAAGGGTCTCATTTTAATTCCGTCCCACCTAGTATATCTTTTTAGCCTAGCAATAGTGAGAGACTTAGGTCGTAGTAACTAGAAATTGTTTATTTTCTTTTTACGTTTAATTGCTTTTTAACACTCTCAGTATTGTTCTACTTACTGTTTCGACTTCCTCCCCCTCCCCCTCCCTAGTATCTTCTTTGACCTCACGCCCAGCTGTAGCCGGCACGCATGAATGGGTCTCCTCCACCCCCTCTCCCTCTTTCTCCTACTGGCAGGTTTAGCTACCCTTTCCCTCCACAAATTGCCATCATAGAATTATTATGTCTCATCTACAAACTTTTGACCAATCCCTGTGACAATCACTTTGACCATATATGGAATTACCCCTTGAGAAGCTCGGCTATTCAAATACCAGGATAAAAATTTTCATTTAGTCCAGAATTAGCCGTCGAAACGGCTTGAGCTCAGCCGTCGGGGTCCTACTTGTTCCTATTACCCACTCTACTACCCTAAGTATTGAGTACTTTGGTGCGTTATGGTCCACCTGGTTCCTAACCACATTTATTACGTTATATATATATATATATATATATATATATAGATAAATATACACGGGTGTGTATGATTGTGTATAGAAGATTATATTAATAAAAGGAATTCCAACTTTGTCTGATTTACTCGTTTTATTTACAATCCTTTAAAATTTATAATGGTATTAGAATGAAATAGTATGGTAGAATATTACATGTTAAGTGTTAATTGAACAAGTACTTTCATGCTTTCGCAATCTTCAGGTTCATATTGTGTGGTGACAGTCAAGTTTGCAATTTTCATGTGTATATATATATATACACAATATATGTGTATATATACACACATATATTGTGAGATTCAGCAGATCTGTTTTGTTAGAAAATGTGTCACAGGTGGCGGATAGCGATACAGCTACCAGATGTGATGGTTAGTTGTGGTATAAACGGGCATCTACCGAATGAATAAGCTACCCCCGGAAAAACAGTGGAATACTATTGGGAGAGATGGAGCAAGAAAACTCTCACAACCCAGTCATGAAGCTAGGATGAGGCAAGTAAAGCCATCTCTAGCAAAAATTGTAGACTTCGAGGGTTTGAGAAAGTACCAGATAGGTGACTAGTGTGAATAAGACCACCAAAACTGCAATATGGTAAGAGGTAAGAAAAAAAGAACCATACCGCATCATCCTTCATGCGGGTTAACAAGGGGGGTATTCAGGCCTTAGGTAGAAAAATATATTGCAGTCTCCATTTCATGCTGTAAAAACTGACGATAGGCCTGGGACCTGTCTTGGAAGATG
>OZ024742.1:146370949-146413449 GCA_964016885.1 Eledone cirrhosa | reverse complement strand
AAAGAGTGAGGACCCCAATGGCTGAGCTCCGGCTGTTTCGACAGCTAGAGCTGAACTATATATATATATATATATATATATATATATTAGATGTGTAATTGTGTAATGTTAGTGTACATGAACGATGAAACATGGGAGAAAGAAAAACTGGATATTAGAAGAATTATATGAAGTGTGCAAGAGAGAGGATATTAATGGTATGGACATGTAATGCATATGGATGCTGATTGTTGGGTGAAGAAGTTCTAAGTGATCCAATTGGAAAGAAGATGCAATAAAGTAGCCTGAAAGAAGTCTTGGGTTGAAGTAGTAAGAACAGATCTCAAATCACAGAAATTTTCAGACATGATAAAGAAACATGAGTGGAGGGAAGCTGTGTTTGAAAAGACTTGTCCAAACCTTGCTAACACGGCTTCCCTCCACTCATGTTTCTTTGGGATGTCTGTAAATTTCTGTGATTTGAGATCTGTTCTTACTACTTCAGCCCAAGACTTCTTTCAGGCTACTTTATTGCATCTTCACTCCAATTGGATTACTTAGAACTACTTCACCCAACAATCAACATCCATATGAATTACATGTCCATACCATCTTCTCTCTTGTACACTTCATCTAAATCTTCTAATATCCAGTTTTCCTTTCACCCATATTTCATCGTTCATGTTCACTAACATTACACATCTAATGGATTGTACTTGCATCATTTCTCTTTTGGATGAAAAGCAAAGTGGATTACTGTAGGATTTGAACCCATAATGCAAAGAGCCAGAACAAACACTGCAATGTCATTTTATCTGACACTATAATTCTGCTAATCTACCACCCTTACAGCTAGATGATATTGATGTGATGGCAATATACTCCAACTTAATAAGTTTTGTATTATAGGTGTCTCCATTATTGGTTGGCCACTTTCAAAACACCTTTGGGTCTAAACTGTACTCTGACAGGTGTGTCATATATGACAGATGTGTCATTGGTGCCACATGGTTAAAACCAGTTTGTGGTTTGAGAGAGTTTCATCATCATTTTACATCCACTTTTCCCTGCTTGCAAGGGTGGGACGCGCCCTCTTCAGCACAACAGCCCTCCACTCGTCATGGTCCTTTGTCACCTCCTCTGTGAGCTTAAGCGATCTGAGGTCAGTGATCACCACCTTCACCTATGTTTTCCATGGTCTTCTCTACTGCATCTTCCTTCCACTAATAAATTATATGTAGATTCAGTTTAAATTGGATGCTAAGTAAATGCTAAGTAATTTCTTTTAATAAACCAGGAATGATGAAAAGTTGATCTGAGTAGGCAGGATTTGATCTCAGAATGGAATTATCCAGAACAAATATCTCAAGGTAGTTTGTTGATCCTCTAACTATTATGATAATCCACTTGAAAAATATCCCAAACCACTAAGAATTACATACACAGACACACACACACACACACACACACACACACACACACACACACACATACACACACACACACACACACACACACACACACACACACACACACGCGCTTGTGTGTGTATGTACATATATATGCATATATATATACAAATATCTATATATATATATTTCTCCCCCCCTCTCTCTATATATATATAAAATAAGTTATTATCACACTGCAGATAGAGGTATTGTCTTTAATGTGCCTAAACATCTGAAACCTGCAGCAGACAACTGATGAGGGGAAATGTCTATCTGTATGTTTGTGTTTCCTTTACTTTCTCAACACTCGCTTTTAGCAACCACACAGCCTTGTCCCTTTCAATTCATATACATATATATATAAGTAGTTCCACAACAGTTAGTAAATCATTTCTGATGACAATTTGTTTCACCTTAATGGATCATCAGCTCAAACCAAGATGATGATCCATTAAGGTAAAACAAATTGTTCTCAGAAATGGTTTACTAACTGTTGTGGAACTATTTCTATCAAACTCGTCCCATGAACTGAGTGCTCTACTACTGAGGATATAACCCACTATATATATATATATGCCACTATTTATATATATATAGGGAATAGCTCTTTTATACAAGACGCAGTGTTATTAAAGACACTTCCATATTCAATTTCCTTATCAGAATCTTCTCCCATTTTCTAATATGGCCTACACAGTTCCTAGGTCCATAAATTATCAATGTCTCCAGACCCTATAGTCACATCTTAAGGAGTGTTGAGGATTTTTTTTTATTGCCTCTTTTATTGAATTTTTTGGAAACTCAAAGTCATATAAAGTGCTTGATGGTATTTGTTTCGGTCCTCTGCTCTTTCAGTTCAAATCCTTTTGCCTTTCATCCATTTGAGGTCAATACCATTCTAGTAGCGGGGTTGGGTCTTCATCTATATCTCTTCCTCACTTCACTTCTATCACTCTCTATCCTTTCTGGAAAAGAAATCTGCTGTACTCAGGCTTGGGGATGAGATGGGCTCCACTAAGTTTTATGAACATGCACTAAGGAATACCATATGTCATTAAGGAGCCCCTATGACTTCCTCAGAAGTTACAGGTCCATACCTTACCATGAACATTTTATAGTTTTTCCTTTGCCATTATTTTGTAATTTTCCTACTTAATTTTGAATCTTAAACTTAACCATTAGACTCACACATTACAGGTCACATGTTCTTGTTGTGTGTATGGTGTTTGTATGGCTAGTGCCATATTCAATATTGATTTTGGTAATAAATTGTGATATAAGTATTCTTTCCATAATCAATTTTCTATTAACAAAAAACTGAAAGCATTCAAACCCAAGAACAAGCTACAAATGACCAATACAAGTTTGACTACAAAAATGAAAGTTGTAAACTTCATGAAGCCAAGTGTTATATTAGCCATACAAATACAATACTCTAATGCTCACCATGCATTTGCAACTAGGAGCAATTCCAACACACTACAAAACAAGGGTAGGAAAATATTAACAAACAATACACCTATATTATACAGAATCCTGAACAAAAAATATGATTATCTATGGAAAAAAATACTTATATTACTATTTAGTGCCCAAATCCATATCCAGAATGATACCAGCCATATGAACAACATGCACATGTCATAAACTCATGACTTTTGATATTTATATGTATATTATATATATATATAATATATATATATCAACAAAGTGTCATTGTCAGAAGCAATAAAACACTGTTTATCACTTAGATAAAAGAATATAATTTAAATCTCACACTTTCATCTTTCACAAGACTTATCAAGACATCATCATCATCATCATCATCATCAACGTTTAACGTCCGTGTTCCACGCTTGCATGGGTTTGGGCGGGGGTAGTCCCACTTGAGGCAAGAGTGATTGTCTTGCTCGCATAGGGCTGTCTGGCAGGTTTTCTACAGTTGGATGCCCTTCCTAACACCAACCACATTTACAGTGTGGGTCTGGGAGGTTTTTACCATGTTGCCTACACGGCCACATTACAGCGTGGACTGTGTGTTTTTTTGTCGTGACACCTACACGATCTCATTTGTTTCGGCCTATGGCGCGGCACCAACATAACTTTACATAGAACGGGGTGGTGTGGATGGGGTGGGGGTGGTGGTGGTGGGACGGGGTGTATTTTGTTAGAGATGCCTACTGGTTGGAGTAGGTTTTACTATATATTTAGGTAAGGCGGGTCTTCTCTGTTACTGAGTACCGCCAAAGGTCTCGGTCCAGTGACATTGTCTTGGAGAGGTGTAAGTGTGTGATGTCGGAGTTTATCAGCTCGTCCCAGGTTTTTCTAGGTCTGCCTATTCCGTGACTACCGTCTATCTTTATTGCCCTGCACTTTGTTATACAGCTATTGACTTTCATGCGCATCACGTGTCCATACCAACGTAGCCTTCTCTCGAGTAAACAACATCTGATCCCTCTTATCTCTAATTTTTTCCTTAGTTCGTTTATGCTTTGCCGTTCACGTATATTACTGTTACACATCCAGCGGAGCATGCAAGCTTCGTTCCTCTCTAGTCTGCGTATATCCTCTGCACACAATGCCCAGGTCTCACTGCCATGCAGCATTGCTGTTCGTATGCAGGCATCGTACAACCTGCCTTTCATTTTTAGGGAGAACCCTTTAGCAGCTAATAGTGGTATAAGCTCTCTGAACTTTTTCCAACCAGTTCTGACTCTAGCTACAGTACTTTCAGAGCACCCTCCCCCACTGCTGATTTTATCGCCCAGGTAACGGAAGCTGTCCACTATTTCTATAGAACCCTCTGCGCAATTGAAAGAGCTAGTATTTAGTGGGCACTTGCTGCTACTTATTGCACCAGAACACCGGCCACATGTAAAATCTATGTTCTTAGTTAGCTTACCTGTGATCCCACTACATCTTTTATGCACCCATACTTTGCATTTAGGACATAAAATGGAGTTTCTACCTACGCCTTTCCTACACACCTACATATATGTAGTTTTTATTAAAAGGAGATAAAAGGAGAATCAAACTATATATGGTTTCAATATATTGGATGTAGGTCCTTCACGAGATAAGAGTGAAGCTAGGAGAGGAATTTGGAAGGCTGAAAAAAAAAGAGGGTAGGGTTTATCAGGAGGGCTTAATTGTACAGGTAAATACAAATATCTGTTGTAGTTTAGCATGAGAATTGGAGGTGTTTATGTTGTGGCAGAGCGCCCATTTCTATCAATGGTATTGCTATATGTGTGAGGATGATGTGCATCATGTAAGTGTGTGTTTTGTTGTATTCATATTTGTTGTCTCTGTGTATGTGTTGGAGTGGTGTATATTTTGTTTGTGATAGAATGTGTGAGAGTGCACCATTTTAGGGCTGGAGGCATATGATAGAGAAATGGGGGTAAAATTCTAGGTAATTTCTCCAAAAAGATATTCTAAGAGAAGAGAAGACATTTATACACACACCTCCCCCTCCATATATATATATATATATATATATACACACTCACATACATATTTAGTTAGCAGTAGCACTAACAGGATGTTTAAGCATAATGGAGGTGTATACGAAAACATATATAATATAATAGAATTACAATTTAGCTTCAGGCATAGTTGTATACAGATATGTATTGGAATTCTGTATTTCAGAAGAAATACGCTATGTTTATAATAAACATTTAGAGAGCCGTAGCTATGCTAAAACACCAGCAACTAATGCCATCTGGCGGTGTCCAGCAGAAACAAGGGGGACAATCGTGGATGCACATTTCAAACTGAACTGGTTCCCATCAGTACGATCCCTCCCGCTCTTGCAACTGCTGGACTTTAAAAACAGGCGAGATTTTCTTGTCTGTGTAAATGAGGTAATTAATCTCATTTGCATATGAAGTTGTATAAGTTGGCTAAACTTATAATAGAATAGAATAAGGATTTAGCTTCAGGCATAGTTGTATACAGATATGTATTGGAATTTCGTATTTGAGAAGAAATATGGTATGTTTATGATAAATCTAAATTGAAATTCTATTCTATTATAAGTTTAGCCAACTTATACAACTTCACATGCAAATGAGATTAATTACCTCATTTACACAGATGAGAAAACCATATATTCTCACCTATTTTCAAAGTCCAACAGTTGCATGCTGATGGGAACCAGTTCAATTCGAAATGCAGATCCATGATTGTCCCCTTGGCTTCTGCTGGCCATTGCCAGATGGCGTTAGTCACTGGTGTTTTGGCATAGCTACGGCTCTCTAAATGTTTATTATAAACATACTATATTTCTTCTGAAATACGAAATTCCAATACATATATAATATATTTATATAGAATAAACATATGGTTAGTCATGCTATCAAAGAAAAATATTGTTTTTGTAATGAAGAGAAACGAATAAGAATTCATTTTTCTCTATTTTCCTCTGTGAATATATCACAAAGTCACCAGTATGTTCTAAGAATGTCAGACAGCACTGTTTCAAGATTTAGAACAGTTCTGTCTGACATTCTCAGAACATACTGGCATCTCAGTAATATATTCACATAGGAAAATAGAGAAAAATAAATTTTATACACACATACATATATATATTGTTATACTTGGGGAGGGTCATATTGTTATAATATTGCCAGAAATAGTAACAGAACACACTCACTGTTTGGTTGGTTTTCACTTCTGTATCTTTTATATCTCTATAGTTAATTTATTTGGCAATCAATGTTTATCATTGATTGACCAGCGGTTAAAAATACAGATATAAATATATATATATAGTCTATCAAAGTTCTTTCGTTGCACATCTGCAACATCATCAGTGGTACTATTATGTTTTCTCCTATTCTATTGTAATGTCTACGCCATTTTATTTAATTTATTTATTTATTTACTTATTTCTTCTTGTCTCTGTCTCTGTGCATGCGTTTGCGCGTCTGTATAATGTTTAGTGTGTGTGTACGCGTTTGAGTGTATGTGTTTTTGTTTTTGTATTCTATCTTTGTTCATATGTGTTTGTTGTTATTGTACTTGTGTATATATTTATTTATTTATTTATTTATTTATTCATATTTCCCTTATCATCATCATTTTACGTCCGCTTTTCCCTGCTTGCAAGGGTGGGGCGGGAACTGATTCTGGCTTATATATATATATACACACACAGATATGTATATATATATATACTTATATATAATTAGCATGTGTAGTGTGCATATTGATATTATATGCAAATATAGATGCATGTAGATATGATACATCAAATAAAATCATAATTGACAATATGCACAGAAATTGTAGAGAGACTGTGTTACACTCTCTTCTGTAAGTAAAGTAATCCATGATACATTTAAAAAAAGGCGATAATATATTTTAAAAAAAGACGATATTATATATAAACTGTATTACGGCAAAATGTTATGAAAACAAAAAAGGAGAAAATTAGCGACAGAACGTTTATATCTACATTTATATAAGTGATGTGATATAGCGTACAGCTAAGTGTTAAGATATAATTGTTTCTACTTTTGGCACAAGGCCAGCAATTAACCAGAGCATTACTGGTACTTTATTTTATCGACCCCGTAAAGATGAAAGGCAAAGTTAACCTCGGCGGGATTTGAACTCAGAATGGCAAGGGCCGTAACTCTATACATCAAAGCATGGCATCCGACCCTCTACTGATACTGCCAATCCACTGCCCTAAGTGTTAAGATATAATGGATGCTAACTGTAAGTATTGGCGTTTGAAATTTTTTAAAGAAGTAAATCTTAAAATAAGCAATATATAAGAATATTTATGTTTAATCAACAGCTTACTTCGACACCTCCAAACAAGTGTTACTAAAAAATGCTGTGAATGAACCAACATCTATCAACTTTTCCCTTTATTGGAATGGAAATATTACATAACCTTATTACATAATATGATGTCTGATTATGTCATGTTGGTGGCTGTGGGATGATTGCACTTCATAACCATCAATGCCACAAAATGATGTACTATGCCGGATTCTGAATAAAATTAGTAATGAATTTCTACATCTAACCTTTGCAAATAAAATGATCATATGTATACTCCATTATAGACTACCAAATCAAATTTAAAAGGATACACATTGTTGAGTGCTTGAATCTAATTGCATCATTATTTACTGATTGGATTGTTGCATACACAACCCCATTAAAAGAACATATATATATATATATATGTATATACATAGGCCAGCCTGGAGAAGAACGATATGGAGGTTGAAGGAGCCCTCAGCGAATAACAGGTTTTGTTTTTCGTCTTACAGGGTGTTCAAAATATATATATATACACACACATGCACACACACACATGTATCAGAATAGAACCAATTTAAAACTAGTTTGACTATTACTCAACAGAGTACTCGATACTTGGGATAGTAGAGATCAACTATATTAGAAAGAGTCATGGCTCGACGACTGAGCTCCTGCAGTTTCATGATGTATATAAGAACATGTATATATACATATATATAATGGTACATGCCTGTGTGTGGTTTGCAATTGTAAGCACAGTAATCTTTTAATAAAATACAACTGATCATCTCTTCTTTTCAATAACATATTGCTTTTGTTCTATAGCTTAACAGAATTTGATTCCTTCCAGTTTTCATGCAGAATTCTATTGGACATGCAGCTGATGGTGATTTCTCTCTGCTATGGTAATCAGTGAAACTGTATGACAGTCATGAGAAACTTGCCCACAAGTTGCATGCAGCCCATTTGGCTTTCTGAATGGCATGGCTAATTTCAAAATTGCTTCAATTTTTTAGTAATGCAGCCCACTGTTTGTAAATGGTTGCCCATGTCTGCTGTATGACAATTTTTATTTCTGATAATTATTTTAGAAAATATATACTGTAACCCTTTTGCTATCAAACCATCTGAAAATGTCCTTGGTTCTATGAAACAAATCTACCTATTTTAAAGTGTTTCTATCTGAATGAAAATCTTTCCAAATGATTTTATATAAGAACCATATATTAAGTAATTATTTTAGAAATTAAATAATTAATAATTTTTGCAAATCCTTGAAAAGTATATGTTAATTAATTGAGTGTATTTCATAAAAAATATAATCATGGACAGGTTCAATTTGTCTTCAGCTAATTTGAAGTGTATAATAATTCGAAAGAGAAAGTGGCAATATTTATAGATGCTACATCACCATATTTATGTGTTTTAATAGTACAAAGTATGTTTGGTCATTAGAAACATGACAGTTATAACAGTGATGCATAATTTAAATCCCATTTGGGCTTCTGCATATTTTCTGTATTTTGGATTGTAGTGTAAATTTCAGCCCTTTGTATTATCTGTGTAACAATCAAACCTCTAAATATAATCCTTTGAAATAGCCTAAAAGATTTGACTTTGACATGTGCATATACAGTATATACATACAATATATATATATATATATATATATATATACATACATATACACACAGGCACATGCACACACATACACACACACACATGTATATATATAGGTATTTTTAGGAAATGGGAAATGCGACTCATGTAATCTAACCTAGATATCATCCAAAGATAAAGATCAATAAATCAGGCTTTTTGACTTAGAGCCATATATATTTAACACACACACATACATATATACACATACACACACACATACATATATATCATCATTATCATACTCATATATATATATATATATATATATATATATATATATATATATATATATACATATATATATATGTATATATATATATATATATATATATATATATATATATATATATATACATATATAGATATACACACATATATATACATATGTGTGTGTGTATGCACGAATGCATATTATAATCATAGAATCTTTATTTTACAATGTCACAGTTAGTAACATGGTTTTTCTAGGATTCTCTAATTGTAGAAAAAAAAAATATTATTTCATTCTGTATTTATTATATTGAGTGCTGTTAACTTGCCTAATCACATAAAACTCACACAAACACAACACTTTTACTGAAGATGTTGTTTTATATAAAAATGTACATGGAATGTTCAATCGTTAACTGAATGAGCATATAATACATGAAGAGAATATAATACATACATACATACATACATACATCATGGCTGCAACTCGATTTCGAGTAATGCCATTGCTTGATACTTAAGCACGAGCATCACGGACATGGCGTTTTAGTCCTGCTAGGGACTTGCCTATAACCAATAATAACATGCATCGAAAAAATGTCACATATCAATCAATCCTGTGCTTGAAGCTTTTTTTAATGAGACAAGACTTTACATGGGGCTAATCCCACTCTCTGAACATCAAATGCATTCACGCAAAAAGAAGAAATGGTCTACATCATTGGATGCAAATGAACATACATACATGCACACACACACACACATGCATACATACACACATACATACATACATGGTGGCTGCCAACTCATTTTCGAGTACGGCCACTACTTTATATCCATGTAGGAGAACCCCTACTGATGTGCTGAACGAGTGTGACTTTTTAGTCCAGCCAGCGACTTGAAAACTCTGGTACAAACACTACACTTGTGACAATTATTGACACATAGTGCTGGGCCCATGGTACCATGTGATGACAAGTGCAGAGAGATCTCCAGATATAAAGCAATGCCTGTGCCGTGAAGCTTTTATAGTGAGCAAAGGTACTGCACAAAGCCAGTCCCACTCTCTTAACCAAGACAATATTTACCAAAAAGAAGAACAAGTCAACATCATTGGATACCATCAGGGTTGCAGGTGTTATATCAGAATTTTCCTTCTCCTAGAATTCTGCCTTGACAAAGGCTAAGGGGTCATCTCTCCCAGCATACATACATACATACATACATACATACATACATACATACATACATACATACATACATACATACATACATACATACATACATATATATGAAATAAGACAATGTCTTAATGTATCTATGTAACCTTCTTGAATATTTTTAACAAAATAATTATTCTTTCTGCCTCAGTAAAAGTTAGATGTGTTTTTTTTTTACATATTTCAATTTTACCAAAGCAAACTCCTAATTGTTTATTATGTTTTTTTTTTCTTTTCCTTTAAAATTTGAAATAATAATATTTATGTGAAATTCAAATTTATTTCACAGCTCTGATAAATAGGTACATTAAATCTGTCCATTACTAGAAATCATTATTATCATTTTCATAAATTTCTATATAATTAACTCTTTTCTTATCATATTTCAAATTGAATAAATTCTATGTGATTTAACCCATTTTGAAAATAATAAAGAATTTGGAGGAATTAAGTAAAATAGACTAATTTCACTGTTATTAAGTTGGTGTTTGCAGCATTTCATAGTCTCTTACATAAAATAATTGTTTCTACTTTTGGCACAAGGCCAGCAATTACCCAGTGTATTACTGGTACTTTATTTTATCGACCCTGTAAGGATGAAAGGCAAAGTTAACTTCGGCGGGATTTGAACTCAGAATGGCAAGGGTCGTAACTCAATGCATCAAAGCATGGCGTCCGACCCTCTACCGATACTGCCAATCCACCAATCTCTTACATAAAATAATGATGGAAGGTTATATTTTATATATATAGATAGATAGTTAGATATATATATTATATAAATATATATTATATTTAAATATATATTTAATTATATATTTGAAATATTTAATATATGATTAAATATACATTATTCTAAAATATATATTCAAATATATACTTTAAGATATGCAGTTTTGAATCATGGCTAATTTGAGGCCTGTTAATATCAAAATGGTTTACAAAATTATGAAAGAAGAGGAAGGATTACCCCAAAAAATCTTTTCAAAGTAATATTTATGGCTTTGATCCAGCATGAAGCTAACATCTTCAGTATGTTTGCTTGCTTGGGACCTCAACTTGCTTGGGACCTCAACTCATGATGGAATCATAGGGACACCATTGAGATATGCTATATACCAGTTATTTCCATTTGTTGTGGTTGCATGCGATACCTCAGTCTCTGCTAAGGATTTGTTTGATGTACACGGTTTGATGTTCTCCTTCTATCTATTCCCATGTCCACATCTCCATTTTTCACCTTCCACACTTTAATTTAGAATGGTTTTTGCAAGGTCACTCTCTAGATCAGTCATGAGCAACCTGTAGCCCGCAAAACTTTTTGAATGGATCACCTAAGTCACCTAAGTGAAATCTTTCTGATTTTTTACCCCAACTTTTCAGTTGTAATTTATCTTTCTATCAATTTTACAATCGAGGAAAACAACATGCACGAATTCTGAAGAAACAAATCAAACAACCTGAGTTACCGCCCCTTTTTTTAATGTGGGCATGAATTAGCACTTGCAGCCCGCCTGATGATGAACCATATCTCATGTGGCCCACTTCTCGAAAAAGGTTGCCCATGCCTGCTCTAGATCTTGTTAAATGGCCATACCATCTCAGCTTTTCAGTGTATATCTAATGAATCCAGTAGAGTATATTATATAGAGGATATAAACACAGATTCCTTACTGTCTTTTTGTTGTTTTCTTTTATTGCCTAGTCAGGAGCCTCTTCAGGATTCTGCAAACTGAGGAAATGGAAGGAGGAACTTATCCTCAAACTGGAGATCTGGCCTGAATACTTGTAATAGAATGGACTCCACCAAAGACACCCAAGGCCCAGATTGGTGATACAAACCAATTGAATTAAGAAAATGAAAAGCTAGAACAAATATCACAATGCATGATATCCAGTACTCTGCTGGCTCCACTAATCCACCATCCTTGACTGATACTTCATTTATTGACCCTAGAAGGATGAAAGTGAAAGTTGTCCTCGATAAGATTTGAACTCAGAATATAAGGATCTGGAATAAATATCACCTTGTGTTTCTTTGAATGCTCTAACTTTTTAACCAATTCACCATCTGGATTGCAAAATAGAATATAGAATTTGGTATTTACAATAGTACCTGTTCAACAATTGTGAGTAGGGAAAACAGACATTAAATTTATATTTATTTCTATCAAAATTCTTTAAATAACTATTGATCTGTTCTTTTGGCACAAAACCAAGATGTTTTGGAGATCTTTAATTAGTTCAATCAGTAGATTCTTATATCATCATTGCCAGAGTTCCATTAAGTAAAAACATCATCAAATACAGTCATTCTATTTGGCCAAATATAATCATATACAGCAATTTATGAGGTCAAATATAGACTTATACAACCAATATATGAGGTCAAAAATAGTAATGAACAGTCAATCATCTAATGGAACAAAAATAGCCATATACAGTCATCTTTTGTGTCAATACAGTCATATATAGACTGTTTATTATGTCAAACATTGTCTTACAGAGTCACCTATTGGGTTAAATATAGCAGTATAGAGTAATCTATTGAGTCAATGTAGATATATATAGACATCTATTGGGTTTATTATAGTTATATATATACACACACACACACATATATAGGGTCAAAAATAGCTATATACAGTCATCTCAGAACACTTAGATAAATAAAATGGTATGAAATTCTCACCAGCAAGAGATGTCAATGATAATGATGATGGTATCATTAGTATTTCTTTTAACACCCCTGTAGAAGATCAGAAAAAATGTCTGCACAAACAGGTTTTTTTTAAATTGATTTCCTCTAGAAAAAAATGAACTTTGCAGGCCCTTATAATGAGTGAGATCTATGTTTTTAACTTCTTTCTTGAATAATTGCATGTTGGCAGCTGCTTGTAAAGGTTGGGCAGGAAGGGAATTTCAGTGAACCAACATTATGAGGAAGAAGGATTATACATTGTGGTTAATGTGAAACTTAGGTGGATGGACATAATTTGATTGTTGAGAGGTAGACAGATGTGGTTTGGAAAGCCCTGAGTAATGGTGATATAAGAGCAACCAAGTCTAAGGTGTAAAGGCCATGTAGTTATGATAGGAAATGTATAAAGAGAGAAGACAGAGCATCTATGGGCCAGAGGCTAGAGGCAGGAATGTGTCTTAGATATGACTTTATGCCAGTCGTCAGATAGCCATTTTCTAGATAAGACCAAGAATATATGTGTAGTAGCAACAGCGGTGTCCCAAATTAAGTGAACTACTTAATAATGGATCTCACCTGAGCTTTGTAGAGATTTATTAAAAGCATAGTGAGGATGAAGTATTTTCTGATCCTTAAGAGGAAGGCCAATGTTTGAGATTCTGTCTTTTGTTATGTTGAGGATGTGCTCCTTAGAAGAGATTTTTCGTGATGCATTTTCAGCCTAGCATTTGAAATGTTCATGAAAGTTATAGTTGAATGCTGTTTGGGTTTAGTGGTAGTGGCGGTGATGGTGGAATAATGTTTTATTGATATGTGAAGTGAGTGTAGTTTTGCAATGTTGAATTAGACATTAACATGATCCCATTGGAAGATCTCTTTTCATTGTTTTTGTTCTTAGTTGTAGATTTGGTGTAAAATGTCTTGGTTGAAAGTGGTTGACACTTGGATTGGGAATTTTAAGGAGTGGAGGGTGATAACATTTGCATAGGAGCAGGTGATTGCAAGTATGTTATTGATGTATAGAAGAGTGTGGAAAATATAAATAGAAGCTTGGGATACTCAAGATTTGACAAAGTATAAGTTAGTGTTGAGTGGTGTAGCTAGAGTGTGTCTCCAGGAACAGCTCTTGAGTTTTCTGCCTACCTATTTATTTCAATTCAGCCTATACAGGCTTATAGAACAGACTAAAAAAATTTTGCCCTCATAAAAGTGTCACTTGAGGTGGGTTGTTCTATTGCTCCTTAGCTCTGCTACAGTTAGAACTAACTCCATTGGTACATGTCATAAAGATCTGGAAATTTTTTTCTAATCCAAGAGATAAGAAACAGATTGAAACTGTAATGTAAGGTTTCATGTTTTTATATTTCTGTCATATCACGGATTGGAACAATGAATGACAGTCAGTAGACACAACCAACAGATGTAAAAATTAGCAGTATTCAGTTTTTCTGGTAGATATCATGGCAATTGTATTCATACCTCACTACAAAGCAGTTTAAATACACCTTGTACCTAGCCTCCACAATCATATCTGACAACATTCGATGACAATGACAGTAAGTCAACTATCTTCTCCCATGTGACTAGAAGTCTATGTCTGACTGGTACAAAATGTAATGGCATAGGCAACATTGTCGACACCAGCATGGCTGTGATGTGGTATGGTTGTTTACAAATGGAAGCTGTAAACGTGTGTGTTTGTATTCAAACCATTGGTTTAAATATATATAGGTAGGCCATAAGTAGGCAGTTCGCTAGGAAATTCACATGCCAAACAGTCAAATTTGCTGCTGTCAAGAGCAACAACATTGTTTTCAAATTTCTTGAAGGTGAAGTCTTATTGATAAGGTACATAAGAGAGTAGGTCTCTATGAAAGAAAGCTTTACGTCATTAAGGAAAAAGAGGGATTTAAATTGTTGAAGAATGTGGTTGTATTGATTGTCTTTATCACCTTTGAGATGTTGGAAGTGAGTGCAGTAGGACCATAAATAGTAGGGTCAGAGGGGAGGGTCACCTTTCTTGGAAAATGGATACACTTATAGTGTCTTTCCAAAAATCAGGATACCAGGAGAGAGAGAGAGAGAGAGAGAGAGAGAGAGAGAGAGAGAGAGAGAGAGAGAGAGAGAGAGAGAGAGAGAGAGAGATAAAGGGTGTAGATTAAAAAGGTTGGCAAAGATAGGAACTAATTTTGGGGGTCATTATTTGAGGCTAATTAAAGGGACATAATAATAGCCAATAGCTTTGTTAGTCTGAAATGAGTGAAGGTGGTTTGGATACTTTTGGGAGAGGAGCACCTTTTTCATGTGTGATGGGGAGCCTGCTGTAGGGGAAAGGGTTAGTTTTGGAATAAATTTGCTCAGTGTGTGTGTGCAGTGTAGAGATGGATGCCAGATGGACAGTGTATATGGAGGTTTTTCTGCGTGCATACTCATTACAAAACAATGAGATGAGTAGTGGAAGGAAAGAGGATTCCACAAAGCCGGTAGAGATCCTTTTGACAAGGGACCAAAAGGATCAGCTGCAGTTTGGGAGGTGAGCAAGCTTGTAAACCTTTGAATCTTGGATGATACTCTTACAAAAGTTATAGTGCTGGGTAAAGTCCATCTAGCTTATAGGGGTAAGTGTTCTCAAAATAATTAATTGTAATTCAAAATGTATAGTGCAAAATCTGATAATGGGAGGGGAAACTGTTTAGGTCACCAAAATAAGACAACCTTTCAAAGTATTTCTATCACTATCACCTCTGATCCCCAGTTTCTCATTCTTCACATATATTTATTTATTTATCATCAAATAAAATCATTCAATTTTAAAACTTTGATACAAAACCTCCATACTACTGAATTACATAAGTCTCTAATCATTCCCTGTGTTTAATATATTGTTTTATAGTCAGGATATATATTTTATAAGAAAGTACAAGTGTCATAGGCAACTACTTTGTGTTAAGTTTAGCAGAGAAATGGAAATTTAATATCGCCTCCTAACAACTCTCAATGGCAACAGTGTTGACAAAATATTCATTGGATAAGTAGCAGCTATTTATAGTTACCTATCTATATATGTCAATCTTCAGACAATATAAATAACATCTATTTGTCTGTTTGTCCATCTATCAGTCCATCCATCAGACTGTCCATCCTTCTGTTTGCATGTTTATCCAACTATCTGCCTACCTATTTGTCTATCTGTCTGTCCATATGTTTATCTATCTATCAATATTTCTCCTTATCTACTTACTTCTCTGTATATTTGAGTGTCGTCAGTCTACAGTTATCTATTAATGTGCACTTACCAATGTATTTACTTTCCGACAAAGGGAACAATAACAACAAAGCCCAAATCCCAATAGCAGTTTGAAGATAGATAGATAAAGAGAACAAAATCATTGTTATTTGATGGATATATGTTTGATAAATTAGGCAGCAAATTAACAGAATCATTGAAACTTCAGATAGCATGCTTTGCAGTATTCGCTCCAGCTCTCTGAGTTCAAATCCTGCTGAGGTCAGCTTTGCCTTTCATTTATTTGAGATTAATAAAAAAAAAAGTACCAGTCAAGTACTGGGGTTGATTCTTCTTCTATATCTCTTTATCACTTCCATTCTCTCATTCTTTTTCCTTCTTTGGAAGAAATCTGCATTCAGACCTGGAGAGGATTAGGTTCCATCAGGTTTTAAAATTCCTTAGAAATGCCCTATGTCAATACGTTGTCACTACAACTCCCGCAGGCATTCTGGGATCATGCAGGTATGCATATTTGATAAGGATTAAAAAGAATACAAGAAAATTATTGTAATTTATTTAAAAGAATATAAAGTGAAATAGTATGTTAGCAGAAGTGACAAGAAGAGAAGGTCAAGAAAAATATAAAAATTAAGCATCTTTACATAGAATGTTGCCATCAAGTAATTATTAAATTAATACTTTTTTACTATGAACCCATCGTTTTTTATGGGTACTATGTTACGTGTTCATCTCACAATCATATGGTCATGAATTTGATTCCTAGACTGGGGGCCAGCCTTGTAACAGATTGTGTCACACTGAATCTCCTTGAGATCTACATTAAGGGTGCACATCTGTGGAATGTTCAGGGACCAACACGTTAATTTCACGTTCAGGCTCTTTCATTAATTGAATCCACTGGAACACTCATCTTCAGAAATACATTTATGTATACACACACAGTAATGACAGTCACAAGAATAAATACTCAATACAATAGTAGAGATTAATATATTCTTTATTAAGGCCAACATTGTCTTGTTGTTCCTCCTGTTTTCTTTCCCTTATTCTTTTCCATTTTCTTTTTCCTTTTTTCTTTTCCTTCCTTTCTTCCCCTTTCTTTGTAGTATTTTTCTTTTTACATTTCTTTACCTTTCTCTCCCTTTGCAAGAAGTCACTCCCAATTGCTCCTCTCTCTATCCCATCTTCTTTCTCCCTACTTGTAATTTCTTTTTGTATATACTGTCTTTCCATCTGAAAACTCTATCCATTCACAGTATATACTGGGTGAGATTATTGTAGCAACATCACTACTGCTTGAGAGTGTGTACTGGGTGAGATTATTGTAGCAACATCACTACTGCTTGAGAGTGTGTACTGGGTGAGGTTATTGTAGCAACATCACTACTGCTTGAGAGTGTGTACTGGGTGAGGTTATTGTAGCAACATCACTACTACTTGAGAGTGTGTACTGGGTGAGGTTATTGTAGCAACATCACTACTGCTTGAGAGTGTGTACTGGGTGAGTTTATTGTAGCAACATCACTACTGCTTGAGAGTGTGTACTGGGTGAGGTTATTATAGCAACATCACTACTACTTGAGAGTGTGTACTGGGTGAGGTTATTGTAGCAACATCACTACTACTTGAGAGTGTGTACTGGGTGAGGTTATTGTAGCAACATCACTACTGCTTGAGAGTGTGTACTGGGTGAGGTTATTGTAGCAACATCACTACTGCTTGAGAGTGTGTAATGGGTGAGGTTATTGTAGCAACATCACTACTACTTGAGAGTGTGTACTGGGTGAGGTTATTGTAGCAACATCACTACTGCTTGAGAGTGTGTAATGGGTGAGTTTATTGTAGCAACATCACTACTGCTTGAGAATGTGTACTGGGTGAGGTTATTGTAGCAACATCACTACTAGTTGAGAGTGTGTACTGGGTTAGGTTATTGTAGCAACATCACTACTGCTTGAGAGTGTGTACTGGGTGAGGTTATTGTAGCAACATCACTACTGCTTGAGAGTGTGTAATGGGTGAGGTTATTGTAGCAACATCACTACTACTTGAGAGTGTGTACTGGGTGAGGTTATTGTAGCAACATCACTACTGCTTGAGAGTGTGTACTGGGTGAGGTTATTGTAGCAACATCACTACTACTTGAGAGTGTGTACTGGGTGAGGTTATTGTAGCAACATCACTACTGCTTGAGAGTGTGTACTGGGTGAGGTTATTGTAGCAACATCACTACTGCTTGAGAGTGTGTAATGGGTGAGGTTATTGTAGCAACATCACTACTACTTGAGAGTGTGTACTGGGTGAGGTTATTGTAGCAACATCACTACTACTTGAGAGTGTGTACTGGGTGAGGTTATTGTAGCAACATCACTACTGCTTGAGAATGTGTACTGGGTGAGGTTATTGTAGCAACATCACTACTGCTTGAGAATGTGTACTGGGTGAGGTTATTGTAGCAACATCACTACTGCTTGAGAATGTGTACTGGGTGAGGTTATTGTAGCAACATCACTACTGCTTGAGAGTGTG
Organism: Eledone cirrhosa; assembly: GCA_964016885.1. NCBI lineage: Eukaryota > Metazoa > Mollusca > Cephalopoda > Octopoda > Eledonidae > Eledone > Eledone cirrhosa. The sequence goes on along the minus strand of OZ024742.1, from coordinate 146,394,657 downwards.
TACTGGGTGAGGTTATTGTAGCAACATCACTACTACTTGAGAGTGTGTACTGGGTGAGGTTATTGTAGCAACATCACTACTACTTGAGAGTGTGTACTGGGTGAGGTTATTGTAGCAACATCACTACTGCTTGAGAATGTGTACTGGGTGAGGTTATTGTAGCAACATCACTACTACTTGAGAGTGTGTACTGGGTGAGTTTATTGTAGCAACATCACTACTGCTTGAGAGTGTGTACTGGGTGAGGTTATTGTAGCAACATCACTACTAGTTGAGAGTGTGTACTGGGTGAGGTTATTGTAGCAACATCACTACTACTTGAGAGTGTGTACTGGGTGAGGTTATTGTAGCAACATCACTACTGCTTGAGAGTGTGTACTGGGTCAGTTTATTGTAGCAACATCACTACTGCTTGAGAGTGTGTACTGGGTGAGGTTATTGTAGCAACATCACTACTGCTTGAGAGTGTGTACTGGGTGAGGTTATTGTAGCAACATCACTACTACTTGAGAGTGTGTACTGGGTGAGTTTATTGTAACAACATCACTACTGGTTGAGAGTGTGTACTGGGTGAGGTTATTGTAGCAACATCACTACTGCTTGAGAGTGTGTACTGGGTGAGGTTATTGTAGCAACATCACTACTACTTGAGAGTGTGTACTGGGTGAGGTTATTGTAGCAACATCACTACTACTTGAGAGTGTGTACTGGGTGAGATTATTGTAGCAACATCACTACTACTTGAGAGTGTGTACTGGGTGAGGTTATTGTAGCAACATCACTACTAGTTGAGAGTGTGTACTGGGTGAGGTTATTGTAGCAACATCACTACTACTTGAGAGTGTGTACTGGGTGAGGTTATTGTAGCAACATCACAACTGCTTGAGAGTGTGTACTGGGTGAGGTTATTGTAGCAACATCACTACTACTTGAGAGTGTGTACTGGGTGAGTTTATTGTAGCAACATCACTACTGCTTGAGAGTGTGTACTGGGTGAGGTTATTGTAGCAACATCACTACTACTTGAGAGTGTGTACTGGGTGAGGTTATTGTAGCAACATCACTACTACTTGAGAGTGTGTACTGGGTGAGGTTATTGTAGCAACATCACTACTACTTGAGAGTGTGTACTGGGTGAGGTTATTGTAGCAACATCACTACTGCTTGAGAGTGTGTACTGGGTGAGGTTATTGTAGCAACATCACTACTACTTGAGAGTGTGTACTGGGTGAGGTTATTGTAGCAACATCACTACTACTTGAGAGTGTGTACTGGGTGAGGTTATTGTAGCAACATCACTACTGCTTGAGAGTGTGTACTGGGTGAGGTTATTGTAGCAACATCACTACTACTTGAGAGTGTGTACTGGGTGAGTTTATTGTAGCAACATCACTACTGCTTGAGAGTGTGTACTGGGTGAGGTTATTGTAGCAACATCACTACTACTTGAGAGTGTGTACTGGGTGAGGTTATTGTAGCAACATCACTACTGCTTGAGAGTGTGTACTGGGTGAGGTTATTGTAGCAACATCACTACTACTTGAGAGTGTGTACTGGGTGAGGTTATTGTAGCAACATCACTACTACTTGAGAGTGTGTACTGGGTCAGTTTATTGTAGCAACACTACTGCTTGAGAGTGTGTACTGGGTGCTTTTTATCATGGCACTAGCAATAGAGAGATTTCTTTGCATTTGACAAGCCTGAAGAGCCTTATATTTTGTTCCATACATTTCTCTGAAGTTGACACTGATAAAACATATCCATGGTATATCAACTAGAATTGACAGATCCAAAAGCACTACATCCATGCTGTATCTTCTGGAATTGACATAGACAAAGGCTTAGAAATACTTCATCAGTGGTGTATCACTAGGAGTCAACACACTCACAGGTCCAGAAACATTATATCAGTGATGAATCTTTTGGAGTGGACACAGGTCACAAAAAACATTTCACCCATGTTGCATCTTTTGGTGTTGACACAGGCACAGGGGTATCTCATGGAGTGGACACAGGCCATGGCACATTTGATCCATGATGTATCTCTTGGAGTGGACACAGGCCATGAAACATTTCATCCATGGTGGATTTTTTTATGTTGACACATACCCAGAAACACTATACTCATGCTGTATCTCTTGGAGTGAACACTAACACAGAAACATGTCATCCATGGTATATCTCTTGGAGTTGATACAGACACAGAGATAGTATATTCATGATGTAACTGTTGGAGTTGATACAGATATAGAAACACTACATTAATGGTGTATCTTTTAGAGTTGATACAAGCACAGAGACACTATTTTAATGGTTATCTTATGGAGTCAATATAGACACAGAATACAATATTCATGATGTAACTGTTGGAGTTGATACAGATATAGAAACACTACATTAATGGTGTATCTTTTAGAGTTGATACAAGCACAGAGACACTATTTTAATGGTTATCTTATGGAGTCGATATAGACACAGAATACAATATTCATGATGTAACTGTTGGAGTTGATACAGATATAGAAACACTACATTAATGGTGTATCTTATAGAGTTGATACAGGCACAAAGACACTAGTTTAATGGTTATCTTATAGAGTCGATATAGACACAGAGATACAATATTCATGATGTAACTGTTGGAGTTATTACAGATATAGAAAAACTATATTAATGGTGTATCTCTTGGAACTAACACATTGTTGTTGTTAATAATGGCCGTGATGAAATTTGTGATGTTGCTGATGTTAATGAAGATACTGTTGCTGATGATGGTAGTGATGTTGGGGGCATTGCAGATGGTGATGATGATGCTGGTGATGTTGGTATTGGTGGTGGTGGTGATGTTGGTGGTATCATTGATGGGGGTAGGAGTTTTTTGATTTAAAAAATTAAATTTTGTTGTTTTTTGTGTGTGTGTGTGTGTGTTTTCTATTTTTGTTCTTTTATTCAAAGAATTCATTCTCAGAACTGATTTCTTTATTTCCTTTACTTTTTCTTTCAACTTCTTTCTTTCTTTCTCTATTTCTCTCTATTTCTCTCTCTATTTCCACAACATTTTTCCTGAGTGTAATCAAACTTCATTGTACAACACAAAACCAATTTAAGTATGAAAAACCTTTTTTCTTTTTTCTTCTTCGGTCTCCTTCCCCTTTCTCTCTCTCTTTCTTTCCTTGCCTGTCTCTCTTCCCACTTTCTTTTATTACCATTTCCAATTCCAATTCTATAGACATTTAGCTCGGCATAGATTTAAGCAGCTGATTAACAAGTCAAAACTTGATAATGATTTCCAATATGTTCAATTTTTCTTCTAATTTAGGCAAGACAATTTTTTTCCTCTCTCTTGAAGAATTCTGTCATGTTGTTTTGTTCTGTGACTATGATCATGTGAGGAATGTTTCATGTTAGATAGTCAAAATATTGCAACATTTCATCGCAGTTTCCTTCAAAGTTCTCCTCCCATCTCCATTGTGTATCTAACATTACCCAATTGTTGTTGATATTTGTAGATGTTGATGCAAGAAATACGGTAAATTTAATTTTTTTTTTCCTCAATTCTTGCAACATTCCAATATTGTATAGAGACAGATATATTAATAATGTATATATTCTACTATCCATATTATTATATTATATATATGTATAATGTCATCATCATCATTTTATATCTTTTTTTTTCATGCTGGTATGGGTTGGTCTACACACACACACACACACACACACACACACACACACACACACACACATTCTCTCTCACACATTCATATATACATACACACTCACATACACATTCACACACACATGCACACATACACATACACATGCATACACACACACACACACACACACATCATTACAGGTACATACCCATTCAAGTATATTTGTGAATATATATATTTTACAATGCATATCATATATATTATATATCATCATCATTTTATATCTGTTTTCCATGCTGGCAATGGTTGATCATATATATGTAATATACATATTTATAAAATATTAATAATGTATATTCTACAATGTATATTATTATATTATATATATATATAGTACATTGCATATACATGTGTATATGTAAATCATTATCATCACCCTTAAACATTTATTTTCCATGTTTGTATGGATTAGACATGCTGAGGCCTGACTGTTCTAGTAACCACATCTTGCTCATATGAACCATTTTTGACTTGGGTTCTAAAGCTGAGTGCTCATCCCAATGCCAAACACTTTACAGTGTGTACTAGGAACATTTTATTATGCCTCAAGCACTACCACCTTATAAGGTATGCTGGTAAATTTTGTCATAGCACAAGCACTTCCATCATACAGGGTGGACTGGGTTTTTTTTTATTGTGGCACCAGTACTACCACTTTACAGAGTGGGCTGTGTGCATTTTGATCATGGTACCAGCACTGGAGAGGCATTGACGTGATTAGAAAGGGTCATACCACCATGGGAGATGAAACATTGAGTTATTAAGGTAAAGAGAGTGAGCTGCATCTGATGGTATATTGTGAGGCATGCCTAGCTTTTCATTCTGGCATGAGTTAGACAAGGAATAGAGATGGCAGCGGAAGTAGGGATTACATCTTGCTTCCATGCTGACATAATCGGACAAGAAATATGAATTGGGGATATGGAAGAAGGAAGCAGAATATATATATATGTATATATATATATATATATATATATATATATATATATATATATATATATATATATATATACACACACATTCACACATATACAAAGATGTATTTTCAGACACATACCCATAAAAATACAATTGCAAGAATATATATTTTACAATGCATATTAACCCTTTAGCATTTAAACCAGCTGTATCCATCCAGAATTCTCTGACCACTTTCTGCTCAAACCGGCTGTAACAAGCTGCTTATACTGATGTTAAGGTATTGTTCTCAACATATTATGTGAGATAATTATGTGAGATGATTATGTTAGGTAAAGCCTTTACTATGAAAATATAATAGTAAATATGCTAAAGGGTTAAATGTATATATGTATATATTTATCATATATCTTAGAAATTCTTGTTATGAAAGAAAAGAAAAAATGAAAAGTTTAAATTGTTGAATGAGATTTTACTATTCTTTTATTATTTTACTCTTTTTTTATTTGTCTGCTAGTCATATCAGTCCCAGTACTTATTTTTTAAGTCTGATACTTTTCTCAAATTTCTTTATTTGTCAAAGGTTGTTAAAAGGTTGTTAAATTGGATCCACATGTGGCTTCATGGTTAGAGTGTTAGGTTCAAAATAGAGAGGTGGTGACTTTCATTCTTGGAACTATGTAGTGTTTTGTGTGTTTGAGCATGTTGCTCTAGTTCACTCTGCTGAAAATATTGAGTTGCAGCATTACAGATGCCAAACTGTAACAGCATTTGCCTTTCCCTTGGACATCAGTAACATGGGGAGAGGAGACTTGTATTGCATGGGTCTGGGTGATTGCTGGTCTTCCCCCAAACCCCTTGCCTGGACTTGTGCCTCAGATGAGAACTTTTGTTTTAAGTGGGCCTATGATATGTGTATGCACTACAAAATATATGGCATTAATTTATCTAATAGGCAGTGAATTGGCAGTATTGGTAGAAAGGTCAGACATGCTTTCCAGCGTAGTTACGTCCCTTTATGATCTGAGTTCAAATCCTGCCGAGGTTAACTTTGCCTTTCATCCTTACGGGGTCAATAAAATAAAGTACCAGTAATGCACTGGGTAATTGCTGGCCTTGTGCCTAAAGTAGAAACAATTTAGCCAGTAATAGTAATAATAATAATTGTTTCTAACTTAGCCACAAAGCTAGCAATTATAATGACCCCAGTATTAGAATCATACTTTGTTTTATGGATCTTGGAACGATGAAAGGCAGAACTCAGAATGCAAAGAACTGGAACAAATGCTACATAGCATTTTGTCTAACACTCAAATGCTTCTGCCAATCCACTGCCATATATGATGATAATAGTTTTGCTATTGACCATAAGATAACAAGAAAAGGATCCCCCTAAAATTGGGAAGAAACTAGATAGGGTGAATCAGGGTACCCCACAAACACCCCTGAATTATGCTGACACACTACTAAAGTATATAATACTATATAAAGGCTAACATACCTCTTTGGTTAAGTATTCCACAGATACATGTCCTCTTAACAGTTCTCGAAGAGATTCAACACAACACAGAATGTGTCATGGTTGGCTCTTTGAATTACAGATACTACCCATTTTTGTCAACTGAATGAACTGGAACAATGTGAAATAAAGTGTCTTGTCCAAAGACACAGCAAACTACCAGGAATCAAACTCACAACCTTACAATCCTGAGTTGAACACTTGAACCACTAAGCCATGTACTTTCACACCATTTAACATACAAAACATAAAACAACCCATATAACACATACACTAAACAATCACAACTCAACACAACATACTCTACACATTCTTTATAGAGAATTTTAATAACAGTTATTGCATAAACCTTTTACCTTGGCAGTTTCCTTAACTCCAGCGCAGGTGGTAAGAACACCTTCTAACTCTGTTGTTGTTGTTATAATGTTAATACAAAATTGTAATTGACATTATTGATTTAGAAGGATGTTGTTACATTAATTCTGTTATGCTAATTGAAAGCAGGCAGATAAATTAAATAAAAACTCAAATGACAATCCTTAAACCTTCTCTAGTTCTATAGTCAACATATCTCATATACTCATCTTTTATTAATGGACAATCGCTAATGAAAACAATGGAACAACAGAAAACATTTTTAATTCTATTCTATTAAAAAAAAAAAAACAACAGTAAATAATTCTGGCTTCTTTATTTCAAGAGTTATTTCACAGGATCAATGACTTGTTATTTGTGTTACACAGGACAGTCAACTGTGGTTGTGCCACACAGGACAGTCAACTGCAGTTGTGCCACACAGGACAGTCAACTGCAGTTGTTTTACAATGGGCAATCAACTGTACTTATTTATATTGAAATAATTGTTTCTACTATTGGCACAAGGCCAGCAATTATCCCAGTACATTACTGGTACTTTATTTTATCGACCCCGTAAGGATGAAAGGCAAAGTTAACCTCGACGGGATTTGAACTCAGACCGTAAAGGGAAGTAACTATGCTAGAAAGCATGGCGTCCAACCCTCTACCGATAATGGAGATTATTTAGAGTGGATAGGTCACTTTAGTTTTTTAGTGGACAAAGCAACCTCTTTTGGGTTGATGCCAAGATAAAACATCCAGCTGTAGAAACCATGCCAAAATTGGAATGTACAAGCAAGATATGTGCCTGTCTAGGAGGGCATTAACTCCAAATAAGAATTTACTCTGATGCTAACAATCCATCTGACCATTGTTAGTATTACAAGTGGACGTATACTGATGGGAATTGTAGTAGTGGTAGTGGTATTAGCAATGTTGATTATTCAACTCTCAGTCATTTGTAATCGTTTGTGTTTCATTCTTGTTCTCTGACAAAGGCACCAACTGTCAATGGACGATTCCAGTGTGTCAACCCTTTTATTATCAAACTACCTGAAACTACCCCTAGTTCTATAACACAAAACAACCCATTTTAAAATGTTCATACTTACATTAAAATTTTCCAACATAATTTTATTATAGAAAATTTTGTTAAGTTCCAAACATTACATATCACCGACTAATGCAAACATTATTTTATTATTTTGAAAATTGATACACAATAACAGTGTATGTCATTAGCAATGCAGTAACAAAAATGTTAAAATTTTTTTCTGTATCTCACTCTTTCTGCCAGTTCACAATCCTGTCATTTTGTATACAACACAATCTATTGGATAACAACATTATTATTATTATACTAACCTTATCTTTTACATGTTCACATGTGACTAAGTATATTTAAGGTTGCTACTAGCCATGTGTGTGTACATTATTGTGTCTGTTGAAGGTGCTTACTATCTCCATATCTATCGCCAATCAGTTGAATAAAACTTCTGAATGAAAGGGACCACATGTGACAATGACTGTATTTATATAAACACTATGTAACCCATGTTAGCGTGGAAGAACGATGTAAAACTCTACTGACGCATACAGTACTGTCACCTGTTTATAACAACACCTTTGCACTTGACCCAAATATGACAGGGGCTTGGTTGTAGACACCCTAAGCAGCCCAAACACCACTCCACCTTAGACCAAGAGCCCACCACTCTCTCCCTTCCCCCTTCGTTTCTTCTGTGGCTCAAGAATCCTTGCTTTTTCTCTCCTCTTCCTCTTTTATGGTATTTATAGTCCTTTCCTCTACTTTCCTATACTGCAAAAATATTCCCTTCTTTACCTCTTCCCGCTTTTCTCATTACTTAATTTTGTTTTTATCTTTCTTTTTCATATTTATATAATTATCAATGGTTTCCAAGCCAACTTTGTGAGTGAAACACATGTATTGAGAATAAACATATACAAATTTAGAATTGACTTTTAAAAATGACAGATTTGATTTGTTTTGTCAAGCAGGTATGATGGCCATATGGAAAGTTTAAAGAAATTATTTCTAGTATGTGATATTAGATCTGTGGTGTGTCATCTGTGGTGTGACATCTGTTATGTGACATGCGTTGTGTGACATCTGTTGTGCGACATCTGTGGTGCGACATCTGTTGTGCAACATCTGTGGTTCGACAACTGTGGTTCAACATCTGTGGTGCGACATCTGTTGTGCGACATCTGTGGTGCGACATCTGTTGTGCAACATCTGTGGTTCGACAACTGTGGTTCGACATCTGTGGTGCGACATCTGTTGTGCGACATCTGTGGTGCGACATCTTTTGTGCAACATCTGTGGTTCGACAACTGTGGTTTGACATCTGTGGTACGACATCTGTGGTAATGTCTCCAGAAATAATTGACAATTGCTGAAAAGGTTAGATTCTTGTTACAACATAAAATATCTGACAATCAATTTAATAATATTCTCAAAGATTATGTAAATCAACTAATTTTATGTATTTTATAAAACTGGAATAAGGGACAGAGCTGGAAGAGGGTATGATTCAACTAAGACTCACAGATGACATTCAATCATTTAAACATTTAGGAAATCATTAAACTATTTTCAGTCAGGTGATCTGAGGCTTAATTCATTGATTGAATTCATTCAACAGTTTGAAATGATTTCTAAATTTCAGATAGTTGAAACTTTAAAAAATAGTGAGAAGGATTTTAAGGATATTACTGTATCATATGTTGATAGAAACAAGAATAGAACATAGTATAAATGTCGTTTTGTGGCTATAAATATGTACCATCTAAATATCTTACAATTAGTAAAACTTTATTAAAAAGGAAAGGAAAAATGCTGATCATCAGATTAAACCAAAACAATGCTTCCATGGTTCTTTCTATTGCTAATACTGTCTGCCAGTTGCAACTCATGACAGAAGGAACAATGTGAAATAAAGCATTTTGCTCAAGAATATAACATGTTGCATGTTGTGAACTCACAACCTTGTGATAATGAATCCAATATCCTAACTACTAGGAAAGGAGTGTATCTAAACTCAGAATGCATAGAACTAGATAAGATGTCACAAAGCATCCTGTAAAATTATTTAAGAATTCTAACAACTCACCACTACACCTGGACTAGTTCTTTATTTATTGCCCATGAAATGATGAAAGAAAAGTTGATTTTAGTGGGATTTGAACTCAGAACACAATGAGCTAGAAAAGATACCAAAGTGTTTAATCCAATTCTCTAACGTCTTTGCCCATTCCCTTTAACTCTGTATCCAGCCAGAATTCTCTCACCTCTTTCTGTTCAAACTGGCTGTAACCAGCCACTCATACTGATGTTAAGGTATTGTTCTCAAAATAAATAATATCAAAATCTCATAAATTCGATATTAAGTGAGATAATTACGTGAGGTAAAGCCTTTAAAATGAAAATATAATAGTAAATAAAGAGTACTGTAAAGGGTTAAGGCAGTATGCAAATCTTTAAAAAGACACGGAAGAAATTGAAAATGATGATTCTGCAAATATTTATGAAACTGGTCTAAAAACAAACAACAACAGTATACAAATAAATGTAAAGCACACTGGTGATATTAGATACTGTCAATTAAGTAACTGTAATAATCCAGAATTTCTAGTTTGATTTGATTAAACTAAAATTAAGAAAGACAAATCTCAAACAAATCCAATTTGATGCATCAATGCATCACTCATTGAAATTTTGGGGAAATTTTATGTAATAATGGGAAGTGATAAAAGCAAAAGGGTTGTGAATGATATTGATGCTGAATGTAAAAAATACATCATGGCTTGTATGGTATAGAAGTGATGAATGTTGATAGCTCAATATTAATTCATGAAATTGAAGTTCCATTTAAGAGATTAAGAGGTTTTAAGGCCAACATTCTTCTAAAAGGAAATATCAGGCCATATTATTATGAGGCAAGACCATTACCAATAGAGATTAAGCCATTAGTCATAGTGAAGCTGAGGAAACTAATTAATGATCTTTCAGAATAAGTTCCTCCTAGAGGGAGTAAATGGACTTCCAGTTTATTGGTTAAATGAAGGGGTGGGGAGAGCTCTGGGAATATGTGAAGATCATAGCAGTTTTAAATAAAATAATTTGTTGAAATTCTCCAATATGAGGAGAATATAGATTTTGTGCTTATTCTTATCCAACTCTAAATACTGAATCAATATTTCATTCCCTCTCCAGCATAAATTATTTTGCTAAATACGATTTAAAAGTGGACATATCATCAGATAGAAGTATGTTCTGAAGCAAGAAAAATCACCACAATATATAAATACACATTGATACATAAAGATGGATGTGTCTTCCATATGGAATTAAAACAGATAGCCCTATGTTTTAGGAGGTGGTTTAAAATGACAGTGGTAATGTTATTTATTTTAAATATATATAAATTATATATATATTGGTACCAAAACTGTTGAACATCGGTGCATAGAGCAGTAAGTAGTCATCAACGACCACAATTAGTGGCAGCTTTTTTGTGTCTGTGCCAAGTGATATTGGCTACCAACAGGTATTTTTGGAATGTTCATCACTCGCCAGGTGATCCTGGGACAACTCCGCTTCTATTTCCTGCCAGGTGGAGTCCAGTTCAGTTTTTGAGTGTTGTTCATTGGGCAGGCACAGAATATGGCCAGCCAGGTGGCACCGGTGCTCCATGACCACCCTCTGCAGCGTCTATGACTTATCTATCTCTCAACAGGAGACCCTTGGTCTTGCCAGATGCCTCATCGTGGTGAAGGGGTGTCAACCATTGATCTCAGTGGGCAAAGAACTGGCTAATACAGGCAGCAGGCACCAGGTTAGCAACCTGGTATGGCTGTGCACTTTCCAATTAATAAAAAGAAACAGTAAGGAAAACCATAACTATTATATATATATTTGTTTCTACTTTTGGCACAAGGCCAGCAATTATCCCAGTGTATTACTGGTACATTATTTTATCAAACTATTATATATATATTGGTACCAAAACTGTTGAACATCTGTATATCAAGGTAGATAAGACCATGAAGATATGGTGATTAATCAAAATATATCTGTATTAGTGACTGATGGATTATCTGGGAGTATGGGTTCAAATAACAATTAACAAAGAAAGATTATAGCCATAAGCAAATTATAGTTTAGAACTATGGGTGTAAAACCTCCAGAGAATATGAAGCATTTAAAGTCTTTTCTCGGACTTCCTAAATTTCTGTTAAAGATATATTTGTCTCTACTTTAGGCACAAGGCCAGCAATTACCCAGTTCATTACTGGTACTTTATTTTATCGACCCCGTAAGGATGAAAGGCAAAGTCAACCTCGGCGGGATTTGAACTCAGATCGTAAAGGGACGTAACTATGCTGGAAAGCATAGCGTCCGACCCTCTACCGATACTGCCAATCCACCGCCTCTGTTAAAGATATATTGGTCATTATTCAGACTACATATCACCACTTGCATAATTTTGTAAATTTGGTGTCCCATTTTCATAGGAAGTTTAACAACAAAAGACATTTACCGCTTCTTTCATAGCTGTATTTCTAATAAAAGACACAACATAAAATGTTCAAATAATTTTGAAAATAATCAAGAATTTGGATGAATTTAATAAAATAACTTTCTCATTATTAAGCTGGTGTTTGGTGCATAAACTGACAAAGCTTCTTACATAAAATTATGATGGAGGTTGTTTTCATAAACATAAACACTTTAAAACAGACAGTTTTATACCTTAGAACCAGAGGCAGTTTTAGATAGTTTGGTATCAAAAGGTTTTAACATATAAAGATGATGTTAATATCAAAGCTAGTGATCCAGAATTATGATATTACAATAACAGGAGTTACCTTAGTAACTGATGCAAATGAAAATACTGTATCATGGATACTTTCACAAGATGACCCATCATGTATTATGTGTAAACAATCTTAACCACAACTAAAACAAGATACAAAAATACTGGTGAAAAAGCTGTGGTGTACTAAAACAAATTATATTTGTCACAGAACATAGTCTACTATAATTGTGGACTGTGAAATTTGGCATAAATAATGGTTTACTGCATGTATTTTATGATGTGCCTTTCAATTACAAGCATCTGATTGGGAAATATTTTGGCAGTATCGGTAGAGGGTCGGATGCCATGCTTTCCAGCAGAGTTACGTCCCTTTACGATCTGAGTTCAAATCCCGCCGAGGTTGACTTTGCCTTTCATCCTTACGGGGTCGATAAAATAAAGTACCAGTAATGCACTGGGTAATTGCTGGCCTTGTGCCTAAAGTAGAAACAATTATATACATAGAAATCTCAAATATCACACATTGATGTATTATTACAGTTGAAATATATTTAATAAAGTTAGTTTTGATGATGATAATGATGGTTCTTTCATCCGTAGAATTGATGTTATAAAATGTGAAAATATAAAATTGAAGACTGCCAATGATGATATATAATCTACTATAATGATTTCTAATTTTGACACAAGGTCAGCAATTTAAGGGGAGAGAAAGTCAGTTACATTGACTGCAGTACTTGACTAGTACTTTAATTTATTGGCCTCAGAAGGATGAAAGGTAAAATTAATATTTGTTTCTACTTTAGGCACAAGGCCAGCAATAACCCAGTTCATTACTGGTACTTTATTTTATCGACCCCGTAAGGATGAAAGGCAAAGTCAACCTCGGCGGGATTTGAACTCAGATCGTAAAGGGACGTAAGTATGCTGGAAAGCATGGCGTCCGACCCTCTACCGATACTGCCAATCCACCAAAGGTAAAATTAATATTGTCAGAATTTGAACTCAGAATACACAGAGCCAGAGCAAATACTATTAAGCATTGTCTTAGACTCTAACAACTCTGCCAATTACCTACTCTGGCAACATAAGATAATACAAGTGACATTTTAAAGAGAGAATAGAGTATATATTAACTCATATAAATCAAATTAACAATCAATATTGATGGTGAACTAATATTGATGGTGAACAAAATATGGAATCAATCTCTCAGGTTTTAAAGGATAATCCCAAATCTATTTATATTGCAAATTGCTAAATGACACTACAGACGTGTGGTTAGAATGTTTAAGGAAGGAATTGTTAGACAGATAGGAGATCCAGGGGCAGACCACAAACAAGTTGGTTGGATATCATTCATAAGCTTGGCTGGTCTTTCTTGGGAATCATTTGGAGAAAGTTGCTTCTAATAGGACCTTCTTGAAGGAGTGTCTAAGGATTCAGGCCCCACAACGTTCTCAGGAATAAGTGGATTGAGAAGAAGAAAATAGAGGAACAAATATGACAAATAGTTTTTGACACAATTCTTGAATAATAATTAACATTAAACTATTTGTTTCATGAAGATGTAGATTGGCAGTATCAGTAGAGCGTTGGCATAGAGTTACAGCCCTTTACAATTTGAGTTCAAATTCCACCAAAGTTTGCCTTGCCTTTCAACTTTACAGGGTAAATAAAATATAATACCAGTAACGCATGGAGGTCGAGTTAATCAACTTTCTCCTTCCCTTTAAATTGTTGGCCTTGTGCCAAAGGTGAAAACAGTTATTACATATGTTAGTTGAATAACAACTTCTGTAAAGAATCATGTGTTACAATAATTGTATTTCTATAAACACTACAGCATACAAATAGTATTAACAGTTATATTAATTTAAATTTTGTGTTCCTTAAAATCAATACTAAGGAAAATATGTCTAGCAGAAACCATGCCAGTGATAATAAAAACTTTTATCAACCCCAAAACAACATCTCCATTTAAATTCCTAATGTTTCCTTTTCCTTGGGAATGTTGAAATTTCTCTAGCATGGAGAAGGGGAGGGGGGTTACTCTAAATTAAGAATTCTGTAAATAGCTACCACAAGAGACTACATTTGGTACTTTGGAACCAATGAGGTAGTCGCCATGTGGTCATTCGGCCTGCTAGCAATAGCAGCCACATTTCCCTTATATCATACTCTACTCTCTTATAAAAATGGAATAATATATATATATATAGAGAGAGAGAGGTAGAGAGAGTTAAAAGATGTAGTCCCAGTAGAGAATTTGTCCATTTCAACTTGAGTTTCATTAGTTAGCAGGGGAGTACACACACACACACACACACACACACACACACACACACACACACACACACACACACACACACACACACACACACACACACACACACACACACACTCACCCCCCCCCACACACACACACACACTCACACACACTCACACACACTCACACACACTCACACACACTCACTCCCACACACACTCACACACACTCACTCCCACACTCACTCACACACACTCACACACACTCACACACACTCACACACACTCACTCCCACACACACTCACACACACTCACTCCCACACTCACTCACACACATACTGGTTAATGTTTTCCTGAATACAATGTCTAAAACTAACTGACAAGGGGCTAAATAACAACAACATCATCTTCATCACCATCAACAATAAGAATATCATGACCACTAGCAACAACATCTCTACAACCAACACACCACCTCCATCCCCAACAACCACAGCATCAACATCACCCCCACCACTAGCAACAGCATCTCTACAACCAACACACCACCTCCATCCCCAACAACCACAGCATCAACATCACCCCCACCACTAGCAACAACATCTCTACCACCAACACACCACCTCCATCACCAACAACCACAGCATCAACATCACCCCCACCACTAGCAACAACATCTCTACAACCAACACACCACCTCCATCACCAACAACCACAGCATCAACATCACCCCCACCACTAGCAACAGCATCTCTACAACCAACACACCACCTCCATCCCCAACAACCACAGCATCAACATCACCCCCACCACTAGCAACAACATCTCTACCACCAACACACCACCTCCATCACCAACAACCACAGCATCAACATCACCCCCACCACTAGCAACAGCATCTCTACAACCAACACACCACCTCCATCCCCAACAACCACAGCATCAACATCACCCCCACCACTAGCAACAGCATCTCTACAACCAACACACCACCTCCATCACCAACAACCACAGCATCAACATCACCCCCACCACTAGCAACAGCATCTCTACAACCAACACACCACCTCCATCCCCAACAACCACAGCATCAACATCACCCCCACCACTAGCAACAGCATCTCTACAACCAACACACCACCTCCATCACCAACAACCACAGCATCAACATCACCCCCACCACTAGCAACAGCATCTCTACCACCAACACACCACCTCCATCACCAACAACCACAGCATCAACATCACCCCCACCACTAGCAACAACATCTCTACCACCAACACACCACCTCCATCACCAACAACCACAGCATCAACATCACCCCCACCACTAGCAACAGCATCTCTACCACCAACACACCACCTCCATCACCAACAACCACAGCATCAACATCACCCCCACCACTAGCAACAGCATCTCTACCACCAACACACCACCTCCATCACCAACAACCACAGCATCAACATCACCCCCACCACTAGCAACAGCATCTCTACAACCAACACACCACCTCCATCACCAACAACCACAGCATCAACATCACCCCCACCACTAGCAACAGCATCTCTACCACCAACACACCACCTCCATCACCAACAACCACAGCATCAACATCACCCCCACCACTAGCAACAACATCTCTACCACCAACACACCACCTCCATCACCAACAACCACAGCATCAACATCACCCCCACCACTAGCAACAGCATCTCTACCACCAACACACCACCTCCATCACCAACAACCACAGCATCAACATCACCCCCACCACTAGCAACAACATCTCTACCACCAACACACCACCTCCATCCCCAACAACCACAGCATCAACATCACCCCCACCACTAGCAACAGCATCTCTACCACCAACACACCACCTCCATCACCAACAACCACAGCATCAACATCACCCCCACCACTAGCAACAACATCTCTACCACCAACACACCACCTCCATCCCCAACAACCACAGCATCAACATCACCCCCACCACTAGCAACAGCATCTCTACCACCAACACACCACCTCCATCCCCAACAACCACAGCATCAACATCACCCCCACCACTAGCAACAACATCTCTACAACCAACACACCACCTCCATCACCAACAACCACAGCATCAACATCACCCCCACCACTAGCAACAGCATCTCTACCACCAACACACCACCTCCATCACCAACAACCACAGCATCAACATCACCCCCACCACTAGCAACAACATCTCTACCACCAACACACCACCTCCATCCCCAACAACCACAGCATCAACATCACCCCCACCACTAGCAACAGCATCTCTACAACCAACACACCACCTCCATCCCCAACAACCACAGCATCAACATCACCCCCACCACTAGCAACAGCATCTCTACAACCAACACACCACCTCCATCACCAACAACCACAGCATCAACATCACCCCCACCACTAGCAACAACATCTCTACCACCAACACACCACCTCCATCACCAACAACCACAGCATCAACATCACCACCACCACTAGCAACAACATCTCTACCACCAACACACCACCTCCATCCCCAACAACCACAGCATCAACATCACCCCCACCACTAGCAACAACATCTCTACCACCAACACACCACCTCCATCACCAACAACCACAGCATCAACATCACCCCCACCACTAGCAACAGCATCTCTACAACCAACACACCACCTCCATCACCAACAACCACAGCATCAACATCACCCCCACCACTAGCAACAACATCTCTACCACCAACACACCACCTCCATCACCAACAACCACAGCATCAACATCACCCCACCACTAGCAACAGCATCTCTACAACCAACACACCACCTCCATCACCAACAACCACAGCATCAACATCACCACTACCACTAGCAACAACATCTCTACCACCAACACACCACCTCCATCACCAACAACCACAGCATCAACATCACCCCCACCACTAGCAACAGCATCTCTACCACCAACACACCACCTCCATCACCAACAACCACAGCATCAACATCACCCCCACCACTAGCAACAACATCTCTACAACCAACACACCACCTCCATCACCAACAACCACAGCATCAACATCACCCCCACCACTAGCAACAACATCTCTACCACCAACACACCACCTCCATCCCCAACAACCACAGCATCAACATCACCCCCACCACTAGCAACAACATCTCTACCACCAACACACCACCTCCATCACCAACAACCACAGCATCAACATCACCCCCACCACTAGCAACAGCATCTCTACAACCAACACACCACCTCCATCACCAACAACCACAGCATCAACATCACCCCCACCACTAGCAACAGCATCTCTACAACCAACACACCACCTCCATCACCAACAACCACAGCATCAACATCACCCCCACCACTAGCAACAACATCTCTACAACCAACACACCACCTCCATCCCCAACAACCACAGCATCAACATCACCCCCACCACTAGCAACAGCATCTCTACAACCAACACACCACCTCCATCCCCAACAACCACAGCATCAACATCACCCCCACCACTAGCAACAACATCTCTACAACCAACACACCACCTCCATCCTCAACAACCACAGCATCAACATCAACCCCAACACTAGCAACAGCATCTCTACAACCAACACACCACCTCCATCCCCAACAACCACAGCATCAACATCACCCCCACCACTAGCAACAGCATCTCTACAACCAACACACCACCTCCATCCCCAACAACCACAGCATCAACATCACCCCCACCACTAGCAACAGCATCTCTACAACCAACACACCACCTCCATCCCCAACAACCACAGCATCAACATCACCCCCACCACTAGCAACAGCATCTCTACAACCAACACACCACCTCCATCCCCAACAACCACAGCATCAACATCACCCCCACCACTAGCAACAGCATCTCTACAACCAACACACCACCTCCATCCCCAACAACCACAGCATCAACATCACCCCCACCACTAGCAACAGCATCTCTACAACCAACACACCACCTCCATCCCCAACAACCACAGCATCAACATCACCCCCACCACTAGCAACAACATCTCTACAACCAACACACCACCTCCATCACCAACAACCACAGCATCAACATCACCACCACCACTAGCAACAACATCTCTACAACCAACACACCACCTCCATCCCCAACAACCACAGCATCAACATCACCCCCACCACTAGCAACAGCATCTCTACAACCAACACACCACCTCCATCCCCAACAACCACAGCATCAACATCACCCCCACCACTAGCAACAGCATCTCTACAACCAACACACCACCTCCATCACCAACAACCACAGCATCAACATCACCCCCACCACTAGCAACAGCATCTCTACAACCAACACACCACCTCCATCCCCAACAACCACAGCATCAACATCACCCCCACCACTAGCAACAACATCTCTACCACCAACACACCACCTCCATCACCAACAACCACAGCATCAACATCACCCCCACCACTAGCAACAGCATCTCTACAACCAACACACCACCTCCATCCCCAACAACCACAGCATCAACATCACCCCCACCACTAGCAACAACATCTCTACCACCAACACACCACCTCCATCCCCAACAACCACAGCATCAACATCACCCCCACCACTAGCAACAGCATCTCTACCACCAACACACCACCTCCATCACCAACAACCACAGCATCAACATCACCCCCACCACTAGCAACAACATCTCTACAACCAACACACCACCTCCATCCCCAACAACCACAGCATCAACATCACCCCCACCACTAGCAACAGCATCTCTACAACCAACACACCACCTCCATCACCAACAACCACAGCATCAACATCACCCCCACCACTAGCAACAACATCTCTACAACCAACACACCACCTCCATCACCAACAACCACAGCATCAACATCACCCCCACCACTAGCAACAACATCTCTACAACCAACACACCACCTCCATCCCCAACAACCACAGCATCAACATCACCCCCACCACTAGCAACAGCATCTCTACCACCAACACACCACCTCCATCCCCAACAACCACAGCATCAACATCACCCCCACCACTAGCAACAACATCTCTACAACCAACACACCACCTCCATCACCAACAACCACAGCATCAACATCACCCCCACCACTAGCAACAGCATCTCTACCACCAACACACCACCTCCATCCCCAACAACCACAGCATCAACATCACCCCCACCACTAGCAACAACATCTCTACAACCAACACACCACCTCCATCACCAACAACCACAGCATCAACATCACCCCCACCACTAGCAACAGCATCTCTACAACCAACACACCACCTCCATCCCCAACAACCACAGCATCAACATCACCCCCACCACTAGCAACAGCATCTCTACAACCAACACACCACCTCCATCCCCAACAACCACAGCATCAACATCACCCCCACCACTAGCAACAGCATCTCTACAACCAACACACCACCTCCATCCCCAACAACCACAGCATCAACATCACCCTCACCACTAGCAACAACATCTCTACAACCAACACACCACCTCCATCCCCAACAACCACAGCATCAACATCACCCCCACCACTAGCAACAGCATCTCTACAACCAACACACCACCTCCATCCCCAACAACCACAGCATCAACATCACCCCCACCACTAGCAACAGCATCTCTACAACCAACACACCACCTTCATCCCCAACAACCACAGCATCAACATCACCCCCACCACTAGCAACAACATCTCTACAACCAACACACCACCTCCATCACCAACAACCACAGCATCAACATCACCCCCACCACTAGCAACAACATCTCTACAACCAACACACCACCTCCATCCCCAACAACCACAGCATCAACATCACCCCCACCACTAGCAACAGCATCTCTACAACCAAGTAACCACCTCCATCCCCAACAACCACAGCATCAACATCACCCCCACCACTAGCAACAACATCTCTACAACCAACACACCACCTCCATCCCCAACAACCACAGCATCAACATCACCCCCACCACTAGCAACAGCATCTCTACAACCAACACACCACCTCCATCCCCAACAACCACAGCATCAACATCACCCCCACCACTAGCAACAGCATCTCTACAACCAACACACCACCTCCATCCCCAACAACCACAGCATCAACATCACCCCCACCACTAGCAACAACATCTCTACAACCAACACACCACCTCCATCCCCAACAACCACAGCATCAACATCACCCCCACCACTAGCAACAGCATCTCTACAACCAACACACCACCTCCATCCCCAACAACCACAGCATCAACATCACCCCCACCACTAGCAACAGCATCTCTACAACCAACACACCACCTCCATCCCCAACAACCACAGCATCAACATCACCCCCACCACTAGCAACAACATCTCTACCACCAACACACCACCTCCATCCCCAACAACCACAGCATCAACATCACCCCCACCACTAGCAACAGCATCTCTACAACCAACACACCACCTCCATCACCAACAACCACAGCATCAACATCACCCCCACCACTAGCAACAGCATCTCTACCACCAACACACCACCTCCATCACCAACAACCACAGCATCAACATCACCCCCACCACTAGCAACAGCATCTCTACAACCAACACACCACCTCCATCACCAACAACCACAGCATCAACATCACCCCCACCACTAGCAACAACATCTCTACCACCAACACACCACCTCCATCACCAACAACCACAGCATCAACATCACCCCCACCACTAGCAACAACATCTCTACCACCAACACACCACCTCCATCCCCAACAACCACAGCATCAACATCACCCCCACCACTAGCAACAGCATCTCTACCACCAACACACCACCTCCATCACCAACAACCACAGCATCAACATCACCCCCACCACTAGCAACAGCATCTCTACAACCAACACACCACCTCCATCACCAACAACCACAGCATCAACATCACCCCCACCACTAGCAACAACATCTCTACAACCAACACACCACCTCCATCACCAACAACCACAGCATCAACATCACCCCCACCACTAGCAACAGCATCTCTACAACCAACACACCACCTCCATCCCCAACAACCACAGCATCAACATCACCCCCACCACTAGCAACAACATCTCTACAACCAACACACCACCTCCATCACCAACAACCACAGCATCAACATCACCCCCACCACTAGCAACAGCATCTCTACAACCAACACACCACCTCCATCCCCAACAACCACAGCATCAACATCACCCCCACCACTAGCAACAACATCTCTACAACCAACACACCACCTCCATCACCAACAACCACAGCATCAACATCACCCCCACCACTAGCAACAACATCTCTACAACCAACACACCACCTCCATCCCCAACAACCACAGCATCAACATCACCCCCACCACTAGCAACAGCATCTCTACAACCAACACACCACCTCCATCACCAACAACCACAGCATCAACATCACCCCCACCACTAGCAACAGCATCTCTACAACCAACACACCACCTCCATCACCAACAACCACAGCATCAACATCACCCCCACCACTAGCAACAGCATCTCTACAACCAACACACCACCTCCATCCCCAACAACCACAGCATCAACATCACCCCCACCACTAGCAACAAGCATCTCTACAACCAACACACCACCTCCATCACCAACAACCACAGCATCAACATCACCCCCACCACTAGCAACAACATCTCTACAACCAACACACCACCTCCATCACCAACAACCACAGCATCAACATCACCCCCACCACTAGCAACAGCATCTCTACAACCAACACACCACCTCCATCACCAACAACCACAGCATCAACATCACCCCCACCACTAGCAACAACATCTCTACAACCAACACACCACCTCCATCACCAACAACCACAGCATCAACATCACCCCCACCACTAGCAACAACATCTCTACAACCAACACACCACCTCCATCACCAACAACCACAGCATCAACATCACCCCCACCACTAGCAACAACATCTCTACAACCAACACACCACCTCCATCACCAACAACCACAGCATCAACATCACCCCCACCACTAGCAACAGCATCTCTACAACCAACACACCACCTCCATCACCAACAACCACAGCATCAACATCACCCCCACCACTAGCAACAAGCATCTCTACAACCAACACACCACCTCCATCACCAACAACCACAGCATCAACATCACCCCCACCACTAGCAACAGCATCTCTACAACCAACACACCACCTCCATCACCAACAACCACAGCATCAACATCACCCCCACCACTAGCAACAACATCTCTACAACCAACACACCACCTCCATCACCAACAACCACAGCATCAACATCACCCCCACCACTAGCAACAAGCATCTCTACAACCAACACACCACCTCCATCACCAACAACCACAGCATCAACATCACCCCCACCACTAGCAACAACATCTCTACAACCAACACACCACCTCCATCACCAACAACCACAGCATCAACATCACCCCCACCACTAGCAACAACATCTCTACAACCAACACACCACCTCCATCACCAACAACCACAGCATCAACATCACCCCCACCACTAGCAACAGCATCTCTACAACCAACACACCACCTCCATCACCAACAACCACAGCATCAACATCACCCCCACCACTAGCAACAGCATCTCTACAACCAACACACCACCTCCATCCCCAACAACCACAGCATCAACATCACCCCCACCACTAGCAACAACATCTCTACAACCAACACACCACCTCCATCACCAACAACCACAGCATCAACATCACCCCCACCACTAGCAACAGCATCTCTACAACCAACACACCACCTCCATCACCAACAACCACAGCATCAACATCACCCCCACCACTAGCAACAACATCTCTACAACCAACACACCACCTCCATCACCAACAACCACAGCATCAACATCACCCCCACCACTAGCAACAGCATCTCTACCACCAACACACCACCTCCATCCCCAACAACCACAG
>OZ024742.1:146364261-146366761 GCA_964016885.1 Eledone cirrhosa | reverse complement strand
CACTTCCACCCCACCCCCACTGCCACCACACACCAGCCCCACGGCCACCCCCACCCCCACTTCCACTCCCACCCCCACTTCCACCCCTCACCCTACTTCCACCCCACCCCCACTGCCACCACCCACCCCCACTACCACCCCTCACCCCACTGCCACTGTTACTCATTAAGTGATAGGAGGGACTACATGATCATATAACATCTGGCAGTGAAATCTTGCAGGAAATACCCTGTTTTTTCATAATTTCTTGGGTATGACTATCTGGTTCCACAGGGATTATTGCTGTTATTATTGTTACGCATAGAGTTACGGCCCTTGCCATTCTGAGTTCAAATCCCGCCGAGGTTAACTTTGCCTTTCATCCTTACGGTGGTCGATAAAATAAAGTACCAGTAATACACTGGTTTATTGCTGGCCTTGTGCCTAAAGTAGAAACAATTATTGTTGTTGGTAGTGGTGCCATGATTGTTCTTGTTGTTGGTGGTGTTGCTGGTGGTTGTTGTTATAATGGTGATGGAAGTGGTGGTGTTGTTGTTGTTGTTGCTGGTGGTTGTTGTTATAATGGTGATGGAAGTGGTGGTGTTGTTGTTGTTGTTGCTGGTGGTTGTTGTTGTTATAATGGTGATGGAAGTGGTGGTGTTGTTGTTGTTGTTGCTGGTGGTTGTTGTTGTTATAATGGTGATGGAAGTGGTGGTGTTGTTGTTGTTGTTGTTGGTGGTTGTTGTTATAATGGTGATGGAAGTGGTGGTGGTGTTGTTGTTGTTGCTGGTGGTTGTTGTTGTTATAATGGTGATGGAAGTAGTGGTGTTGTTGTTGTTGTTGTTGGTGGTTGTTGTTATAATGGTGATGGAAGTAGTGGTGTTGTTGTTGTTGTTGGTGGTGGTTGTTGTTATAATGGTGATGGAAGTAGTGGTGTTGTTGGTGGTGTTGTTGCTGGTGGTTGTTGTTGTTATAATGGTGATGGAAGTAGTGGTGTTGTTGTTGTTGTTGTTGGTGGTTGTTGTTATAATGGTGATGGAAGTAGTGGTGTTGTTGGTGGTGTTGTTGCTGGTGGTTGTTGTTGTTATAATGGTGATGGAAGTAGTGGTGTTGTTGTTGTTGTTGTTGGTGGTTGTTGTTATAATGGTGATGGAAGTGGTGGTGTTGTTGTTGTTGTTGTTGGTGGTTGTTGTTATAATGGTGATGGAAGTAGTGGTGTTGTTGGTGGTGTTGCTGGTGGTTGTTGTTGTTATAATGGTGATGGAAGTAGTGGTGTTGTTGGTGGTGTTGTTGCTGGTGGTTGTTGTTATAATGGTGATGGAAGTGGTGGTGTTGTTGTTGTTGTTGTTGGTGGTTGTTGTTATAATGGTGATGGAAGTGGTGGTGTTGTTGTTGTTGTTGCTGGTGGTTGTTGTTATAATGGTGATGGAAGTGGTGGTGTTGTTGTTGTTGTTGTTGCTGGTGGTTGTTGTTGTTATAATGGTGATGGAAGTAGTGGTGTTGTTGGTGGTGTTGCTGGTGGTTGTTGTTGTTATAATGGTGATGGAAGTAGTGGTGTTGTTGGTGGTGTTGTTGCTGGTGGTTGTTGTTATAATGGTGATGGAAGTAGTGGTGTTGTTGGTGGTGTTGCTGGTGGTTGTTGTTGTTATAATGGTGATGGAAGTAGTGGTGTTGTTGTTGTTGTTGTTGCTGGTGGTTGTTGTTATAATGGTGATGGAAGTAGTGGTGTTGTTGTTGTTGTTGTTGGTGGTTGTTGTTATAATGGTGATGGAAGTAGTGGTGTTGTTGGTGGTGTTGTTGCTGGTGGTTGTTGTTATAATGGTGATGGAAGTAGTGGTGTTGTTGGTGGTGTTGTTGCTGGTGGTTGTTGTTGTTATAATGGTGATGGAAGTAGTGGTGTTGTTGGTGGTGTTGTTGCTGGTGGTTGTTGTTATAATGGTGATGGAAGTAGTGGTGTTGTTGGTGGTGTTGCTGGTGGTTGTTGTTATAATGGTGATGGAAGTGGTGGTGTTGTTGTTGTTGTTGTTGCTGGTGGTTGTTGTTGTTATAATGGTGATGGAAGTAGTGGTGTTGTTGGTGGTGTTGCTGGTGGTTGTTGTTGTTATAATGGTGATGGAAGTGGTGGTGTTGTTGTTGTTGTTGTTGGTGGTTGTTGTTATAATGGTGATGGAAGTAGTGGTGTTGTTGTTGTTGTTGTTGGTGGTTGTTGTTATAATGGTGATGGAAGTAGTGGTGTTGTTGTTGTTGTTGTTGGTGGTTGTTGTTATAATGGTGATGGAAGTAGTGGTGTTGTTGTTGTTGTTGCTGGTTGTTGTTGTTATAATGGTGATGGAAGTAGTGGTGTTGTTGGTGGTGTTGCTGGTGGTTGTTGTTGTTATAATGGTGATGGAAGTAGTGGTGTTGTTGGTGGTGTTGTTGCTGGTGGTTGTTGTTATAATGGTGATGGAAGTAGTGGTGTTGTTGTTGTTGTTGTTGGTGGTTGTTGTTATAATGGTGATGGAAGTAGTGGTGTTGGTGGTGG
>OZ024742.1:146336761-146359261 GCA_964016885.1 Eledone cirrhosa | reverse complement strand
CTTTCTTTGTGGTCTTTGATTGTAATATTTAGTCAGTTGTCTTTGATCTCTCCATCTTTGTGTATTAGCATATCCCAGAGTATATTTACTTTGTCATTCTCCGGCACTTTGCATACATATGTGTGTATAGTGTTTTATCTAATATATTCACTGAACTCTATGCAATGTGTGTAGTAGTAGTAGTAGCAATAGTTGTGTGTGTGTGTGTGTGTGTGTGTGTGTGTATGGTGTTATATTGACTGTACTGTATGTAATATGTGTGTGTGTAGAAAAGTGTTATAATATATTGACTGTTCTCCATGAAATGTGTGTGTGAGTGAGTGTGCGTGTGTGTGTGTACGTGCGTGTGTGTAATAATTCTTTCTACTTTTGGCACAAGGCCTTCAATTACCCCAGTGCATTACTGGTACTTTATTTTATCGACCCCATAAGGATGAAAGACAAAGTTAACCTCGACAGGATTTGAATTCAGACCGTAAAATGTTATTGATAGTCTTCTATGTAATGTGTGTAATAGTATTACATAGTATTACATATTACAATAGTATATACATCTAATGTATTTACAGTACTCTTTTTAATGTATGTGTTAACATACCATACTGATTATATTTATATAATATTTACACACATATATACATATACATATGTACATATGGGTTATATCGAAAATTAATAATTGTTTCTACTTTAGGCACAAGGCCAGCAATTACCCAGTTCATTACTGGTACTTTATTTTATCGACCCTGTAAGGATGAAAGGCAAAGTCAACCTTGGAAAATTAATAATAATGTTCGATTTGTTTGTAAATAAACAGCCCGGTTTGGAGCTGTGTTGTGCCAGTGACCGATCATCACCTGTTTGTTCAACACTGGCTTTGAGGAACAATCAACATGTTTCTGGGTCATTACCCTTCATCAGGACTGTATACCTCTGCCAGTCTGTTGAATGGTTGAAAATATATAGTATTTTCTTAAGTACACATCAGCTGAGTAGTCTCATTTGCATACCGAATGAGTTACACTTATATATATATATATATGTGTAACTCATATATATATATATATATGTGTAACAGAAGTCCAGTGTGAGGGACGTCATCACGGAATATATGTGCAGCAAGTTCAGATGGGCTGGACACATCGCCCAGTTCACCGATAATCGGTGGACCTGCACAGTTGCCGAGTGGTACCCGTGCGAGCGGAAACGACCACTCGGAAGGCCTCCACGAGGGTGGAGTTACGATTTTAGGAATACGATTGGGACTACATGGATGAGGAAAGCACGATCCAGAGAGGAATGGACGGCGTGCTGTGATCAGCGGCACCGAATGTACGCCCAACAGACTGGTCGATCAAGGTGATCAAGGTGATATATATATATATGATTGAGGCACATGGCTTAGTGGTTAGAGCATTGGCCTTGCAATCGAAAGGTTGTGAGTTCAATTCTCAGACCGGGTGATGTGTTGTTTCCTTGAGCAAGACACTTTATTTCACATTGCTCCAGTTTACTCAGCTGTAGAAATGAGATGATAGGGACTGGGGTCCATATCATTCCACTGCAAAGTGGTCGTGGAGGTGCCACGGCAAAAAAGCACCCAGCACTCACTGTAAATGAGGTTGGTGTTAGGAAGGGCATCCAGCTGTAGAAATCAAGCCAGAATCAGTTCCCGTCCCACCCTTGCAAACAGGGAAAAGTGGACATAAAATGAAATGAAATGAAATGAAAATGATGATATATATACACACATACATATACACATACAGATATATACACATCCACACATATATACACATATATACACACACATACACATACATATATATACATACACACACATATATATATCTATGCGTCACACAAACACTCATCCACATGTACACACAAGCACACATGGAGGAATATCATTCTCACAGCGATAGTGCTCTTCTCAATATGTGGGCAGTACCAGTTAAAACAATTTTTTGCCCCTCTTGCAAGGATAAACCAGGGATAATTTTCAAATACTGTTCTGTTCCTTTTTTTATCATTCCAGTGCTCCCACAATCACTGGTATTGTAACGACCTTGAGGTGTCACATTCTTTTAATTTCAAAAAGCAAATCTTTATATTTTCTGAACTTGTCAAATTCTTTTGCCACAATATTGTGATCACATGGGACGCTCATATTAATCAATAAACAGACTTTGTTATGTTTGTCTTTTTCAATAATATCCATTCTATTAGCTTTGATGGTTCTGTTAGTATGTACAGGAAAGTCCCAAATAATCGTTAGTTTTTCTCCTTCAGTTACAACCTCGGGGTGATGATTGTACCACTTGTCAGCAGCTTTGGTTTTATAATTGTTTCTACTTTAGGCACAAGGCCAGCAATTACCCAGTGCATTACTGGTACTTTATTTTATCGACCCTGTAAGGATGAAAGGCAAAGTCAACCTCGGTGGGATTTGATATGCTAATATATTAACTGTTTCTACTTTAGGCACAAGGCCGACAATTACCCAGTGCATTACTGGTACTTTATTTTATCGACCCTGTAAGGATGAAAGGCAAAGTCAACCTCGGTGGGATTTGATATGCTAATATATTAACTGTTTCTACTTTAGGCACAAGGCCGACAATTACCCAGTGCATTACTGGTACTTTATTTTATCGACCCCGTAAGGATGAAAGGCAAAGTCAACCTCGGTGGGATTTGAAATGCTAATATATTAACCAGTGTAGATATTGGCCAACCTTTTCGTGTCTAGATTTGTACTCTGCTGGTGCTAAAACTTTACATCCTCAGATTAAGTGGTCCACTGTTTCAAAATCATCATTACAGAATTGGCACTTTGGGTTTATGCCATTTCTCATCACATTGTCTGGGTAGTTCTGTATCAATAAGCTTTGATCTTGGACAGCTAAGATGAAGTCTTCACTCTCTGCTTTTAGCCCTGAGTTACATAGCCACTGATGGGTGTCCTTCTGGTTAAAATCAGCTTGTTTGTTACAGGCCACATATTTGCCATACAGAGGTTTCTGCTCCAACTTTCATGCTAATTGTTCTTGCCCTTTTGCTTTTGCCATTTATTTTATAGTCTTTAAAGCAACAGTCACAACAGTTCCTTTAGTCTGTCCAACCTGGATATCATAATAAGATCGGTAACATTTTTTTGCTCTCCTTCAAAATAAAATGAAGCTTCTTAATCCTCTCATCTTTTACAAAGAGTCTCAGAATCCAGTTGTTTGATGTTTCAAGGTATTTGGCCAGTCAAATTATGGTGGTCTTGTAGGTACAAATTAGATCAGGTTACAGCCTCCTTGAGTTCTGGGAAAGTAAAGACAATCTACATCTGCCTTTGGGTGATGCATCTTATTTCAAGTTAGTAACTTAGGAATTTGTGAGATGATTTTTTTTTTTTTCACTTATATTCCAGTTCCATACAATGAGACAACTGGAACTGCCAAGGAATTTATGGGCATTTAATTCCGATCTCAGAACTGTGCGTACTCTCCTGTAACATTCCTTCCTTATCCCCTCTTTCATACTTACTTGCTGAATGTCAGAGCCTTCATTAATCCCTAAGTATTTATAGGTTTGTTCCTGCTCAAGTTTGTTTATGACTGTTTCAACATCTAGTTCAACTGAGTTTGAGTTGATAAACTTCCCTTTCTTGAAATTGGCCCTGGCACACTTATAAAGTCGAAACTCCGTCCTGATGTCATCACTAAATATTTTCACAATCTATAAAATATTATTTATTACTATTATTATATGGCAGTATCGGTGGAGTGTCGGACGCCATGCTTTGCAAGCATAGAGTTATGGCCCTTTACGTTCCGAGTTCAAATCCCGCTGAGGTTAACTTTGCCTTTCATCCTTACGAGGTCGATAAAATAAAGTACCAGTCATACACTGGGGTCTATTTAATCGACTTCCCCTCCCCCAAAATTGCTGGCCTTGTGCCTATATAAGAACCATTATTATTCAGTAATGCACTGGGTAATTGCTGGCCTTGTGCCTAAAATAGAAACAATTATTATTATTAGTTATGGCCCTTTACGTTATGAGTTCAAATACCGCCGAGGTTAAGTTTGCCTTTCATCCTTACGGGGTCGATAAAATAAAGTACCAGTAACGTACAGTGGTCAATTTAATTGAACCCCCTTCAAATTGCTGGCCTTATGCCTAAAGTATAGACAATTGTTGTTGTTGTTGTTATTAATATTATTACTCTCAGCACTCTTATTCTGCTTCTACCAGTCTTCTATATCCATCTACTATAGAATGCTTTTATAGACATTCTGTACACAGCTACTATAGAGTTCTATAAACAACTACAATAGTTTTTATCTATATGCATCTACTATAGTTTTCAATACACATCTTTACACTGAAAAATGCTAGACATATCTACTATATTTATCTATACACATCTATTACAAAACACCTATAAAAATCTGCTATAGACTTTGTCTACACTTCTAATATAATCTTCTTCTGTATACATATACAAAAGACTTCTATATCGACATAACTATAGTTCCATACATAATTACTACAATCTTTTATATACATCTACTTTACTCTTCTAATATAGTCTATTATCATCATCCCATGTCTGTTTCCATGCTGGCATGGTTGGACAAGTCATTACATTCTAGACAGGTTGGAGAAATCATGTCTTTGTCAAATGTTTCATATTTTGTCATGGTATCTCCAGCTGAATGCCCTTCCTGATGCCAACCACTTTGATAATTGTGCTGGGTACATTTTATTGTGTTAATAGCAGTTTATATATATATAGTGTATGAAAGTCACCAAATTTATTTCAGCAATTTCCAGCCATGACCCACTCACCCAATGAAATAATAAGCTTGCAGTTGTGAAACTGCATCTTAAAATACAGAGAGCACACATTATAGTTAGTGAGTATGATGGCAGTGTTTTGGTAAAGATACCTCCATATCTATCTTCTGGATGGATTCAATTTCTATGCAATATTCTGTCTATAACAATTATTATAAGTGTTATTATAAATTATTATAAGTGTTATCATAAGTATATGCAGAGAATTGCATAATATCAGCAGATATTAGGCAATCTGGGCAATTGTATTTCATCAGCAGGTGGCCCAAACTTAACAGCTTCCTGAATCTAGTAGTTCAATGTTTATAGATATCCACTATTGCGTTATTTTATCTGTATCCTACTATATCAGGCCCATACTAAAAAAGGGGGCACAGGATGGCACTACCCCATTCTTTGCCCCTACTTTTCAATGGTTCATGTCCAGATTTACAAAATAGAGCTTATAAAAAAACTTCCTGAAATATGTCCTTTTTCAAAAAAAGTGACCACCCTGATTGTTGTGAAATTTTCCCAAGCATCAAAGACTTCTATATACATCTACTATTTTGTATTGTGCACCACTGCTATAGAGTACCTCAATAGATAGCAACAAGAGACTTCTTTCATACACATATGCTATAGACTTCTTCAGAATATGTGTACAATGGCCTTCTCCAGACATATTCTATAACCTTTCATGAATGAACATTTACTATAGACTTCTATAAGCATAAACTACACTTCTTTTTTAAATGTGTCTACTATAATTTACATATCTTTCTCTCTTAATTTCTCTCTCTCCCTCCCTCCTCTCTCTCTCTATATATATATGTATATATATATATATATATATATATATGTGGGGGGGTGTATATATATATATATCAGACATATATATGTATATATATATATATATGTGTATATATATGTACATATATATGTATATATATGTATATACATGTATATATATGTGTATGTATATATATATGTATGTATATATATAAATATTTATATATATATATGTATGTATATATATAAATATTCATATATATATATATATATTTATATATATGTATGTATATATATAAATATTTATATATATATATATTTATATATATATAACTTATCTATGAGGGTGCATGGCTTAGTGGTTAGAGCATTGGGCTTGCAATCGAAAGGTTGTGAGTTCAATTCTCGGACCGGGTGAGTAAGGCACTTTATTTCACATTGCTCCAGTTTATTCACTGCAAAGTGGTCGTGGAGGTGCCATGGCAAAAAAGCACCCAGCCACACTGTAAATGAGGTTAGTGTTAGGAAGGGTATCCAGCTGTAGAAATCAGGCCATAATCAGTTGCTGTATGAGCACGACAAGGTCAGGCGACCGGACACTGCCCACAACAGGACAACCCATCTAACCTATGCTAGCGCCGAAGAACGGGCGTAAAACGGTGACGATGATGATGATGATATGTATTATATATATAAATATTTATATATATATATGAATGTATATATATATATGAATGTATATATATATATGTATATATATGTATGTATATATATAAATATTTATATATAAATGTATGTATATGTATATATATATTTATATATATATGTGTAAGTATATAATTATATATATATATGTAAATATTTATATATGTATATATAAATATTTATATATGTATATATAAATATTTACATATATATATGTATTTATATATATGTATATATATAAATATTTACATATATATGTGTATGTATATAAATAACTATATTTATTTATATATATATATATATATATATATATATATATAAATATTTATATATATATGTATATGTATATATGTATATATATGTGTATATATATAAATATTTACATATATATATAGGTGTATGTATATATACAAGTTATCGTTATAGGTAATCCAGTTAGAGCTTGTGAGTACTCTGCGTCGTGGATAGTTTTAACGTACGGCTTTGTTTGACTCAACAAGATGCTTCCATGGTTATGCAGTAAGTTCGCGGTAATTCTTATGCAGGTTATACTTGGAGTAATAATAGTGAAAGAATGAAGAGTAACATGGATGGCTGTACAATAAGGGGCTTTATTTCAAGAACTGACAATTGTTTCGTTGATCAGGTGAGTCTAGAGGTCGCTAATCGCTTGAAGTTGCGTCACTCGATCTCCAATACATTATTTACCTCTCGTCAACACATCAGACAACGTTGATATCTACGTACTCTGATGTGTTTACCAGAGGTAAATAATGTATTGGAGATCGAGTGACGCAACCTCAAGCGGTTAGCGACCTCTAGACTCACCTGATCAACGAAACAATTGTCAGTTCTTGAAATAAAGCCCCTTATTGTACAGCCATCCATGTTACTCTTCATTCTTTCATTATATATATATATATATATAAGCAGAAGGGATATTTAATTTGTTGGTAATTCAATAAATATAAATGTTTATAACTGATTCAGAGCACTCTACATGTTTTCTGGAGTATAATATACAATGATATTAAATAAATGGAAACTATATTTATAAAACCATATTTATCTATTATATATATTTCAAGGGTACCAAAATTTTGGTACGCTATCATCAGGTAAAATACGAAGTGTGTTTTATAAAGTTTGACATAACCAAGGAGAATATACCTTAACGGTTCAAGTTATCCTTGGATAGTGAAGGGATAAGAGAAGAAAAGTAAGATATTTCAAATTATTAAGATGAGTATGCAAATGAGGTTTAGGTAAAAGGGCTGAAAAAAAACGTTATTTTAGACGCTATGGAAAATTTAAATAATTATGATAAGTTATTGTATGCATAGGAAAGAAGAGAAATGAGGAAGAGCTAGCATTTACGTTAATTTGAGGGAAAAGATTTATTTACCTATATTATGAGTTATAATATTGTATATATAATCAATTAGATTATATGAAGAATTATGGTTGTAAGTATTTTTATCTTATTACATTACGATAGGTTATATGTATATAAATATCTATATATATATTAATAATTGCGTATGTATTAGTATTATAGAGATAGAGATAATTTATAATTATTAGTTGTTTATATATCAAATATGAGTTACGAAGGAGTTGATTTAGTATTTTACTTAAAAATAGGTGGTTCAAGTTGTGAGAATAGAACAATTTGTGGATTCAACAATTTTGTTCAACATTGAAATGTTCAACATTGAAATGTTTTCAGAATATTGTTAATTTAGCGAAGCTATACAGATTATCAAACATAATATGTTTATGTTTGCACGATTGAGAAAAAAAAAGATGACTCCAATTTTGTTTGTTAACCATTAAATTAGATGAATGATTTACTCCAGAATATATAGAGAAAATTATATATTATTTTGTGTGGGATCCATTATTTTAGTCGAAAGATGTGTCAATGTTTGAATAACAAAAAGAGAGAGGAAAAATGTAATGTGTTTTTCGAAGATCTATCGTAAAGAGGATACATTTTCAGAATGTCCTTTAAAGATTATCAATCTACGTCTAAAAATATATTTAGAGGGGTGTCCTTAGAAAAATAATGTCAGAATTAAAAATAATGTCAGAATTAAAATAATGTCGGAAAATATATATATTAAAAATATTATAAATATTAGAGATATTAAAATTGTTTACAAATATTAAAAAAATATTAAAAATATTAAAAATATTAAAAATTACATTTAAATTTTTAAAAAGGTAGGATCATTTTGAAGGTGTATAGAAATATTATAAATTAAAAATACTTCTGAACGTGGAATTTTGGCGATGTTTGCAGGAAGAAAATAATTCTGTTCTGAGATTAATAGAGTTTTGACAGTTAATTATATAAAAAATTTCTTCGATACACAATTTACAGAATCTTGATAAAGCCATATTTCAGTATGCAGGTGCTTTAAAATCATTCTCCAAGATATTGAATAGTCTATATTGTTGTCTTTTAAATACCAAATTAGATGTGAAAGTGTAGAAGATTTTTTATCAGATCTCCTAAATGTATGATTATGGTTATTCCAGCGTTGTTTAAATTTTGTTGAAGTGGCACCAACATAGTTAAACATTTTGTCTCTAGTTTAAACTGTGCATTTATAAACTATGTTTTTGTCTAAACAATTATTTTGTAAAGGGCAGTTTGATTTTATTCTACAGTTACATTTACTGGAGTTATTGTTGTTCAGAACGGTACATTTTCAATGTTAAACAAAATTTTTGAATCCACAAATTGTTCTACTCTCACAACTTGAACCACTTACTTTTAAGTAAAATACAATCAACTTCCTTCGTAACTCATATTTGATATATAAACAACTAATAATTATAAATTATCTCTATCTCTATAATACTAATACATACGCAATTATTAATATATATATAGATATTTATATACATATAACCTATCGTAATGTAATAGGATAAAAATACTTACAACCATAATTCTTCATATAATCTAATTGATTATATATATAATATTATAACACATAATATAGGTAAATAAATTGTTTCCCACAAATTAATGTAAATCTTCTTCCTTTCTCTTTTTTCCTACACATACAATAACTTATAATTATTTAAATTTTTCATAGCATCTACAATAACGCTTTTTTCAACCCTTTTACCTAAACCTCATTTGCATACTCATATTAATAATTTGAAATATCTTACTTTTCTTCTCTTATCCCTTCACTATCCAAGGATAACTTGAACCGTTAAGGTATATTCTCCTTGGTTATGTCAAAATTTATAAAACACACTTCGTATTTTATCTGATGATAGCGTACCAAAATGTTGGTACCCTTGAAATATATATAATAGAATAAATATGGTTTTATAAATATAGTTTCCATTTATTTAATATCATTGTGTATATATATATATATATACATATATATATACATATATACACATATATATATACATATATATATACATATATATATATATACATATATATATATATATACATATATATATATATATATATATATATATATATATATATATACATATATATATATATATATATATACATATATATATATATACATATATATATATATATATACATATATATATATATACATATATATATATATATACATATATATACATATATATACATATATATATATATATATACATATATATATATATACATATATATATATGAATATATATATATATGTATGTATATATATACTATATATATATACATATATATATATATATATAATATAAGATCAAAAGATGGTTAAAGGAGTTCCATATATTTTATTATGCGGTTCTTATCCGATATCTGCATTGCTTTATTGTACTACAATAAAACTCACCTCCTACATATATATATATATATATATATATATATATATACATATATATATATATATATATATATATATATATATATATATATATATATATATATATATATATATACATATATATATATATATATATATATATGTGTATATATATATATATATATATATATATATATATACATATATATATATATATATATATATATATGTATATATATATATATATATATATACATACATATATATATATATATATATATATATATATATATATATATATATATATATACATACATATATATATATATATATATATATATATATATATACATACATATATATATATATATATATATATATATATATATCGTATATATATATATATATATATATATATAAATATATATATATATATATATATATATATATATATATATATATATATATATATATATATATATATATATATATATGTATATATATATATATATATATATATAAATAAATATATATATATATATATATATATATAAATATGTCTTGCGCCGGTTGCAACGTTTTTGAAATATCCAGTTCTGCGTTTACAGATTGACTTTGTTAGTTTCAGAAGATCCCGTTAAGGGTGAAAGCAGCGATTCTTTGCTTAAACTTTAATCTGTTATTTTAATAAATATATATATATATATATAAATTAATATGTATGTGATGAAACACAGATACCAACACATCTGTATATATATTGCAAAAGAAAAATTTAGCCAGATTGAAGTATACTAATTATTATACTACAGTTTGTCCAAATCGATTTAAAATAATAAATCAACGAAGACGAACTGTATTGCCAAGAGGCCGTGATGTTTAGACACATTTAAATTTCAAAATCAAACCTGTTCCGTAGATAAGTTTAGACTTTAAGATCCAAATATGTTTCGAGTTAAATAAGTGTAGGAATATCATGTCCTGCTCTCCTCAGTAAACATCCAGAGACAAATTGATATGCTTCACTTCTAAATAATTTAAAAGACTGCGTGACGCACATGGCTTTACAGTATCTAACTAGTCTCATAACCGTACTGCTAGAAATAACAGTCGTATATATGAGGCGGCTTGCAGCTCAAACTAGGAGCAGTTAAAATTAATAAGGTAATGAATTCTTTTACAATGGAATCAGCTCGAAGGAGGAAAAATACCCCCCTGAGCAGTGTATAAATTAATATGTATGTGATGAAACACAGATACCAACACATCTGTATATATATTGCAAAAGAAAAATTTAGCCAGATTGAAGTATACCTAATTATTATACTACAGTTTGTCCAAATCGATTTAAAATAATAAATCAACGAAGACGAACTGTATTGCCAAGAGGCCGTGATGTTTAGACACATTTAAATTTCAAAATCAAACCTGGCTAAATTTAAATTTTAAAATCAATCTGGCTAAATTTTTCTTTTGCAATATATATACAGATGTGTTGGTATCTGTGTTTCATCACATACATATTAATTTATACACTGCTCAGGGGGTATTTTTCCTCCTTCGAGCTGATTCCATTGTAAAAGAATTCATTACCTTATTAATATATATATATATATATATATATATATATATATATATATATATATATATATATATATATATGAAGGCCCACATCACCAACAGCGCTAAGAGCAAGACCCCACCAGGGTGCTCTTGCCGAAAGCCCGAATCTTGTGCCATTCAACAGCAATGCAGCACTCCCGCTGTAGTTTATGAAGCTGTGGTCACTTCCAACCGACCAAATCAACCACAGGAGGTCAAATCCTATGTGGGTATGGCGGAGGGCCGATTTAAGGAACGTTTCCTGAACCACCAGTCGACCTTTAGGTACTCGTACAAACGTTCATCCATGAAACTCGCGAGCCACGTATGGTTCTGCAAGGACTCAAGTATAGACTACTCCATTCAATGGAGAGCTATCACTAAATCCAAGCAATACGCAAGGTGCAATCCGTCGTGTGGACTATGTATTGATGAACCAATAAATATTCTAAAGAGGTTACGCAATAGCGATTGCCTAAACTCAAGAAATGAATTCTTCACACGTTGTCCATACGCCTGCAAATACCTCTTACATAACTACAAAGCTCCGGATTGAATTACAACATCCTCATCTTCTTATCAACTAGAAACTTTCGGACTTTCGCAGTTATCTCCGTTACACCTCTCGCACGCAATCTAGTATTGCCTGTGTGAAGTGACCGTTTCTGCACATACGCGTTGATATGGTTGTCCTTCCTCTTCCATATAAGCATGTCCATTACGAGCTGAGGATCCGCTAAGGTGAAACAATTGTCCTCGGTATGGTGAATTAACTGTTGTGTAACCACTTCTACCTAACTAGTCCCATGGACTGAGTGTTCTACCACTACAGATATTAGCTTCCAGTGTTCTACCTCTCTCTCTCTCTCTCTATCTCTCTCTCTCTCTCTCTCTCTCTCTATATATATATATATATATATATATATATATATATATATATATATAGTGAAAATTGGAACAGGAACGAAGACAGAGAGCAGTACAAACAAAGGTTTATTAGTTTCACGCTCTCTTTCTCTCTCTATATATATACATACATATATATATATACATACATATATATGGTGGCTGCATAATCTCCATTTGGAGACTATGTATATTCCCTTTCAGAAACTAATTAGTTGGAGTGAAATTTAAGTAAGTTAGCTACTTACTATAATTTTCTTATTTTACGTTTTTCATATTTCATATATATATATATAATATATATATATATTGTCCGTTGCTCAGTCAATGGTATACATTGACGAGCGAATGAATTAACTGTGGAGATATAAATGATACAGAAGCGAAAACCAACCAAACAGTGAGTGTGTTCTGTTATTATTTTATTATTTCTGGCAATATTATTACAAAAATATGACCCTCCCCAAGTATAACAATATATATATATATATATATATATATATATATATATATATATATATATATACATATATGATGTGTTGTTTCCTTGAGCAAGACACTTTATTTTACATTGCTCCAGTTTACTCAGCTGTAGAAATGAGATGATAGAGACTGGGGTCCCTATCATTCCACTGCAAAGTGGTCGTGGAGGTGCCAAGGCAAAAAAAAGCACTCAGGACCCACTGTAAATGAGGTTGGTGTTAGGAAGGGCTTTCAGCTGTAGAAATCAAGCCAGAATCAGTTCCCGTACCACCCTTGAAAGCAAGGAAAAGCGGACGTAAAATGATGATGATGATGATGATATATATATATATATATATATATATATATATATATATATATATATATATATATATATATATATATATATCTCTATATATATATATATATATATATATATACATATATATTTATATATATACATATATATATTATTCAGAATAATAATAAATGAAGACATTCACATAATCAAAATATATGTTTTATTATATATATTTTGAAGGTACTGCGCTGTTTTTTCAGTACGTCCTCATCGGATAAAATACATGAATTGATGTATGTCATACCTCAACTGTCTTGATAGTTCAATTCCAGTATTGGCAATGATTTATTACAACAAATCTCAACATTTATATACCACAAATAATAACATGATATACTTAAATTTAAAGAAGAAGAGGATGAGGAGTGAAATATGGGTATATGGAGGGTGTGAATATGGGGAAATGCAATAAGAAAATAAATAAACACATACATACATAAATATTTAAATGAGTAAATAAATATATAAAAAGAAAAAAAGAAAAAGGAGCAGAGAGAGAGAAGAGATAATAAGAAAGAAGAAATAACGACAAAAAAGAAAGAAAGGATGCGAATATGTATAGAGATCGTTGTTTTCGAATATTAAGTCAAATTGGGGCGACCAATTAGATAAAATTAAATTTTTAATAACTTTTGTATTTCGGTTATGTTTAAGCTAATTATACTTATATATTATATCAAAATTAACCAATAAATTACTTATTGCACCTTCGAAATCAGATCTTGGAATAATTAGTAAAAACATAATAGATAGGATTTTGCCAATGTTAAAATTGAAGTCAAGGCTTAACTTAAGCTATGGAAGGGCACTAATGAAGTCATAGATTGGTTCAATAATATCGAAAATAAGAAAAATCATAAATTCATTCAAATGGACATAGCGAGTTATTATTCTTCAATAACTCCTAACTTACTAAATAAGGCACTTTCATATGCATATAAACACACATATCTATCTAGTGACGAGATAAATATCATATTAAGGGCAAGGCGAACCTTGATTGATTTTAACAGTGATTTTTGGATTATATCTGATAGGCAAAGAATTTTGACATTACTATGGGCTCGTCCGATTCGGCGCAAGTTACCGATCTTGTGGGAATTTTCATCCTTAATATGATAAATAGAAAACTGCCGGAGATTACCGGTGGTTTATATAGAGACGACATATTATTTACTGTAGATAGACATAATAATAGCGAATTAAATAGAGTAAAGAAAATAATTATAGAATTCTTTAAAAATTATGACCTGAAATTAGAAGTTGAAAATAACAATAAAATAGTTAATTTTTTAGATGTAACTCTTAATTTGAACGCAGGCATCCCTCAATGAAAACATAAATTATGTTAGTTTTTACTCTAATCATCCTAAAAGTGGCAAAAATGCAATAGTCAACAGTGTCCAACAACGAATAACCAGACTATCCGCTAATAGATCCATATTTGCCGGTAAAAATTGTATATTATAATGAAGCGTTACATAAAGCAGGATATAAAAATTAATTATAATCGCAGTATTCATAATAATAATAATAATAATAATAATAATAATAATAATAATAATAATGATTTCTTTATTAACCACAAGGGTTTACATAAAGTAGACATTAAGGACAGTGCAGGACAATACAGGACGGTACAAATGGGCATTTCTGCGTGTAAAAAACAAAAACAGAGGATGTAACAAAAAATAACAATGAAAAATTCCCCAATAGGGGGGGAGACTTCGGAGGGACATTTGTGGAGAAAGCCCAGTAAAAAGTCACAATGACCCTGACCACCAAGGCAAGTGCCCTCTCCCAGTTTTCCACCTTTAATTTACAGATATATACTCAGAGTAGGCCCATTCACTCGGGCCATTCTTGCTTCTCTCACCCATCTTTCAACAAAATGCTGGGAAGAATTGACTGTAAAAACAACAACTTGAGGAATAAATTGGGGAAAAAAGTAAGGACTAGATCTATAATTTGGTATGCTCCGCCAGAAACTTTAGCTATTAAAACATCTTTAGCCCATTTATTCTTTAAAGCCTTGGATAAATGTTTCCCTAGATCATATCAGTATTACTCTATCTTCAATAGACACACAATTAAACTCTCTTATTCAACAACTATGAATATTGCTCATAATATAGCAAAAATAAATAGTAAAAATCTTAATTTGAACCAACATAGAATTAGCGATAATAACAATAATAATAATATTAATAATACATTAGTTAATTGGAATAACAATAATAATAGTTTAAATATGAATAATAGTAGAACACCTATAAATAATAGTAATAATACAAATAGAAATAACATCGAAATGAATTGTAACTGTAGAAGGAAATCAGAATGCCCTTTACAAAATAATTGCCTAGACAAGAATCTAGTGTATAAATGTACCATTAAAACTAATAATAATAATACATATAACTACATTGGTGCCACTTCATCTAAGTTTAAGTTTCGTTTTTACAATCATAAACATTCTTTTTCTAATCCAGATAAAAAAATTTCCACATCACTATCACAATTAATATGGTCTTTGGAAGAAAAGAATATCAAATATTCAATTTCTTGGAGTAAGTTAAAAAAATTCTGATTCCTACCGAAACGCATCCATTTCACCAAATTGCAATCTTTGCGATTTAGGGACTCTTTTGATAATTACAAATTATGGTAATTTAATTAATACGAAAAATGAATTATTTAGTAGCTGTCAACATAAGTCTGGAAGAACGTTTCAAACATTACACAAAT
This sequence comes from Eledone cirrhosa, assembly GCA_964016885.1. Taxonomy (NCBI): domain Eukaryota; kingdom Metazoa; phylum Mollusca; class Cephalopoda; order Octopoda; family Eledonidae; genus Eledone; species Eledone cirrhosa. The sequence goes on along the minus strand of OZ024742.1, from coordinate 146,343,028 downwards.
TTCGAAAAAATATTGTCTATTAATAATTCTTAAAAAATTATATATATAACGTTTTGCCTTGCCAGTAAAAATTGTTTGCCGCTTTTATCTGGTAAATTAATCTCATGATATGTCTCAATATCCTATGTTTGCATTTGGTAAGGTCATTGTTTAACTTGAAATTCCTTGATATGCGTTTTGAAATATCTTTTTGTTTTTCAAAATACTTAAATGTTTTAAATGTTCACATAGGATGAATGAGTTATCTTCCTTTGTTTACATTCTTCGTAAATAATTTTGTTCTGTCTGAATAGCTTGCTAAAGTATATTTAACATGATTTATATCAGTCTAATAATTTATGGTAATCCTTAAAGGGAAACTATATATAATAAATAATTATTGAAGTAAATTAGAAATAATAAAACTTTTGAGATTAAATATAACTATAAATTAATCCTGTAATGAAATGATAATCAATGAATTGAAATGTTTTTATAAAGAAAATAGAATAATTCAGATAATAAAAGATCTTAATATAATATTTTATTTAATATATATACTAATGGTAATATACACATATGTTTTAATACATATATTTATACATATTTAATAACTATTTAAATATGCTTTAAAGATAAAAATATTTCTAAATATTATAACAAAATATTTAATGAATATACTACTTAATTAAACTATGTATCTGTTGGCTATAGAAGAAAGTTTTTCTTTTTTTATTGGTTAATTTTGATATAATATATAAGTATAATTAGCTTAAACATAACCGAAATACAAAAAAAAATTAAAATGTCATGTTATCTAATTGGTCGCCTCAATTTTACTTAATATTCGAAAACAACGGTCTCTATACATATTCGCATCATTTCTTTCTTCCTTTCTTTCTTTTTTGCCATTATTTCTTCTTTCTTATTCTCTCTTCTCTCTCTCCTCCTTTTTCGTTTTTTCATTTATATATTTATTTACTCATTTAAATATTTATGTATGTATGTGTTTATTTATTTTATTGCATTTCCCCATATTCACCCCCTCCATATACCCACATTTCACTCCCCATCCTCTTCTTCTTTAAATTTAAATATATCATGTTATTATTTGTGGTATATAAATGTTGAGATTTGTTGTAATAAATCACTGCCAATACTGGAATTGAACTATCAAAACAGTTGAGGTATGTCATACATCAATTCATGTGTTTTATCTGACGAGGACGTACTGAAAAACAGCGCAGTACCTTCGAAATATATATAATAAAACATATATTTTGATTATGTGAATGTCTTCATTTATTATTATTCTGAATAATAATAGCTCCAGAAAACGTGTCTGTAGAGTGCTTTTAATCTATTGTAAAAGTATATTCATTGAGTAATCAATGAACCATATTAATATGCACACACACACACACACACACACACACACACATATATATATATATATATATATAAATATTTATTATATAAAATTGGCAGTAGCACTAAGACAGTGTTTAAGCATAATAGAGGTGTATATGAAAATATATAGAAACATATATATTACGTTTATATGCAATAAACACATGGTAATCTCTCTGCCAAAGAAAAAGATTTTTTTTAACAACATTTTTTTTTCTCTGTTTTCCAATGTGAATATATTACAGAGTTGCCAGTACATTCTGAGAATGTCATACAGCACTGTTTCAAGATTTGTTAATCTTTCATCAGTGACATTTACTCAAAACATAATGACATGGAATAGACTACATTCTATATAAAAATTTTCTTGATGATCACTTGCTGGAAATTCTCATTTGTGTATAGCAAATAGAACACATCAGCTGGGGATGGTCATTTGCATGTAGGGTGAGCTTGGCTAGTTATATTTAATTTAAGTATAATAGAGAGGTATATAAAAACATATATAATAAGTTTATATACAATAAACATATGGGTAACCTCAATGCTGAAGAAAAATATTTTTTCTTAATGAATAGATTTATTTATCTCTATTTTTCTTTGTGAATATATTGCAGAGTTGCCCGTAAGTTTTAAGAATGCACTGTTTCAACATTTGTACATCTTTCATGTATATATATATATATATCATATATATATAAATGAAAAGTATAGAAATTATTGTAGCAAGAAGCCAACAGTATTCCATAATATATAAGTGACTATAGCGTCAAAATGGAAAAATAGTTAACGTAAGATGTGGGAAAATAATTCAAACTCAATTCAAAAAGAATCAGGATATAGATTCATCCACAGAATTTGGTGAAATCCAAGGATTTCATATATATATATATATGTAAATGTTGTTTATAGGCATATGCTATAGTATTATAAACATATCTACTATAGTCCATGTACAGAATTTCAAAATTCAGTCCATGATAAACCAAAACTACAAAATAGCATTTAAAAATGGTTTTATTTACATTCTCTACTGGTTGGTATTTCGCTCTGATATATTATATTGACTGAGAGTGAACCATTGAAATGTAGAGTAAGGAAGTACAGTGCCTTTTAGTATCCTACTCGCTCCTTAGTGATGAACCCAGAAGTGTGGTTACTTAAGTATGCCTAATGATGAAATAGCTGCTTTAGCTGGTTGGTTCAAAATATGATGATAAAGGTATATCTGTTGATGTCAGTGTATCTTAGTGGATCAACTGTCTGAATAGGGAAGCGATAAGAATGACAGTTGATGAAGTAAATACACTCGCTGGTTAATCCAAAATATGCTGATAAAATTATTTCTGTTGATAGTAGTGTATTTGAGTAGATCAACTGGCTGTTGTGCCAGTTGATTGATCTGAACAAGAATCAAGGAGACTTCAGAAATATCTGTTGGTGGAAGTGCATCTGGGAAGAGGAACAGTTGTTTCACCAGTTGATTGGTTCAAAATTTAGGGAGCCAGGTTTCAGTTGCTGGATTACTATGCATAATCTATAAGATATGTGCAACAAATCTATAGTAGAAGTATAGACATAGACTATAGAAGATGATTATTGAAGACTGTATTAGCTGCATAGCAAATATCTTATGTTATATTTATAGTAACCCAATGACTGAAATGTAGATTCATAAATTGACAGTTTGCTTTGCTCAACAACTTTCTAGTACCAACCATTTCAACAGACATATCTCTGACATCACCTTTCAAACTAATCAGCTAGCATACCTACTTCATCATTACATTTCTAAACAATCAGTGACTGAGATTGATACTATACTAACAAGTGTTGTTGTTAAGATGTGATATTGCACAAAGCAGCATGACTTATCATTGTTGACATCTACTATAGTCATCTATACACATCTACAATAGTCCTATTGTATAGAGATCTGCTATTGTCTTTTTCTATACATATACACTTTTCTTTCAGTTCTATTTCTGTGTATGCTTTGGCTTCTTAAGAGAAGACATGCTAGTTTTCATTCTTTTAGTTGTGACCAACAACTATAGGTTGTTACTTTGCTCTCATTTCATCCTCTCCTGCAAGCAGTTAACTTTTACCTTGCTCTAGCATTAACAATGTTGTACTTTACATTCCACTACTATTCCAAACATTCCACAATATAATCCTTCACTCTGTTATAACACTTATTATGTAGCTTCGTCTTTCATAAGATATTTTACAAGATGTTAAATTGTTAAATTTTATTTTTAGCTGCCAGATGTATGTTGATAGTCAGGTATTATTGTCTATATATTTATATATTTCCAACAAAATGTGTATCTGGCTAAGAATAAGTACACTATATACATACATACACACACACATACACACACACACACACATATATATATATATATATATATATATATATATATATATATATATATATATATATATATATATATGTGTATAGGAACGAGTAGGACCCCGACGGCTGAGCTCAAGCCATTTCGACGGCTAATTCTGGACTAAATGAAAATTTTTATCCTGGTATTTGAATAGCCGAGCTTCTCAGGGGTAATTCCATATATGGTAAAAGTGATTGTCACAAGGATTGGTCAAAAGTTTGTTGTTGAGACATAATAATTCTATCATGGCAATTTGTGGAGGGAAGGGGTAGCTGAACCCCCCCCCCCTAGTATCTTCTTTGACCTCCTACCCAGCCGTAGTTGGCACTATCAACGCACGACTGGGTTTCTTCCACCCCCTCTCCCCCTTTCTTCTACTGGCAGGTTCAGCTACCCCTTCCCTCCACAAATTGCCATGATAGAATTATTATGTCTCAACAACAAACTTTTGACCAATCCTTGTGACAATCACTTTTACCATATATGGAATTACCCCCTGAGAAGCTCGGCTATTCAAATACCAGGATAAAAATTTTCATTTAGTCCAGAATTAGCCGTCGAAACGGCTTGAGCTCAGCCGTCGGGGTCCTACTCGTTCCTATTACCCACTCTACTACCCTAAGTATTGAGTACTTTGGTGCGTTGTGGTCCACCTGGTTCCTTACCACATTTCCTTCGTTATATATATATATATATATATGTGTGTAAGGCAGACTATACAATATGTGCGTACGTACAGCTATGTTACATGGTAGTGAGACTTGGGCGCTGTGTGCAGAAGACTTGTATAGATTGGAAAGAAATGAAGCCTGCATGCGAGAACGGCAAATCCTAAATGAACTGAGACAGAAACTAGGCATAAAAGGAATCAAATGCTGTGTGCAGGAGAGGAGATTGCATTGGTACGAACATGTGTTGCGTATGAAGGATGACAACTGCATAAAAAAAGTGCAGAGCACTCAAAATCGTTGGAAGCCTTGGAGTGGGGAGATCCAGGAAGACCTGGGATGAGGTGATAAAAGCCGACCTTCCCCAATTGCACCTCTCAGAGGAGATGACACATGACTGGGATCTCTGGCGATATGCGGTAATACAGAAGACCCGACTTCCCATGAGCACAAGCTGAAACACTTGTACAGTATACTCCGCCCACAACACCCCCAACCCTCTCCCCCAGCCCACACTGTAAAGTGGACGTGTAAAAGACACAGCAAAAAGCACCCAGCCCACAATGTAAAGTGGATGTGTAAAAGACACGGCAAAAGGGACCCAGCCCACACTATAGAGTGGACATGTAAAAGACACGGCAAAAAGTACCAGCCCACACTGTAAATTGGGTTGGCGTTAGGAAGGGCATCCAGCAGTAGAAACCCAGCCAGAAACACCCTATTTGAGCAATCTGATGAATGTGAGACATGGATTGCATCATAGTATCATAATGTGGCTACATTATGATACTCTGTCTCACAACAGAAATACGTATCATGGTTTCATGTAATTAAAGATATACAATCTAGAATTCATGTTGCCTTATATACATATATATATATATATATATATATTATATATATATATGTAAGTATGTATACGTACATACATATATGTATACAGACGTACAGTAGTATGTATAATCATACATACATGTACACATATATATATATGTACGTATGGGTTTACCAAACATTTATTATGATGTTCGGTTTGTTTGTAAACAATAATAAATGTTCGGTTAACCCATACGTACATATATATATATGTGTACATGTATGTATGATTATACATACTACTGTACGTCTGTATACATATATGTATGTACGTATACATACTTATATTTAAGTATCAGCCGTACTAAGAGTGACAAATGAAATTTCATTTTTTCCATATATATATATATATATATATTATATATATATGTATGTATATACATATATATGTATATATATATGTATATACATATATATATGTATATGTATATATGTATATATAAGTATACATATATATCAAGAGATGTCAACATGAATGGACCTGTTATTTTTATCTAAATACATTTTTTCCAATTCCACCCTGCCTGTCCCCTCAATCTATTTTATTTCTCATCCTTTCTTCTGATAAAGGACTACCGTCGGAAACGTTAAGACCCTCTTCCTGCTATATCAAGCGTTAACCCAATATATACCTTCCATATATATACTGTACCGCTTGTGTTGTTATATTTCTGTTTACCTTTTACAGACATATATATATATGTATGTATATATATATGTATGTATATATATATATATACATATATATATATATATATATAAAATACATATATATATGTATATATATATATATATATATATACATATATATATATATATATATATACGTTATTCCGGGTTGAATCCGAGGTAACCACAGTAAGTAAGGTACTCAATACATAGCAGAGTATAAAAGTTTTAATATACATGAGATTCTACAGGACTAGAACTTTTTC
>OZ024742.1:146169261-146331761 GCA_964016885.1 Eledone cirrhosa | reverse complement strand
ATATCAAATATATAAGAACGGTAGAGCAAATAGGGCGATTCTTTGCTTAAACTTTAATCTGTTATTTTAATATATATATATATATATATATATATATATATATATATATATATATATATATATATATACATGGAAGGGGGGTGAATAAGGATGGGTTGGAAGAAGTTTAGGGAGCTGCTTCCTCTGTTGACAAAGAAGGGTTTCTCCCTGCGTACAAAAGAACGGTTATATGATGCCTGCGTGAGATGCGCGATGCTGCATGGTAGTGAGACATGGGCAGCAACTGCAGAAGATATGCGACGGCTGGGGAGAAATGAAGTAAGTATGCTCTGTTGGATGTGCAATGTCAATGTGCGTGAACGACCAAGCATAGATGAGTTGAGAAAGAAACTGGGTATAAAAGGGATAAGTTGTGATGTGCAGGAGAGAAGGCTGAGATGGTATGGACATGTGATGCGCATGGAGGATGACCACTGGGTGAAGAAGTGACAAGAAATCCCAGTGGAGGGAAGATGCAGTAGAGGTAGACCACGAAAAACATGGGCGGAGGTGGTGAGAGCAGACCTCAGATCGCTGAAACTCACCGAGGAGGTGACGAAGGACTGTGACAAGTGGAGAGATGCTGTGCTGAATAGGACTCGTCCAACCCTTGCAAGCAGGGAAAAGCGGACGTAAAATGATGATGATGGTGATGATGATGATGATGTATATATATGTATGTATATATATATATATGCATATATGTATATAAAGAATTAATATTGGTGCTAGAAGATAGCGTTATAGACATATATATATGTGTGTGTTGTATACAGGATGTTTATGAAAAACATTTGACAGCCTTCCACTATGAAATTTTATGTCTGTAACCACAGGTGAGAAATCTATAAGAATCTAGCTTATTTTTGTCTCAGTAAAAGCTAGGTGGCTATGTAGCCTTGACAACCACCAAAAAGCAAGAAAGCACGTTGTCAGTTGTTTCCCGTTGTTTTTGCTAAGACTAAGGATATGTAATGGTGGTCACAACTTTAAAAGTTCAGAGCAAAAGATTGTCAAATTTTTTTTCATAAACATCCTGTATAGAATGCGTACATGTATGTATATATTTATGAGTATATATATACACACAAACGCCCCCCCCCCCCCTCACACACACATACACCCACATACATATATAATAATAATAAGTTGGCGAGACTAGGATAGGTTTCACTGCTAGTACTGGTTGCATCTCAGCGTACTCAATAGGTAATGTTAAATAAACTCACAGAGTAGACACGTAGTTATTCGCTTTAACACAACACACGTAAATAGGTACCTTCAATCTATACCCGTACAGTAGATATTGTGCAATAGAGTGCACAATATCTACTGTCTGCATTTATTATGCAACAATGCGTAATTGGCCCATGTGGCTTCATCAGCAGGTTTTGTCTAAGCAATACTCAATCGATAGTTAGAGAGAGAGAGAGTTTATATATTTCTAATATAGTGAACCATGTATCTGGTTTAAAATAAGTACACTATATCCCTGCATATTGTAAGTGATGACTAAAAAGGGTAGTGCTAGGAAGGGCAACTAGCCATAAAACATTGCCTTAAAAAGTACCCCACGATGAGTATGATTAAGCCTATCATTAACCCTGCAGTGTTAACTCCTTTTATTTTATCAGGAAAGTGACCTTAAAATGTTTGTTGTAGAGTAATCAGCATGGAGGTTATTACAATGTTTCCTCATATAACAGAATCTCTGCAAAAACATAAAATAATTTTCATAAATGTTATTTGAAGAAATTGAATATTATTACATTAAATTAAAGAATCTTTACTTTTTTTTTCTTTATTTTTCTTCGTGCTTTCTCTTCTATTGTATTTTCACCCTCCCTTCATTCTTTCTTACTTTATTTTTACCTTCCCTTTCCTTTGTTTGTTTGTTTCTTTCTTTCTATCATTCTTTGTCTCTTTCATTCTGTCCATAATTTTTCTTTCTTTATTTCCTTATTTCATTTTTTCATGTTTAACTTTCTTTCTTTCTTTCAGTTTTGCCCTTCTATTGTATTTCCTTTCTTTCTTCCTAGGTTTTATTCTTAAATCTAAATCAGAGGTCAAAATTTTGATTAAAGATTTTTTTTCTACTTTTTATATTTATATATATATATTGTTATATTTCAGTTTTGAAATTTCAATTAGATAAATGTCTGAACAGGTTCTATAAATAAAAATCAAATTTTATTTTGTGTGCAGGGATGAATGCAAAAAAAAGAATTATCTTAAAAACTAAAATAAAAATTCCAACACAAATCAATTTCTATTGAATAATTAAAAGATTTCAGAAAATTCATGACTAAATTTTGATATAACTTTGACATTAAAAGAATCTTTCTTTGTTTTGTTAAAACAATTGACACCACTCACAAATGTTTCCTTATAAGCCTTTAGACAGCAATAACAACAACAAGCATTTTAAGGCCATTGTTCTAAGATGTGACTAAAAGAGTTGATCTCTGGAGAAACCTTGCCTTAAAAAAGACCTGATGAGGATATGAAGTCTATCATGGAGCCCACAAGTCTAACCCCAGTTTTAGTGGCAAAAATAGGTCTTAAAACCCTTGTCATAGAGTAATGTATGAAAGGCTTCACACATACCATGGAGTTCTTTTGAGGCAATGTTTTACATCCAGTTACCCTTCCTAGTACCAACCCTTTTAGTCAACTCTTACAATGGTGTACATATTCTAAACTGGCTACATACAGGGATACAGTGGACCTATTTTAAACAGCATACACACAGGGATACACTGTACCTATTCTAAACCAGATACACACAGGGATATGGTGTACCTATTCTAAAACAGTAACAAACAGTAAAACTATTGTGCAAGTAAATCCCCCAAACAGTCTTCAATAAATATAGCAATGCTGATACTACTATTTTGTGAGGTAGACTTAATCAGTCACCAAATTTAACTCTTTTGATACCATATTACCTGAAACCACCCCTGGTTCTATGATACAAAAATATTGTTTATATTTATGTAAAATACTTCCATCATAATTTTATGTAAGAATCTTTGTTAAGCTATGTTCCAAACACCAGCTTAATAATGAGAAAGTTCATCATTTTTAGTTATATTACTAAATTTCTATTAAAAAAATGTATTATTTTTGGAATGATTCAAAATATGGTAATGAAAGTGTTAATACTACCACTTGCCCCTTGAATAATTAGCATAATCCATTGCCTGGTTCAACATTACTCCGTTTCCATTACTCAGTTCAATAACTCCATCTAGTCCTTGGGTGTCTTTAATGGAGTCAATTATGTTGAAGGCATTCAGGCCAGTCGTCCAGTTCTTACCCTCTCAACCAGATGGTATGGACATGTAATGTGCATGGAGGATGACTGCTGTGTAAAGAAGTGCCAAGAAATCCCAGTAGAAGGAAGATGCAGTAGTGGTAGACCACAAAAAATATGGGCGGAGGTGGTGAGAGCAGATCTCAGATCACTGAAACTCACTGAGGAGATGATGAAGGACGGTGACAAGTGGAGAGATGCTGTGCTGAATAGGACCCATCCAACCCCTGCAAGCAGGGAAAAGCAGACGTAAAATGATGTTGATGATGATATGTATGTATGTATATATGTATATATGTATATATATATGTATGTATATATATATATATATAATTTTATATATATATATATATACATATCATCATCACCATTTCATTTTACGTCCGCTTTTCTCTGCTTGCAAGGGAGGGACGGGAACTGATTCTGGCTTGATTTCTACAGCTGGATGCCCTTCCTAACACCAACCTCATTTACAGTGAGTGCTGGGTGCTTTTTTGCCATGGCACCTCCACGACCACTTTGCAGTGGAATGATATGGAGCCCAGTCCCGATCATCTCATTTCTACAGCTGAGTAAACTGGAGCAATGTGAAATAAAGTGTCTTGCTCAAGGAAACAACACATCACCCGGTCTGAGAATTAAACTCACAACCCTTCGATTGCAAGGCCAATGCTCTAACCACTAAGCCATGTGCCTCCATATATATGTATGTATATATATATATATATATATATATATATATGTGTGTGTGTGTGTGTGTGTGTATCTATATATATATATATATATATATATATATATATATATATATATATATATATATATATATATATATATATATATATATATATATATATATATATATATATATATATATATATATATATATATATATATAAGAATAAACGTGCTGCGTGGTTGCTAATGGGTTACATATGAATAAAGTTAGTCCTTCATCAGTGATCTTCCAACCATCATTGGTATTTCATCGCTTTAAAGACCATATACCTCCGGTTGGTGCGAGCAACGGCTAAAAAAAGTCGTTGGGACACGTAAATAAAGGGGACACGAGAGTGTAAACAAACAAAGATGGTGAAACAACGAAAAGTGAGGAAGAAGGAGTCAAGTCCCAAATTTCCATGGATATAAGTTCGGTGAAATCGTGAACGAGAGAGAATAAAGATATATATATATATATATATATGTGTGTGTATATATATATATATATATATATATGTATATATATATATATATATATATATATATATATAGTTATGTAATAAACAACATAAGATAATTATTTCATTTACCAGTGGTTTCTTGAAGGCAGATGTTGTATCTGTCTTCAGTCATCAGAATGAATAAAAAAACATGGTGTTTTTAGATATAGGAAAGGAGTAGGCAGAAACTCCATTTTATGTCCCAAAAGCAAAGTATGGGTGCATAAAAGATATAGTGGGATCACAGGTAAGCTAACTAAGAATATAGATTTTATATGTGGCCGGTGCTCAGGTTCAATAAGTAGCAGCAAGTGCCCACAGAATACTAGCTCATTCCATTGCCCAGATGGTTCTATAGAAAGAGTGGACACATTCCGTTACCTGGGTGACAAAATCAGCAGTGGTGGAGGGTGCTCTGAAAGTACAGTAGCTAGAGTTAGAACGGGATGGAAAAAGTTCAGAGAGCTTATAGCACTATTGGCCGCTAAAGGTTTCTCTCTAAAAATGAAAGGCAGGCTGTATGATGCCTACATATGAACAGCGATGTTACATGGCAGTGAGACATGGGCATTGTGTGCAGAGGATCTACGCAGACTGGAGAAGAACGAAGCTTGCATGCTCCGTTGGATGTGTAATAGTAATATACGTGAACAGCAAAGCTTAAATGAAGTAAGTGAGAAATTAGGAATAATAGGGATCAGATGCTGTTTACTCGAGAGAAGACTACATTGGTATGGTCACGTGATGCGCATGAAAGACGACAGCTGTATAAAAAAGGGCAGGGCGATCAAAATAGACGGTAGCCACAGAGTAGGCAGTCCCAGAAAAACCTGGGACGACTTGATAAATTCCGACCTCACACACTTACTCCTCTCCAAGACAATGTCACTGGACCGAGATCTTTGGCGCTACACAGTCATACAGAAGACCCGCCTTGCATAAGTACAAAGCAAAACTTACAGTCAGTAGGCACCTCTTAACCAAAATACACCCCTGTCCCACTACCCCTACCCCCACCTGCACCCCCATCTACACCACCCCTTTCGATGTAAAGTTATGTTGGTACCACAACATCCAGTCCTAAATAAATGAGGTCGTTTAGGTGTCCCGACAAAAAAAAACACACAGTCCATGCTGTAATGTGGCCGTGTAGGTAACACGGTAAAAACCTCCCAGTCCACACTGTAAACATAGTTGGTGTTAGGAAGGGCACCCAGCCGTAGAAAACCCGCCAGACAGTCCTATACGAGCAAGACAACCGATCTTGCCTCAAGTGGGACAATTCCCGTCCAAACCCATGCTAGCGTGGAAGATGGACTTTAAATGACGATGATGATGATGATGATGATGATGATGATGATGATATGTATATACAGGGTGCAGACGATATTTGTTCGCAAGATTACTGTCTAGAAAAAATAACATAGTAGTTTTATTTTTTAAGATATATTTATCAAACTTGGGTCAGTTTGTCTTCATGACTTGTTCTTTCGACCTCACTCGATAAACACGCCATTGGTTTTGATGACAGCCTCAAGGTGGCCTTGGAACCAGCTACAGGCCTTCGTCACTGTCCCCCAACATAGGCCCCTAAAGGCACTTGTGATCCTGGCCTTCAGATCGTCTTTCATATTGCAGCTAGATCTGTTGGTGTCTCGTTCCACTACGCCCCCACAAAGAAGTCGAGGGGGTTGCAGTCAGGCGAGCTGGGAGGCCAGATGTCAGGTGAAGTGTGGTCATGTACGGCCTACCTGCAGCTACCTGGTCGATCCAGGGCTTTACTACCTCCCTCAGAACACAGATGTAGCCATCGGTGTTCAGCTTGAGGCCCTCAGGGAAGAAGTGAGGTGGCATGACATCACCTTGACTGCTGACGACACCTAAGACCAATGTTGTCGCTGGAAACTTTGTCTGCGTGACTCTGGGCATGTCTTTGGATGAGACAGCAAGCCACCTGTTGTTCTGGGAGTTGATCTTCTGGTCTTGGCAGAAGTTTTTTCGTCGGAGAAAAACCACAGCATGTCTGGCTCCAGTGGGTGCTTCAATTTGTTGATCAGCTTCTTTGCATGCTTCAGTCGCTTTTCTTGCATCGCCTTTGACAGAAATTGTCCTTTCCTCATCTTGTATGAAACGTAGCGAATGTCTTCATGTACCACCAGCCTAATGAGCTTTTCATCCAAGCCTTTCTCCCTTGCAATGGCACGAATCGACTTGTTAGGTTCATTGTTGATGATATCCTGAACTTCAGCAACGAACTCGGCCATTCTGAAGGCGTCAGATTGTCGATCATGTGTTTTCCTCTCTGATGTTGCTTCGTAGTCGAATCCTGAATCTTCCAATTCCTTTCTGATCTTTTCCACCATTCTCCTGCTGACGCTGAGAAAGTCTGAAATTTCCTTATTTGTCCTCCCAGCGCGGATTCCAAGAAGAACTCCGTGTCTCCTCCACAAATTTGGAGGTTCAAAATTATTCATAATCAATTATTCTGAAAATAAATAATGGAAATATAGTCACTGTTTTTATGAAGACAAGAGTGACAACGGCAGTAAAAAAAATTTGCATAAAATTAGCAGTTGAAAATTGCAAACAAATATCGTCCACACCCTGTATAGATATATGTATATGTATATATGTATAATTGTATATATATATATATGTGTGTGTATATATATGTATATATATATATATATGTGTGTGTGTGTGTATATGTATATATCTGTATACACACACACAAACACCTATATATATATATATATATAAGTATATCTCTGTGTTGTTTCCTTGAGCAAGACACTTTATTTCACATTGCTCCAGTTTACTCAGCTGTAGAAATGAGATGATAGGGACTGGGGTCCCTATCATTCCACTGCAAAGTGGTCGTGGAGGTGCCACGGCAAAAAAGCACCCAGCACTCACTGTAAATGAGGTTGGTGTTAGGAAAGGCATCCAGCTGTAGAAATCAAGCCAGATTTAGTTCCCGTCCCACCCTTGCAAGCAGGGAAAAGCGGACGTAAAATGAAATGATGATGATGATAATGATGATGATCTCTATAGTTATATGTATATATATATGTACCATATGTTGAATCATTCCAAAAATAATCAATTTTTTTTTGTATTGGTGACACGGCAAAAAGCACCTAGCACACACTGTAAATGTAGTTGGCATTAGGAAGGGCATCCAGGCATAGAAACCAAGCCAGAAACAGTTTTGTATGAGCAGGACATGGTCACCTGACCCAACTTGCCTCAAACAAGACAACCTGTCTAACCAATGCCAGCGTGGAAAAATGGATGTTAAATGGTGATGATGATGATGATATATATATATATATATTTTAGTTTAGTAGTCAGTTACAAATATTAAGCTCTAAGAAAATACTTCTGAGCATTACATTTCTATCTGTCTAAAAAAAAAAAAAAAAAAATTATTGTCATTTTGCAAAAAAAACACAGTTGTGTTGATCATATATTTTTTAAAATTATATATATATATATAAATAATAGAAAACGAAAAATCAGCGATGTATCTGAACTCAATTTATTGTGTTACAATTGTTTCGCCAGCGGACAGCTCGAGATGTGATCATTGTGTGGATCTGTCTGATTCTGGACCCGCAGGTTTGACGGATACGTCTAATGATTTCGGAGCATATTCTCTCAGTGAGAAAATATGCTCCGAAATCATTAGATGTGTCCGTCGAACCTGCAGGTCCAGAATCAGACAGATCCACACAATGATCGTGTCTCGAGCTGTCTGCCGGCGAAACAATTGTAACACAATAAATTGAGTTCAGATGCATCACTGATTTTTCGTTTTCTATTATGTTATACTCTGCTCTGTAAGAGCATAGAGTGCTCAACCACCATACCGCCTATGGAAGCATCTTAGCTACCATCAGACACACATATATATATATATATTCGTATATATATTATGTAACATCAGCATCTTTATTAATGTTATTATATATATATATATATATATATATATATACACATGAGATCGTGTAGGTGTCACGACAAAAAAACACAGTCCACGCTGTAATGTGGCCGTGTAGGCAACACAGTAAAAACCTCCCAGTCCCACACTGTAAATGTGGTTGGTGTTAGGAAGGGCATCCAGCTGTAGAAAACCCGCCAGACAGTCCACGCTGTAATGTGGCCGTGTAGGCAACACGGTAAAAACCTCCCAACCCCACACTGTAAATGTGGTTGGTGTTAGGAAGGGCATCCAGCTGTAGAAAACCCGCCAGACAGTCCTATGCGAGCAAGACAATCACTCTTGCCTCAAGTGGGAAAACCCCCGTCCAAACCCATGCAAGCGTGGAACACGGACGTTAAATGTTGATGATGATGATGATGATGATACACATATATATGTATACATATATATATATGTATATATATATATATATATATATATATATATATAGGTGATTATTGTAGAATACTCTAATATTACTTTCGGTGGAGTGAGAGAAGCTCTATGCACACTAAAATCCTCAGAAGTTTAAAAGAGATGAATAATTCTTCAAAAGTTAACGTTCTTGTTGTTGAGGACAGTTCAGATAGCAGAGCATTAATATTCAAAATGATAAAAGACCAAGGTTAATAACTTAAATCCATTCTTTATTCTGTACATCCATTTCAATGTGGATACAATAGTACATGTATATGAAAACAATCGAAAATGATTAATTATTAATGATTAACACTATATATAATACATATAACTGTATTTCTTCAGGAAATGTGAGAAAGAACCAAATTCTAAAAGTAATAATAATAGAACCCATATGAAACATTAAGTATAAAGCAAGCAATTGAATATAAAAACAGATTGTACATGGGGTTGTTGTTACGTGCAACATTATAGGTTGAGGTAAAAAGTATTACATCATTGTTATTTGTAATGTTATTATTAGTTTTCCTTATATAGTTAGAATAATTGTTTCTACTTTTGGCACAAGGCCAGCAATTACCCAGTGCATTACTGGTACTTTATTTTATCGACCCCGTAAGGATGAAAAGCAAAGTTAATCTCGGCGAGATTTGAACTCAGAATGACAAGGGCCATAGAATAATTGTTTCTACTTTTTGGCACAAGGCCAGCAATTATCCAGTGTATTACTGGTACTTTATTTTATCGACCCCGTAAGGATGAAAGGCAAAGTCAACCTCGGCGGGATTTGAACTCAGATCGTTCAAGGGCCATAGAATAATACTTGTTAGTTAGATATGCAGGAGTAGAAGTCATTTAAGAGGCAGCAATAAATATTTCACTTAAAAAAAATATTATAAGAAACATGCGTAAATTATCATTAATACTAATATTAATTTGGTTTGAAGATACAATCTGTGTAGAGGGCTGAATTGATTGTATTTTTGCACCATATTATATTAGAATTAATGATAATTTACATATGTTTCTTATATATATATATATATATTTTTTTTTTTGTGAAATGCTTATTGCTGCCTCTTGAATAACTTCCACTCCTGCATATCTAACAAAAGTATTATTCTAATGTGTGTATATTGGTATGTATACATGTATGTATGAATGGTTGTATGTGCAAAATGGCAGTGCTGGTGCCATAATAAAATTCACCCAGTACACTTTGTAAAGTTGTTGATATTAGGATGGGCACCCAGCTATAGAAACCAGGCCAAAATGTAGACCGATGAGCAAGACATGGTTTTCTGACCCAGCAAAGCTTGAACTGTGACACAATGTCCAATCCATGCCAACATGGAAAAGGATGTAAAAATAATGACAACAATGATGTTCTGCAAATGGTGAAACATTAGGCGAGAGACCAGAAGCCATAATGGTAGTGCTACTGTTATGAAAGTCTTTTGCATATATACAGTAGAGAAACATGGTTTTCCATCTTTGTTTAATTCATTGCAAGAATTTATAATAAGTATCAAAGAACAACTGGTGTGTATATGTCTGTGATACTTCCTGAGCATTTTGATTTTAGCTAAAACAGCTGCCTCGGATTGGTTAGAAGACCACTCTGAAGAGAATGGTTTATTGGTAGTGATTTAGGCACCACCTGGATATATATCCACATTACCTTACATTTACTACAATTATTGCCCTCTTTTTCTCTTTCCTTATTTCTCATCCCCCTCTCTCTCGTGCATGGTGCCATAAGTGAAATGGAAATAAAGATTACATATTGTCTGCTTGTATATATATCTATATATACAAAATCATCATCATACATTTACTTTTTCATACTGACATGGAGATATATATATATATATATATATATATATATATATATATATACATATACATACATAAGTGGATATATTTGTATATATGCATGTGTGTATTGCTAGCAGGGAGAACGGATGTTAAAGGCTGATGATGTGTGTGTGTGTTTGTGTATGTACATATTAAACATCTGTAGAGGAGAAGACATGTATGTATGTGTGTGTGAGAGTAGTGGGTTGTCATTTAGAATTGATAACACTGCTCTGCACATTTTAAATGAAAGCTGAATAGAATCTGGTTCTTAAGTACTTAATCTCTACTACTACTACTACTACTACTACTACTACTACTATCACCACCAGCAGCCACCAGCCCCGTTACCACCTGCCCCACCACTAGTTTTATTACTGCTACAGCCACTACAACTACTACAACAACAACTACTACTACTACTACTACTACTACTACTACTACTACTAATAATAATAATAATAATAATAATAATAATAATAATAATAATACCACCACCACCTCCACAATGCAGTCCTCTTCAAAGTAACACACTCAATGAAATTGAAATCCTCCCCTGCTACACTGGAGAAGTGTTCTTCCAGCTTCCAGCTTGTTAATATCAGATTATAACCAAATACTTCAATAACAGAACTGACAGCACACTGACATCTCATCAACTGTTTTAATTCCACCTGGAACTGCCCCCGATTCTCCAATGTAAAACTGTTTCTTTGAAATTGTTTATATTTATCTAAAAACATGTAAGGATATTTGTTATCTTCCAAATATTAATTTAGTAAGTAGCAAGTTTTTTATTTATAAAATCTTTAAAAAAATTTTTTATTCATTTCGAAATAATTTGAAAATTATAGGCAGAATTCTTCATTAGAAATATAGAAATATTGTAAAGAAAAAGTTAATGCTAATAGCAACAGTTACCATTGGTGATAGCAACAGTTACCATTGGTGATAGCAACAGTTACCATTGGTGATAGCAACAGTTACCATTGGTGATAGCAACACTTACCATTGGTGATGGCAACAGTTACCATTAGTGATAGCAACAGCTAACATTGCTAATAGCAACAGTTACTATTGGTGATGGTAACAGTTACCATTGCTGATAGCAACAACTAACATTGGTGATAGCAACAGTTACCATTGGTGATAGCAACACTTACTAGTGATATAGATAGCAACCATTACCATTGGTGATAGCAACAGTTACCATTGGTAATAGCAACACTTACCATTGGTGATGGCAACAGTTACCATTGGTGATAGCAACAGCTAACATTGCTAATAGCAACAGTTACTATTGGTGATAGCAACACTTACTAGTGATATAGATAGCAAACATTACCATTGGTGATAGCAACAGTTACCATTGGTGATAGCAACAGTTACTATTGGTGATAGCAACAGTTACCATTGGTGATAGTAACACTTACCATTGGTGATAGCAACAGTTACCATTAGTGATAGCAACAGCTAACATTGCTAATAGCAACAGTTACTATTGGTGATGGCAACAGTTACCATTGCTGATAGCAACAACTAACATTGCTAATAGCAACAGTTACCATTGATGATAGCAACAGTTATAATTGCTAACAGCAACAGTTACCATTGGTGATGATAAAAGTTACCATTGGTGATAGCTACATTTACCATTGGTGATGGCAACAGTTACCATTGGTGATAGCAACAACTAACATTGCTAATAGCAACAGTTACCATTGGTGATAGAAGCAGTTACCATTTGTGATGGCAGCAGTTACCATTGGTGATGGCAACAGTTACCATTGGTGATAGCAACAGTTACCATTGGTGATAGCAACAGTTACCATTGGTGATAGTAACAGTTACCATTGGTGATAGTAACACTTACTAGTGATATAGATAGCAACCATTATCATTGGTGATAGCAACAGTTACCATTGGTGATAGCAACACTTACCATTGGTGATGGCAACAGTTACCATTGGTGATAGCAACAGTTACCATTGGTGATAGTAACACTTACTAGTGATATAGATAGCAACCATTATCATTGGTGATAGCAACAGTTACCATTGATTATAGCAACAGTTACCATTGCCAATAGCAGCAGTTACCATTGGTGATAGCAACAGTTACCATTGGTGATAGCAACAGTTATAATTGCTAATAGCAACAGTTACCATTGGTGATAGTAACAGTTACCATTGGTGATAGCAACAGTTATAATTGCTAATAGCAACAGTTACCATTGGTTGGTGATGGTAAAAGTTACTATTGGTGATAGCAACAGTTACCATTGATGATAGCAACAGTTACCATTGGTGATAGCAACAGTTCCCATTGGTGATGGTAAAAGTTACCATTGGTGATAGCAGCAGTTACCATTGATGATAGCAACAGTTACCATTGGTGATAGCAACAGTTACCATTGGTGATGGTAACAGTTACCATTGGTGATAGCAACAGTTAACATTCCTTTAATATCAACTATAATAACAAGCTTTATTTACTATATTTCAAAACATTTTGGAAATAATCAAGAATTTGGAAGGATTTTGTAATATAACTAACATTTTCAGTATTAAGCTTGTGTTTGGAACATAAAAATACGATGAATGGCTTTTTAAAATAAATATAATCACTTTAAAACACATAGAACCATATGCAATTTCAGTTGCTTTGGTACGAAAAAGGTTAATTTTGAAAATAATTCAGAATTTGAAGGGCATAGTTTTGTCATTATTAAGCCAATGAATAATGAATGATTACATAATTTATCTACTAAATTTCGTAGCTGTTGATTAAATATATTTTATAGCTTATTTAAAGATTCACTTCCTTAAAATTTTAAAATGTCAACACTTCCGGTTAGCGATCGCTTAAATAAACATTCATATATTTCCGTCACTAATTTTCTCCTAATGCAGTTTATATATAATATCGTCTTTTTTAATGTATCATGGATTATGATACTGATTACATAAGACAGTGTAACACAGTCTTCATTCAATTTCTGTGTATATTGACAATCAGGATTTTATTTGATGTATCATATCTACATGCATATATACTTGCGTATAATATCAATATGCACACTACACAGGCTAGCAGAAAACCACCCGAAGGGTGGTTTTTTTGCTAGTTAAGCTAATGTTTGGAACATAACTTAAGAAAAGGTTCTTGTGGATTTATATCAAAAGGGCTAAAAATTATACATCTTCGATTGTTTTCTTTTTGTTGTTGTTACAGCTCACACCTATGGATATTTAGCCAACATCCTATGAGATGCAACCTCATAGGAGATTTCTTGGCTGTTTTAATGCTCCAGTTGTGACATTTCACCATTTTTCCAGTCAGAGGAGGTGAGATTTATACTCAGAATTCACGGAGCTAGAACAGATGCTATATAGTATCTTGTCTAATACTCTAATAATTTCACCAATTCACTACCATGGACTGGTACTTTATTTATCAACTTTAAAAGAATGAAAGGTAAAATTAATCTCAGTTGAATTTGAACTTGAGGTGCAGAGAACTGGAACAAATATCACAAAGAATTCTATCCACTGTTCTAGAAACTCTTCTAATTCCATGGCAAAGACTAAACCAGAAAGAAATAATTGTAAGGGACAATTGCAACTACTAGTTATAGCACTTATGGTAAGAAAATACCCAATTGATTTGAGATAATATCATAATAAATGTAGATGAGGACAGTCAAACATTTGCTGTATATTAAATGTGACTTACAATGGTAGATACCATATTGTTGAAAATTAATATGTTCCATAGCTGTGGAGCCATATCCAATAAATAAAGTTTTATTGTATGGCTTCTGTTTGAGATAGAAATATTGTTTAGAAAATGGCACAAGTTTTGGCATTAAAACCTGGAGTAATCTAATAGTTGGAACAAACTTCTAAATGGTAAATTTTATTATGGTTGTAATAATTTTGGTGGAGATCTTGTATAGGAGAGAATGTTAGATTGATTTGGGTGGCAGTGATGTGTAATGTGGTGTATTCATAACAACAATGATGATGATAATGATGATGATGATATTGATGTATTAAATAAAGGGTATTTTTAATAATAGTATTTAGCATGAATAAAACTGTTTAATATCAGTAAGATTATGTAGTTATTGAAGATATTAATCAATGACATAAGATATATGGTGGTTGAAGCAGTAATGGTCATAGTAGTTGATTCAAAGTTAATGAGATCAAATCCTATCAAGAGCACTACATTGAACTTTCATTTAAAATCAATTTACCTGTCACATCTTATGAATTAAAAGATAAAAACCACTTGTATATATCTTGATAGCTTTGCGAAGGACATTCTCTGGCAGTTCATACATATAAATCAATTACAATAACCTGTCAGAAATAATTAGAAATATATATATATTTATATATAATAAGATTTAATATAGAAATAGCTTCTACAGGACTAGAACTGTTTCATTTTGAGTACTTTATTTACTGTGGTTACCCCCAATTTCACTTGGGATTTACACACATATATATATATATATGTGTATATACATATATGGATACATACACACATGCATACACACATATGCACACATATATATATATAATGTCTGTTCACTGGTTTCTGAAGAAGGCCATTACTGAGAAAAAAGCGAATTGTATTTCCAACAATAGATTTGTAGCCCTTCTCACATGAATTGCATGTTAGACTATCTGTTGTCATGAATACACTTTTTGCTTGATCTTATGAATTAGTTGGTAACTAAGTGAGTTCATTATTGAAAAGACATATATATTCACAAATATTACAAACTGAGCTTACCCTGTCATCTTTACAAATTATGCAGTTCATTTAAATTCTGAACAAGAAATGCACACTTTTTTTTAATCCACTGTGTCCTATATTTCCATTGGTGACATTGAAAAGCATTTCTTTCTCAGTTGATTTTACTTGTTACAAATGCTTTCAAGAAGAATTTTACATTGTCTTTGTGTGCTGATGGCAGTTTCCATATTCAAGCTCACCATACAGCATCTGCTTTAAGATTTTCTGATTATGCATGCCTAAAATGTTTCCAGAACAATGTAAATGCTACTATTGTTCACTTGTTTCAAAGCTCAAGATTTCAGCTGTCCTAAAAATATATTATATCTGGAATACATACTTCCATATATATATATATATATGTGTGTGTTTGTGTATTTGTGTATGAAAATGCTTTGCAGCACTTGTTCTTGTTGTCTATAAATGCCACTGAGGTTAACTTTGCTTTTTAGTGAATTGACAGAATTGTTATAACACCAGACATGATAGCTTGTGGCCTTGTGGTACTTTGCATTCTGAGTTTACTTGTAAAATCACTGATGCCAAGCTGTATCGGGCCTTGTCTTTCTCTACGACAACATTAATGGCATGGTGAAGGGTAGCATGCATAGTCAACATGGAGTGGAACCATTTTTTTACTTCACTATTCCATAAAAAAAGGGAAATTCAATGTATCTATTTTATTTTCTATTTAATTTTAAGTAATGAAGATAATAAACAAAATTATAAAATCATAATCACAAATATATATTTCGATCTCAAATGGATTTCATCAGTCGATGTCAAACTATGGTTTATTTATGAAAATATTGAGGGGTTTTCAGTAGAGGGAGAAAAGAATGGGGATGGGAGAATGTTGAAGGATTTTTTTTGTTACCAACACTATAAAAGCAGCCAAAAATGGGGTTCTACTGAAGAGTCTTTGGGGTAATATTACTCAATGGAGTGCATAACTCAGAGTTCAGAAAGTCACTCAAGGTGGAATCATTACTTCTCCGAACTGAAAGATCACAACTCCGATAATATGATAATAATTGAATGTCACAGGATAGAATCACTAGATAGATTTTTATAGGCAAAACCAACTGGCAGAAGATCCAGGGGTAGCCCTCGAGCAAGATGGTTGGATAACTTCCATGAGCTCAGCTGGATCAATTGGAGATGGTTGCTTCTGACAGGTCCCGCTAGGAGGAATATGTAGGCAAAGAAAAAGAACATTATTAGCTGGTCATCTTCTCTCAAGCTTACAATTAGAAATATTTATAGAAAATTCTTCTCTGTCCAGTCTGTTCTGTCTCTTTTTCATAGCTTCATTAATAATTTCAGTGTATATATATTTAAAGGCGATCAAGTTATACAAATGGGTCTCCTGCATTGTTTTTTCTGCCTTTTTATAGAAAAATGAACAAATACCTTAGAAAAGCTATTGTTACTAGCTGAACATAAAAAAAACTAATAAAGGAATATGAAATATATATATACACACATATACACACAGAAGAATGGACATTAAATGATGATGATGATGATGATGACACATACTTATTTGTGTGTGAATAAATAATTTTAGTAGTTTTTAGTGAGCTAGGTAATGTAGTGCATTATAAGACAAGAGATAATGTTAAGGTTTTTGAAGAGGAGTTCCATTTTATTGATCTTCATATTATAAAGAGTATGTTACTAACCACTAATGTACTTTTACCTCATGTGTATTGATTTTCTAGATATACACAGGTATACAGACACAGACATACACAGACATACACACACACACACACACACACACGCACGCACGCACGCACGCACGCACACGCGCACACACACACACACACACACACACACACACACACACACACACACACACACACGCGCGCGCACAGATGCGCATACACATATAGCATAGTGTTACTTCAGTCATCATCATCGTTTTAATGCCCATTTTTCTATGTCAACATCACTCGGACACAACATTTCAAGGCAGTATTTTACAGCTGAATGCCCTTCCTGAAATCAACTCTTTTAGTCACCTATGATGACACACAGGAATACTGTGTACCTATTCTAAAAATGGTATACACAATAGCACATATCTTTTATGAAACAAACCTATGAAGACAACTTTGCATTTCATTCTATTAAGATCAAGAGATGGAATATCAACCTAGGTTTAGTGGATTGCCAGAATTGATAAAGGGTTAGACAGGATGCTTTGCAGTATCTGATTTGGTTTTGTGCCTTCTATGTTCAAATCCTGTCTCCTTTTACAAGAAGTTGTGACCAGGAGATATACTTATCAATGGAAAGATCACCGGAATCTTTGTTTCTTTGATCTTATACAATAATCAGCTCCTTTCCTCTCCATTCCTATAATGTCCAGTAAACATTATTTAAATTCCATACAGGGTCGATAAAATAAAGTCAGTAATGTACTGGGTAATTGCTGGCCTTGTGCCAAAAGTAGAAACAATTATTTAAATTCCTGCAGGACTTTGTTGAAAAGTTTATGTAATTACTTGAGCTAGTGAGGGGGCCTCTAGGTAGCCATTGAAACTTAAAAAACATCAGCTCTAACCCCTTCATATAATCATACCCTACCTACTGTTTTAAAACAAAATTAAAGACAATATATTCTTTGATATTTAAAGAGATTCGACAGTCATTGCTGGAAACCCTTTGATCATGTGTTTACTTGATTAGGGCTGATTTAGGGCTAAACAACATGAAAAGTCTCAGAAGCTTACACATATATATATATATGTGTGTATATATATATTGTCTGAGATACGAGCTTAGGTGGCTTTGGTGAGTTACTTCAATCTGATTAAGGTAACTACCCAAAACCGCCAGATCTTGTGGTCGATTCTCTACTTCACTAATATATATCATCATCATCATCATCCTCATTTAACGTCCACTTTCCACGCTAGCAT
Source organism: Eledone cirrhosa (assembly GCA_964016885.1). NCBI lineage: Eukaryota > Metazoa > Mollusca > Cephalopoda > Octopoda > Eledonidae > Eledone > Eledone cirrhosa. The sequence continues at coordinate 146,313,188 of OZ024742.1, read as the reverse complement.
GGGTTACATGGGTTAGACGGGAGTTGTCCCACTTGAGGCAAGGTTGGTTGGGTGTCCGTGACTCGCTCATATATGACTATCTGGAAGGTTTACTACGGCTAGATGCCCTTCCTAACACCAACCACATTTACAGTTGTATATATATATATATATATATATATATATATATATATATATATATATATATATATATATATAGTTATGTCACAGTTAAATCTATATATTTTTGCCTGTTTCAAATTCCAACAGAGAACAGAGGAAGCACTGTCCTGATGATAGCCAGAGCATGAAATGTGCATATGCATAGACAGTTGTCCCCTTCTGCTTCTGCTGAGTTCCGCTAGATGGCGCTTGCCATCAGACTTTCAATATTCATAGCTAGGCTATTAAGCATACTATATATCATTACATATACAAAATGTGCATACTTGTATGTATACAGCTATGTCAGAGCTAAAAATGTTGATTATATATATATATACATACACATATATATATACATACATGCGTGTATATATAAATATATATATATATAAATACATACACATATATATATATATATATATATATATATATATATATATATATATATATATATATATATATATATACATACACATAGATACATACACATGGATACATATATATATATATTATATATATATATATATATATATATATACACACACACATATATATATGTGTGTGTGTCTATGTGTATGTATATATGTATATAGATATATTTATATATATATATATATATGTGAATGTATATGTGTATGTATGTATATATACATCATATACATATCCTGAAAGTAAATAAAGAATTATAGTGGTAATATTTTGAGCTCAATGTAAATCCACAATCAGCAAATAAGCTGAATCTTCTTAGCAGTGGTATAATCCGTAAATTTAGTTAAGAATGAATCTGCATGTAAGCAAATTTGACAAGCTGTACGAATGTGATGGTCCAGAGCACAAACGTGATAAGGCAACAAATAGCAAAGAAGAAATTGAATCATTTTACTCCTGACGTATGTTTCTGCAAAAATGAATCCAGTAAAATATATATAAAATTAATATTTTTATGTATTGTAATCCAATCTGTGACTCAACAATTTAATAATTATGTTTGTGTCATGTGAAAAACTAAAAATTATCCTCTTTATAGAGAGCAAAATCATTATAATGACACACCATATAACAACAGGATATGTGAAAAACAACTACATACATGTATATATGTATATATATAAAATATAAAATAATTTTAAACGATATATTTATATATATATATATATAAATCAATTGAGAAACTAACCAAGTTTTAATACATATATTCATATAGAAACAACTCAATTGACACATATGTATATATTATTTAAAATTATTTGATATTATGGATGCTCTAAACAAAATTTTATTGAGCTTTTTCTGAGAAACATTATCTATACATATTTTATATGTATTGATTAAATCTAAAATATACATACATATATACATGGCTTAGTGGTTAGAGCATTAGGCTTGCAATCGAAATGGGTGATGTGTTGTTTCCTTGAGCAAGACACTTTATTTCACATTGCTCCAGTTTACTCAGCTGTAGAAATGAGATGATAGGATTGGGGTCCCTATCATTCCACTGCAAAATGGACATGAAGGCGCCACGGAAAAAAAGCACCTAGCACTCACTGTAAATGAGGTTGGTGTTAGGAAGGGCATCCAGCTGTAGAAATCAAGCGAGAATCAGTTCCCGTATGAGCAAGACAAGGTCAGCCAACCAGATACTGCCCACAACAGGACAACCCGTCTAACCCATGCTAGCGTGGAAGAACGGACGTAAAATGGTGATGATGATGATCATCATCATCATGATATATGTAAGGAAAAGAAATCGAAAATGCAACTGGAGTCTTTTTAAGAATATTTATTTGTTTCCTTTACCAGTTTCACAGTTCTTATGCTTTCAAAAGGAAACAAATAGATATTCTTAAAAAGACTCCAGTTGCAATTTTGATCTCTTCTCCTTATACTTTCACTCGTGTAAGACACTCCTTTTCTTATATAATTATTATATATTACTAGCAGAATAGCCCAGCATTGCACGGGATTTGCTCTAGGGTTTTTATATATTTTATATATATTTTATATATATTTATCCTTATCGAGCCTCATGAAATAAATACGTTTGTTTATATTTTGTTATTGCGTATGCAAAAATATCTGTACACGAATATATAATTATATATATATATTAAAATAACAGATTAAAGTTTAAGCAAAGAATCGCTGCTTTCACCCGGGATCTTCTGAAACTAAAAAAATCAATCTGTGAACGCAGAAGTAAATATTTTGGATAACGTTACACACACTATATATATACACACACTATATATACATATACACACACACCACGTCATAATGTCGTAATGCAGACAACCAGACATACAGACATATTATAAGGGCGCAACGTTATATCTATGTATCTATCTAAAAAGAAAGACTAAGAATTATAGAGAGAGATCGCTAAATCGCCTAATGCAGTCCCTAAGGCATTGAACATTTGAAATATTCTTTGCTCAAAACACTTACAGGACCATAAGTATTACATGTGTAAAGTTTGAAAACAATCGGTTGGGTGGTTCTCGAGTTTTAGGGAGTCAGACAGACAGACGGACAGACAGACAGACATTCTCTGAGTTCAAATCTGGCCGAGGTTAACTTTGCCTTTCATCCTTAAGGGGTCGATAAAATAAAGTACCAGTAATGTACTGGGTAATTGCTGGCCTTGTGCCTAAAATAGAAACAATTATTATAGCGGTGGATTGGCAGTATCGGTAGAGGGTCGGGTGCCATGCTTTGAAGCATAGAGTTACCTCCCTGTATGATCTGAGTTCAAATCCCGCCGAGGTTAACTTTGCCTTTCATCCTTACGGGGTTGATAAAATAAAGTACCAGTAATGCACTGGGTAATTGCTGGCCTTGTGCCAAAAGTAGAAACAATTATTATTATAGCGGTGGATTGGCAGTATCGGTAGAGGGTCGGACGCCATGCTTTGGAGCATAGAGTTACGTACGTTTATGATCTGAGATCAAATCCTGCTGAGGTTAACTTTGCCTTTCACCCTTACGGGGTCGATAAAATAAAGTACCAGTAAAGCACTGGGATAATTGCTGGCCTTGTGCCAGAAGTAGAAACAATTATTATACATTATTATTCGGGGTCGATAAAATAAAGTACCAGTAATACACTTGGGTCGATTTAATCTACTTTCCCCTCCCCTAAAATTGCTGGCCTTGTGGCTAAATCAGAAACCATTATTATTTGGCAGTATCGGTAGAGGGTCGGACGCCATGCTTTCCAGCATAGTTACGTCCCTTTACGATCTGAGTTCAAATCCCGCCAAGGTTAACTTTGCCTTTCATCCTTACGGGGTCGATAAAATAAAGTACCAGTAATGAACTGGATAATTGCTGGCCTTGTGCCTAAAGTAGAAACAATTATTATTGTGACTTAAATAAATATACTCTCTTGAGATTAACCACTAATAATATGTATTAAGTATTTATTTATACTTCTTAGTTCTTCAGCTAAGAAGATCTTATACATATATATATGAACAAGACATGGTCACCTAACCCAATTTTCCTCTAATGGGACGGCCTGTCTAACCTATGCTTGCGTGGAAAATGGACATTAAACTATAATAATGATTATGATGATGATGATATATATATATAAACACGCACACACATAATTGGTTATTAATAGTGACTGTTTACTTTGAAGTTTTAGCTTTGCAGCTTTGCAGACAGCAAAATATAAAAGAAGATTTTCACTATGTAACCCATGTAGCAGATAGGAAATATAGAGAGGATAGAGCAATGAAATTAAGCAGGAAGGTGGCAGAACAATAGTTAGAGTAAGAATAGGTAAAAAAAACAGAAAATAGGTGAGGGGGGTATTTACCACCTGTTACTTTAGAAAGTTCAAAAGCACTAAATCATTTTCTTAAAAACAAAATGAAATTTTATTATAAACATGTAAATGTTTGCTATATGTACCATCAAGTGGAGACAAATGGAATGTGATGAAATGTGTTGTAAATCATTCTCAGCCTCTAGTCTTGTTGCTTCAGTCACAAACGTGGGTACTGTTGCCTACAATGCATAGGAAAGGAAGATAACCATATACTGAGGCTTGATTGATAGCTTCCTTTTTGTCCCAGTAGCTGTTAAGACCTCAGGTGTTCTCGGTCCTTGCACTGCTGATTTCCTTTATAAAATCAATAAGACAACAGCCTGCCTCAAGAAGGAAGCCCATGAGTTAAGGTGGCTGTTGTTGCAAGTGTCACTGTCCATTCTCTGTCGCAATACTTTTGCCATTTTACCTGCAGGGCGCAGCTGAAACACTGCTCTGACTGGGGAGGGAGGTAGAGTCCTTTTCCCTCTCCCTTTCTTTCGCTGCTTAATTTTTTTCTTACTCCTTTTCTTCTTTTCCTTTCTTTTTTTGTTTCTTTATTGCCATATATATTGACAGTTTTTATCACATTTTCTGTGTATGTAGTCTGAATTATGCACTTTTCTTCATTGGCAAATAAATGGAAAGTAAGTCCCCCCCCCCAAAAAAAAAACTTATCCTTACTCAAACTATTATTCTGAAAGAAAGAGAGAGTGTGTGCGCTTTAAAGTATTTAGTACTGTTCATAAAAGTAATTCTATATAATTGCAGGTACAAAGTCAGGATGATGGCAGTGTTAGAAATATGACTGTTCAGTTGATTCTGCAGACTGTATGGTTCCAGCTTACCATTGTAGCTGTGTATATTATAAACCCAGCAAGTAAGTTCTTCTTCTTCTTCTTCTTCTTCTTCTTCTTCTTCTTCTTCTTCTTCTTCTCCTCCTCCTCCTCCTCATCATCATCATCATCACCATCATCATCATCATCATCATCCTTATCCTTTTTCTTCTCTTTCTTCTAGTTGTTCTTGTGGTTGTAGTTTCTATTGTAATATCTGTAGTTGAGTCTATTATAAAACCAACAAGTAAGTCCTTCTTCACCATCACCCTGTTGTTGTTGTGGTGATGGTGGTGCTGGTGATGGTGGTGATGGTGCTGGTGGTGGTGGTGGTGATGGTGGTGTTGGTGCTGGTGGTGCTGGTGGTGGTGGTGGTGGTGGTGGTGATGGTGGTGATGGTGGTGCTGGTGATGGTGGTGCTGGTGGTGGTGGTGTTGGTGCTGGTGGTGCTGGTGGTGGTGGTGGTGGTGGTGCTGGTGCTGGTGGTGCTGGTGGTGGTGGTGGTGGTGATGGTGGTGGTGGTGCTGGTGGTGCTGGTGCTGGTGGTGGTGGTGGTGGTGATGGTGGTGCTGGTGGTGGTGGTGGTGATGGTGCTGGTGATGGTGGTGCTGGTGCTGGTGGTGGTGGTGGTGGTGGTGGTGGTGGTGGTGATGGTGGTGCTGGTGGTGCTGGTGGTGGTGGTGATGCTGCTGCTGCTGCTTCTTCTGCTGCTGCTGCTGTAGTAATTGTTGTTCTTGTACTTGTAGTTGTACACAAGTCATTTGTTATTAATAAAATTAGTCTGTATAAACTTAATTAGACTAATGTTTCAGAATCTGTAGTTTCCACTTTTGGTGGTGTTGAGATTGATGGTGGTGTTGGTGTTGGTGGTATTGATGGTGGTGTTGTTGGTGGTATTGATGGTGGTGTTGTTGGTGGTGATGGTATTGATGTTGGTGTTGGTGTTGGTGGTGATGTTGTTGATGGTGGTGTTGATATTGATGGTGGTGTTGGTGTTGTTGTTGGTGGTGATGGTATTGATGGTGGTGTTGGTGTTGTTGGTGGTATTGATGGTGGTGTTGTTGGTGGTGATGGTATTGATGTTGGTGTTGGTGTTGGTGGTGATGTTGTTGATGGTGGTGTTGATATTGATGGTGGTGTTGGTGTTGTTGTTGGTGGTGATGGTATTGATGGTGGTGTTGGTGTTGGTAATGGTGGTATTGTTGTTGGTGGTGATGGTGTTGTTGTTGATGGTGGTGATGGTGGTGTTGGTGCTGTTGTTGGTGGTATTGATGGTGGTGTTGGTGTTGGTGTTGGTAATGGTGGTATTGTTGTTGGTGGTGATGGTGTTGTTGTTGATGGTGGTGATGGTGGTGTTGGTGCTGTTGTTGGTGGTATTGATGGTGGTGTTGGTGTTGGTGTTGGTAATGGTGGTATTGTTGTTGGTGGTGATGGTGTTGTTGTTGATGGTGGTGATGGTGGTGTTGTTGATGGTGTTTTGTTTGTGGTGATGGTGTTGCTGTTGCTGTTGGTAATGGTGATATTGTTATTGGTGGTGATGGTGGTGGTGTTGGAGTTGTTGTTGGTGGTGGTGTTGTTATTGGTGGTGGTGATGGTGGTTTTGGTGCTGCTCTTGTCGGTAGAGGTGGTATTGTTGTTGATGGTGATGGTAATGGTGTTGTTGTTGTTGGTGATGGTGGTATTGGTGTTATTGTTGGTGATGGTGGTATTGGTGTTATTGTTGGTGATGGTGGTATTGGTGTTATTGTTGGTGATGGTGGTATTGGTGGGTTTCATGTTGTTGTTGATGTCAGTGATCTTATTGTTGGCATTGTTGTTGTTGGTATTGTTGTTGGCACTGTGGTGCTACTGTTATTGTCATTGGTGGTAGTGGTATTGTTTTTTTGTGTTGTGTTGTTGTTGGAGTGATGGTGGTGTTAGTTTTGTTGTTAGTGTTGGTATTGCTGTTACTGTTGTTGGTGGTGTTCATAAAGAATTTGGCAAAGGATATTATGAAACAATAGTTAGATGAAATATTGAGACCTGATGTAGTTTAGTGCAGTGTCATCTGGTGTAGTGAGTGTAGTGCAGTAGAGTATGGTGTTGTATTGTGTAGTTTAGTACGGTGTAGTGTTGTGTAGTATAGTATGATGCAGTGTTGTGTAGTGTAATATAGTATTGTATAGTATGTTGTGATGTTGTGTAGTGTAGTGGAATGCAGTATTGTATAGTTTAGTGTAATATAGTATGGGGCAGTGTGGTATAGTATAGTATGATGCAGTGTTGTGTACTGTAATGTAGTATTGTATAGTATGTTGTGATGTTGTGTAGTGTAGTGGAATGCAGTATTATATAGTTTAGTGTAATATAGTATGGGGCAGTGTTGTGTAGTATAGTATGATGCAGTGTTGTGTAGTGTAATGTAGTATTGTATAGTATGGGGCAGTGTTGTGTAGTGTAATATAGTATAGTGTAGTGTAATGTTGTGTTGTATTGTATGGTGTAGTGAAGTATCACCTAGTTTAATATAATGAAGTATGGTGCAGTGTGAAGGCATGTGGCTTTGTGGTTAGGGTATTTGGCTCATAATCATAAGGTTGTGAGTGCATTTACTGGCAGCACATTGTGACCTTGAACAAGACACTTCATTTCATGCTTTAGTCCACTCAGCTGGCAAAACTGAGTGGTACCTGCAATTCGAAGAGCCAGCATTGTCACATTCTGTGTCACGCTGAATCTCCCTGAGAACTGCGTCATGCGTATGTGTGTCTGTGGAATGCTCAGCCACTTGCATGTTAATTTCACGAGTAGGCTGTTTCATTGATTGGAACACTCATCATTGTAGTCACGCTGAATCTCCCTGAGAACTGCATCATGCGTATGTGTGTCTGTGGAATGCTCAGCCACTTGCATGTTAATTTCACGAGTAGGCTGTTTCATTGATTGGAACACTCATCATTGTAGTCACGCTGAATCTCCCTGAGAACTGCATCATGCGTATGTGTGTCTGTGGAATGCTCAGCCACTTGCATGTTAATTTCACGAGTAGGCTGTTTCATTGATTGGAACACTCATCATTGTAGTCACGCTGAATCTCCCTGAGAACTGCATCATGCGTATGTGTGTCTGTGGAATGCTCAGCCACTTGCATGTTAATTTCACGAGTAGGCTGTTTCATTGATTGGAACACTCATCATTGTAGTCACGCTGAATCTCCCTGAGAACTGCATCATGCGTATGTGTGTCTGTGGAATGCTCAGCCACTTGCATGTTAATTTCACGAGTAGGCTGTTTCATTGATTGGAACACTCATCATTGTAGTCACGCTGAATCTCCCTGAGAACTGCATCATGCGTATGTGTGTCTGTGGAATGCTCAGCCACTTGCATGTTAATTTCACGAGTAGGCTGTTTCATTGATTGGAACACTCATCATTGTAACCGACGGAGTGTCAGTTAAGTATGGTGCAGTGTAGCGTAGTGAAGTGTTGCGAAGTGTACCTGGTTTACTCTAATGTAGTCTAGTGTTGTATAGAGTAGTATGTTATAGTGTAATATAATGTAGTACAATGTAATATAATTAGTTTCTCTCTCAAAATACCAATTTATTTGAGCATTCTCATATTCTCATATTACTAATTTATATTGTTTCATTCATAAGATGTCTTTAGTCACACATTGATATAGGAGCCTTGCCAAACTTTCTATTGCTGATGTCGTTGGGGTGGTTGTTGTTGTTGCTGCTGCTGCTGTCTGTGTTGTTTTTGTTGTTGTTATTGTTATTGTTGTTGTTAGTGTTGCTGCTGCTGTCTGTGTTGTTTTTGTTGTTGTTATTGTTGTTGTTATTGTTGCTGCTGCTGTCTGTGTTGTTTTTGTTGTTGTTATTGTTGTTGTTATTGTTATTGTTGTTGTTATTGTTGCTGCTGCTGTCTGTGTTGTTTTTGTTGTTGTTATTGTTGTTGTTATTGTTATTGTTGCTGTTATTGTTGCTGCTGCTGCTGTCTGTGTTTTTGCTGTTGTTGCTGCTGCTGTGTGTGTTGTTGTTGTTATTGGTGTTATTGATGTTATAGACCCCGGATTCAGGAGAACAATTAGCTCTTTGTTATATATTTAAGTACATTAACTATAATCTAAGTGTTGAAGATAATGATTTTTATCATCTTCAGTCCATAGATTAGACCTATCCCTAGTGGTTAAGGTGTTGGACTTATAATCATAAAAATCATGAGAATTCCTGGATCGTGCAGCACGTTGTCTTCTTGAGCAAGATGTTTTATTTCATGTGGCCCCAAAGCATTCAACTGGGAAAAAATATGTAACAGCAGCAGCTGTAGGTTAACTCCTGCAAGGGTTAAACACTGCATGGGTTAATGCCTGTAATAAGTGTGAGCTATAACAATAACCTGATAGGACTGAGTGCATTTTCCTTAAAACACACAAGAATCCTCCTATGAGATCAGTGTTGTGTAGTGTAATGTAGTATTGTATAGTATGTTGTGATGTTGTGTAGTGTAGTGGAATGAAGTCAGCTAAACCTATATATGTGTGAGCTTTAACAATAACATGATAAGAATAGGGCCCTTACTATTAAAACATCAAAGAAGCCTCTTATGTAATACAACTTTATATGAGGCCAGGCAAAATGACATAGGTGTGCACTGTGACAACAACAACATGATAAGGCTAGGGTAAGAGTAAAGACCCCTTTCGGTCATGAATGACCATGGGATTTGCTCCTAGAAAGTTCTCTCACCAAGGCACAAACTCAGACAAGGTTGTTTATAGAATACCAGCAGTCACCCATGCATACCAGTCTCCCCTCTCCACACCACTGGTGTTGTCCAAGGGAAAGGCACAAGTGACGTCGCAAATCCTTTCTCCAGCTGAGTAAACTGGAGCAACGTGAAATAAAGTGTCTTGTTCAAGGACGCAATGCATCATCCAGTCTAAGAATCAAACTCACAACCTCATGATTGCAAGCACAATGCTCTAACCACTAAGCCAAAAACCCTCTCATTAAAACACGCCAAAAGCCTCTGATGCGATGCATATTTACTCTGTTATAAATATTGAGTTCTTCTTCGTTTGTAGACTACTAAGATCACTAAATCAGAAACCTATATATATGTAGCTAAATCAGAAACCTATATATATGTAGCTAAATCAGAGACCTATATATATGTAGCTACATATATATATATATATTATAAACATAACTTGATCGTCCCTCAAGCTGATCGGCAGTGAAACATAGGTAATATGCAATTAAATATGTATATGATGCAATACTGATTCTTTGTTCCCTATTTATTATTATTGTTCTTTGAGTCTCCGTCATTGATGTTATTTAACTGGAAAGTTTGTTGGAATGAATATCAAGCCACTACCTCCAGCCTCAGATATTCAGGACATATCGGGGGGTTCTTGCTGTTCCCAGCAAGCATGCCTTTTGAAGTGTTGCAAAAAGCAGGGCGGGACCAATTTTCTTTAACCATCCTTGGAAACTCTTTGAGATAGTACCTAGTGCGCCTATGACAATCGGGACCACTTTGACCTCATGGCAGTTCCAAATCCTTTTTACCTACCACTTTAAGTCCTGGTATCGGTTAATTTTCTCCCTCCCCTTTTCTTGCACTCTCGTGTCAAAGGGGCAGGCTACATCCACAATCAGGCACGATCTTTTTCCCTTGTCCAAAACCACCAGGTCAGGTCTATTGTGTTCCAGTTTCTTATCCGTCTGTATCCTAAAATCCCATAGCACCTTCACCGACTCTGGCTTATGCTCATACCACTTCTCAGAATGTGGTAAATTGTTTACTTTGCATAGGTGCCAGTGGATCACCCTGCCCATCACATCATGTCTCCATCCTTTATAGTGAGTCTGGGCTAGGTCTTTACACTCGGATACAATGTGAGCCACAGTCTCCTCTCTCTCTCTCCACAGATCCTATACAGAGGGCTAGCCTCCTCCTTGTAAATATGGTGTTTCACCCACTTCGTTCTGAGGGCCTGCTCCTGCACATTCCTTCTGTAGTGTTTTAAGGTCTCCTCTTTTTAATCAGTTCCATGTCTGTGATCTCTAAATTCCGTTTTCTCATAGAAGGTACTATGAAGGGATTTTTCATGAAGGTTGCTCTTCCTCCTTGTTGTTATTTCCTCCTTGGACATCCCCTGGTCTATTGTCCTCTCCTTCCGTCCAATTCTGAGCATTGGCTCCCTACTGTCAGTCACGTATTTGTGCAGGTTGTTTTTCTCCATCTGAACACAGTCCTCTATGCTGATAAGACCTCTTCCACCTTCAGATATCTTTAAGTAGAGTCTATCGACATCACTACTCTTGTGGAACATGTTGTAGATAGTCAATAGCTTCCTAGTCTTCCTATCCATTTCTTTTTGTTCAGCAACATTCCATTTCAGAATTCCCACACTGTACCTAATAATAGACACAGCTCAGGAATTCACTGCACTTATGACATTCCTACTATTTAGATGCTCCTTACTCTCCTAATGTACTCAGATCTTATCAATTCCTTCATTTTTTTTTTTTTATGTCATCTGCCTCCAGAACACCTAAATATTTGTATCCTTCTTCAGTGTCAATTTCCTTTATCATCTCACCTGTTGGTACCTGGATTCCGTTGCTTCTGCTCAATTTACCCCCTCTTCATCACTAGGACTCCACACTTACTAATACCAAATTGCATACATATATCATTGCTGAAAATACGGACAGTGTCAACAAGTACATCCAACTGCTTCTCACTCTTCCCAAAGAGTTTAAGATCGTCCATGAAGCGGAGTTGGTTGATGGTAAGCTCTCCTTTTCCCAACTTGTATCCTGCTCTCACAAACAACAGAGGATACAAACTATCTCCCTGGAAGATACCTCTCTTGATATTCACGCCTCCCAAGGATTCTCCACCCGATGTTAACTCTGTTTCCCAGGACTTCATACTTTTGCTCAACAACTGTCTGATGTTATCTGCCACCTTGAAGATCTCTAGGCTTTTGGTTATCCAAGAATGAGGTACCATGTCAAATGCCTTTTTGTAATCTATCCATCCCATGGCAAGACCAGTGTATCTCCTCTTGCAATTCCTCATTACCATTTTATCAATAAGTAACTGGTCTTTTTTACCACGGGACTTCTTTCGGCATCCTTTCTGTTCGTCCGGTAACAAATTGTTTATGTGGAGGTGATGGTAGATTTTCTCAGACACAATGCTTGTTAACAGTTTCCACATTACGGACAGACGTAATAGATCTATAGTTGGTAAGATCATTACCCTTGATTCGGTCTTTCATTACCAGAACTGTGGTACCTTTTGTCAACCACTCTGGTACCTCACCCGACATCAAGCAGTCATTGAACATGGTCGTCAGATTCGGGTGGAGGGATGTTATATTTTTGATCCAATACCCCTGCACACCATCTGGGCCTGGTGATTTCCAGTTTGTTAGTTTTTTGGCCTGCCCTTTAAGAGTTTCAACTGTGATACTCAAATCAGTTTGTTGGTGTGCTTGTTCACTAATCTCCTTTTGTACTGTCTCAATCCACACTGCCTGATCATTATATTCAACATCTTGCTCCCACATTCCTCTCCAGAATGTCTTAGTCTGTTCTGCCTCAGGGATCAAGTCGTTGCCTCTTTCTTTCCCTTCAAGCTGTCCAAACAACATCTTCTGGTTGTTGTCAAACATGCGGTTCTTTCTATACTGACTGACTCTGTTCTCATACTGCCAGTTCCTCTATGATGATATTTAGCTTTTTCCTCCTAGTTTTGTACTTTATTTCCAGTCTATTTTTAGTGACTATGTTTTGTAATGTCCCATTCAGTAGGGACTCAAGCTTTCCAATGTCATTTCTCATTTCCTTGATTTGACCATTCAGTCGTTTCATCCACCAAGGTTCTGATCTTTCTTGTTTGCTGTTTCCTCTCGTCTTTATGCCAAGTAATTTCCTCACCGCATTTGCTGTTGCTTTGAGGATATTGTTGCATTGGTGAAGGTTCCTCACCTCAAGGTATGGGATGACTTTGTTTACCTTAGCTGTTGTTTCTTTTAACTTTTTCCTGTCTACAAATCTTAGGTTCATAGGTTTCCCACAATCATTGTTCATTTCATCTACCACTAAGTTTAGGATATCAACCAAATCTTGTCCTAGCCCGTCAGCATTCATTTCCTCAATGGCCGTATCTTTGTTCCAGATGTTATTTATTTCAGCATTCAGATTATTGTCTGCTTCGGATGCTTCCTCAGGTCTCTCAACCTCTTCACCTTCATTTCCCACTGGCTCGTTTGCCTGGCATACCCCACTCTCCATTTCCAACCTAATCTCTCTGCTCAGTTCCTCCAGTTCCAACTCGCTTATCCATCCATTAGTTCTTATTATCCGAGCCTGCCCGGCCAATTTTTGTTCATCTAATTTAAATAGACCAATCTCGTTCCAGATGTTATGCATCCGTTTCCTATAGCCTTTTTCCTTGGGGTTACTCTTCAGGTAACATTCCATGACAGTTCTATACAATTCTTTCGTCCTGTTGGTTCTTGTCCCTTTCCTTCTTCTTCTTCCTCCAACACCAGCAGTATTTGGATGACAGCCAGGTCCCTGCTGCTGGGCCAGGGGGAACTTGCTGGGTGAGAGTCTGTCACATGACGTTCCAGTCTCCTATTCACAGTTATTCGAACTGTTTAGGTTCGACATTTAAACACTCATATCGAGGATTGGTGAATGTATGGTTACATAACCACCGGTGATTTCATCACTCCCGGTGATTTTAGCATAGCACCATCACGCTGTAGGCGAACATAAATAAATAAACAAATAAATAGTTAAATAGATAAAAACTTTAAAAAATAAACATAAGTTTCATTGTAATGTTTGAATGTCAGACTTAGTTTTTTTTTTTTTTTTTTTTTTTTTTCCTTTACGTTTTTCGTTTTTCAAGGCCAGTAACATCGGTTACTAATGTTGTTGTTGCTGCTGCTGCTGCTGCTGCTGTTTTTGATTTTAGCTACGTGGAAAGTAGGGGCTGTTGCGTTCAAAACTTTTGAAATTTGTTTTTGTTGTTGGATATTTTTTTGTCTGTGTTCTGTTCTATAATCTTTTGACTTGTTGCTTATTATTATTATTATATTATAGTTTAGATTTGACATCGTTTAAACTAAACATTTTGAGAGAGTTTAGAGATACAACAACAATAATTATTTTGGTGTTGTTGTTATTTGACCGGGTCACTGAATCAGTCTATTTATATCTTGTGATGCCTTCCTCGCTTATTCATGTGTAGTGACACTACTACCATCCCTCTCTTAACAGGAGGTAGTGAGGGAATAGTGGTGGTAGCGATGATGCAGTAGTGGCAGTGATGATGGGATAGTAGTACTATAGTGATGGTGTTGCTGCAGCCTTTGGTTTGTATTTTGTTTCTGGTAGTGGTGATGGTGGCAGCGGCGGTGATGGTGTTGGTGGTGAAATGATTTGGCTGTTGTTTGTAACCATTTTCTTTTTTGACTATAAAATTTCTGATAAATAAAATATTTCTGAAACAAAATAAAATATTAAATATTGGAGCCCTATGCCATAATGTGATGCGTTGTCACTTCCTGAGAGTTAAAACTGGTATCTTATGTTCCATTTGTAATAAGAATTATTCTATCACAATTGTTTTAAATATGTAAAAAATCAAAAACTCACGGGAGCGATTCCATAACACTCTATCCACCATGTGCGTATCTTCCCTATTATTATTATTATTATTATTATTATTATTATTATTATTATTATTATTACAGTTGTATTTATCTTGCTTTATGTTCATACAAGTTATCACCAAATCACAACCAGTGACATCAAGAGACAACAAGGTCCGCCATGTTCAAGAAAGAACATACATACACACACATGCATCTTTAGGTGTTTAGACTTGTGATGTATTTATATTGACAGAATCTTCCTTAGTATATGGGCAGCTCCCATTAGTACTATCTTTTGTATTTCTTCTATTTCCTGGGATTTAGGATAAGTAATCATTAGACCCCTTAGGTATCATTCCCAGAGCGCCTACAACCACTGGTATTGTTTTAGTTCTCAATTTCCACATTTTTCAGTTTCTATCTCCAGGTCTTTATACTTGCTCAATTTTTCAAATGTTTTTATAGATACATTCTTGTCTATTGGAACAGACATATCAATTAGCAAGCATACCCTCTTTTTAAAGTCCTTCAGTATTATATCAGGTCTATTTGCATCTATTTTTCGGTCTGTTTGGATGCTAAAGTTCCACAAGATTGAAATGTGATCTTTTTCAATTCTTTTGATGGGGCAGGTCAAAACGCTTACACATTATCCAATGTATGTATTGTGCAGCTCTGTCATGCCTGTTTAGGTATTCGGTTGGAGCTATAGGACTGCAGATTGAAATTATATGATCAATGGTCTCTGGTTGTTTTTTTACATACATGGCATAATGGGTTGCATCCATTTTTTATTATGTTGGCTTGGTAATTTTTTGTTGGCAGACACTGATCTCGTGCTAATATAATCAGTCCTTCAGTCTCCGATTTCAGTCCAGAGGATGCCAACTACTGATGGTTTAAAGTTTGTCAACATCAGGATTGTTAGCTCTTTCTGGGTATTTTCCATACAGAGGCTTTTCTTGCCATTTCTTAGCCAGTTTCTGTAGCAGTTCTTTCTTTGCAGTTACTTTTACCTGCTTTGCTTTTTCTGTGTTTTCCATTTCAGCAGTAAATGGAACTTCTGAAATTTGTAGTCCATTACTGTATCTTTGTGCATCTTTTGATGCTTTCGTGTTTCAAAACGAGTTTGATCATCCAATCATGTGATTCCTTTAGATATGTAGATAATCCAATTGTTGCAATTTTTAAGGCAATATCTAACTGGATTAATCCATGTCCTCCTTCTTTCCTAGATATATTCTATCTGTATCTGCCTTAGGGTGATGCATTCTATGCATGGTTAAGAATTTTCGAATTTTTGTATCGAGCCTACGGATCTCTGTGCTTGACCAGTTGATGACATTGAAACTGTAGGTTATTACTGGTATGGCAAGCGTGTTTATGGCATCAATCCTATTCCTTGCATTCAATTCTATTCTTAAGATCGCTCTTACTCTGCAGTAACATTCCTTTCTTATTCTTGCCCTCATTGTCGAGTGCTTGATTCTGTCTCCTTCACAAACACCTAGATATTTGTAAGTTTCCTCTTGATCAAGTTCTCTTATCACATTCCCCCAATCAAGATTAATGTCTGAACTTTTCAGCAGCTTTCCTCTGGTGAATGTTGCTTTGGCACATTTATCTTGTCCAAACTCCATTTTAATATCATCACTGAACTGCTTCACAGTGGATAATAGCCCTTGCAATTGTTCATCACTTTTTGCAAATAGTTTCACATCATCCATGTAGAACAAGTGATTAATGGTTTTGTCATAGACTTTATATCCATGTTTTGTTTCATTGAGCATCTTACTTAATGGTATAAGTGCGATGCAGAATAACAGCGGTGATAAAGAGTCACCCTGAAAAATTCCACAATTAATATTAACTTCTACAGCTTCCAGTGATTTCTTTTCACTATTCAAAAAGAGTGTCGTTTTCCATGTCTTCATACTAAATGACAGGAACTTCCTGACAACGTGAGATATTTTGAAAATCTCTAAACACTTTTCAGTCCAACTGTGTGGCAAACTATTGAATGCTTTTTTGTAATCTATCCAAGCAATTGATAGATTTTTGTGTCTATTATGACAATCTTCCAGTATCATTTTGTTAACCAAAAGCTGATCCTTACAGCCATATCAGCCTCGTTTACACCCTTTCTGCTCATTGGGAAATAGATCATTTGTTATCAGGTGATCATATGTATATTCAGTAAGGACTGATGTTAACATTTTATACATTGTGGTCAAGCAAGTTATCGGTCTGTAATTTTGTGGATTGTTTGTCTCATCATTCTTCGGTAGCAGGAATGTAATGCTGTTAACTAGCCATGATGGTATCTTTTCTGGCTCCTTAACCATTTCATTGTAAAGTTGGTCTAACAGCTCATGAGACTCTGTGAAGGCATTTATCCAAAAATTTGGTAGTTTGTCTTTCCCTGCAGATTTCCATTTGCTGGATTTTCTAAGAGCTAAACGCAGATGTTCAACTGTTATATTTTCCCATGTTTGTTCCTCAAGGTGAGCTGTATCTTTCATTTGTCTGTCTATCCATGGGGCATGTATATTATGAACTTTTTCTTTGGCCTAGATCTTTTCCCAGAATGCTTGCACTTCCTCCTTGGGTGGTATTGATTTAGCAGTTATTGTTGACTTACCAATTTTTCTGTAGAAGTTTTATAGAATCTAGATCGTTTTTCAAAGTGCCTTATATGAGCAGCTTAAGCTGACACTTTTTGCTTGATTATTTCTATCAGCATGTCTATGTCACTTGTTGATTTTATATTGTATTTTCTTTTCAATTTTCTAAGTTTAGTTAGTTTAATATGTTCACCTACTTTGTAGTTTGATAAAATTTCTATATCAGATCGGAGAAGGTTTATTTGGCGATTGATGTTCTCTTGCCAAGTAGGTTTTTTGTAGGAATTCCTTTGTTTTTTCATTTTCACTCCACATAAGTGAGTGGTGACTTTAGTCGATGCATAATAGAGATGATTTAGATTAGTAATGTTTAGTTTATTTGTGATGATAATGTTTTTGAGAGTTATGTTAGTCTTGTATATTATCCTTTGTTTTTGTCTGGAGTTCTGGATCTTAGGGAGAGTGTCTCGTTCCCCATGTCAGATTTTTTCATTTTCATCCATTTGATCATAATTTCATTCTTCAAGTTGACGAGTTCATTCTCATTCATTTCTTTATCATTGACGATCTCATTGTTTTCATTTTGAGTTTCATCTTGAGCATGCACTCCTTCCACTTTTTTGATCCTTTCTTTAATTTGTTCTGATGTCAGTGATTCCGCCCCAACCCTGGAATTTGCAGTGTTACAATTTACTTCGTTTTCACTGACACATGCTTCATTTTCCCTTCGCTGACTTTGTGCTAATTGCTTGATCTGATCAATTTCTATATTAGTTAGTAACTTTTTCTTAACAATATTTCTTCATATATTGGCTAGTTTCTTTTTCCAGTTGATATACGTCTGTTCTGTATTCGATCTATTTGATGGGTAGTACATCACAGTGTAGAAAGCCTCAAGGACTTCTTTATTGTCTTCCCTTGACCATTTTTCTCTCTTTTTCTTTGGATTTCTTGGTGGTGAGCATGGATGGCCAACAGTAGGAGTATTTTGGTTATGGGAGGTCTCCAGCTCCGGATTGATGGGAAGGTTTGAACCATTAACTGATTTTTCAACCCCAGTCTGGTTCCTCTCTGAGGGACGCGGCCCTTTTTGACCCAGGTGACGGCCGATCCGGTATGAGATTTTTTCATTTGACATTGGCTTTATTTTGTTGCGTTTTATCCTTAACCACCAAGGGGTAATCATTTCGTGTTACCACTCCTAGGATGAGTGTCAACCAAGACTAGAAGAGTCGTCCTCCCCTAGAGACATGACTATTACCCGCCGGCTGCCATCCCAGTATTACTTGGTCACAGGTTTTTTTTTTGTTTTTTAAATTGTTATCATGAGTGGTTCCTTAATGTGAGCTCTATGTAATATACTTTTTGTAGAAGTTGCCTCTGTTGTTGTTGTTGGCTATGCTGGTGGTGCTGGGACTTTTTCTATTGTTGGTGGGGAACTTCATTGCCATGGCCGTTAACTTTTGACCGAGTCAATATTTTGACCGAGTCAATATATCTTTTGTTAGCCTCTCCCTTGTCTAGTGTTACTGCCATCTTCCCCTTTCTTAAGTTAACAGAAGGTAGTGGGGGAATATTGGTGGTAGCAATGATAGAGTGGTGGCAGCGGTGATGGGATAGTGGTCCTGTAGTGATGGCGTTTGTCTGGCTAAATTTTGTAGCTACTGCTGTAGTTACTATAGTAGTTATTACTGTATTTTGTTTGTTTGGACTTTTTGTATATCTATGCGGTTTGTCACCTATGTTTAATATACATGTTGACAAATTTCTTTAATATTTGAATTAAACATTTTGAGAAAACTTGAGATACAATAATATTAATTATTATTATTATGCTGGGATTGGTGGTGTTGAAATTGCCGTTATTTGGCTGTTGTATTTAGTATTTATATTTTTGTATTTAGTGTGCACAGAGGGGGGGGGGGTTAGGTGGTGTATTTAGGTTGTGGTGGTGAAATTGTCGTTATTTGGCTGTTCTATTTAGTGTAGACAGAGGGGGGTTTTCTTCCATTTATAACCATTTTCTTTTTTGAATATAAAATTTCTAATACAAAATTAAATATTTGAACCATATGCGAGGGTTATGGGTTTTCATTTCCTGAGAGCTAAGACTGGTGCCTTATGTCCCATTTGTACTAAGAATTGTTATATCACAATTCTTTTAAATATGTTAAAAATCAAAAACATACGGGAGCAATTCCATAACACTCTATCCACCATGTGTGTCTTCTTCTCTTATTATTATTATTATTATTATTATTATTATTATTATTATTATTACAGTTGCATTTATCTTGCTTTATGTTCATACGAGTTATCACCAAGTCACAACCAGTGACCTCAAGAGACAACAAGGTCCGCCATGTTCAAGAAAGAACATACATATTCACACATGCATCTTTAGTGTTTAGACTTGTGATGTACTTATATTGACAGAATCTTCCTTAGTATATGGGCAGTTCCCATTAGTACTATCTTTTGTATTTTTATTATTATTATTATTATTATTATTATTATTATTATTATTATTATTATTATATATATATATGCATATGTATATGATATTATGTTATGAAAATGCCTTTTGTGAGTTTGATTCTTGGACTGGGTTGTGTGTTGTGTTCTTAAACAAAACACTTCATTTCTCATTGCTCCAATACACTCATCTGAAAATGAGTACCAAGAGTAGGTACAAGATTAACTCTGTGATGGACTGGCATCCTGTTCAGTAAAGAGTCTTGTACTCTCAGTCACTTAACTCCAAGGAAACCAGGATAAGCACTGGCTTAATGAACCTCCAGGCAAGAGGCAGACTTTAAACAGTCTTTTGACAGACCTTAGACTTTATATATATTATATAAAGCAATGTGAAATATGTGATTAGGATTATTTTGGGAAAGCCAATATAAAACAAGTTAGAGATAGAAAAGTGTAAATTAGAGAAGAGTTTTTTCTATATAATGTTGATGAAATTTGAGTTTACTATGCAATGTTGACCAAAACTATTGGTTTGACAAGAACCCTACCAGTAAATTGTTAATATTTTGTCAGCTTGCTGATCCTCAGCCTGGGTGACAAAGCCTGGATCTCACCAGCTAGTTATTGCAGAAATTATCACTGCAAGTCTAGCATATATTTTACTAATTTTATCAATTCGCCAAGTTTCATGGGAGAGAGTGGGGGATTTATATATATATACACAAGTATAGAAAAGCAAAAATAAAAATGATGATATGTATATATATATATATATATATATGACCTCAAATCACTAGGACTGGCAGGGGAGATGATGACAGAACATGATGAGTGGAGAGATGCTGTGCTGCAAAGAATCCGTCCAACCCATGCAAGAATGGAAAAACATGTAAAAACAATGATTATATATATATATATATAGAGAGAGAGAGAGGGGAGGAGGTGATGCCCTTTTGTAGTTTCCATGTCACAAATTTCCCTTACAAGGCATTGGTCAACCCAAGTCTGTAAAAAACACTTGGTCAAGGTACAACACAGTGGAACTGAACCTGAAATGTCATGGCTGCAACACAAACTTCTTAATCACACAGCCATGCCTACACCTAACATTGAAAGTGTTCAATTTCTCAACAATTTCACTCTTTTGATAACAAACCACTGGAAACAGTTAGTATTAATATTGATCTAAAAACCTTCTACCGTAATTTATATAAAGAACCTTTAAGTTATATTCCAAATTCCAGCTTAAATCACTCTAAATTCGTGATTATTTTCCAAATTATTTGAAAATCATATGCAGTGTCTTTCCTTAGATAATGAAAGGGCTAAATGAAATACAAGTATAAATTTTGTTTTTGTTATTTGTCTTTAGGTATTTGTTTTATAGCCTTCTAAATACAAAGGAGATTCTGGCCATTTATTTAGGTTGTATACTTCTGTGGAGACAATAATTCCAAGCCGAGTCTGTTAGTCTCAACTGAAGAATTAATGATATTGCCAACCATTAATTTTGGTTGTTCTGCCAGTGAAGGTTGAAACAGATGACACCTCTCACTTGCAATGTTTTCTGAGATTTTTAGTTGTATTATTTTTCTTTTTCATATTTCTGGCAAGAAGAAACAAATAGCAGTGATTATTGCCAGGAATGTGGAACAAATAAATCCAAAGACACAGTATTTGGCACCATAATGGTGCTTTAAATATAATATATTAAGCCAATAAAGTTTGTGGTGGTGATATTAGTGGTAGTTAAGGGGTGGCCATTGTTGTGAAAGTAATGCTGATAGGGTGTCTAGGGGGGTGGTAAATGTGTTAGTGATAGCATTTGCATTGGTTGTAATAGCAGCAGTATTAGCAGTATGTGAGATAGGAGAGAGGAGAGAGGAGTGGATCAAGGTGGAAAAAGTGGAGTAGTGTGAGGCGAGAGTTCCTAGAAAGGAGATTAAGGATAGTTTGTGTGATTACTCATGAGTTCGATTCCTGGCAGTGCATCGTATCCTTGAGCAAGAGACTTTATTTCACATAATTCCAGCTGGAAAAAATGAGTTGCACCTTTAACTCGAAGGGTCAGCCTTGTCTCATACTATGTCATGCTGAATCTTCCTGAGAACTACGTTATGGGTGGATATGTCTTTAGTTTTATGAGCAGGCCGTTCCATTGTTTGAACAACTGGAACACTTGTTGGAACCAATGAAGGTCCAACAAAAACAGTGTGATTAATGTTCAGTTTGAAATGTCTGTCAGTAGTTGGGGTGAGATAAGGGTGAAAACATTGGGTTGAGAGGGGTCCTGATTGATATAATAAATCAGAATTGAAATTCTATTGGAGCTTCAGGGCCAATAGAATATATTCCAATAATACAGACAGATAGTTATTCAATTGACTATACTGTCCCACGCTTCATACAAATATATATATATGTTTTACACTTTGTATATATATATGTTTTAACACTTTGTATATATATATGTATGTATACGCAAATAGATAAAACTGGATGTTGTGCAAA
Source organism: Eledone cirrhosa (assembly GCA_964016885.1). NCBI lineage: Eukaryota > Metazoa > Mollusca > Cephalopoda > Octopoda > Eledonidae > Eledone > Eledone cirrhosa. The sequence goes on along the minus strand of OZ024742.1, from coordinate 146,291,104 downwards.
GCAAAAATTAATCATGATATTCTATGAGTTATTCAGATGAGATTCAATAAATTTAATTGATCTTATGCTGCCAGAAACCTAGTCCAGATTCAATCTTTTTTGGTAGCTGTTTGTGTATTGGTATTCCCAAATTCTAACAGATTATGTACATGAACTCTAGCTTGTTTAAAGAAGCAATTACACTTTATTACTACATATGATGACAGTTTCTTGGTTTTCCTTCCCCCCTTTTCTGTCTTTGGTGCTGACTCCCTTTTATCCAGAGTAGTTATGTTAATTATCTGAATTCACATCAAGGCTACTTTATAATAAGCCAATTTAATACAACATATTTCTATTTTCTTTTCCCAATGATCATATCTTTAACCATCAGTATAGATGGAAAATAACCTGCAGTTTTTTTAAAGATCTAAAGAAATATATTGATGTAAATGCAAATTAGATTAAAACCATATCAAATCTATCATTAAATCTCAACATATTTCAATCCTGAAACATAAATATTTTATATTTCTCCTTCGTTTTATATCTGTTAAAAGTTTGATGGGCTAGAAAGGTTTAATAGGTTTGAATATTTAATATATTTTAGAGTGCACTAAACTATATGTTCTTTGATATTTTGTTAGAATCAGTTTGCTTCCAAGTTTTAATGCTACCAAGGTGAACTTAACTTTTCAGCTTAAGAGTTCAATAAAATAAGTATTGGTAAAAATACTGATATCAAATTAATGGATTCTGTCATTCTGATATGAAAACTGGCATCGCATCTTGCCAAATAAATTATTACTTTAATACGTTCACACATTCTTTGAACACGTTATTTTTTATTTGCTGCAATATTCTTTATGAGGCCAACTACATCATCATAAAGTGTGGTGTCTATTTAATTTCTTGACGTCAAATAAATTTTTTTATATATAACATTTTATGTCTTCCTTATCATAGGGCAAACATCTTCAAAACATGATGACCATTCAAGCCCTACATTTATTATTATTATTGATAATAATAATAATAATAATAATAATAATAATAATAATAATAATAATGCTTTCTTTATTAACCACAAGGGTTTACACAAAGTAGACATTAAGGACAGTACAGGACAATACAGGACGGTACAAAAGGGCATTTCTGCATGTAAAAAAAAAACAAAAACAGAGGATATAACAAAAAAAGAACAATGAAAAATTCCCCAATAGGGGGGTGACTTCTGAGGGCCATCATGGAGAAAGCCCATTAAAAAAGCCATGGCGACCCTGACCACCCAGTTTTTCACCTTCAATTTACAGGCACATACTCAGAGTAGGTCCATTCACTCAGGCCATTCTTGCCTCTCTCACCCATCTTTCAACAAAATGCTGGGAAGAGAGCACTTCCCTCTCTACCCTGATTTTCCTTTTCAAATGAAATTTGAAAAAGTTAATCAGGGCATCACCAAAGAGGTAAGTGCTCGTCTTCAGCCCTTTCAGACACGTCCACCATACTATCCTTTTTGCAAATGGCCACCAGACAAATAAAAACTGCCTGCCCTTCCCGGCTAAAGGAAGGGGGTGGGGCAATCCTCACGACGGACTCAGCTGATAGCCGGATCCGTTCTACATGCGACAGCAGGTGTTCGACATAATAATAATAATAATAATAATAATAATAATATTTTAAAAGGATTGACGTAACTCTTCACAAAGGTAAATAGGCAATACGAAGAGTGCAATGCGATTGCAATAGATTTGTTGAACAATATTTCAACAGTTAGTCTGTCTTTGTCGAGTTCAAAATAAAAAGTGATAAAAATTCAAAATTATACAAATTCAAATCCAAAATATGAACGAAGCCAACCTGAAGAAAAGAAAAAAGAAAAGGGAAAAGAAGAAGAATATTTAATCAAATAGTCTTATGTAAATATGATGAAATTATCCTGTCAATTTGTTCATTCCTCCAGGGCGTGATGTAAATAGCACACAAACATATCTCTCCTCATACATTTTGAGTACCAAAAGTATAGCAGATTCAGAATATTTTCTGAGAATATGCACTTTCAAGTCTGCCCTGAGAGTGCCACCAGGTATTGATGGTTGACCCTATCAAATGCTTTTAATTGATCTAAGTTGATTAGGGCCCCACCCGTGCTAGGTTCCTTAGCTATCCTCTCCATGATGTATTGCATGTGGTGGAGGTTGTCATAGATGGATCTGTCTGGAATGGCGCATATCTGCACCTCCCACCAGAGCCCCGACGACAAGCACCAACCTCGTTGCTAACACATTGGTCAAAATTTTGAACTCTGCATTCAGCAGAGTTATGGGCCTGAAATTATCTATGTTGTCCCCCTTGTTTGGGTCCTTTCTCAGCAGCACCACTGCTCCTCAACTCACAGAACTGGGAATTCTCCCATTCTGCTGTCAGTTGCAGTAGACATCTGCCAAGAGGTCACTGAACAAGCCTGTCATGTGAATGTAAAGCTCATAGAGCAGACCATCCAGACCAGGTGATTTACCCCTCACACAGCCAGTCATTGCCTCCCATATCTCAGCACTGTTATTAGCCTTTTGCAGCACTCTGCCTCTGTTGCCAAGAGTCATGGCAGCTAGTCAAGGTAGGGACTGGAGTCCATTTTGCAGCTTGGCCTACCACAGCTCTCAAACAGTTGAGCAGTTGAAAAGCCACACACATCTGGTCAGGATCAACTAATATGTGCCTGTCATGGTGCACCCAAGACCAGAATGTGGCTTTGTTGCTACTCCATGCCTCTGCCACACATACCCATTGAACAGCTTTCATTCCCTCATGCCTTATTGCATGTGCCCTAGCTCTGACAATGCAGCCTTCATGTTTAGCATTGAAGAATTGGTCAAGGGCCAATCTCGCTGCTTACACCTCAGTCAAGATGCCTTTACTAAGTGCGTCATCTAGCTTTCTAACTAGTTCTCCCTCTTGTCTATTCTTTTCTATCACTATAGCCTTGCTAAACCTAATGGATTCTACTTTGATTGTCCTTTTTAGGCAAACCACAATTTGTTGTTGACGACAGACCCCATCAATGCCTACTTAACTAATTTGCTAACCCCGTCTCTCTAGGCTTTATTTGCTGGGAGAAACATGTTCAGCTTTCAGTAACTTGGCCCCTGACTATGTAACCTATCTAGGTAGACCACGAAGATCACAAATTTGTGGTCCATGTAGCTGACCACTTTAAAAAATGGGCATGCCTACTGGGAACAGCATGGATCCTCTGATACGTCCTGAATATCTGTAGGTAGTGGCTTAATGTTAATTTTGACAAATTTTCTGGTTAAATAACATCAATCACTGAGATATAAAATTCATAATAATAATAATATTAATAATAATTGTTTCTACTTTGGGCACAAGGCCAGCAATTACCCAGTGCATTACTGGTACTTTATTTTATCGACCTCGTAAGGATGAAAGGCAAAGTCAACCTCGGCGGGATATAATCTTTCTTAATTGATATGAGCATTCCATCAGATTGTAACATTTACTTGAAAGGGTTTGGAAAGCTCAGTAATTATAAAAATCTATCAATGGAAATTGAAAAAAATGTTCATCTTAAGGTGTGTACAATACCAGTAATGGTTTTTGCACTTGGAATGATAAAAAGGGGAAGTGAAAAATATTTGGACCAGATACCTGGTAAGCCATCTCAGCAAGAGATACAGAAAATAGTGTTGACTGGCATTGTCCATGTCCTGAGAAGGGCATTATCAATTTGAATACCTTGCAAAGACATTTACTGTTGTTTGTGTCCTTATGACATCATTTGTATGACAACTGCTTGTAAAATGTGTGAATTATTAAATTTTGCTTGTGTGTCAGGTTGATGCATGGCATGATTTAGGAAAGAAGCAGGATTCAAAGGAAGTTTCCAATAATAATAATAATAATGTAAAAATGCGTAAAGCACTAACCAAAGCTGCTTTCAAAAGACGCAAATTATCTAAAATTGTGAACACTAAAATAGATTCAGACAATGAAAGCAGAGAATTAGAATAGAACCAAACATAGAAATACTTAAGAGTAATTGAAACTGATAAAATACATACACAGAAATTGAACAAAGTAGAAAGGAGTATTACAGAAGAATTTTGAATGTAGGCTAGCTTAAAGTTAACTGTTTCAATGTAGGTTTATGAGTATGAAAAATTGTCAAACAAGTCAGGCATACAAGCCACTAAAGATGGGAAAGTGGACAGCATTGCCTGCATTGCAACTGTTAACTTTAAGCTAAATTACATTTGAAATTCATAATTTGCTCAAGGTTTCTTTAAAAAATACGATTTATTATAGAAGAGTCAAATTAATATTAAAAAGTGAACTGAATACAAGAAATGAAATAGTAGGTATAAATATACTAGCCTTAGCAATTATAAACTGGGATACTTCAACATAATTGTTTCTATTTTAGGCACAAGGCCAGCAATTACCCAGTACATTACTGGTACTTTATTTTATCGACCCCCTTAAGGATGAAAGGCAAAGTTAACCTCGGCGGGATTTGAACTCAGATCATAAAGGGACGTAACTCTATGCTTCAAAGCATGGTGTCTGACTCTCTACCGATACTGCCAATCCGCCGGGATACTTCAACATAATGAATTAGAAATTGAATGAATTGAAGAGCTTTGCCAGAAAAGTCACAAGATTTTTTACTAATCTGAAAAGGTTCAACTCTTATGCTTCTGAGCAAATTGAATGCAGGTGTGTCATGTTTTCAGAGTAATGTACAGGCATTTACATGTAACATGTCCCATAAATGCAAAGTTTTAGTCGATTTTTATTTTATTTTAGAAGTATCGTCAATCTCTATGTTTTATCCAGTATTCTTTCAAATGTCAGTGGCAGTCATTTTCCTGTTCTTTATCAACCAACAGTAAATTATTTTAGTAGTTCTTCTCAGTTCTTTTGATCAAGGACTGCTAGAATAGCCACCAATTTCACTAAAAAGGTTCACATGGTCAATTAGAATAGACACTGAAGAAGTTCACAACATGGTTATTCAGAATCTTGAGGGCCCCCACTTGGTCATGAATAACCATGGTTTTGCACCTAGAAAATTTCCCTCCGAGGCACATGACTGGGCAAAGTTTGTTTTGTGGAAGACCAGTAGTCACCCTTACATACCAGTCTCCCCTCCCTATGCCACCAATGTTGTCCAAGAGAAAGGCAATGACCAATACAGCTTGGTACTAGTGACATCACAACTCATTTTTACAGCTTAGTAAACTGGAGCAAAGTGAAATAAAGTGTCTTGCTCAAGGACACAACGCATCACTTGGTCCAAGAACCAAACTCACAACCTTTCAATTACAAACCCAAAGCTCTAACCACTAAGCCATGCGCCTTCTCAATTTTCAGAATAGCCAATGAAGGTGTTCACAACATGGTCAATCAGATTAGCCACTGAAGAAGTTCCCAACATGGTTAGTCAGGAGAGCTACCGATCAGAATAGACACCAGTTTCAATTGAAGATCTCTGGGCAAGTCAATAGCAATTACTGAGCATCTAACTTGATCAGCTATAGTTTGAAAAGTCATGCAGTTAGAAAATCCTTGATCACGCTTCAGATGAGGTTTTAGTTTACACATCACAAGAGAACTTAGTTATAGTAATTAGTTATAATTATCAATATTAGGGTTTAATTAGAGTATAATATTGAATATTAAAATCAATCATAACAGATCTTAGGTTTATATAATCAAATATGTATTGGTAGTTGCTGTTACTTAAATGGAAATATTATTAAATATTAAAATTAAAATATTTTTACTAAAATATAAATATATTAACCCTTTCATTTTCATATTTCTAACGAAGTCACTGTCCATAGTTTCAAAAAATGATTTTACATAAACAAGCAGTTTTGTGTCATAGAAACAGATTTTTGTGGTTGTATGAATAGTCAGTAATTGCATTATACAAAATTTCCATGTTTAAATTGATATTGTTTAAGAGTCGAAAATTGTGTTTTTATTCACAAAGGGTTTGAATCATGAGTGATTAAATAACTGGAAATAATTAACATTTAACTATCAATATACTGTTGTCTTTAAACAAAGCGATGTCACTATGTGTGTATGTGTGTATGTGCCTGTGTGTGTGTATATGTATATACATATATACATATGTATATTTGTACGCGCACATACACACACTCTCATATATATATATATATATATAAATATACCTGTATAGATATATATATCTCATTTGGGGATCGTCTGCTATTGATATAACACCAAATCAGCAAGTGGTTCCCGAATCGAATCAGTCCTCTATTTTCAATTTCTTTGTATCTTCTATCTTCTGTTCTCTGGTTGGGTTCAATGTAATCCTGTTACATAATTACGCAAATAACACCTGATGAAATCGCCTAGTCTTGCATTATAATCAGATGATAGAGCTAGGCCACCAAAATATGTGTAGTGCTTTCGCAGGATTAAAATTCTAAAGTAGATTTTCCAATCTGGCCTTCTGTTGTTGTTTTAATGAATATTTTACTCCGTTCCTGCACCACCCACTGGCTACCACATCTACGATGGATGATTTGTTTAACGTTGAATGCTTTAATTAATTTGTTGCATCATCGTTTACCAACCCAAACCACCAGTTTTATCCGTTGTTAAACAGCCTCACATTAATGATATATATGTGTGTGTGTGAGTGTGTGAGCATATCATAACCATCATTTAACATCATTTAACTTGCACACACACAAATAAATATATAGGAGGGGATGCATGCATATATGTGTGTGTGACCTTCACTGCTTGAAAAATAACCAAACAGTATGTTTATATTCTTCTCTAAGAATATATTAATGGCTCCTGGCATACAGCAATGTAATGTATAATAAACAGCATCGTTAACTTCTCATAAAGCCTTAAGTGGAACACCTTTTTGAGATAATTAGATTTAAATTACATATAAAGCATAACTTTAAAACTTCTCCATTCTAAACCCACTACATTTAGCTTTAATTTAATTAATTTTTAATATTGTTTAAATTAACTATTCCCATTTAAAACTCAATTAAACACCGTTGTAATTTTTTAATTAAAATGCTATAGTTAATATTTTCTGTCTTATATTTTTGTAAATTCAATTAATTACCATCTTTGTTTTACTAATACTATTATCTTTTTCTAAAATCAATTAATTCCTGTAATTATCTATTTGCTAACACAATTAAAACTGTTTACATTAACTACATAAACATATATAGCTTTATATAATAAAACCAGCTTAATCCAGTTAAACTAGTTAAACTATCTTTCTTTGTTAGTTTAAGTATTTTGAGTTTTGTTGAAGTAGTTCAACTGGTTTTTGGTTGACAGTTTAGGTATAGGCATGACTCTGTTATGAAGGTCACTTTGCCACCACATGCTCTTAGGTTATAACCCACAGTGCGGCATCTTGGCTGAAAATCATTTGGAAGGATTCTTAATTTATGAGTCCAACAATACCAGCTACCTTAGTTGTTGCTATCTAGTCAATAATCATCACATTTGTAATTGAATGTGGAACAATTGTTTCCAATGTCATAAATATTTCAAAGGGAATATTCCAAGGAGACAGTCACTCTGTACTTCTGTTTATCTTGACATTAAATCCTCTGTTATTTCTTTTATGAGAATCCAGTGGTTATGTGCTAGGGTCTACAACAGTAAAAGATGCTAATAAACTCTCATGCAACACTTGAATTGTTGGATTAGCATACCTTAAGAAAGACCTGGAAAAGGAATATTCTGCATATCAAAAGAAAGTTAGGCATGGCTAATATTAACACGAACTGATTAACATTATCACATCACATCACATCATATCACATTTCAAAGGCTATGCTTTTGCAATCCAACAGCAGGAGATAGCAACAAAAGATCTGCTGAGTAAAAAAAGACAGTAAGGACCTCAGATGCAACTGAAAATGTCAGTTATATCACACATGGGATTTATAGCTGGCCAAGAAGTCATCAAAGCACAACTTCCCAATGAGGCACAATGTTGTTTCTAAAATAATGCCACCCATAGAAAAGACTGTTCTGGGATAAATATAGACAATCCAGGCAATCAGATATATACATACATAGCAGCACAAGAAATATTGGTGGAACATTTCCATCACAACTTCTGCCAAGTGAAAACACAACAGGCCTCAAGAGTTATTTGGCAGAGAAAAGTAAAATTATGTACAGTCATATTGGTTAGCTGTAGATGTGAATATTTCTTCCAAAACCAGTTAGAACGAGATACATTAGAGACAATTGCTTCAGAGCTGATAATTGTTGGTGTACTTGCATGTCATTAAATAAATTCAAATTCCAAGAATTCAAATAATTAAAAAGAGACATTAATAGATAGATACATACATATATATATATATATATGATGATGATATATTCATTTTCATTCATTTCATTTTACGTCCGCTTTTCCCTGCTTGCAAGGGTGGGACGGGAACTGATTCTGGCTTGATTTCTACAGCTGGATGCCCTTCCTAACACCAACCTCATTTACAGTGAGTGCTGGGTGCTCTTTTGCCGTGGCACCTCCACGTCCACTTTGCAGTGGAATGATAGGGACCCCAGTCCCTATCATCTCATTTCTACAGCTGAGTAAACTGGAGCAATGTGAAATAAAGTGTCTTGCTCAAGGAAACAACACATCACCCGGTCTGAGAATTGAACTCACAACCTTTCGATTGCAAGGCCAATGCTCTAACCACTAAGCCATGTACCTATATATATATATATATAGAGAGAGAGAGAGAAAGAGAGAGAAATAGAGATAGAGATAGATAGATATAGATATGTATGTATGCATATATGTATGTATGCATGTGTATATATATATACACACACACACACATATATATATATGATAAAGATAGACGGTAGCCACGGAGTAGGCAGACCCAGAAAAACATGGGACGAGCTGATAAATTCCGACCTCACACGCTTACACCTCTCCAAGAAAATGTCACTGGACCGAGACCTTTGGCGGTACTCAGTAATAGAGAAGACCCGCCTTACCTAAATACAAAGTAAAAACCTACTACAGTCAGTAGGCATCTCTATCAAAACACCCCCCCACCCCGTCCCACCACCTCCACCCCATCCACACCGCCCCTTTCAATGTAAAGTTATGTTGGTCCCACAACATCCAGGCCGAAACAAATGAGATCGTGTAGGTGTCACGATAAAAAAACACACAGTCCACGCTGTAAATGTGGCCGTGTAGGCAACACGGTAAAAACCTCCCAGCCCCACACTGTAAATGTGGTTGGTGTTAGGAAGGGCATCCAGCTGTAGAAAACCCGCCAGACAGTCCATGCTGTAATGTGGCCGTGTAGGCAACACGGTAAAAACCTCCCAGCCCCACACTGTAAATGTGGTTGGTGTTAGGAAGGGCATCCAACTGTAGAAAACCCGCCAGACAGTCCTATGCGAGCAAGACAACCACTCTTGCCTCAAGTGGGAAAACCCCCGTCCAAACCCATGCAAGCGTGGAACACGGACGCTAAACCTGATGATGATGATGATGATGATGATGATATATATATATATATATACACACATACATGCATACATACATACATATATGCATACATACATATCTATATATCTATATATCTATCTCTCTCTCTATATATATATATATATATATATATATATATTAGCTGTAGATGTGAATATTTCTTCCAAAACCAGTTAGAACGAGATATATTAGAGACAATTGCTACAAAGCTGATAATTGTTGGTGTACTTGCATGTTATTAAATAAACTCAAATTCCAAGAATTCAAATAATTAAAAAGAGACATTCATAGATAGATACATACATATATATATATGATGATGATGATGATATATATATATATATACACATACATACATGCATACATACATACATATATGCACACATACATACATATCTCTATCTATATCTGAGTTTTTCGAATATTAATAATAACATTCGATTTGTTTTGCAATTATGCAAACAAGCCTAAATTTTATAGCCATGTCTGTAGAATGAACATTGCATGCCAACATAAGAGCAAGAATGAAGTGTTCATTCTACTGAATGGCTATAAAATTGAGGCTTGTGTCCATAATTGCAAACGAATCGAATGTTATTATTAATATTCGAAAAACTCAGATTACATTTATTGTATTCAGTCATGTAGAGCTAAATTTTCTTTTTATATATCTATAAAATTATATATATATATATATGTATCTATCTTTCTCTCTCATATATATATGTATCTATCTGTCTCTCTCTCTCTCTATATATATATATATATATATATATATATTTACTAGCAGCGATACTGGTCGAAGAACTCGATGCTGTTACTGTGTCCATCTCTCGCAGGATTAAGGTGGCTGTATTTTGCAGAGTGTATATAAAGTGATAATAAGAATTGCAGCATTTTGTAAACTTTATCACATATTACAATTTGTTTCCATATCGATCAGCTTGGGTTTGATCATGTGATCGGATCTCGACTCTTAATTGACACTTCAGATATGAGAGTTTACATGGGCGGTTTGGATGTAACCACCTATGTAAACTCTCATATCTGTATACAGCTATGTTCAAAGCTAAATTCTAATTCTATTATATATATATAAATGTGTTGAGAGAGAAACTGTGTCTGAGAGGGATAGAATGTAGTGTACGGGAGAGGAGACTGAGGTGGTATGGACATGTGATGCGCATGGAGGATGACCGATGGGTGAAGAAGTGCCAGGAAATGCCAGTTGAAGGAAGATGTGGTAGAGGTAGACCACGAAAAACATGGGCGGAGGTGGTGAGAACAGACCTCAGATCATTGAAGCTTACGGTGGAGATGACGAGGGACCGTGACAAGTGGAGAGATGCTGTGCTGAATAAGACCCGTCCCACCCTTGCAAGCAGGGAAAAGCGGACGTAAAATGATGATGATGATGATGATGATATATATATTTATATAGGGTAGTGTCCAATCCGTATGAAGAACTCAATGTAATCCAAATGTCATGAAAAGAGAAGATGTATTCAACATTTTTTTCGATGAAAAACACAGGAAAACAGAGTCAAGATAAATTAATAAAAATAATGAATAAAAACAAAGAAACAGTTCCTTATATAAAAAATTCATCATTTTACGATCGTTTCTAGGATATATATGTGTGTGTGTTGGTATGTATATCATATAGATCTATGTAAAATGTTTCCAAACTATCAGAGGGAATATATATACATTATTTCTGAAGACAGCATATATATGTGTAGGTATGTATATTCCCTCTGATAGTTTGTAAACATTTTACATAGATCTATATGATATACATACCAACACACACACATATATATCCTAGAAACGATCGTAAAATGATGAATTTTTTAATATAAGGAACTGTTTCTTTGTTTTTATTCATTATTTTTATTAATTTATATATATTTATATATATATATATATATATATATATTTATATATATATATATATATATATTTATATATATATATATATATATATTTATATATATATATATATATATATTTATATATATATATATATATATATTTATATATATATATATACATACAAATACATACACATGCATGCGCACACACACACAAACGTGCACACTCATATCACTATCAACTGGGAAATATCTTGTAAACCTGAAATATCTTGTAAACCCAAAAAGGTATCTATAGTAATTTAATTATTAAAGGTATGAGGACTACTAAAATCTGTCAATTTTAGAATTATCACATTCCCCAGCCCTACAAAAAAAAAAACCAAAAAAAACACAAATAAGCCATAGATTTATCACCTACTTTTTTTAAATATGTGTTTATTTGAATCATCTAAAGTTTGTTCTAGCTGAAGATATTGGTGGTGTGTAATTACATCTGATATTGCCTTCATGTTTGGAATAATTATTGACTCCCACTTATTTAGAAATGTGAGAACCAATGATTGGATTCTAATGAGAAAATGTTTGTCAATATTTAATAAGGGATGTTCTCTGAAAAACACATCACTTCAACATGTTTTGTATTTTGAAATTATGTTTTATAAACAAGATGAAAAGATGAGCAATTTTACCACATTTTTTCATTATCTTCATTATTTTTTATTGTTAAAATAAAATTAATTGAAGAATATTTTATAATGATATCACATACACTAGATAGAAAGTTATTAATAACAGACATAATATGGCACTTAGTTAAACACTACCATCACCACCACAAGCACCACCACCACCACCTGGCCCTTGAGTAGTAGATTTAATCGATCACATATTTCAACACTAATACCACCACATTGCTCTTGGCTTGTAGCATTAGTATTGGTACCCAGTCCACTCTGTAAAGTGAGAGAGCTGAAGTCTAAAAAATGCACACACGGTACCCTGTAAGGTGGCTGGCATGAGGAAGGGCATCCAGCAGTAGAAACCATACTGGATATGGAATGTAGTGAGCAAGATGACATTGATCCAGACCATCTAACACATGCCAGCATGGAAAGTGGATGTTGTTTCTACTTTTGGCACATGGCCAGCAATTACCCAGTGCATTACTGGTACTTTATTTTATCGACCCCGTAAGGATGAAAGGCAAAGTTAACCTCGGCGGGATTTGAACTCAGTCCATAAAGGGACGTAACTGTGCTGCAAAGCATGGCGTCCGACCCTCTACCGATACTGCCAATTCACCACCTTTGATGATATATATATATAATAATGATGCATAATGAAACTTCCTATGACTTACATATATATATAAATGCAACATATATGTATATAAATGCAACATATATATATATATCATCATCATCTTAATTTTTACGTCCACTTTTCCCTGCTTGCAAGGGTGGGACGGGAACTGATTCTGGCTTGATTTCTACAGCTGGATGCCCTTCCTAACACCAGCCTCATTTACAGTGAGTGCTGGGTGCTTTTTTGCCATGGCACCTCCACGACCACTTTGCAGCGGAATGAGATGATAGGGACACCAGTCCCTATCATCTCATTTCTACAGCTGAGTAAACTGGAGCAATGTGAAAAATAAAGTGTCTTGCTCAAGGAAACAACACATCACCCGGTCTGAGAATTGAACTCACATTATTTAATGTCGGACTTCCAACAAATTAAATACTCCTACTTATATATATATATAGCACTATTAAGCACTGCCATCATATTATGAAGAATATTTTAAATACAATAGAAAAAAAACAATACCAAAACCTTAACAATGTATTTACCAAAGCATTCAGAGCTGTACTTAATAATGCAATGATAACACTCAATGAAAGTAAGACTAATGCTTACATAATAATGATAGTGATTTCTGATTTAGGCACAAGGCCAAACATTTTGGGAGAGAAGTACATTAAATTGTCCCCAGTGCGTTACTGGTACTTTATTTTATCAACAGGATTTGAACTCAGAGTGTAAAGAGTCATATTGTGAGAAAGATAATCATCTCCATAATTTTTTTTTTTTTTTACATAACTTTATTAGATTATATTCCATAATTATTTAAGTTGTAAATAATTGTTCACTCTTATATAGTATCATTCTGTTTTAAATATGATTTTAAACAGACAAATGATATACTTGTAACTGTGTAAAGTGACATGAACAATCTTGTATGTTTATTTTCTGGCTTATCAACGTATGCAATGAATTTCTCTGCTCTAGATGTCAGAAAGACACTTGGCAAGAAATGGAAACAAAAGAGAAAAAACACAAACAATAATGATAATAATTGTTTCTACTTTAGGCACAAGGCCAGCAATTTTTTGGCGGGGGAGGGGGGGGGGTGATTAAATGGACTCCGGTGTGTGATTGGTACTTTATTTTATTGACCCTGTAAGGATGAAAAGCTAAGCTAACCTCGGTGGGATTTGAAGTCAGAACGTAATGGGCCATAACTCTGTGTTTCAAAGCATAGTGTCCGACACTCTACCGATACTGCCAAAGGCAGAAGGCTAGCAATTTTGTAAGGCAGGAAAGTTGATTATACCAACCCCAATACTTGAGTGGTACTTTATTTTATCGATCTCAGAAGGATGAAAGGTACAGTTGACAGCATTTGGATGTTAACTCAGAATAAAGGATTGGAACAAATACTGCTAAGCTTTAACAATGATGATGATGATGATGATGATAGAGCTGATGATAATAATAATAATAATAATAATAATAATAATAATAATAATAATAATAATAATAATAATAATGATTTCTTTATTAACCACAAGGGTTTACATAAAGTAGACATTAAGGACAGTGCAGGACAATGCAGGACGGTACAAATGGGCATTTCTGCGTGTAAAAAAACAAAAATAGAGGATGTAACAAAAATAACAATGAAAATAACAATGAAAAATTCCCCAATAGGGGGGAGACTTCGGAGGGACATTTGTGGAGAAAGCCCAGTAAAAAGCCACAATGACCCTGACCACCAAGGCAAGTGCCCTCTCCCAGTTTTCCACCTTTAGTTTACAGATATATACTCAGAGTCGGCCCATTCACTCGGGCCATTCTTGCTTCTCTCACCCATCTTTCAACAAAATGCTGGGAAGAGAGCACTTCCTTCTCTACTCTGATTTTCCTTTTCAAATGAAATTTGAAAAAGTCAATCAGAGCATCACCGAAGAGGTAAGTGCTCGTCTTCAGCCCTTTCAAACGTGTCCACCATACTATCTCTTTCGCCATGGCCACCAGACAGATAAAAACTGCCTGCCCTTCCCGGCTAAAGGAGGAGGGCGGGGCAATCCTCACGATAGACTCAGATGATAGCTGGATCCGTCCTAAACGCGACAGCAGGTGTTCGACATAAACCCACAAGTCAGCAATTTTCGGACACTGGACGAGTGCGTGCAGGACGGTTTCGTCGCCCTGCGCGCATCTCGGACATGCCCGGCTGACGGCACCTCCATGCCTGTAGAGTTTATCCCGAACTGGCAAGGCTCCTCGGTAGCACTGCCAGGCCAGAGATTTCTGGAAGTTGTCCATAGGCCCTGGCCCGAAGGTTCTTCCGAAGAGATTGGCTAGTTGATTTTCGTCGACGCCTAGAGTTTCCCCAAGTACGTCGTCGCTCTTCCCCTCCACTAATCCTCTATAGAACGCCGAGGTGGAGTTTCCACCGATCACATTGCCCGATTGGTCGAGGGCTGTGAGCGCCTGAAGACATTCCAGTCTCCAGGCGCTCCCTCTCGGTCTTCGCTTGACCCAGGACTGCAGCTCCGTCAAGGAAACGAGCTGGGGAAAAACGCGTCTAGCAAACGGCGACCACACCTGATCACCGTCGAGGAAGAGGTGGAGATGTCGTAGCCTGAGCGCGTGCCTGCGCATCATCAGCCACGGCATGCCCAGCCCTCCACGTAGCGGGTGTTGACAACAGATGGACCGCCTGACCATCGGAGCACGTCCCTTCCACAAAAAGCGAAAGAGCAAACGCTCCAGCGCAGTCAGGCGAGGCTTAGGACAAGGTACGACGGTTAGGCGGTAGCAGATGACAGACGCGATGTACGCGTTAGCCACCTCCGCTCGACCTTTCAGGGATAGCTTCCTCTCCGCCCATTTCTGGGTGAGAGAAGCCACCCTGCTCGTCACCTCGTCCCAGTTTTTGTCCGTCTGGAGGTCCGGACCGAACCAGACCCCTAGCAATTTAACCGGTCCGTCCGTCCAGCGCCCGACGACGCTGTTGGACGGCATGGACCTGCCTCTCCAGGTGCCGAGCTGCAGGCCCACTGACTTTTCCTGGTTGATCATTGCTCCTGTCACCGCTTCGTATTCTCTTAGTGTAGTGCCGATCGCCTCGATGTGTTTGGCGTTCGACACCACTACGGTGACATCGTCCGCATATGCTGACACGGATCTTCCGCATCCTAGTTCGCGCGGGACTCCCCTCAACGTCTCCAGTTTGTGCAGTAATGGCTCGAGAGTCAATACGTACAAGAGGGACGAGAGGGGACATCCTTGGCGGACCGAGCGCATGATGTTGAACGGTTCCGACAGGTGACCGTTCACTCTCACCACAGAGCAGATGTCGCTGTGCATGGCAGCGATCCAGCCTCTGAAGACGGGCCCAAAGCCAGCCGCCCTCAGGACTGCCGCTAGGTAACGATGGTCGACCCTATCGAAAGCTTTCGACTGATCTAAATTGATCAAGGACCCACCCGTGCCAGGTTCCCTAGCTACCCTCTCTACGATGTATCGCATGAGGTGGAGGTTGTCGTGGATGGATCTGTCGGGAATGGCGCATGTCTGCGCCTCTCCCACCAGACCACCAACGACAAGCGCCAACCTCTTTGCTAGCACCTTGGCCAAAATCTTAAACTCTGTGTTTAGCAGAGTTATGGGCCGGAAATTGTCTATGTTATCCCCCTTGTTCGGATCCTTTCTCAGCAGTGCCACCGCTCCTCGGCTCACAGAACTGGGAATTCTCCCGTTCTGTTGCCAGTTGCAGTAGACGTCCGCCAAGAGGCCTCCGAACAAGTCTGGCATCTGTACGTAAAGTTCATAGGGCAGACCATCCAAACCAGGCGATTTACCCCTTGTGCAGCCAGTCATTGCCTCCCTTACTTCAGCGGCTGTTATCGGCTTTTCGCAACACTTCGCCTCAGTGGCCGAGAGCCGCGGCAGTCCGTCGAGGTAGACACTAAAGTCCATCCCTCTACCCGGCCCCCCGCTGCCCCCGAACAGCTGAGCGAAGTGTCGCTGAAAAGCTTCACACATTTGCCCGGGATCGAGTAGCATGCGCCCGTCGTGGTCCACCAAAGACCGGATCGTGGCTTTGTTGCCACGACGCGCCTCCGCCACTCGGGCCCATTGAACGGCTTTCGTCCCCTCGTGTCTGAGAGCACGCACCCTAGCTCTGACAACGCAGCCTTCGTGCTTTGCATTGAAGAATTGGTCAAGGGCCAATTTCGCCGCAAGCACGTCGGTCGCAATGCCTTTGCTAAGCGCCTCGTCTAATTTTCTAACTAGTTCTCCCTCTGCTCTATTTTTCTCTATTGCTAAAGCCTTACTAAACCTAATCGATTCTATTCTAATCGCTCTTTTCAGAGCAAACCACCACTTGTTGTTGACGATGGCCCCCGTCAACGCCCGCTTAACTAGTTCGCTAATCCGGTCTCTGTAGGCCTTGCGCGCTGGTAAGGACGCGTTTAGCTTCCAGTAGCCGGGTCCTCGTCTATGAAGCCTATCTAAGTCAAGCACACAGATCACGAATTTGTGGTCCGTGTAGCTGACTATCTTGAATTGTGGACAGCCTATGCTAGACCTATCTATTTCCCTACAAAATACTCTATCTAGATATGATCTGGATGACCCTATGCGGTTTGTCCAAGTCCACATTGGCACATTCGGGAAATCCAATCGGTACCTGTCAGACAGTTCAAAACGCCTGAGCAGGTTGGTGAGGCTCTTGCACCCTCCACCCCTATCCGCTAATCCCACACAGTCCCAGCGTGCATCTAAGATCCCGTTCCAGTCGCCCACTAACACTAAAGAGCGCGACGTTCCAAGAAAGGTCTCCAGACGCCGGAAGAAATCAGGCCGCCCTGCTCCTGTCGGGGCATAGACGGCCACTAGCCTGAAAGCTTGCCCGTCTCCGCTGGTCACGTCCAGCACCACCAGCTTACCCTCTGGGTCCAGGAAGATGGCCCGTATGGCGAGATCCAAACCTCTCCGAAAAAGCACAGCAACTCCTCCACCCGATCCAGGACGGCTGGGAGATGCGTACACATCGTAGCCGCCGAAGATCGGTGCGAAGGCCCGTGCTTCGGAGATTCTGGTCTCGCTGATGGCCACTACATCTATGTTTAGTGACCTGAGGTCGTTGAGCAGGTGACCCTGCTTCCATGACGACCCCAAGCCACGCGCATTTATGCTGCCTATTCTGAGTGAGGTCATGTTTAAAATAGAGTGGAAAAGATGGGAAAGACCACTTACCGTATTTTTGGTAGAGGAGGGATGGTTTTTACATCCCTTTTCACTTGATCGTCTGGTGAAGGGACCGTTGAATCGTCCCTTCGGCTGGTCGTCGGCTCTTCTAAGAGAATGTCTGAATATACTCTTCGATTAATGGTTCCTCCTAGGTCCCTGAAATCACCAACTGCGTTGGGGAATTTCGTTTTAATGTTTGTGTATTGTTTCTGTGCTATTTTTAGCAGTCTTATGTTAGTTGGCGTTTTGATTGGTGCTGGTATTATGTAGTCCTGTTGTGAAATGTCTGTGTGTTCAATTATGTAAGTCATTAGTTTCTTGTTGTGTGTGTTTATTGCCGTGCATTTGTTTTTCTGGGGGTGGGGTGTGGTTCTGCTATTTTCTTGTCGTTGTTGCTGGGTGTGTGTGTTTTGTTGTTGTGTTTGCGATGTTGGTGCTTGTGGTGGTGGTGTTGAAGGTGTTGTTGGCGGTGGGGTTGTCGCCGGTGGTGATGGTGGTGCTGGTGTGGGTGGTGATGGTGTTGGTGGTGTTGCTGCTGTGGGTCTCTTTGCAGTAGACTTTACCCTTTTCTCATTTCTTTCCTCCCTTTTCAAAGGCGACGATGCGCTGCTTCTGCGTTTGTGCCTTCTTGAGACCTTTTGCCATCCCTCTCCCACCTCACACTCCATGTCTGATTCTGTAAGGTCGGGGAGGGGTACCAGCTCCACTCTTTCACTTGTTGTTGTTGGTGATGTTTGCACTGGAGTCTCTGTTGCAGCTGCATTTGGTATTGCTGTTGTTGTTGTTAATATTTCCACTGCTGCTGCTGTCTTTGATTTCCGTGGAGTGGGTATGGGTGCCACGGACCTATCGTTCCTGGTTGCCGCTTGTCCTGTTGCTGGTAGCCGTGGAACCGGATTCGGGAGGAGGGGGGTTTTCTCCTTTCTCAGGGTCTTCTCGTTGCAGAAGGCCCTGAGGTGAGTCTTCGATCCACAGCGAAAGCATTTCGGGCGTTTGCCCTCAACACTTATGGGCAGTTGAGTGCCGTTATCGAAGTCTATCACATCCGGGATAGCTTCGATGCACTCCTGGTTGGTTTGGATTAGCATCTCAATGGAGGAGCCGACCCAATCTTCTCTTACTTTTTTCTGTACTTGCAGTACAGTTGTTTTGTCCTCGATTCCGACGAGGACAGACGCGGCCAGCCAAGAAGGGGTCATTCCGGGGGGGACGTGGGTCAGTTTGACCCTCACAATTTTTTGCCCGCAGTAGGAGGGCACCAACACCATTTCCTCGCTCCTTAGGGTCACTACTGATTGGGCCTTTGCCTCCTGGGGTGTGGCAAAAAGTACGTCTACGGTGGCGTATTTTTTGCCTCGGGTGATGTGCGTTTTCCTCTGCCACACAGACCCCAAGGCTTTTTGTATTTGGGCCTCTGTGGCTCTTTCCACCCTACGGGATTTTGTACTTACTGTACGGTACGTGACCGTACAGTGCTCTTGGGTTTCGAAAAAATTTTTCGCTGCCTTGCAGATTGCTCGGTGTCCGTTCTTTGTCACCATCTTCTTCGCTTCCTCTAATTCCTCATTTGTTATGAGGATTGTTTCCAGGTTTTTCGCAATACCTGCAAATGAGATTGGTTTTTCTCTGCTGTTGTTGTTGTCGTCAGAGCTGCTGGTACTTTTGTTGTTGCTGCAGGTACTACGACTACTGCCTTCGCCGCTGTTGCTGTGGTTGTTGTTGGTGTTGCTGCTGCTAATGCTGTTGTTGTTTATGCTGCTGGTGATGCTGTTGCGGCTGCTACTGTTGTTTTCATTGTCACTGTTGCTGTTGTTATTACGGCTGCTACTGCTATTATTCCTGACGTCAGACGAATGAACTGGGTTTTCGTATTTCCCGCACACCTGTTTCGTCGCTGTCGTCGTCGTCGTGGAGAAACCTTGCACGCTTTGCACGAGACTTTTCTTTTCTTTCGTCGCTTGCGAAAGAGAAGGTAGGGAGAGAGACACATTTAAAGAAGGGAGGGAGAGAGACAATCTTCTCTCTCCTGTAGTGATGATTGAGGAAGAAGAAGACGGAATGAGTGGGAGTGACGTATGAAATTTTTTTTTTTTGGTAGCCATGTTTTTTTGTTTAAAATGAAATTTTGGGTACAAAACCCCAATAACTGGTTATTTAACCCCGAAGGGCCAAATAACGGACAGAAAGACCCCTCTCACGAGGAGGAGGGTGTCTTTATCAACAATTTGGTTCAAGTTTTAAACAATTTACAATTGTTTTAACGGTTAAAAATTACTATACCTTACAGAGCCGAGCCTCCGTCAACCATGGCATTCAATAATAATAATAATAATAATAATAATAAATGTGGAAATTGAGAACTAAAACAATACCAGTGGTTGTAGGCGCTCTAGGATTATCGCAAATCCCAGGAAACCCGCGTATAGGAGAAATACAAAAGATAGTACTAACGGGAACTGCCCATATACTAAGGAAGATTCTGTCAATATAAGTACACCACAAGTCAAAATACCTAAAGATGCATGTATGTGTATGTGTGTTCTTTCTTGAACATGGCTGCTCTTGTTGTCTCTTGAGGTCACTGGTTGTGACTTGGTGAGAACTCGTATGAACATAAAGCAAGATAAATGCAACTGTAATAATAATAATAATATTGGTGATTAGCAGAGTCTCGGTCTCGGTTTTGTTTTAATTTTGAACTATTCTGTCCTTAGTTTATAAATACAACAGAGGTATATTAGTTCCAATATAGAATCACCTGAGACTGGTAAGTATTGCCAGGTAATAAGAGAGATTAGTGTTTGATAAATTAGTGGTGATCTGTCCATGGGGATTAATGTAAAGTTAGAGGAGGTGGGAGAGAGAAATGTGAATTGAATAAATAATTAAGCTAGTTGCAAGGAAGGATGTATGTCTTGAATTAGACACAATGTAGTCTTTCCTCTGGGTATTCTTCTGGAATAGGTCTTATGATGTTTAGGTCTACTGTCCAAATACACATACAATGATACATACACACACATCAACACACATACTCAATGGCATACACAGGCACACACACACATACATACATACATACATACATACATACATACATATATATATATATATATATATATATATATATATATATATATATATATATATATATATATATATATATATATATATATATATAGATAATTTAATATATCTACTAACATAAGCGCACAGGTGTACGCTAATGCCAGCAAATACACAGGTTATGTCATAGTACCTAGGTGGTTCAATGCAGGAGAATGCAGAACAATAATATATAAGACGTAAAATAAGAAAATTTCTTAAAAAAAAATTCTCAACAGTTCATTATGTAACTGTCTTTATCCCATTGCAGAAACTAATTAGTTGGAGTGAAAATTTAAGTAAGTAAGTTAATTTTAAAAAAAAAATTTTTTTTAAGAAATTTTCTTATTTTACGTCTTTTATATATATATATATATATATATATATATATATATATATATATATATATACACACCCACACTCAAAGAGTTATACACAATAACATAGATACACACATAGAGTGGAGTTTCCTCTGGATATTTTACTGGAACAAATTTTGTAATCTGGTGGATTTGAGTTACTGCTGAAATATACACATACATATACTCACTGACACAAACTTTTACACATGTGAACACTAATACAAAGATATGTACATATATTGATACATAAATACATACATGTAAATATACCTATGCTGTGAGACACAGATACCTACAAATACATACATAGTAGCACACAAACTTACAAATATAAAGGAAAAGAGAGAGAGAGAGAGAGAGAGAGAGAGAGAGAGAGAGAGAGAGAGAGAGAGAGAGAGAGAGAGAGACTTAAGCAACAAGTAATGAGTATATTTCTACATTGAAATCTTCTCTGAATTGATCAAACTACCATATTACCATGGGCTATAAAACTACAGTACAATTGATCTAACTAACACACTGCCATGTAATGATCCAACCATTACTATTACATAAAACTACCCAGCAATGTCCTATTACTTCTCTAAATTATTACTAAATTCTTTCTTCTCTCTCTTTCTCTTTCTCTTTTTACTTGTTTTGTTAGAAGATAATGGTTTCAAGGGTTGTTGTATTGCTTGGTTCCCAACACATACAATAGCAGTCTATACCAACAGAAAGATGTGACTCTAGAGATGTTGCCTCCCAGTGAGCATAACACTATGCCAGTGAAAGGACATAATTCTAGATATGGAAGTTCAAATTAATTTATTTCTCTCAGTATTCTGAGAGGAGAAACTATTTTTTCTTATAAACTTGTTGATCTCACAATCCAAAATTAACTTCTTATGGAATTCTTAGGGCCAACATAAATCCATATGTGGTTCTTGATTTATTATGACACAGCTAAAATTGAAATCAATGGCAACCTCATTGCTTTCTTTATAAATGTGTGTGCGAGACTGCATTTTTTGAAAAAGCTGACATTTGATTGGTTCATCTAGAGATAGAGGGACATTAAAAACAGTAAATGTAGAAGCTGACACACATTTAATTTATTATGTTCACTCAATTTTCATTAATTATCTGTTTAGCTAATTGGCAGATTCATTAAGATGTCAGATTAAATACCTAGACATTTATTCCAGCTCTCTCTGCTCTGAAGATCATCTTTGCCTTTCATCCTTTCAGAGTTGATAAATAAAGTACCCGTCCAGGGGCAATGGATTGGCAGAGTTGTTAAAGAATTGCACTGGATACTTTACAGTATACATTATCATTCCGTTTGTTCTCTGTTCAAATCCTGCTTTTTGTTGTCAGGAATTATGACTGACAGAAAGTATAAACAATGGAAACATGGTTTCTTTAGTCAAATCTGATGATCTTCAAATGTTCAATTGATAAAATCTTGATATATTCAGGACATGACTACCTGTCTAACCATTGCAAGAATAGAAAATAGGCACTAAATGGAGATGATACTCTTCTGCTATTTTACCAGTTTCAGTCATTAGACTGTGGACCATGTTGGGGCAATGCTTTGAAGTGATGTAATTGGTCATATCGATTTTGGCATTTTTTACTTGTCTGCTACTTAGGTTACAGGACATAAATACGAACCTAGGCATACACAAACACACATGCACACATTTAAAGGGCTTCTGCAGTTTCTAACTATCAAATTTCACTCACAAGGTATTGGTAAACATGAAGCTATACTAGAAGACACTTGCCCAAGATGCAACACGGTGGGATTGAACCTAAACCAGATGGCTGTGAACAGAACTCCTTAACTACATAGCCATGCTTACACCTATTGGTAATAATGGTTTCTGATTTAGGCACAAGGCCAACAATTTTGGGAGAGGGGAAAGCTGATTAAATCGACCCCAGTACATTACTGGTATTTTATTTTATCAACTCCATAAGGATGAAAGGCAAATCTCACCACAGCAGGATATGATCTCAGAATGTAAAGGGACATAACTATATGCCACAAAGCATGTTGTCTGACACTCTACCCATACTGACAATCCACATCTCCAAGAAACAAATAGTTTAATGTCTAATAATTGTTTCTACTTTAGGCACAAGGCCAGCAATTACCCAGTGCATTACTGGTACTTTATTTTATCGACCCCGTAAGGATGAAAGGCAAAGTTAACCTCAGCGGGATTTGAACTCAGATCGTAAAGGGACGTAACTATGCTGGAAAGCATGGTGTCCGACCCTCTACTGATACTGCCAATCCACCGCAATAGTTTAATGTCTAATAATAATAATAATAATTGTTTCTACTTTAGGCACAAGGACAGCAATTACCCAGTGCATCACTGGTACTAATAATAATAATGATTTCTAGTATAGACACAAGGCCAGTAATTTGTGGGGAGGGGAAAGTCGATTAAGTTGACCCCAGTCAGTACATTACTGCTGCTCTATTTTATCGACTCCACAGGGATGAAAGGTAAAGTTAACTTCGGCGGGATCTGAACTCAGAACGTAAAAGGCCATAACTCTATGCTGCAAAGCATGGTGTCTGTCATTCAACTGATACTGCCAAACCACCATTGGCAATATCGGTAGAGGGTTGGACACCATGCTTTGCAGCATAGAGTTATGGCCCATTATGATCTGAATTCAAATCCTGCCGAGGTTAACTTTGCCTTTCATCCTTACGGGGTCGATAAAATAAAGTACCAGTAATACACTGGCGTAATTGCTGGCCTTGTGCCTAAATCAGAAACCATTATTAACAATAATAATTTATATTTTTACATTTGGCACAAGGCCAGCAATTACCCCATTGCATTACTGGTGCTTTATTTTATCGATTAATAATAATAATAATAATGTGTGAGCAAAACATGGTCCTCCGATCTGCTCTCTCACAAATGGACAGCCCATCCTATCCCTGCTAGTGTGGAAAATAAATGTTAAACAATGATGATGATGACAATGATGATATACATTAATTTTTTTAAATCTTTCATGTAATATTTTATATATGGCATACAGGAAAGATCCTTGTGGAATATTATACATGACATATAGAAAAGATCCTTGTATAAGAAAGAATTTATTTCAGAAATAGGATTATAATAATGCTGACAAATAGAATTAGGAATCGTAATAGCTTATGTGATTCAGTAAGGATTAATATTGAGTAGGAATCTTGTTAGGCTGAATGGAAATATAAAAGATTAAAGCTATTGTGTTGGTTAACAATAAACTGAAAATGGAATATTGAGAATCAGTTATATGGCTGCAGTTATATTTTGTTTAGTCCTGATTGATAACTCTCATGTGTCAGCATTTTATAGCATTCCAGGGGTATTTTCATAACGATGATAAGAGTAATTGAACAGAATTCCTTAACATTATGCTAATTATATAATAAAACTGAAGCAGCATTAACAACATCTGTAATTTAAAAGACATTCTTCCTACCAAATTCAGAAGCATTTTCAGCATCTTGAACAAGAATAAAAGAAAACAATCAATAACTTTATGTAAATGAAGGAATTACTAAGAAACAAATAGAAGCAGACATAAATTATTGTGACTCTGCCTCTAAAGAAGAGAGAGAAATGCATTTTTGTTATTAAAAATGTAAATTGACTAGACATCACATTCATTTTAATGTTATTCTGTCTTTTAGTCTTCGCAATGTCAAAAGATAACAACATTTTCCTAATAGATTCTGAAAATTTATTACAGGATATTGCTTTTATTTTAAGGGGGTGGAACTGCAATAATTTAAAATTCCACTGTTAATATTCTTTAGTTATGTGTCGAAGATGTGACTGAAGATGGCTTCATTAAGAATTATTATATTTAGAGGAGTTATTAGTATTGTGATGGTTGGTAGCTTAGTGGTTAGGATGTTTGCCTCATGATTGTAGGGTTGTGAATTCAATGCCTGGAGGCACATTAGCTCAAAGAGATAGGCTATATGTCAAAAGCAAAGCAGCTAGCATCATAGAGCCATTTGCTTCCTTCTAAAACAGAGGTTAGACCCATGAAGGACTTCATACTCAACATGTGGTTCTTTTTGAAGCAATATTTTACAGCAAGATGACCTTCTTAGCACTAACGCTTTTGCTCATCTTTTATGACATGCAGGAATATTTCTAAAGCAAAGATCAGCTGACATTAAGAAATTAGGAGAGAGAGGGGAGGGAGGAAATCAAAGAGCAAAGGTGAATTTGTTTCTTAAATTGAATAATATATCTTAGACTGACAAAATTAATTTTTCTTAAATAGATACTCTGTAAAGTGGTAGTACTGATGTCACATTAAAATGCCCCAGTACACTCTGCAAATTGGTAGTGCTGGTGTAACAGTAAAATCCATCCATTATACTCTGTAAATAGTTGGCATTAGGAAAGGCATCCAGCTTTAGAAACCATGCCAAATATGAGTCCAGCCTAATCTTGGACTGTGACAATCCATCCAGACCATGACAGTATGGAAGATGGCTATAAAAGGATGATGATAATGATATTATATATTACATAAATTCTTTAAAATATTTCTTTGTAAAAGAAATATGAGAGAAGCCTGTATAAAAGTTATATCTTGGTTCAATTATAAATGAAATCAAAGTCAATTATATTATTAATGTCATTAATATTATCGTCTTTCTATCCAACTTCTCTATTTCTTCTTCAATCTACCTGAGAATGGATGCACTATATCTAACCACTGCGACTGCCCAGATTTTCATTGCAGTCACTAGATTTCTCGCATTCAGGTTGGATTTTAAAATAATTTTTACTCTTTTGAAATATATCTCTAACCTTCTGCATGTAAAATGTCATCCAGTACATCATCACTATCATCATCATCATCATCATCATCATCATCATCATCATCATCATCATCATCACCATAAACATTGTCAGCATCATCATCATCATCATCATCAGCATCATCATTGCCAACAACACCATCATCACCACCACAACCACCATCAACACCACCACCACCATCACCACCACCACCACCACCACTGTCATCATCATCATCATCATCATCATCATTATGATCATCATCATCACCATCATCATCATTATTATTATTATCATTATTATTATTATTATTATTATTATTATTATTATTATTATTATTATTATTATTATTATTAGTTGCTTCTACCATTGAACAAAAATATTGTGAAAACTTCCATATCAAGAGATTCCAAAACTGAAAAAATAGAAATACTAATAAAAAACAAAAACAAAAGCAAAAATATAAAGAACAACAATGACAACAACCACAACAGCAACAACAGCAACAACAACAAAGAGTGATAGGGAGAAATCTTTCTGATGTAAAATAAAAGCTAATTATGTAGAGAGTGATGGCAAATTGCAAGTAATTCCTTTAAGAATGCTATCAGAAAAATAATTGTAATTACTTTGAATGTAAGAAACTAAAGATAAATTATTAATTAGTGTATAGAGATTGAAAGTAATCATTAAGAACGTAGTATAATGTGTGTGTAGAAAATAGAAAATTTGCAAAGACCAGGAAATATTAGTGAGACTAAACGAAGGTAATGATTAATGAATATGAGGGATAGATGGAAGAAATGAGAGGAATGGAATGGTAGTGATAGTGGTAGAATGGTAGAATGGTGGTGGTGGTGGTGGTGGTGGTGTAATGGTAGTGGTATGGTAGTGATGGTGGTGATGGTGGTGGTGATGGTGGTGGTGTAATGGTAGTGGTATGGTAGTGATGGTGGTGGAATGGTGGTGGTGGTGGTGGTGTAATGGTAGTGGTATGGTAGTGATGGTGGTGGAATGGTGGTGATGGTGGTGGTGGTGGTGGTGTAATGGTAGTGGTGTGGTAGTGATGGTGGTGGATTGGTAGTGATGGTGGTGGAATGGTGGTGATAGTGGTAGAATGGTAGTGATGGTGGTGGTGGTATGGTAGTGGTATGGTAGTGATGGTGGTGGAATGGTAGTGATGGTGGTGGAATGGTAGTGATAGTGGTAGAATGGTAGTGATGGTGGTACTATGGTAGAGATAGTGGTGGTACTATGGTAGAGATAGTGGTGGAATTGTAGTGATGGTGGTACTATGGTAGAGATAGTGGTGGAATTGTAGTGATGGTGGTTATATGGTAGTGATAGTGGTGGTACTATGGTAGAGATAGTGGTGGAATGGTAGTGGTGGTGGTGGAATGGTAGTGATGGTGGTAGTATGGTAGAGATAGTGGTGGAATAGTAGTGGTGTGGTACTATGGTAGAGATAGTGGTGGAATGGTAGTGATGGTTGTACTATGGTAGAGATAGTGGTACTATGGTAGAGATAGTGGTGGAATTGTAGTGATGGTGGTACTATGGTAGAGATAGTGGTGGAATGGTAGTGGTGGTGGTGGAATGGTAGTGATGGTGGTACTATAGTAGAGATAGTGGTGGTACTATGGTAGAGATAGTGGTGGAATAGTAGTGATGGTGGTACTATGGTAGAGATGGTGGTGGAATAGTAGTGATGGTGGTACTATGGTAGAGATAGTGGTGGAAGGGTAGTGGTGGTGGAATGGTAGTGATAGTGGTGGAATGGTAGTGATGGTGGTACTATGGTAGAGATAGTGGTTGAATGGTAGTGGTGGTGGTGGAATGGTAGTGATGGTGGTAGTATGGTAGAGATGGTAGTGGAATAGTAGTGGTGGTGGTACTATGGTAGAGATAGTGGTGGAATGGTAGTGATGGTGGTACTATGGTAGAGATAGTGGTGGAATAGTAGTGATGGTGGTACTATGGTAGAGATAGTGGTGGAATGGTAGTGGTGGTGGTGGAATGGTAGTGATGGTGGTACTATGGTAGAGATGGGAGTGATAGTGGTAGTGATGGTGGTGGAATGGTGGTACTATGGTAGTGATGGTGGTGGAAGGTAGTGATGGTGGTGGTATGGTAGTGATACTGGTGGAATGGTAGTGATGGTGGTAGAGTGGTGGTGAAATGGTAGTGATGGTGGTGGAATGGTAGTGATACTGGTGGAATGGTAGTGATGCTGGTGAAATATATTAGAGTAAAATTGGTGATGTTGGTTGAATATATGAGAGGAGTGAGATAAAAGAAATTTGGGAAAGTGATGGTGGAGGAATGGTAGTGATGGTGGAGGAATGAATTCTAAAAGAAATATGAAATTATCAAGCAAGGTATAACTATAAAGAAATGGTAGTTGTGTAAAGAAGTTTTTCATAAAGTTCATACTTTCATTCATTCATTTCTTGGTTTAATTATAGTTTAGGTGAAGAATGACTGACTGTATGTAGGTGGAGTAGAGAAGGCCTTTAGTGTTGTGAGAGGGTGTTAAAGTGACCAATGAGGTTATGTGGGTCTTTTAAAAGAGTTTTCTGCTTGTCTTTCATGTTATATTTTCAAGGAAAATATGCAGTATATACACAAGTATATACTGTGTGTGCACATGTAAATATATATATATATATATTCAGAGATGGTCTATGTCAATAACATCTACTCTGTAGGCAATTTCCAAATCAAATATTTTTTCTATTTTCTCTGCTTATATTTTCTCTGTTTGTGTTTGCCTTAATTCCTTTAATGAGTAACTAATTATGTAATACACACCTGATGATGTCACCAGGATTTTTTGTAACCTGGCCATTGAAATATATATAGTGTTTTTGCAACAATAAAACTTTAAGGAAACTACACCAGTCTGACCTCCTGTCATTTTAATCAGTCTGATAATTAATTCCATTCCCGCAACATCAAAGATGGTTGAGTTGCATAACATTGAGTGTTTTTCCTACTATTACACCATGGTTAACTATATGCAAACACGCTTCAGTTTTATAGCCATGTCATATAAATATATATATATATATATATATATATATACATATCAACATTTTACATTCATTTTTCCTTCTTAGCATGGGTTGGATGGGTCGTTACAAACCAAGTCAGTAATTAATCAGAGCTACTATCCTCTTAGATGGGTTGAGGGAACATATCTTGCTTCTGTTCCAGATCTTTGGCATGATTTCTATGGCAGAATGTCCTTTCTAACACTAACCACTTTACAGAGCGTGCTGGATGCATTTTATCATGTCACCAGTTCTAAGGAGGTTGTTACATCCTTGACATAAATGAAGAATCCTCTCAACTACTATTTTTTCTTTTTTTCGAAGCCTACTTTGTTTTGATGATCAGGGAAGTCAATATAAGTGTAAAATCTGCAATAATGGAATTCACCGGAATGATAAAACCACATGAAAGTATTTTGAAGTGTATGCATAATTACTATGCTTTAAAGTATATAAATTTATTAAAGCCAGTCACTACAACAGTTACATACTAGGAACCTAGATTTTTGTTGATTTGGAGGGCCAACATTTTCAACTTGTGCCAATAGAATTGAACCAGAAAACATATGTACATTCCTGGTGTGGTGCTGTTGTAGTAACTGATTGGCAGTACCAGTAGAGGGTTGGATGCCATGCTTTCTAGCATAGTTATTTCCCTTTACGGTCTGAGTTCAAATCCCGCCGAGGTTAACTTTGTCTTTCATCCTTACAGGGTCGATAAAATAAAGTACCAGTAATGTACTGGGTAATTGCTGGCCTTGTGCCAAAAGTAGAAACAATTAATAATTATATTAAAACTTGTCCTACAGACTCAAGTTGCTCTCTACTTGGATATTTTTTACCAAGTTATTACCACGATATATATCATCATCATCATCATCATCAACGTTTAACGTCCGTGTTCCACGCTTGCATGGGTTTGGACGGGGGTATTCCCACTTGAGGCAAGAGTGATTGTCTTACTCGCATAGGACTGTCTGGCAGGTTTTCTACAGTTGGATGCCCTTCCTAACACCAACCACATTTACAGTGTGGGTCTGGGAGGTTTTTACCGTGTTGCCTACACACGGCCACATTACAGCGTGGACTGTGTGTTTTTTTGTCGTGACACCTACACGATCTCATTTGTTTCGGCCTGGATGTTGTGGCACCAACATAACTTTACATAGGAGGGGGTGGTGTGGGTGGTGGGACGGGGGTGTATTTTGTTAGAGATGCCTACTGGCTGTAGTAGGTTTTACTATGTATTTAGGTAAGGCAGGTCTTCTCTATTACTGAGTACCGCCAAAGGTCTCGGTCCAGTGACATTGTCTTGGAGAGGTGTAAGTGTGTGAGGTCGGAGTTTATCAGCTCGTCCCAGGATTTTCTAGGTCTGCCTATTCCGTGGCTACCGTCTATCTTTATTGCCCTGCACTTTGTTATACAGCTATCGACTTTCATGCGCATCACGTGTCCGTACCAATGTAGCCTTCTCTCGAGTAAACAACATCTGATCCCTCTTATTTCTAATTTTTTCCTTAGTTCGTTTATGCTTTGCCGTTCACGTATATTACTATTACACATCCAGCGGAGCATCATCATCATCATCATCATCAACGTTTAACGTCCCGTGTTCCACGCTTGCATGGGTTTGGACGGGGGTAGACCCACTTGAGGCAAGAATGATTGTCTTGCTCGCATAGGACTGTCTGGCAGGTTTTCTACAGTTGGATGCCCTTCCTAACACCAACCACATTTACAGTGTGGGTCTGGGAGGTTTTTACCGTGTTGCCTACACACGGCCACATTACAGCGTGGACTGTGTGTTTTTTTGTCGTGACACCTACACGATCTCATTTGTTTCGGCCTGGATGGCGCGGCACCAACATAACTTTACATAGAACGGGGTGGTGTGGATGGGGTGGGGGTGGTGGTGGTGGGACGGGGGTGTATTTTGTTAGAGATGCCTACTGGCTGGAGTAGGTTTTACTATATATATTTAGGTAAGGCGGGTCTTCTCTGTTACTGAGTACCGCCAAAGGTCTCGGTCCAGTGACATTGTCTTGGAGAGGTGTAAGTGTGTGATGTCGGAGTTTATCAGCTCGTCCCAGGTTTTTCTAGGTCTGCCTATTCCGTGACTACCGTCTATCTTTATTGCCCTGTACTTTGTTATACAGCTATCGACTTTCATGCGCATCACGTGTCCATACCAACGTAGCCTTCTCTCGAGTAAACAACATCTGATCCCTCTTATCTCTAATTTTTTCCTTAGTTCGTTTCTGCTTTGCCGTTCACGTATATTACTGTTACACATCCAGCGGAGCATGCAAGCTTCGTTCCTCTCTAGTCTGCGTATATCCTCTGCACACAATGCCCAGGTCTCACTGCCATGCAACATTGCTGTTCGTATGCAGGCATCGTACAACCTGCCTTTCATTTTTAGGGAGAACTCTTTAGCAGCTAATAGTGGTATAAGCTCTCTGAACTTTTTCCAACCAGTTCTGACTCTAGCTACAGTACTTTCAGAGCACCCTCCCCCACTGCTGATTTTATCGCCCAGGTAACGGAAGCTGTCCACTATTTCTATAGAACCCTCTGCGCAATTGAAAGAGCTAGTATTTTGTGGGCACTTGCTGCTACTTATTGCACCAGAACACCGGCCACATGTAAAATCTATGTTCTTAGTTAGCTTACCTGTGATCCCACTACATCTTTTATGCACCCATACTTTGCATTTAGGACATAAAATGGAGTTTCTACCTACGCCTTTCCTACACACCGAGCACGACCATTTCCCAGAAGGGACGGCCGCCTTGTTTTCTTTCCTACAAACTAGAACTTTGGTCTTAGCCAGTTTAATTTTAAGTCCTTTTGACTCTAGGCCGTGCTTCCATGTTTGGAATTTCTTCTCAACTCGGCCATTGATTCCACTATGAGTGTCAGGTCATCTGCGTATAGGAGTTCCCATGGGCAGCCTGTCTTGAACTCCTCTGTTATAGCCTGAAGGGCAATAATAAATAGTAGGGGGCTGAGAACAGAGCCCTGATGGACGCCAACTTTTACGCTAAACTCTTCACTATATTCGTTGTTAATTCTAACCTTGCTGACTGTTTCTTTATACATGGCTTGTATAGCCCTCACAAGCCATTCGTCAACGCCTAGTTTTCTAAGAGCCCACCAGATAATGGAGCGGGGGACTCTGTCGAAGGCTTTCTCCAGGTTGACAAAAGCTAAGTATATATATATATATATATATATATATATATATATATATATATATGTGTGTGAGTGTGTGTGTGTGTGTGTGTGTGTGTCTGTGTGTATGCAGTGTTGGTGTCATGATAAAATATACTCAGTGCACATGACAGACTTTCTTGTGCTGGTGCTGTGATAAAATGAACCCAGTGCATTCTGTAAACTGGTCGGTATTAGGAATTGCATCCAGCCATAGAAGGCATGTCAAAATATAGAACAGAATATGAGCAAGCTATAGTGTCCAAACCATTTAGTCTCAAGCATGACAACAGATCTAGCCAAATGATGATGATGATGACGATATATACTTATATTTAAAAAACTATCCCAACAGAAACATATTTTGTGATAGTCTTTCTACTACATGAATAAAAAAAAATAAAATAAAATAAAAATAGTCAATAGAAATACATCAAGTATTGATTCTCTATAATGATATAAAGCCATTATATATAATACCAGAGGTAGTTATATCCAAGGAACAGTAACTGCATACGTATATGTTTATGTGAGATGAGATGTCAGTGTGTGTATAATATGTATATATATATATAAGATGTCAGTATATATATATATATATATATATATATATATATATATATATATATATATATATATATATATGAGATGACAGCACAGGCTTCTATCCAGAAGGGTGTTTAAATTATATACATCATTAGTTTGTTTTACAAAGTGTGAGCATTATTATGTCCTCAGGCAACGAAGTCATCTTGATTTTTGTCAATGTAGCTGGAAAGATAATGGATTCACTTAGTTATATACATCTTATGTTTATAACTATATTTATTTTTATTTATACATACATGGATAATTGTATGTAGGAAGGAATATATATGTATGCATGAAAATATTACATATATATATATATATATATATATATATATATATATGTGTGTGTGTGTGTGTGTGTGTGTGTGAGTGTGTTAGTTAGGTATATAACTAAAGTTACAAACGGCCATGTATATATGTAAATATTATTATTGATTAATTCACAACACAGTTGCATGTTACCTGGTATTTCCTGAAAGATAAGCAATGATAGTTGATATCGCATCTTTATGATGTATGCTATAGTTGGCTTTGAAACCTTAGGTAGCATGCAACTGTGTTGAGAAATTATTTATAATATGCTTTAGCTCAGTACGTAACATAGAGTGCCCTTTTTACTTTATTCTCTGGAAACTCTTGACACTACATATCATCACCATCATAGTTTCTATGTCTGTTTTTCCACGCTTGCATGGATGGATTGGCTGGGTCCCTTTCAGCACACACTCTCTCCATACACCGCAATGCATTGCTTGCTGTACCACAATGACATTGTAATTAAACCCGCTGATAAAGGTAGTGCCATGGTGATGTGGTGTGCACATCTCTACAGGACTAAGGCCATCTGCTAGCTTCACAACACTTAATTTTACCGTCCTTTATATTCTGGCCCCACCCCAGCCTCCAACAGCTCGTGTCCTTGACCATTTGACAACTCATCTTCTCCTCTCTCCTACCCCCTATGCAGCCACAAATCTTATGATACCCACCCCTCACACACACACCATATATTTCCTCCCCAAGATACATAACCCTAATAATCCAGGCCATCCTATCATTTTCACTTGCAACTACTCCACTGAAATAATCTCTCAATACCTTGACACTCTCCTTGCCCTCTTAGTTACCAACTTCCCCTACCACATCCTCAACATTAATCATGCTCTTCAACTAGTTAACTCATTCTCTCTTGGCCCCATTTACTTTCTCTTCACCCTGGACATCACCTCTCTCTACACCGTCATCCTTCACAATGACAGTCTCCATGCTCTCCGACACTAGGGTAGGGTGTAGGGTGTAAACCCTACACCCTACCCTAGTACTTCCACTTTTCTCTGCCTTGCTGACTCATTCTCACACCCAATGGTTGTTCCTTTTCCAGAGAATTTTACCAGCAGGTCTCTGGTGGAGCCATGGGAACCAGAATGAGCCCGAACTCTGCCAACTTATTTGTTGGTTACATTGAGGCCCAGATCTTCTGCCAGTATACTAGACCCATCCATCTCTACACTCACCACAACTTCTCTACCTCCATCTTCTTCAAACTTACTGACTCCCACTCCTATCTCAACTTCACCACCTTCCACACTAAAAATCTCTCACAATTCCTATTTACATTAGCTCTGTCACCAAGGCCATATCTTTGAGATCTAGTCCCAATTCATGGCTTTTCACTTCATCCAATATGGATATCCTCCCCGTTGATCCAAGCTGTCCTTACCAACACCCATGATACTGATCACACAGCAGCCCTCCTTCCCAACAACTGCTCTTGCTCCAACACCAACATTCCTTCACCCCCTCACCTACCACCCTTCTACCTTTCCCCTGCTGTGCCATATCCTTCTTTGCTTCAAAACCTTCATTACTGACACCATCCCTTCTCACCTCTTTCCTTTAAAACTTTGTACAAATGAACAGACTTACACACACACAAAAAAATATACACATCCACTCAAAATATATAATTATTACCTTCCTTTCTAAACCTCTCTAATATTTAAGATATCCACTGACCAGCATTTCTCCAAAATGGCTGACTGAATACACATTTAGTAGCAGTTGATATGAGTTTTTGTTTTGTTGTTACCTGGTTGATTCATTCATTTGTAGTAGTAGTACTAGTAGTGATGAAGTGTGAAGTTGATGAGTGAGTAATTTGTTGGTTGAATAATAATGGTAAGTGAGTAAGTGAAGTTGGTCAAGAGAAGCTTTGCCATGTTAGAGGAAACAAGAAGTCGTTCTCGCTTGTTGTGGTGTGAAGTGATATTACAATGGGGGAAGATACTTTTCCCATATCACATAGATAAGCATAAACAAATGAACAAGACACTGCTAATTTTAAGGTTTTTATTTGTAACATGATTTACTGTGAAATCATGTGCAGCAATGAACAACAGAAAAGGAATAAATGTAAAGTTGTAGTGTGCCAATGTGTACAAATGTAGTAATTTTTAACTGACCTGTGGTGGTAAAATTTTCTCAGCTAGTGTCTACCCCAGCAAGGCTGGCTAGTGAGAGTATGTATTGTATATGTAGCAACATCTGTCTGTTGTGAATCAGGAAACTGACTGATTTTTCCAAAGGGAAAGTTATCTATTGTTCTCCCTGCGTACAACTAGCACCATTAGTTCTTCATCCAGGGAACGTTATCTAAGTTATGGGGCTCTGAGGTCATAGGTCAGTATTAAGATGGTTTTGTGTGGTAGACTAAGAAAAACATTGTGGGAAAATATGATGAGATTTCGTTACACACGTTTTTCTGGAAAAAAATATATTTCCGTTTCTCACTTTTTATCTTTCTATTTCAACTTTTATTTCTCATTCTATCTTCTGATGAAGGACTAGTGTCTGAAACATTAAGACTCTTTTTCTAAAATATCAAACGTTAAACTAATATATTTCTTCATTGTACTGTGTCATTTTCTTTGTTATTTCTGTTTAATTTTTGCATATATATGTATGTATGTATGTATGTTTGTTTGTATGTATGTATGTTTGTATGGTTGTATGTTTGTATGTATGTATATATATATATTAATTAATAATTATTAATATTGTTATATCGTGCAATGGCCATACTCGATGACGAGGGGACAGCCATCATATATATATATAGAGAGAGAGAGAGAGATAGCTAGACTAACGCACACATACATAATTATGTATGAAGCTGTCTATATGTTATACAATAGAGAAAGCAGCCACAGCTGCATCAGCAGCCTCATTACCAACTGGCAGCAGCAGTAGTAGCAGCCCCACAGCTAACTGGCAGTGAAAGTAGCACCAGCAGCAAACCCCCTCCCTCCCACCACCACCAGTCAAACAACATTGATCAGATGCTATCTCATCCTCCTCCTCCAGTCAGTATTATCATCAATATGCCAGCAGATAGTAGATTTTCTACTCTTTATACTGCAATTATTGTTGTTATTATTACATTTGTTATCTTCCCAAAATACATCATTGATTCAGATGTAGATATCACTCTCTCTATATATATATCTCACTCTCAATGTTTATATATATA
Source organism: Eledone cirrhosa (assembly GCA_964016885.1). Classification (NCBI taxonomy): domain Eukaryota; kingdom Metazoa; phylum Mollusca; class Cephalopoda; order Octopoda; family Eledonidae; genus Eledone; species Eledone cirrhosa. The sequence goes on along the minus strand of OZ024742.1, from coordinate 146,254,440 downwards.
TATATATATATATATATATATATATATATATATATATATATATATATATATATATATAAACATTGGTATATATATATATATATATATATATATATGCATTATTTATATGTGTGTATATATATATATCATATATATATATGTATAGCATCATCATCATCATCATCATCACCGTTTTACGTCCGTTCTTCCATGCTAGCATGGGTTAGACAGGTTGTCCTGTTATGGGCAGTGAGTCCTCTCGGCTGACCTTGTCTGATTCTGGTTTCATTTCTACAGCTGATACCCTTCCTAACACCAACCTCATTTACAGTGAGTGCTGGGTGCTTTTTTTTTTTTTTCGTGGCGCCTACATGTCCACTTTTTACAGTGTGGGCTGGGTGCTTTTGTGACGTGGTACCTCCACAACGACTTTGCAGTGGAATGATAGGGTCTCCAGTCCTATCATCTCATTTCTACAGCTGAGTAAACTGGAACAATGTGAAATAAAGTGTCTTGCTCAAGGAAACAACACATCACCCAGTCCAAGAATTGAACTCACAACCTTTCAATTGCAAGCCCAATGCTCTATCCACTAAGCTATGTACATATATATATATATGCATCTGTGCATATACACACACACACACACACACACACACACACACACACACACACACACACACACACACACACACACACACACACACACATATATATATATATATATATATATATATATATATATATATATATATATATATATATATATATATATATATAGGCATGATTATGTGGTTAAAAAGTTTGCTTTGCAATTGCAAGGTTTGGCTTCAGTCCCCAAAACCTGCAAAATTGACTTGAAAAAAATATCTACTGTAGTTGATATGGTTAACTTTGGTTAACTATATATCTTCAGAGCAGTGCCAGGAATGGTAGCAGTCTAATAACTGAAATTAGTAAGAGAAATATATATAATTGTTTCTGCTTTTGGCACAAGGCCATCAATTACCCAGTACATTACTGGTACTTTATTTTATCGACTCCGTAAGGATGAAAGGCAAAGTTAACCTCGGCGGGATTTGAACTCTGACTGTAAAGGGACGTAACTATGCTGGAAAGCATGGCGTCTGACTCTCTACTGCCAATCAACAGCCGTGAAAGAGAAATATATATAATGATCATCAGAAATATATATATACATATTACATTCGAAGTTATAGATGTCATGTTTGAGATAATCTCAAACATGTCTTGTCTCCCAAAATAAGCTCAAAGAAAAAATTCAAAGAATAAATCTGAGCATAACAGTGAATGATATATATATATATACACATAAATATCTAATGATATAAATGTATAATAGGACATATCAAACTTTTACAAGAGACAATCTGTATAGAGTGTAAGAATACATAGTTCGTTATCGTATCATATTAAAATTTAACAAACATTTAAAATATAGACACCTGATAAAAATCATATATATTTCCCTCATAAATCATGAATACATTTCACCAAATATCGGTGCAGTTAGATAATCGATCTGGATTTTCAGTGAGGGAATCGATCTATCTAAATTTGCACCCGTTAACATACAGAACTGAAGTAGAGAACCAGATGGTATTTTTAAAAAACCAATACACATGGTCATCACCTGCAATGACATGAAAGGGTTCATGCCAACTAGAAATAGAAATCTAACATCTCAACATATTAACAGCTCAACCAAGTGGGAGCATAAAAATATCATATATATTATATTCAAAGTTATAGATGTCATGTTTGAAGGATACATATGAGGGAAATATATGTGATTTTTATTAGGTATCATCATCATCATCATCATCATCACCGTTTTACGTCCGTTCTTCCACGCTAGCATGGGTTAGACGGGTTGTCCTGTTGTGGGCAGTGTCTGGTCGGCTGACCATGCCTTGCTCATACAGGAACTGATTTGGCTTGATTTCTACAGCTGGATGCCCTTCCTAACACCAACCTCATTTACAGTGAGTGCTGGGTGCTTTTTCGTGGCGCCTACATGTCCACTTTACAGTGTGGGCTGGGTGCTTTTTTGCCGTGGCACCTCCACCTGTATGTAAATTTTTGTTAAATTTTAATATGATACTGTAATGAATTATGTATTCTTACATTCTATACAGATTGTCTCTTGTTAAAGTTTTATATATACATGTGTGTGTGTAAACAATGTTCAAAGCTGAATTTTGAAGCCCTGAGAATATATTTATATATATATAAGTATAAGGAAAGTGCTCAAGCACAGAAATGCTATAACAATATCTTATAAAATAGAGTGAAGACTCTTAACAGATGGAAAAGAATTTACCAACAACTGTTATGAGAAATTGAACCCCATCTCTTCCAGACACTGGCTATATATATGGAAAAGGTAAACAGAAATAGCAAGAAGAGAGTCTTAACATTTCGTATATGAATCCTTCATCAGAAGATAGAATGAGGACAGAAATGAATGGGGAAAAATGAGGAAAAAAAAGTGGGAGAAAAAACACACGTGCATATTCAGTCAGCCATCTTGGAGATTTACTGTGTTTTTTTCTCTTTTTAAAGTGACGTGACTATCGGTTGTATTTTTATATATATATATAAATAAACAAGAATATCTCTACTTTCCTTTGACAATTGTTTGTATAGATCTACTTTGGCCATATATATAATCATTATCACCATTTAGTGTCTATTTTCTATGCATGCATGAGTTAGAAGGGTTGTCACATACTCAGAGTAGGCTGAGTGGTGACTGCATCTCACTCATACATTCTGTATTTGGTCTAGTTTCTGCAGCTTCCTAACACAAACCACTTTACAATGTGCACTGGAAACATGGTTTCTATGGCTGGCTGCCCTTTTGAATGCCAGCCACTTTACTGCATGTACTGAGAGGATAGCTTCTATGGCTGGATATTCTTCCTAATGCTAACCAATTTATAGTATGTACTACGAGCCCTTTATTGTGACTCTGGCCCTATGACTATACTGGCTGGACTGGGTGATTTACCTATCAACATTTTTGTAAATCAAGTAGCAGTGATATACTGGCATTTGTTCAATCTACTATACCCCTATTTTATACTAATGTTAAACATAATTTAGCTGTAAGTATCTGTGAGTTATTGATATGTGATATTAGTAAAATGAGAATGTGCGAATATTGGACCTCTGTCATTTTTGATGATGATTATTCCAGTTATTTGCTCAATGGAGTAGCTTCTGCATTAAACTAATGTGCAAGTGGCTGAGCATTTAACAGACACTTGTATCCTTAATGTAATTCTTAGGGAGATTCAACATGACGCAGCAGGTTTTATGACTAGCCTTTTGAATTAAGGTACAACTCGTTTTTACCAGCTGAGTAGACTGGAACAAACTGAAATAAAGTATTGACTGACGGGCACAACATGCCACCTGATACAGGAATTGAATTCATGACCCAACACCTTAATCACTAGACCATGCATCTTCCCTATTAGTATAATAAAGTTCATATATCAGTATATGGTGTGAGTATGACATGGGCAATCAGTTTAACATACTACCCCTGGTTTAACACCACCTCCTACCTCCTTAACTACCTCTACCATAGTTAGTTCAATTTGTTGCAAGCATTCAAAGTAGTTTTGAGAGATTTTTCTAGCAGATATTAATCTGTTAATGTTCAGGTTGAACATCAACCACATCAATCTCACTAGTCAAACACAGCTTGTAAAGGTCTTAATGGCACCATCTTATCCACCCTTGGCTGATTTATTTAAATAATTAAAATTTGTACATTCATGTGAGATTTAAAGTTCATATGTCACAGTGGTATCAAAGTTGACATGTCATATAACTATCACATATCTTATGTCATTTTAGAATTAAAGATATGTCATGTTAGTATTAAAGATGATAGGTTACGTTAGATTGAAAGATGATACGTTACGTTAATATATCATGTTAGTATTTAAAGTTGATCTATAATCTTCATATTAAAGATGATATGTCATCTTAGCATGATAAAGTTCATACGTCTTATTGTTATAAAAGATTTTATATCATGTAATTGTGAAAGTTCATACATCATGTTAGTTTATATATAATGTTAGAAGAAATATTTTGAAAAAATATTACATAAAAATTTTCTACAATTGTAATAACAATTTTGTTCTTACCATATCAATTCAATTATTTCAAACTTTCTTTGCTAAGAGGCATGTTACATGGTATTCACGTGCATTTTATATATAAAAAAATTTCTTGTCTTTTAGAAATATGTTCAATGTTTTTTGTTATTCACATTGACATTGTTAAATAAATTGTACAATTAATTGATGAATTAGGGAAGCTTAAATAGATAATTGTTTCTACTTTAGGCACAAGGCCAGCAATTACCCAGTACATTACTGGTACTTTATTTTATCGACCCCGTAAGGATGAAAGGCAAAGTTAACCTCAGCGGGATTTGAACTCAGAATGGCAAGGGCCGTAACTCTATGCGTCAAAGCATGGCGTCCGACCCTCTACCGATACTGCCAATTCACTAAGCTTAAATAGATAATACGGGTGCAACACATATTTTTGTATTTCAAATCTGTATTTAGCTTGGACTTGACAATCTCCCTGCTTCTCTTTGCTAGACACTGAGCATAGACTTTACCATGGGGGTTTAACAAGGAGATCAATCCCTCTGTAATTGGAACAATCTCTCTTGTCTGCCTTTTTGAAAATTGGGATTATCACTCCCAGCATCCTCATCATCATGTGTCCATTTGCCCTGTTAGCAAGGGTTGGATAGATCTGCATAGACCAAGTCAGTACTGAAGTGAGGTTACTGAACTCCTAGACAGGCCGGGGTTGGGAGGGGGTGGTGGTGGTACTGAGTCTCTTTTATGTACAGTTATACATTCTATAACAGGAAAGGTTGTCATGTCTTTTGACACAAGCTGAAGAGTCCTCCCAACTTTTGGCAAACTTTTTCAATTGTGTCTTTGTCTTGTAATTTAGTGGCTTCCCAAAAGAGATTGATAAAACAAGTATCAGACTTCACAAAATATATATTGGGTTTTAATATGAACAACTCAACCTTCAAATGCAGTGCCCCAACATAGCCACTGTTGAATAAAAGAACAAAAGAAAAGATTAGAAAATTGACATAAAATTTGACTGATTTCGACTGATTTTGATTTGTTTGTTCTTGTTCTTTGTAGCTTCCGAGTGTCATGAAATGTTCCGGAGTCAACTGAAGAAATCTGGAACTTTTACCTCTCCTGGTTTCCCATCTCACTATCCAGAATTAGTGTCTTGTCGTTATATTTTTGAAGCCGTTGGTGATGAACGTATCAAGATAAAGTTTGAATATTTTGAACTGGAAGGCAACAATGATGCTGGGTAAGTGGAAATTTTCATATATTTAAACCTTTCATTACCATGTTTCTAACAAAAGACTGCTTATGCTTTTCAAATAATTTTGAAAATTATGAAAATCTTGGAGAGATTTAGTAATATAACTAACTTTGTCATTATTAAATTAGTGTTTCAAACATAACTCATTAAGTTATCTTCCAAAGTTTCTTACCTAACATTACGATGAAAGGTTTTTAAATAGATATAAACTCTTTAAAAGTTTTGCATAATAGAACTAGGAGTATCAAAGACTTAATTAAAATATCTTGGAAATTTGTACAGGTGCAGGTAGAACTGTGTGATTAAGGTGTTCACTTTGCAACCATATGGTTTTGCTAACATCTTAGGCAAATATATGTTGCTATAGCTTTTTGTTGATTAATGCCTCGTGAATGAAGTTTGATAGTGAGTATGGAAACCTGTCATATATGTGTGTATATATGTGTGTGTTTACATTTACTGTTTGTTTATATCCCATGATTTAGGGGTTTGACAGATAAATTTGATAAAATAAGTACTAGATTTGAAAAGTACTGGGTTCAGCATGATTAACTAAATCTCTTCAAGGCAGTGTCCCAGTATGGTAATGTCCCAGTATGGTAGTGTCCCAGTATGGTAATGTTCCAGTATGGCAGTGTCCCAGTATGGTAATGTCCCAGTATGGCAGTGTCCCAGTATGGTAATGTCCCAGTATGGTAGTGTCTCATAATGGCAACAATCTAATGATTGAAACCAATTAAAATTATTTTCTCAAATGTTTCATAAAAGTGAATAATGTTTTTTTTTATCACAAGATCATTTTATCACATGCATTGTCAATGAAAACTAAACCCAGTTTCTACTATATATTATTGATTGTCACTAGCACTGAGATAGCATTGTGCATAATAGGTATGTATATGAAAATATATACAATATGTTTATATATAATAAATACGTGAGAGCCTCGCTATCAAAAGAAATACTTTTTCATCATAAATATTTTTCTTTGATAGCGAGGTCCTTGTATTTATTGTACATAAACATATTATATATATTTTTATATACACCTCTATTATATTAGTTATATTATTGATACTGTAGTATACTGTCCTATAGGATAAATCTATAGATTTTAGCTATTACTGCATTTGTAAATTAATTGATATTAATTAAGGCTAGTTGTAGAAAAGGAATTGGTATAAACTCCATATAGTGTACACAATGTAAATCTTTGGTACACAAGATATGTAGTGGGATAATGTGTAGACTAACAGGAAAGGGAAGACTTTGAATGTAGAAGATGCACAGGAGAAATGAAAGGGAAGAACGGCAGTGATATAAACCTTTTCAAGTTACAGGAAAGGTCCATAGAAGTGGTTAACAGCTTAGCTATCTATGTGACTTCAGCAGTTGAGAAGGCTGTTCTGAGAACATAGTAGCTAGAATAAGGATAGGATGGAAGAAGTTTAGAGAGCTACTCTCACTTTTGACAACAAAAGGTTTCTCCCTACATACAAAAAGAACAACTGTATGATGCCAGTGTGTGAAGTGCAATGCTGTACGGTAGTGAAACATGGGTAGTGACTACAGAAGACATGTGTAGACTGGAGAGAAATGAAGCAACCATGCTTCTTTGGATATGCAATATAAATGTGAAAGAAAGGCAGAGCTTGGATTAACTGAGGAAGAAGTTGGGTTTAAGAGGAATCCAAGAAGGTGCGCAGGAGAGAAGGCTGCGTTGGTATGGACATAGGATGCACATGAATGATGATCAATAGGTTAAGAAGTACCAGGAAATACCAGTGGATGGAAGCGACAGTAGAGGTAGATTGAGAAAGACCTGGGCAGAGGTGGTGAGTGCTGACCTTAAATCACTGAGACTCATAGAGGAGATGATGAAGAAACATGGTGAGAGGAAATATAATTCAGTACAGTATGCTGTACTGAATTATGTTTTCATCAGCAACCACTGGTTACTGTGAAGTATATAAAGCCACTATTATTAACATTTTTTATGCCAAACCACCAGAAGCACTACTTGTTCATTTTAAGATGCTTATTTTATATTAAAGTATTCTTTCATAATACAATTTTAGACATTTTCATTAAATAATGTTCTACATATCAACTTAATAATGAAAATCTTAGTTATTTTATTAAATTTCCCCAAATTTGGGTTATTTTGAAAGTTAACAGAAACACATAGGCAGTGTATTTCATTAGAAATACAGCAATGAAAGGGTTAACTGCTTTATTAAACCAGGTAGACTGATTTTAATATTTGATACATTCTTGGCAGTTTGTTTTAATAAATTATTAGTGTTATCAATGTCTGTATTTGATGTTTTGGTAGGTATGTATGGAAGCTAGAAAGGTATAGAGAAAGAATTGACACCATTACTGGACTTGTACATTTTTTAGACCTCAAAAGGATGAAAGGCAAATTTGATATTAGCGAGATTCGAACTCAAAGTGCAGAGAGCCGGAACAAATACTGCAAAACATTCTGTTCAACTTCTAAAGGCTCTACCACTTCACCTTATGATGTTTTGCTGTACTATAAAACAAACATATCCATTATAGTTGTCAATGTATCATTTTTTTACCTTTTCCATGCTGGCATGATTTGAATGGTTTATCACAGTATGAGACTACACAGGTTGGAGAAACACATTTTGCTCATACATTCCATATTTTGGCATGGTTTCTACAGCTGAGTTCCTTTCCTAACACCAACCACTTTATAGAGTGTAGTGGGTGCATTTTATCATAGCACCAGCATTAAAACTGTACAGAGTATAGTCAGTGCATTTTATCATGGCACCAACACTTCCACTTTACAAAGTGAATAGGATGCATTTTATCATGGCACCAACACTTCCACTTTACAAAGTGAATAGGATGCATTTTATCATGGCACCAACACTTCCACTTTACAAAGTGAACAGGATGCATTTTATCATGGTACCAACACTATACTTTACAGAGTGCATTTATTGAAAGTACCAACACTAGAGAATATTTCATGTGCTCAATCAAATTGAGGAGTGCTCACTCCCCTATATTGTCTTCATTTGATCATCAACCACTTTACAGAATAAACTTGTTAAAATTAATTAGATTAATCTAATTAATCGAATTAACTTTAATTGATTCATTACTAGTGTTTGTTTTACCTGCAATTATATTCTCTAGGACAAACATGTTGTGACAGCTGAAATCTTTAGGACAAACCTATAAAGTTTTGTTGAGATGGTATGTGTAGACTAATTTAAACTAATTATATTAATGTATCTAATTAATTTTAATTAGTTTACACTTGCTGTGATGAGAACTGAGTAGTATACTAATGAAGAAGTCACTGTTGCTGAAAATGAAAGGAAGGGTAATGCATGTGTGAGATGTGAAATGGTTTTATAAGTGTGAGACTTGGATGAGTGATAAATCAGAAGTAGCAGAGATGGCTAGAAAGAACAGAAAGAAATAAGAAGACAAATAATTAATTAAAAAGGACGATGGAAATAAAGCAAGCATTGAATGTTGTGAAAAAAAAATGAAATGAGATGGTTGGATCAGGTGTTGAGGAAGGATGGAAGTGATCAAGTAAGAGGAATGATGGAAATGAATACAGAAGGAAATAGAGGAAGGGGATGACCAAGAAATATTTGGCTAAAGGTGATGAAGGAGGAAATGAAAGTCAAGAGGTTGCTGAGGGGTATGCAAGTGCTAGGGCAATATGGAGAAGCCTAACCTTTGCTTTGGCTGTTGTGTTGTATGCAATGATGACTAAAATCTATAAGTTTATTCTATGGTTTATTATAACTTCAAAATGAAACACTGTTAACACATCAGTAATATATATTATTGATCCCTGAATGATAGAAGGAAAAGTTAACCCAGGTATGATTTGAAATCAGAACATTGAGTTGTGGCTACCATAAGGTGTGTTGTTTAGCACTCTACCATTTCTTTCATTACAGCATTCTATGACTTTTGTCAAACTTTAATCCTGTGTAGTAATGGTGGTGGTAATTGTAAGACCCTTTTGGTTAGAAATGACAATGGGTTTGCACCTAAAAAGTTCCCCTCCAATGCATACCTGTTGTCCCTCTCCATGCCACTGATGTTATCCAAGAGAAAGGCAAAGTCTGATACAGCTAGGTATCAGTGATATCACAACTCATTTTTTCCAGCAGAATGAACTGGAGCAACATGCAATAAAGTATTTTGTTCAAGGACATAAGGCACTACTTGGTTCATAAATCGAACTCACAATCTCATGATTGTCAGCTCAACGCTCTACCTACTAAGCCACATGTCTTCATACATTGATGGTAATTGTAGTGTAATAATAGTCATGGTAATGGCAGTGTAATGACAATATTCTGTAGAAATAATGTATTCACAATGTCCACCATGTGTTGGAAAAATCATTCTTTTAGTAAGCAATGGCCATTAGAAAAATAGCTTTTTCATAGATCATTCAATTCTTTTTCTTTGTTTCTTTTCGATGAAAGACAAACGTTCAAAACATTGAACTCTCCCACTTTTTCTTTCTAACAATGTGAAATGAATTGCCTTCAATTCTTGTAGAATGGTTGTCTTTGTTGTTCATTTTTCCTGGAAATAATAGGATATCCATACCCAACACTAACATATGTCTACCTTTTGATTATTAACTTTATCAAGTCAGGGAATTAGCAGAATTTGTAGAACATGAGTAAAGAATTCAGTGTGTATATAAACACACACCAGCTATTCTACCTTTTAAAGTTGTTTCATTTTTTTTTAAATGAACAAATATATAGTGAACAGATACATATTTGTAACAAATAATTATTTTTATATTTGATATACTCATATACATTAATACAGACAGACACAGTTAGACACCATCACAAACAATGTATACACCACTCCACCAACATATATGCACATACGCACAAAAAATTAAAAACAACACACATACACACATGTTCCTGCTTTTTTATTTTCTAATCTCTGAACTCTTGTACTCTTGATGAAGGACTAATGTCCTAAACGCTGAATTTTGTCTGTTTTTTTTTTTGGGGGGGGGGGGTGCTCCAAAGCATGAAATTAATAAGATTAGTTGTTTTTGTATCTCTGTATTTGTCATTTTTTAAATTATATATATATATATTATTTTTTGTTTCTTCTTATAGATGCAAGTTTGATTTTGTTGACATTTTTGGAGTTGATCACATGGGCTTCAAGACATTAATGAATCGTTTTTGTGGTGCAGAAAAACCTTCTCCAATTATATCAATTCAACCAAAAATAGAAATGTTTTTTAAATCTGACTATACAAAAAGTCTTCGGGGATTTCTTGGACATTATGAGTTCTTAAATGATGGTAAGCAATGGCTTTATAATAATTACTTTTTCTCATATTTAAATGACTATAAGAAAAATAAAAAACATTGTTTTTACTCTTGCTACAGTTCTTGAATTATCATTAAAAGTTATTTTTCTATATGGCCATATGACTAAGGCATTTACTTTGCAACTATGTGGTCCTGAATTCAGTCCCTTGTTTGGCACCTGGGGCTTGTGTCTACTATAGCCTCAGGTTGATCAATGGGGTGAATGAAATTTGATAGATGGAAACTACACGTACACATATACACAAACAGAAAATAAAAACAACACACACACACACATATATACACAAACAGAAAATAAAAACAACACACACATACATATACACATACAGAAAATAAAAACAACACACACACATGACACATTTCTCCCCAACCTCTCTCTCTCTCTTAATTTTACTCTTTCCTGATGAAAAACTAACGTCCAATATGCTCCTTTTCCCACAAATTTGAAACTTATAAGGCTTTGCCAATTGTTCTCCCTGCTTGTATTCTTTTTTAACCTTGAACTATATATAAATCATCATCGTCGTTTAGCATCTATCTTCTCTACTAGCAAGTGTTGGACAGGTCTTCACAGACAGGGTCAGTACTCAAGCAGAGCTACTGAAATTTCAGTTGTGCTGAGGCCCTACATTTTGCTTACATATATTCCCATTCTTTACCAAGTACCTTTTATCATGGCACCAGCACTAGAGAGGTTGTCATGCCTTTGAAATTGCTGAAAAGTTCTTCTGACCCTCTTTGATTGGTTTTCTATGGGTGGATATATATATATGGAGAGAGAGAGAGAGAGAGGGAAAGAGTTACGTCCCTTTACATTCTGAGTTCAAATCCTGCTGAGGTTAGCTTTGCCTTTCATCCTTACAGGGTCGATAAGTACCAATAAACACTGGGGTCGATTTAATCGACTTCCCCCCCCCTTCAAATTGCTGGCCTTGTGCCTAAAGTAGAAACAATTATAAGGGCAGTGGATTGGCAGTATCAGTAGGGCCTCAGACACCATGCTTTGCAGCATACTTACATCCTTTACATTCTGAGTTCAAATCCTGGAGAGGTCAGCTTTCCCTTTCATCCTTACAGGGGCAATAAAATAAAGTACCAAAAATGCATTGGAGTCAATATTAACTACTTTCTCATCCCCCCAAATTGCTGGCCTTGGCCCTAAATCAGAAACTATTATTATTATTATTATTATTATTATTATTATTATTATTATTAATAATAATAATAACCAGTATCGGTAGAGGGTCGGACGCCATGCTTTGACGCATAGAGTTACGGCATTGCCATTCTGAGTTCAAATCCCGCCGAGGTTAACTTTGCCTTTCATCCTTACGGGGTCGATAAAATAAAGTACCAGTAATACACTGGGTTATTGCTGGCCTTGTGCCAATAGTAGAAACAATTATTATTATTATTATTATTCTTTGAGTCTCAGTCATTGATGTTATTTAACTGGAAAGTTTGTTGAAATGAATATCTAGCCACTACCTGCAGCCTCAGATATTCAGGATGTATCGGAGGGTTTTTGCTGTTTCCAGCAAGCATGCCTTTTGAAGTATTCCAAAAAGCGGGGCTGGACTAATTTTCTTTAACCATCCTTGGAAACTCTTTAGTGATAGTACCTAGTGCGCCTATGACAATTGGGACGACTCTGACTTCATGGCAGTTCCAAATCCTTTTTACCTGCCACTTTAAGTCCTGGTATCGGTTAATTTTCTCCCTCTCCTTTTCTTCTTCTTCTTCTTATTATTATTATTATTATTATTATTATTATTACAGTTGCATTTATCTTGCTTTATGTTCATACGAGTCATCACCAAGTCACAACCAGTGACCTCAAGAGACAACAAGGTCCGCCATGTTCAAGAAAGAACATACATACTCACACATGCATCTTTAGTGTTTAGACTTGTGATGTACTTATATTGACAGAATCTTCCTTAGTATATGGGCAGTTCCCATTAGTACTATCTTTTGAATTTCTCCTAAACGCGGGTTTCCTGGGATTTGCGATAAGTAATCATTAGACCCCTTAGGTATCATTCCTACAGCGCCTACAACCACTGGTATTGTTTTAGTTCTCAATTTCCACATTTTTCCAATTTCTATCCCCAGGTCCTTATACTTGCTCAATTTTTCAAATGTTTTTATAGAAACATTCTTGTCTATTGGAACAGACATATCAATTAGGAGGCACACCCTCTTTTTAAAGTCCTTCAGTATTATATCAGGTCTATTTGCATCTATTTTTCGGTCTGTTTGGATGCTAAAGTTCCACAAGATTGAGATGTGATCTTTTTCAAGTATGGGAGGTGGTTGATGCTCCCACCAATTCTTTTGATGGGGAAGGTCAAAATGCTTACACATTATCCAATGTATGTATTGTGCAGCTCTGTCATGCCTGTTTAGGTATTCGATTGGAGCTATAGGACTGCACATTGAAATTATATGATCAATGGTCTCTGGTTGTTTTTTACATACACGGCATAATGGGTTGCATCCATTTTTTATTATGTTGGCTTGGTAATTTTTGTTGGCAGACACTGATCTTGTGCTGATATAATTAGTCCTTCAGTTTCCGATTTCAGTCCAAAGGATGCCAACCACTGATGGGTTAAAGTTTTGTCAACATCAGGATTGTTAGCTCTTTCTGGGTAATTTCCATACAGAGGCTTTTCTTGCCATTTCTTAGCCAGTTTCTGTAGCAGTTCTTTCTTTGCAGTTACTTTTACCTTCTTTGCTTTTTCTGTGTGTTTCATTTCAGCAGTAAATGGGACTTCTGAAATTTGTAGTTCATTACTGTATCTTTGTGCATCTTTTGTAATGATCTTTTGATGCTTTCGTGTTTCAAAATGAGTTTGATCATCCAATCATGTGATTCCCTTAGATATGTAGATAATCCAATTGTTGCAGTTTTTAACACAATTTCTCACTGGATTAACCCACGTCCTCCTTCTTTCCTAGGGAGATATATTCTATCTGTATCTGCCTTAGGGTGATGCATTCTATGCATGGTTAAGAATTTTCTAATTTTTGTATCGAGCCTACGGATCTCTGTGCTTGACCAGTTGATGACATTGAAACTGTAGGTTACTACTGGTATGGCAAGCGTGTTTATGGCATCAATCCTATTCCTCGCATTCAATTCTATTCTTAAGATCGCTCTTACTGTGCAGTAATATTCCTTTCTTATCCTTGTCCTCATTGTCGAGTGCTTGATTCTGTCTCCTTCACAAACACCTAGATATTTGTAAGCTTCCTCTTGATAAAGTTCTCTTATCACATTCCCCCGATCAAGATTAATGTCTGAACTCTTCAGCAGCTTTCCTCTGGTGAACGTTGTTTTGGCGCATTTATCTAGTCCAAACTCCATTTTAATGTCATCACTGAACTGCTTCACAGTGGATAATAGCCCTTGCAATTGTTCATCATTTTTTGCAAATAGTTTCAGGTCATCCATGTAGAACAAGTGTTAATGGTTTTGTCATAGACTCTATATCCATGTTTTGTTTCATTGAGCATTTTACTTAATGGTATAAGTGCGATGCAGAATAAAAGCGGTGATAAAGAGTCACCCTTAAAAATTCCACAATTAATATTAACTTCTCCAGCTTCCAGTGATTTTGTTTCTCTATTCAAAAGGAGTGTCGTTTTCCATGTCTTCATACTGAATGACAGGAACCTCCTGACAACTGGAGATATTTTGAAACTCTCTAAACATTTTTCAATCCAACTGTGTGGCAAACTATCGAATGCTTTTTTGTAATCTATCCAAGCAATTGATAGATTTTTATGTCTATTATGACAATCTTCCAGTATCATTTTGTTAACCAAAAGCTGGTCTTTACAGCCATATGAGCCTCGTTTACACCCTTTCTGCTCATTGGGAAATAGATCATTTGTTATCAGGTGATCATATGTATATTCAGTTAGGACTGATGTTAAAATTTTATACATTGTGGTCAAGCAAGTTATCGGTCTGTAATTTTGGGGATTGTTTGTCTCATCATTCTTCGGAAGTAGGAATGTAATGCCGTTAACTAGCCATGATGGTATCTTTTATTATTATTATTATTATTACAGTTGCATTTATCTTGCTTTATGTTCATACGAGTTATCACCAAGTCACAACCAGTGACCTCAAGAGACAACATGGTCCGCCATGTTCAAGAAAGAACATACACACACACACACATGTATCTTTAGGTATTTAGACTTGTGATGTACTTATATTGACAGAATCTTCCTTAGTATATGGGCAGTTCCCATTAGTACTATCTTTTGTATTTCTCCTATACACGGGTTTCCTGGGATTTGCGATAAGTAATCATTAGACCCCTTAGGTATCATTCCCACAGCGCCTACAACCACTGGTATTGTTTTAGTTCTCAATTTCCACATTTTTCCAATTTCTATCTCCAGGTCCTTATACTTGCTCAATTTTTCAAATGTTTTTATAGATACATTCTTGTTTATTGGAACAGACATATCAATTAGCAGGCATGCCCTCTTTTTAAAGTCCTTCAATATTATATCAGGTCTATTTGCATCTATTTTTCGGTCTGTTTGGATGCTAAAGTTCCACAAGATTGAGATGTGATCTTTTTCAAGTATGCGATGTGGTTGATGCTCCCACCAATTCTTTTGATGGGACAGGTCAATATGCTTACACATTATCCAATGTATGTATTGTGCAGCTCTGTCATGCCTGTTTAGGTATTCGGTTAGAGCTATAGGACTGCACATTGAAATTATATGGTCAATGGTCTCTGGTTGTTTTTTGCATACACGGCATAATGAACTGCATCAGGATTGTTAGCTCGTTCTGGGTATTTTCCATACAGAGGCTTTTCTTGCCAATTCTTAGCCAGTTTCTGTAGCAGTTCTTTCTTTGCAGTTACTTTTACCTGCTTTGCTTTTTCTGTGTTTTCCATTTCAGCAGTAAATGGGACTTCTGAAATTTGTAGTCCATTACTGTATCTTTGTGCATCTTTTGTAATGGAATATGATCTTTTGATGCTTTCGTGTTTCAAAACGAGTTTGATCATCCAATCATGTGATTCCCTTAGATATGTAGATAATCCAATTGTTGCAGTTTTCAACGCTATGTCTAACTGGATTAACCCACGCCCTCCTTCTTTCCTAGGGAGATATATTCTATCTATATCTGCCTTAGGGTGATGCATTCTGTGCATGGTTAAGAATTTTCGAAATTTTGTATCGAGCCTACGGATCTCTGTGCTTGACCAGTTGATGACATTGTAACTGTAGGTTACTACTGGTATGGCAAGCGTATTTATGGCATCGATCCTATTCCTTGCATTCAATTCCGTTCTTAAGATTGCTCTTACTCTGCGGTAACATTCATTCCTTATCGTTTCCCTCATTGTCGAGTGCTTGATTCCGTCTCCTTCACAAACACCTAGATATTTGTAAGTTTTTTCTTGATCAAGTTCTCTTATCACATTCCCCCGATCAAGATTAATGTCTGAACTCTTCAGCAGCTTTCCTCTGGTGAACGTTGTTTTGGCGCATTTATCTAGTCCAAACTCCATTTTAATGTCATCACTGAACTGCTTCACAGTGGATAATAGCCCTTGCAATTATTCATCATTTTTTGCAAATAGTTTCAGGTCATCCATGTAGAACAAGTGATTAATGGTTTTGTCATAGACTCTATATCCATGTTTTGTTTCATTGAGCATTTTACTTAATGGTATAAGTGCGATGCAGAATAAAAGCGGTGATAAAGAGTCAACCTGAAAAATTCCACAATTAATATTAACTTCTCCAGCTTCCAGCGATTTTGTTTCACTATTCAAAAGGAGTGTCGTTCTCCATGTCTTCATACTGAATGACAAAAACCTCCTGACAACGGGGGATATTTTGAAAATCTCTAAACATTTTTCAATCCAACTGTGTGGCAAACTATCGAATGCTTTTTTATAATCTATCCAAGCAATTGATAGATTTTTGTGTCTATTATGACAATCTTCCAGTATCATTTTGTTAACCAAAAGCTGATCCTTACAGCCATATGAGCCTCGTTTACACCCTTTCTGCTCAATGGGAAATAGGTCATTTGTTATCAGGTGGTCATATGTGTATTCAGTTAGGACTGATGTTAAAATTTTATACATTGTGGTCAAGCAAGTTATCGGTCTGTAATTTTTGGGATTGTTTGTCTCATCATTCTTCGGAAGCAGGAATGTAATGCTGTTAACTAGCCATGATGGTATCTTTTCTGGCTCATTAACTATTTCATTGTAAAGTTGGGTTAACAGCTCATGAGACTCTGTGAAGGCATTTATCCAAAAATTTTGTATTTTGTCTTTTCCTGGGGATTTCCATTTGTTGGTTTTTCTTAGAGCCAAGCGCAACTGTTCAACTGTTATGTTTTCCCATATTTGTTCCTCAAGGTGAGCTGTATCTTTCATTTGTCTGTCTATCCATGGGGCATGTATGTTATGAATTTTTTCTTCGGCCCAGATCTTTTCCCAGAATTCTTGCACTTCCTCCTTGGGTGGTTTGTTTTAGCAGTTATTTTCTGTAGAAGTTTCTTTGGTTGTTTTTGAACATATTATTGTCCTTATAGAATCTAGATCGTTTTTCAAAGCGCCTTATACGAGCAGCTTTGGCCGACACTTTTTGCTTGATTATTTCTATCAGCATGTCTATGTCACTTGTTGATTTTATACTATACTTTCTTTTCAATTTTCTAAGTTTAGTTTGTTTAACATGTTCACCTACTTTATAGTTTGTTAAAATTTCTATGTCAGATCGGAGAAGGTTTATTTGGCAATTGATGTTCTCTTGCCAAGTAGATTTCTTGTGGGAATTCCTTTGTTTTTTCATCTTCACTCCACATAAGTGAGTGGTGACTTTAGCCGATGCATAATAGAGATGATTTAAATCAGTAATGTTTAGTTTGTTTGTGATGATAATGTTTTTGAGAATTATGTTAGTCTTGTGTATTATCTTTTGGTTCTGTTTGGAGTTCTGGATCTTAGGGAGGGTGTCTCGTTGCCCCATGTCAGATTCTTTCATTTTCATCCATTCGATCATAATTTCATCCTTCAAGTTGGCAAGTTCATTCTCATTCATTTCTTTATCATTTACGATCTCATTATTTTCATTTGGAGTTTCATCTTGAGCATGCACTCCCTACACTTTTTTGATCCTTTCTTTAATTTGTTCTGTTGCCAGTGATTCCGCCCCAACCCTGGGATTGGAAGTGTTACAATTTACCTCGTTTTCACTGACACATGTTTCATTTTCCCTTCGCTGACTTTGTGCTAATAGCTTGATCTGATCAATTTCTATATCAGTAACTTTTTTTTACAATATTTCTTCGTATATTGGCTAGTTTGTTACTGTCAATATAGCCTCTGTTTTCGGAATGTTTCTTTTTCCAGTTGATATATGTCTGTTCTGTATTCGATGTATTTGATGGGTAGTACATGGCAGTGTAGAAAGCCTCAAGGACTTCTTTATTATCTTCCCTTGACCATTTTTCTCTCTTTTTCTTTGGATTTCTTGGTGGTGAGCATGGAGGGCCAACAGTAGGAGTATTCCGGTTATGGGAGGTCTCCAGCTCCGAAGTGATGGGAAGGTTTGAACCATTAGCTGATTTTTCGACCCCAGTCTGGTTCCTCTCTGAGGGACGCGGCCCTTTTTTACCCGGGTGACGGCCGATCCGGTATGAGATTTTATCATTAGACATTTACTTTATTTTGTCGTGTTTTATCCTTATCCGCCAAGGGGTAATCATTTCGTGTTACCACTTCTAGAACGAGTGTCAACCAAGATTAGAAGAGTCGTTCTCCCCTAGAAACACGGCTATTCCCCGCCGGCCACCATCCCGGTATTTCTTGGTCACAGGGTTTTCTTTTTTGTTGTTTTTTTAAATTGTTATTATCATGAGTGGTTCCTTAATGTGAGCATTGCGTGGCTTAAGAATGAAATTATTAATAATAATAATTGTCTCCACTCCAGGCACAAGGCCAGCAATCACCCAGTGCATTACAATAATATAATATACTTTTTGCTGAAGTTGCCTGTTATTGTTGTTGGCTATGTCGGTGGTGGTGCTGGGGCTTTTTATATTGTTGGTGAGGAAGGGGGGAGCCAGCAGTGCCATAGTTGTTGACGTTTGGCCGGTGGCCAGGTCACTAAGTCAATCTATTTATATCTTTTGCTAGCCTCTCCCTTGTCTAGTGATACCGCCACCTTCCCTTTTCTTAAGTTAACAGGGGAATAGTGGTGGTAGCAATGAAGGAGTGGTGGCGGCGGTGATGGGGTAGTGGTAGCAATGATGGATGGAGTGGTGGCGGCGGTGGCGTTGTCGTTACTGAGTTTTGTTGAGTGGACTAGTTTTTTTTTTATATGTAGTATCTATGCGTTTGTGTCATGTATGTTTAATATCTGTGTTGAATAGACTAGTTTTGTTTGATCTGTAGTATCTATGTGTTTGTGTCGCGCATGTTTAATATATGTGTTGAGATATTCCCGTAAAATTGGAATTAAACATTTTGTTAAAACTTGAGACAATAATAATAGTAATTATTATTATGATGCTGGGATTGGTGGTGGTGGTGGTGGTGAAATTGCCGTTATCTGGCTTTTATATTTAGTGTACAGAGCGGGGTGATGGGGTAGGTGGTGTATCAAGTTTCTGGTGTTGGTGAAATTGCTGTTATTTGGCTGTTCTATATAGTGTAGACAGAGGGAGTTTTCTTCCATTTATAACCATTTTCTTTTTTGAATATAAAATATATAATACAAAATTGAATATTTGAGCGATATAACAATATATTATGGATCCGAAATTTTATGAGACTTGATTCGGTGGTTTATGCATTATTTGTACTAAGAATTGTTATTTCACAATTGATTTAAATATGTTAAAAATCAAAATCTTACGGGAGCGATTTCATGACCTTCTACCACCGCGTGCGTCTTCTTCCCTTATTATTATTATTATTATTATTATTATTATTATTAATATTATTATTATTATAATTATTATTATTATTAATATTATTATTATTGGCGACCTACGTAGTAAATCGTATCATCGTGAGCTCCGCAAAGGTTTGTTGTTTTCGTTTGTTTAAAATTGCCATTTATGGAACATTTTTATTGTTAATTGTATATAAGTGCACATACATTGTTTTCCGAAAAGGACACTCAAAAAGATTGGGGCCTTGAGCCCAAAATTTAAACTTTTATAATTATTAAAAAAAAACTTTCTTTGAAAAAAACATGGACGACTCACCGCCACACGAAGCTGACAGCCTTCCTCACACCGACACTACCATTGTAAATATTACTACGTTTGCCAACACTAAAAATATAAGCAGTAGCAATATTTTAAATTTGTCTCAGGCAGATATTCATTTCCCGCCATTACCAATGACTGCAGGTGTTAAAGCCGACACCACCACCACCGCCGCGACAACCCCCCCCCCCCAACTACCACCACCGCGACGATAGAAACAAAAGAAAAAAATAAATTAACTCGTGATATCGAAAGGAATTCAACCAAAATGAACTCTTCCACACCGAACACCACTGACGCCACCACCACCACAACTGAAACTAAAATTAATAATAACAAAAATAACGATAACAACAACAGCAACAATGAAATTAAGAAAACCAACCTGAGTTTTGCCAGAGTAGCAAAACAGTGCGAAGAATTTCAGGTAACTCAGGAGGAATTAGAAGAAGCCAAAAAAATGGTAAAGAAAGATGGGTACAGGGTCAGCCTCGCCCCCGCTAATAAAATGGAGCATCGGCGCCTATGCACCGTGTCTTATCGAACAATTAATATAAAATTGCGCCGAGTGGAACGGGCATCCGAGTCCCAAATCCAAAAAGCTTCGGGACATATGTGGGCAAAAAAAACCCACATCAGACGTGGGCAGAAATATGGAACCGTGGACGTGTTCTTTGAAACACCACAGGAGGCTAGAGAACACTCCATGGCCCCATTAAGAATTGACGACTTCACACTCATCCCAAGCTATTGTGGCCAGAGACTCGTAAAGATCAGGGTTACCCACGTTCCACCGGCCATCGAAATTCCCTAGCTAATAGCTGCCGTCCTCGCCGGCATCGAAGCCAACACCAAGATAATCGAAATCGCGAAAGAAAATCAGGAGAACTGGTCCGGATCTGGGATGGAGCTCCTGATCCAAGCGGACCATAAAAGCATTGAGGATATCCCAGAGGTAATAGACATCACTGACGACAGCCACCTCACCGTAATCGTCGAGAGCAGAAGACCTAGGTGTGTCGTTTGTGGTGAAGGAACCCACCTAAGGGCTTTCTTCCCTCAGGCTAAAAGGTTGAGGCCACCTCTCTTACTCACCCCAGTGACTCAACCATCAACACCACCAGCAGCAGAAATAGCAGCAACAACTGTAGCAGCAACAACAGAAGCAACTGTAACAGCAACAACCCCAGCAACAGTAGAAAAACCAACACCACCACCACCCAACGCCCCAGAACTAGCACCAGCGCCTACACCATCCACCACACCACAACCAAAACCAACGCCTGTGGAGGATTTTCCACTCCCCAGCTTATCGCAACTGGAGACAGATTGTGACGACGAGGAGTGGGAAACGGTATCAAGAAAAAAGAAAAAAAAAGAAACCAAAAAAGAAAAAAATTCTCTTCCTTTTCCCTCAAAAAACAAAATACAGAGAGAAACAAATAAATTATCGAACAAGAAAGTTAAGACAGATATGCCACCATCTACACCAGCATCACCAACCCCATCACCACAAACACCAACACCATCACCATCATTAACTCCAACACCACCATCACCAACACCACAAAAGTCACCAAAAAGCGTAACAGAAACAAACCCACAACAAACGCAAACAAAACAAAACAACCAAAACGATACACACTACACAGCATTAAATTTGAACAACAACCAATTACTACACTACATGCAACACAACACCAGCATCACAGAAAAAGACTACACAACAACCCAAAAGTTCACACCACCTCCACACATACAAATCACTCGCATCACACAGAAAACGTACACGACACTAAAACAAAAATTCCCCAAAGACATAGGAGACTTCCGACAAACACTCTCCAGGAGGATTTATAAGGACATCCTTCCGGAGGAGGCCACAAGCAGTGAAAAGGATGGACAAACCATCCTTCCTCTACGAGAAGTAAGGTAAGTGGTCTTTCCCATCTTTTCCACTCCATTTCAACATGACCTCACTCAGAATAGGCAGCATAAATGCGCGTGGCTTGGGGTCGTCATGGAAGCAGGGCCACCTGCTCAACGACCTCAGGTCACTAAACATAGATGTAGTGGCCATCAGCGAGACCAGAATCTCCGAAGCACGGGCCTTCGCACCGATCTTCGGCGGCTACGATGTGTACGCATCTCCCAGCAGTCCGGGATCGGGGGGAGGAGTTGCTGTGCTTTTTCGGAGAGGTTTGGATTTCGCCATACGGGCCATCTTCTTGGACCCAGAAGGTAAGTTGGTGGTGCTAGACGTGACCAGCGGAGACGGGCAAGCTTTCAGGCTAGTGGCCGTCTATGCCCCGACAGGAGCAGGGCGGCCTGATTTCTTCCGGCGTCTGGAGACCTTTCTTGGAACGTCCCGCTCTTTAGTGTTAGTGGGCGACTGGAACGGCATCTTAGATGCACGCTGGGACTGTGTGGGATTAGCGGATAGGGGAGGAGGGTGCAAGAGCCTCACCAACCTGCTCAAGCGTTTTGAACTGTCTGACAGGTACCGATTGGATTTCCCGAATGTGCCAATGTGGACTTGGACAAATCGCATAGTGTCATCTAGATCATATCTAGATAGAGTATTTTGTAGAGAAATAGATAGGTCTAGCATAGGCTGTCCACAATTCAAGATAGTCAGCTACACGGACCACAAATTCGTGATCTATGTGCTTGACTTAGATAGGCTTCATAGACGAGGACCCGGCTACTGGAAGCTAAACGCGTCCTTACCAGCGCGCAAGGCCTACAGAGACCGGATTAGCGAACTAGTTAAGCGGGCGTTGACGAGGACCATCGTCAACAACAAGTGGTGGTTTGCTCTGAAAAGAGCAATTAGAATAGAGTCCATTAGGTTTAGTAAGGCTTTAGCAATAGAGAAACATAGAGCAGAGGGAGAATTAGTTAGAAAATTAGACGAGGCGCTTAGCAAAGGCATCGCGACCGACGTACTTGCGGCGAAATTGGCCCTTGACCAATTCTTCAATGCAAAGCACGAAGGCTGCGTTGTCAGAGCTAGGGTGCGTGCTCTCAGACACGAGGGAACGAAAGCCGTTCAATGGGCCCGAGTTGCGGAGGCGCGTCGTGGCAACAAAGCCACGATCCGGTCTTTGGTGGACCACGACGGGCGCATGCTACTCGATCCCGGGCAAATGTGTGAAGCTTTTCAGCGACACTTCGCTCAGTTGTTCGGGGGCAGCGGCGGGCCGGATCGAGGGATGGACTTTAGTGTCTACCTCGACGGACTGCCGCGGCTCTCGGCCACTGGGGCGGAGTGTTGCGAAAAGCCGATAACAGCCGCTGAAGTACGGGAGGCAATGACTAGCTGCACAAGGGGTAAATCGCCTGGTTTGGATGGTCTGCCCTATGAACTTTACGTACAGATGCCAGACTTTTTCGGAGGCCTCTTGGCGGACGTCTACTGCAACTGGCAACAGAACGGGAGAATTCCTAGCTCTGTGAGCCGAGGAGCTGTGGCGCTTCTGAGAAAGGATCCGAACAAGGGGGATAACATAGATAATTTTAGGCCCATAACTCTGCTAAACACAGAGTTCAAGATTTTGGCCAAGGTGCTAGCAAAGAGGTTGGCGCTTGTCGTTGGTGGTCTGGTGGGAGAGGCGCAGACGTGCGCCATTCCCGACAGATCCATCCACGACAACCTCCACCTCATGCGATACATCGTAGATAGGGTAGCTAGGGAACCTGGCACGGGTGGGTCCTTGATCAATTTAGATCAGTTGAAAGCTTTCGATAGGGTCGACCATCGTTACCTAGCGGCAGTCCTGAGGGCGGCTGGCTTTGGGCCCGTCTTCAGAGGTTGGATCGCTGCCATGCACAGCGACATCTGCTCTGTGGTGAGAGTGAACGGCCACCTTTCGGAACCGTTCAACATCATGCACTCGGTCCGCCAAGGATGTCCCCTCTCGTCCCTCTTGTACGTATTGACTCTCGAGCCATTACTGCACAAACTAGAGACGTTGAGGGGGTCCCGCGCGAAATAGGGTGCGGAAGATCCGTGTCAGCATATGCGGACGATGTCACCGTAGTGGTGTCGAACGCCAAACACATCGAGGCGATCGGCACTACACTAAAAGAATACGAAGCGGTGACAGGAGCAATGATCAACCAAGAAAAGTCAGTGGGCCTGCAGCTCGGCACCTGGAGAGGCAGGTCCATGCCGTCCAACAGTGTCTTCGGGCGCTGGACGGACGAACCAGTTAAATTGCTCGGGGTCTGGTTCGGTCCGGATCTCCAGACGGACAAAAACTGGGACGAGGTGACAGGCAGGGTGGCTTCTCTCACCCAGAAATGGGCCGAGAGGAAGCTATCCCTGAAAGGTCGAGTGGAGGTGGCTAACGCGTATATCGCGTCCGTCATCTACTACCGCCTGACCGTCGTACCTTGTCCTAAGCCCCGCCTGACTACGCTGGAGCGTTTGCTCTTTCGCTTTTTGTGGAAGGGACGCGCTCCGATGGTCAAGCGGTCCATCTGCTGTCAACACCCGCTACGTGGAGGGCTGGGAATGCTGTGGCTGATGATGCGCAGACACGCGCTCAGGCTACGACATCTCCACCTCTTCCTCGACGGTGATCAGGTGTGGTCTCCGTTTGCTAGACGCGTCTTTCCCCAGCTCGTCTCCTTGACGGAGCTACAGTCCTGGGTCAAGCGAAGACCGAGAGGGAGCGCTTGGAGACTGGAATGTGTTCACGCGCTCACAGCCCTCGACCAATCGGGCAATGTGATCGGTGGAAACTCCACATTGGCGTTCTATAGAGGATTAGTGGAGGGGAATAGCGACGACGTACTTGGGGAAAGTCTAGGCGTCGACGAAAATCAACTAGCCAATCTCATCGGAAGATTTTTCGGGCCGGGGCCTATGGACAACTTCCAGAAATCCCTGGCCTGGCAGTGCTACCGAGGAGATTTGCCAGTTCGGGATAAACTCTACAGGCATGGAGGTGCCGTCAGCCGGGCATGTCCGAGATGCGCGCAGGGCGACGAAACCGTCCTACACGCACTCGTCCAGTGTCCGAGCATTGCTGACTTGTGGGTTTATGTCGAACACCTGCTGTCGCGTGTGGGACGGATCCAGCTATCAGCTGAGTCCTTCGTGAGGATTGCCCCGCCCTCTTCCTTTAGCCGGGAAGGGCAGGCAGTTTTTATCTGTCGCGTGGCCATGGCGAAAGAGATAGTATGGTGGACACGTTTGAAAGGGCTGAAGACGAGCACTTACCTCTTCGGTGATGCCCTGATTAACTTTTTCAAATTTCATTTAAAAAGGAAAATCAGGGTAGAAAGGGAAGTGCTCTCTTCCCAACATTTTGTTGAAAGATGAGTGAGAGAAGCAAGAATGGTCCGAGTGAATGGGCCTACTCTGAGTATGTGTCTGTAAATTAAAGGTGGAAAACTGGGAGAGGGCACTTGCCCTGGTGGTCAGGGTCACTGTGGCCTTTTACTGGGCTTTCTCCACAAATGTCCCTCCGAAGTCTCCCCCCTATTAGGGAATTTTTCATTGTTATTTTTTGTTACATCCTCTGTTTTTGTTTTTTACACGCAGAAATGCCCATTTGTACCGTCCTGTATTGTCCTGCACTGTCCTTAATGTCTACTTTATGTAAACCCTTGTGGTTAATAAAGAAAACATTATTATTATTATTATTATTATTATTATTATTACAGCTGCATTTATCTTGCTTTATGTTCATACGAGTTATCACCAAGTCACAACCAGTGACCTCAAGAGACAACAAGGTCCACCATGTTCAAGAAAGAACATACATACTCACACATGCATCTTTAGGTGTTTAGACTTGTAATGTACTTATATTGACAGAATCTTCCTTAGTATATGGGCAGTTCCCATTAGTACTATCTTTTGTATTTCTCCTATATGCGGGTTTCCTGGGATTTGCAATAAGTAATCATTAAACCCCTTAGGTATCATTCCTAGAGCGCCTACAACCACTGGTATTGTTTTAGTTCTCAATTTCCACATTTTTCCAATTTCTATCTCCAGGTCCTTATACTTGCTCAATTTTTCAAATGTTTTTATAGATACATTCTTGTCTATTGGAACGGACATATCAATTAGCAGGCATACCCTCTTTTTAAAGTCGTTCAATATTATATCAGGTCTATTTGCATCTATTTTTCGGTCTGTTTGGATGCTAAAGTTCCACAAGATTGAGATGTGATCTTTTTCAAGTATGGGAGGTGGTTGATGCTCCCACCAATTCTTTTGATGGGGCAGGTCAAAATGCTTACACATTATCCAATGTATGTATTGTGCAGCTCTGTCATGCCTGTTTAGGTATTCGGTTGGAGCTATAGGACTGCACATTGAAATTATATGGTCAATGGTCTCTGGTTGTTTTTTGCATACACGGCATAATGGGCTGCATCCATTTTTTATTATGTTGGCTTGGTAATTTTTTGTTGGCAGACACTGATCTTGTGCTGATATAATCAGTCCTTCAGTTTCCGATTTCAGTCCAGAGGATGCCAACCACTGATGGGCTAAAGTTTTGTCAACATCAGAATTGTTAGCTCGCTCTGGGTATTTTCCATACAGAGGCTTTTCTTGCCATTGCTTAGCCAGTTTCTGTAGCAGTTCTTTCTTTGCAGTTACTTTTACCTGCTTTGCTTTTTCTGTATTTTCCATTTCAACAGTAAATGGGACTTCTGAAATTTGTAGTCCATTACTGTATCTTTGTGCATCTTTTGTAATGGAATATGATCTTTTGATGCTTTCGTGTTTCAAAACGAGTTTGATCATCCAATCATGTGATACCCTTAGATATGTAGATAATCCAATTGTTGCAGTTTTCAACGCAATGTCTAACTGGATTAACCCACATCCTCCTTCTTTCCTAAGGAGATATATTCTATCTGTATCTGCCTCAGGGTGATGCATTCTGTGCATGGTTAAGAATTTTCGAATTTTTGTATCGAGCCTACGGACCAGTTGATGACATTGTAACTGTAGGTTACTACTGGTATGGCAAGCGTGTTTATGGCATCGATCCTATTCCTTGCATTCAATTCCGTTCTTAAGATTGCTCTTACTCTGCGGTAACATTCCTTCCTTATCCTTTCCCTCATTGTCGAGTGCTTGATTCCGTCTCCTTCACAAACACCTAGATATTTGTAAGTTTCCTCTTGATAAAGTTCTCTTATCACGTTCCCCCGATCAAGATTAATGTCTGAACTTTTCAGCAGCTTTCCTCTGGTGAACGTTGCTTTGGTGCATTTATCTAGTCCAAACTCCATTTTAATGTCATCACTGAACTGCTCCACAGTGGATAATAGCCCTTGCAATTGTTCATAATTTTTTGCAAATAGTTTCAGGTCATCCATGTAGAATAAGTGATTAATGGTTTTGTCATAGACTTTATATCCATGTTTTGTTTCATTGAGCATTTTACTTAATGGTATAAGTGCGATGCAGAATAAAAGCGGTGATTATTATTATTATTATTATTATTACTATTATTTTGTTATTCACCAGTGTCTGTACTATAGACTAGATATCAGCTGAGCCTATAGTAAAGATTGAACTGCCACCTACTTTTAGAAAAGAAGCATGGCAAGTGTTCTGCTGTCTGGTAGTTATGGTGAAAGAAGCTGTATGGTGGACTCATTTAAATGGATTGAGGACAAGAACTTTCCTCTCCAACCAAGTACTCATCAACTTCTTCAAGTGGAACTGGAAGAGGAAGGCGAGGCTAGAGGACGTGTTGTCTTCTAGACTGTTTTATGCAATGAGATTGACACAACTGAACCATTGAAGGAAACTGGGTGTGGACACTTTCAATGGCAATGAGTTTTCAGAGTAATCTGGGGCTTTGTGTGGGTTTTCTCCCTGAGATTAGATTACCCAAATGACAGTAGTAGTAGTAGTTGTAGTAGTAGTAGTAGTAGTAGTAGTAGTAGTAGTAGTAGTAGTAGTAGTAGTAATGGACTCATGATTGGAATGGCCAACTCCTTTTATAGGGAGAGTGGAAATGAAATTAAATATAGTCTATAACATTGATATAGATGCTAAGAGAAAGAACAACAGTAACATCAAGTAAGAAGATCACCTGGCTGCAAATAGCAGCTAAATTTTCCTCAAATCACACCTTATCACAATAATAATTGAGAAATATATAATATAGTTAGTCCAACAACAACCTTGTTAAACCAGTCATACACAGGCACGGCTGAGTGGTTAAAAAGTTTACTTCATAATCAAGATGTCCAGAAATACTTAATATATTACAGTACTATATTATTGTCATGGAAGACATCCTTTAACATCAATCAAATGTCAATGGATTTAACTGTGTCAGTTAGTTACTTGTAGAATTTATTGATCTTTACCTCATATAATTAATTTATTTTTGTAATTAATTCATTATTGAAATTAATTTATCATTGTAATTAATTTATTGTTATAATTGATATATTTTTGTAATTAATTTACTACAAATGTTGATATCTCATGGAAACAAACTAACAAAGTATGGCTAATATCAATAGCAGACTAATTTAATCCATCCACACAAAGAAATGATAAACAATACAAATAGAAAGTGTAGCCTTTAACCCGACGTTAAAAGGAGAATGAGTGTTTTTAATTTGATGCAAAAAATGTGTGAAAACTAGAACATGCAAAATTCAGCGTTGCCAGAAATAAACTAGTACTTACAATAGAAATAATAACAAGTGGAAACACTGCTACAGACAGTACACAGATTCAGTAAAATAAAATTGATATGAAATTCAATTTAGAAAAGTGCACCAAGCTTACCTGGAAGAAAAGAAAATTAATAAAAACCACAACCATGTTACCATGTTACCATGTTACCTAAAGAAACATAGAGAAGAGAATTAGACACTTCCAAATACTTACAAATAATTAGGAATATATGATCTAAGCAGAATATTACACATGAATAAAAAGATTTATGCTCAAAACAGAATTAGATGCCAAAAATAATGTAATTGGGATAAAAAGCTGTTACAGTAATACTGTATAATTAAAATATTCTCAAACGAACAACAAGCAAATTAGCAAAACTAGACAATAAAACATGAAAAGTTATGACTGTATTTAGAACACACCTTTTTCATAAAAAACATTTGACATAGGATACAGAGAGGTAGGAGTTCTCTGTAACCTGAAAAATATCTCTTGCTCAAACACAAACATGTAGTAATGAATTAAAAGAAACTAGAATAAATCCCTACAAAAAATACCTGCCTTCAAGAAAGCCAACAAATAAAACTAGAATTGTGAAGAGACATCTAAAGTCTAAAGTCTGTCTCAAGCTTGAAGGTTTATCAGACTGATGTTCATCCCGGTTTCTGTGGCATGAAGTGATTGAGATGCCTGTCCATTGCAGGGCTAAATCCCCATCTATTGCCAATACTCATTTTCAGCTGAGTATACTGGAGCAACAACAGGAAATGAAGTGTTTTGCTTAAGAATACAACACATAACCCAATCCCAGAATCAAAACTACCATATTATGATTGTAAGTCCAGCCTCCTTACCATTAGGCCATGTGCATCCACTGGAGACACAGCATAAACAGTTTAAATTAAACTAAAATCTTAATATAAAATGCAATTAATAAATGCCTCTACATGGCTAAATATCGGACAAAATTGAAAACAATGGGAGTTGATAAAGAAAATACTGAGAAGCACAGGACTCAAACTGAAATATAATAAGTATTTTTATTTTGATATAAGAATAAAATGTTCCCACCAGAAACTACCAAATACATTATGAAGCAGAATACAAACTCTATTAGCTGAAGGTATGATTGTTGAGTTTGTGACTGTTCTCTATGGTAGTATTTGGGTTGTTATATCTGAGATGATAGTTTTTATATGATAGCTGGTCAGCTGCCCATTGTTACTATGCTTGTTATGACTACCACTGCTAAAAACACTGTATATTGGTACCTTCACTGTGACAACTAGTAATCAATAACCTTGTATTGTGTCTCTAGGGTGTGCAGACTGACCCTGCCACTCTGGGATGTGCTGCATGTATGAATACTATTATCAACAATTCTAATTGATATCATCCTTAACAATACTATCAGTTTACAATGCTCATTACTATAGCATCAATCAAATTCATTAATTTCTTCGAAAAGTGATAATAGAGGCACTTCCGTTGAGGCCTGTACATCTAGAATGAATGGCTTTTGCATCAAATTGTAATGATACTGGAAGATCTGTTGATAAAGTAGAGTCAATAGCTGATTGACATGATGAGGGAATGTCAATTGAAACTTGTGTGTTTGAGTGGGAAACCAGCTCTTGTACAGTGGTCAGAAAAATAATGATGTAGGCTCTAGTGTGTTTGGTGTTAGAATGTCATTTTATTCTTTTTTTTTTTGTTAGGCTATGCTGGAGCACTGCCTTAAGTTACTCAATCATATTGACCTCAGTACTTACTGTACATATTTTCAAGTCTAGTACTTATTTAGTTGATGTCTCTTTTTTGTCAAAAAGCTAAGTTACCTGATAAAAGCACAGGCAGATGGAAACACACATTTATACCCACACGTATGCACACACATATATATGTATATATATGTATGTGTATGTTAAAAGTAAATGGAAATCAACAAAGCAAACAATTCAGTACAATAATGATATATATTAGTTTCATGCTTGATATAGTAGGAAAAGAATGTTAATGTTTCAGATGCTAGTCCTTCATCTAAAGATAGAATGAGGAAGTTACAGAAAAATTGTTTTTGGAGAAAAAGCCCTGCATATGTATGATGGGCTTCTGCAATTTCCATCGACCAAATTCCACTCACAAGATATTGGTCAGGCCGAGGCTTTAGTAGAAGACACTTGCCCAGGGTGCTGCACAGAAGGGAATTGAACTCTTGATTGGGAATTTAACTCTTTAATCACACAGCCATAAATGCAAAGTGCCATTTTAATTAACTACATTTCAGTCCCTAATGTATCACAAACATAACGAGAAATCTTCAATACATGGGAGAAAGGGAGAAAGAAACCACAACTCCTGGCTTGCAGCTAACTAACAACATCATTCTCTATGTATGGATTGTATGTGGGTTAATTAGTAAGGTAGCCTTTCTGGGGTGTTATTCATAAAATCAAGCTCCAGTTGTATCTGGTAGCAGACCTCTGCTGGAGAACCACTTCCACCTGTGTTAAC
Source organism: Eledone cirrhosa (assembly GCA_964016885.1). NCBI lineage: Eukaryota > Metazoa > Mollusca > Cephalopoda > Octopoda > Eledonidae > Eledone > Eledone cirrhosa. Next base: position 146,223,182 of record OZ024742.1, on the reverse strand, counting down.
CCTTAACTGTAATGATTCAGCAGAAATATTTTTAAATGGTTTTGTTAATTGAAATGTTCATAGTATTTTTCCTAGCAGACAGATCCTTGGGAAAATTTGTAGTAAATTAAAGTAGAGACTTTACTTTTTAATGTAATGCAGCTATAGTGCTGTTTTGTACTTCTCAAGAATGTCTTGCTAATGTGGTTTCATGTAGTATGAACAGTGACAAGACACAAAAGATATAGTAGAAAGCAGCACATCAACATGTAGATTCAACTTCATATTCTCTGAATGCTTGCAACAATGAGAACTGCAAGTGGGGATGGTGGTGATGGTGATAGGGTGGTTTTGACGATGGCATTTAAATAGATGGTGGATAAAGTCATTAAGTACAAATACTGTTATATTGTAAAATATATTAAAGCTTTAGATTAATATATTGTTATTTATTGGAAGCCTTGTCATTTCAATATATAAATCAGGATCATAATTTATAAAAACAATGAAACAATACCCATTTTACGATGCAATGTTAAAGAATAATTTTGTTACTACAATATTTCAGCTAGAACAATTATTAAGCTGGAACTGATGCAAAAGACACACTGTCATTTACAATTTAATGTCATGGTAAAATGTATTCAGTACACCCTATAAGGTGGTAGTGTTAGTGCTGTGATAAAATGCACTCAATACACTCTGTAAAGGGGTTGGCATTAGAAACGATGCCAAAGATGGTGAGACCTTAGTATTTTTTGGTAGCAGGGCTCCAGTATGGCCTTAGCCCCTCGGCTGGAATGCAAATAAATAAATACAAACCAGATGCAGTTTCCCTGAACTGTTTAGACTGAGACTATGCCAAACCATCTAACTCATGGCAGCATAGAAAAGAGATGTAAAATGATGATGATGATGCTTGTTTCCAATGTTTCAGTTCTATTGGAAGCAGAAATATTGGAAGAATTTATTTCTCCCAAATGTTCAATTCTTAAGTGATTTTTATTGCCTGCATATTTCTATACTTTAAATTATTTATTTAGAATTAATTTTTGACAGCTTGTCAATTTTAGCTTTATAGGAAAGGTGTGAAAAAAATCGATCTGTCTCCTTTTAAGTGTATATATGTACGTATGTGTGCCTGTGTATGGAATAGTGGGGTCGTATATCTGTTTTGTCTGTGTGGGGTTTGTGTGTATATGTACATATGCAAGCAGGGAAGAGCAGACATAAAATGATGATGATGATGATGATGTTATATATACATATATACATATGAGTTATTGATATTGTTTATTAAATGTGACTTTACAAATTATATCAACTATATATTATATGAGTCTTTAATTTAGTGCATGTTTAGTTTGTTTATCATATCCACCCAGAAAAAAAGCATTATATCATTACCATCAACATCCTCAGTTTTATGGAAGTTTTCCATTCTGGAATGGGTTAGCTGAGATCTTCTTGCAGCAGAATTCTATGGTCAGATGCTCTTCCTAAAGCCAAGCCACTCTTGTTTTTAAGGAATATGGATCTTTGTACATGTAACTGCAGAGCAGCAGGATCTTTGTTTATGCAGAACATAGATAGATATCACCTGTAATGTAGAATGTAAAGAGAAGAGAACAGACAAACAAGAAACAAGCATGCCGACAGGTACACACACATACACACACATGTATATGACAAGCTTCCTTACAGTTTTGATCAACGTTTTTATGTCTGCTTTTCGTTGATCAAAACTGTAAGGAAGCTTGTCATATACATGTGTGTGTATATATATATATAGGAAAGTAACCTTCCTTTCAAAAGAGTAGAAATATTTTTAAAAAAACATTAAGTTGAAAATGCAATTGAAGAATTATTAGAAGTCTTTTTTTTATTTTTTAATCTTTTAAAAACCCTATTGGCTTCACAAATTTCATTTTGTTAATCAATGGGTTTGCGAAGTAAATAAAAGAAGAAAAAAAAAAATTATAAATGAAGATAAAACATGATGAAAATTCATTGCAGCTTAGTGTTTCACATCATAAAGATTTTAGTAAAGTATTGTTTTGTTTTTAACCAAGCAGCTAAGAGTCCTGCAGCCATTAGTGAATATATCATTGCAATATATCATTGCAAGGCAGTGTGTCAATGCATATCAGGATGTTGTTGGAGATAAATGTGTCCGGGATGATGCCAGTGTACTTAGTGTCACGATGATCAGAAAAAGGAGGCCTGAAAATGTCATTATGAGAGACTGATGAATGTGGAGAACGAATGGGAGAGAGAGAAATTACCTTCAGTAGATCCGACAGAGGGACCAGCTATTGACATTGACCAATATAGGGTCCAAGAGGCAACTATGGAAATGAAAAATGGTAAGGCTGCTGGACCGTCGGGGGATAGTTGCTGAGATGCTGAAGGCATCAGGAGATGTAGGCACTAAAAGTGGTTGCACGCATCATCAATCAGGCTATATATGGTGGTGTCATACCCAAAGACTGGTGCAGCAGTATTCTCATAAATTGCTACAAAGGTAAAGGGGATGCTCTGGAGAGGAGCAATTATAGGGGTATAAAACTGATGGATCAGGTTATGAAAGTGGCAAAATGGATATTAGCACAACTAATTAGAGAAAGGGTCAAACTAGATGAGATGCAGTTTGGTTTTGTGCCTGGGAAGAGTACAACAGATGCCCTCTTCTTGGTGAGACAATTGCAAGAGAGGTTCTTAGAGAAAAATAAGCCACTATACTTAGCCTTTGTTGACCTAGAAAAGGCCTTTGATAGGGTACCCCGATCTGTCATCTGGTGGTCCCTAAGGAAACTAGGTGTTAGGAATGGCTTGTGAGGACAGTGCAAACTTTGTACGGAGGTGCTGTCAGTAAAGTCAGGTAGGAATGGAGTTTAGTGAGGAATTCCAGATACAAGTAGGAGTACATCAAGGTTCGGTCCTCAGCCTGCTCTTGTTCATTATAGTCCTCCAAGCCATAACAGAGGAGTTTAAGACTGGCTGTCCATGGGAACTTCTCTATGCTGACGATCTGGTTCTTATAGCAGAATCAGTAGAGGAGCTAGAGAATAAATTCTGGCTATAGAAACAGCAGTTGGAAGCAAGAGGACTGAGAGTGAACCTAGCTAAGACAAAAGTGTTGATGAGTAGAAAAGAGGACAAAACTCTGGTTCCATCAGAGAAATGGCCATGTTCGATATGCAAAAAAAGGAACTGGCATAAATTCTATAAAATGCACACAATGCAGATCTTGGGTACACAAGAGATGTAGTGGGATAGCAGGCAAACTAACAGGTAGGGAGAAATATGTATGCAGTAGATGTAGAGGGAAATTAGACAGTAGAAGTCGCATTGATAGACACATTTTTCAAATGCAGGCGGGTGTTATAGAAGTGGTGGATAGCTTCCGGTACCTAGGAGATTACATTAGCATGGCAGGGGGTGTTCCGAGGCCATAGTATCTAGAATAAGGATGGGTTGTTTAGGGAGCTGCTTCCTCTGCTGACAAAGAAGGGTTTCTCTCTGCGTACGAAAGGCCGATTATATGATACCTGTGTGAGGAGCGCGATGCTGCATGGTAGTGAGACATGGGCAGCAACTGCAGAGGATGTGCGACGGCTGGAGAGAAATGAGGCAAGCATGCTCCGTTGGATGTGCAATGTCAATGTGCTCGAACGACCCAGCATGAATGTGTTGAGAGAGAAACTGTGTCTGAGAGGGATAGAATGTAGTGTGCGAGCGAGGAGACTGAGGTGGTATGGACATGTGATGCGCATGGAGGATGACCGATGGGTGAAGAAGTGCCAGGAATTGCCAGTTGAAGGAAGACGTGGTAGAGGTAGACCATGAAAAACATGGGCGGTGGTGAGAACAGACCTCAGATCGCTGAAGCTGACGGTGGAGATGACGAAGGACCGTGACAAATGGAGAGATGTTGTGCTGAATAAGACCCGTCCCACCCTTGCAAGCAGGGAAAAGCGGACGTAAAATGATGATGATGATTGCTTGCTTTAGATACATGATCTTAGAATAGCAATTGAATGTCTTAAAACCGTTACTGTGTCTAACATTTTGATTCTGTTTCATTGGTGTCAGTTGTTTTCGTTACATGAAATATCCTTCTACATGTCTTCATTGTATCAAGTTGTTATAAAATGTTTAGTTTTGGTTTGTATTTATTAAAAATATTTTTTTTATTTATCTAAAATTGCTCTGAAATTTTGTCAGTACATTAATATAGAATTGGTATTTTGGGGGGTTTGTTTGTTGAACATAATACCGTGACAGGTATTTGTTTAATATTCTGGTCCCATATCTGTTGATGGTGAACAATCTTTCTCTTCCTCAGGGTTAGTCTTGTTTGTCCCATGTAATTTTCATTACAAACATTCCATTTAATAACATAAATCAAATATCTTGATGCACAGGTGAAGTGATACTTTATGGCAAATATTTGTTCTTATATAAATTCATACAATGGGATTTCAGTAAGATTAATGCAAATCTTCTAGTTACAGCAGTCACACTTTTTAACTGTTGGGTATTTGGCACTGGTAAATAATTTTTTTAAAGGATTTTGGTTGTCTTTGACTTTTAATTATTCTGTGTGTTTTGAGTGCCTTTTTCACTCTTGGGTTTTTCATCAATAATGGAATATTCTGTTAGACAATGTTGTATGGTTCTGTATTTTGGGGGTTTGTGTATTGATTTATAAGACAAAATATTGAGAGTATCTGATGTGTCTTCTGTTCTTCATAATTCATATCTATCTATTGCTTTGGAACATTCTATTCCATATTAAATTAACATCACTGGGTACTGGCTTTTCAGTCCTAGAAGCTTGCTTTTTCTTTTATGCTTCCAAACAATATCAAATAGTTTGTGTAATACATGTCTCCACCCAAATGGATTATTATGTACATATTTGGTATCATATTATTTTTAATACTCCTTTCTCACTGTTTTAACATAGTTATCAGATATCAATGTGTCTGTGTGTGTGTGTTTATGTGTTTGGGTGTTTTTGTGTCTGTGTGTATGTATTTGAGTGTTTATTTGACTGTGACTGTGTGTCTGTGACTGTGTGTTTGTGTCTGTGTGTCTATGTGTATGCGAATATGTGTCTTTGTTCTCATGGTAAACCCAACATTCCATGATTTAGTCTTGGCTTTACTTATTGATTACCAATAGTTTATTTTCTTTTCTGCCTGCAAATTTGCCATCTTTTCTAGGAAATGGAAGATAAATATGATTAGATTTTGAAATTTCTAGATAAATGTGACTATTGAGATTTTATATCTGAATCACTATATATATCTAGATATTAACTAGAAGAAAATTTTCTGAGATGATTTTCATCTAAGCTGTTTATAAACGATTGAAGTTTGTTTACAGTTGATTAAGACATAACATAAAATCACTTGTGTAAATGTCAGATGATATTAGAGTTAAATAGATGACGCCTGAAATAAATATTGGTAAATTCAATTTAAATTCAATTCTTCCATCTTTACGCTGTCAAACATTTTCCAACACATATTCATTATTTGTTTGTTTTTCCTGTTTTCCCAACTTAAACATACTTTTCCTGTTTACCAGAGAAATAGTTTATGTAATTTAGCTTGTAATATCTCCAGGATAGAATCAGTTGTGTAAGTGTTTATATCATCTGATCTTTCTTTAAATTTTGATACTGAGAATGTCTTTGTCACAGAGACTCATTATTAAAGGCTACGTTTTGGTGTTTGGCATCATCATCATCATCATCATCATCATCATCATCATCATCATCATCATTCTGCATCTATTTTCCATACTGGCATGAGTTGGACAGGTTGCCACAGTCTGAGACTAGACTAATCAGAGAACCATTTCTGGCTTATATGTTCCATATTTGGCTTGGTTTTATCAACTGAATGCCCTTCCTAACACCAACCACTTTACAGAGTGTAGTGGATGCATTTTATTGTGGCTCCAGCACAACTGCTTTACAGAATGAACTAAGTGCATTTTAGCATGATACCAGCACTACCACTCTACAGGCTGTACTGGGTGTATGCTATTGTAGTACCAGTATTAACACTATCCAGAGTGTACTGGGTGTATTTTGTTATGTCATTAGCACTAGAATTTAACAGAGTGTGGTAGGTGCATTTTATTGTGACACCAGCACTACCACTTTACAGAATCTACTGGAAGTGTTTTATTGTGATACAAGTACTACCACTTTACAGAGTGTACTGGAAGTATTTTATTGTGACACCAGCACTACCACTTTACAGAGTGTACTGGAAGTGTTTTATTGTGACACCAGCACTACCACTTTACAGAGTGTACTGGAAGTGTTTTATTGTGACACCAGTACTACCACTTTACAGAGTGTACTGGAAGTGTTTTATTGTGACACCAGCACTACCACTTTACAGAGTCTACTGGAAGTGTTTTATTGTGACACCAGCACTACCATTTTACAGAGTGTACTGGAAGTGTTTTATTGTGATACAAGTACTACCACTTTACAGAGTGTACTGGAAGTGTTTTATTGTGACACCAGCACTACCACTTTACAGAGTGTACTGGAAGTGTTTTATTGTGACACCAGCACTACCACTTTACAGAGTGTACTGGAAGTGTTTTATTGTGATACAAGTACTACCACTTTACAGAGTGTACTGGAAGTGTTTTATTGTGATACAAGTACTACCACTTTACAGAGTGTACTGGAAGTGTTTTATTGTGATACCAGTACTACCACTTTACAGAGTGTACTGGAAGTGTTTTATTGTGACACCAGCACTACCACTTTACAGAGTGTACTGGAAGTGTTTTATTGTGACACCAGCACTACCACTTTACAGAGTGTACTGGAAGTGTTTTATTGTGACACCAGCACTACCACTTTACAGAGTCTACTAGAAGTGTTTTATTGTGACACCAGCACTACCACTTTACAGAGTGTACTGGAAGTATTTTATTGTGATACAAGTACTACCACTTTACAGAGTGTACTGGAAGTGTTTTATTGTGATACAAGTACTACCACTTTACAGAGTGTACTGGAAGTATTTTATTGTGACACCAGCACTACCACTTTACAGAGTGTACTGGAAATGTTTTATTGTGATACCAGTACTACCACTTTACAGAGTGTACTGGAAGTGTTTTATTGTGACATCAGCACTACCACATTACAGAGTGTACTGGAAGTGTTTTATTGTGACACCAGCACTACCACTTTACAGAGTGTACTGGAAGTGTTTTATTGTGACACCAGCACTACCACTTTACAGAGTGTACTGGAAGTGTTTTATTGTGACACCAGCACTACCACTTTACAGAGTGTACTGGAAGTGTTTTATTGTGACACCAGTACTACCACTTTACAGAGTGTACTGGAAGTGTTTTATTGTGACACCAGCACTACCACTTTACAGAGTCTACTGGAAGTGTTTTATTGTGACACCAGCACTACCATTTTACAGAGTGTACTGGAAGTGTTTTATTGTGATACAAGTACTACCACTTTACAGAGTGTACTGGAAGTGTTTTATTGTGACACCAGCACTACCACTTTACAGAGTGTACTGGAAGTGTTTTATTGTGACACCAGCACTACCACTTTACAGAGTGTACTGGAAGTGTTTTATTGTGATACAAGTACTACCACTTTACAGAGTGTACTGGAAGTGTTTTATTGTGATACAAGTACTACCACTTTACAGAGTGTACTGGAAGTGTTTTATTGTGATACCAGTACTACCACTTTACAGAGTGTACTGGAAGTGTTTTATTGTGACACCAGCACTACCACTTTACAGAGTGTACTGGAAGTGTTTTATTGTGACACCAGCACTACCACTTTACAGAGTGTACTGGAAGTGTTTTATTGTGACACCAGCACTACCACTTTACAGAGTCTACTAGAAGTGTTTTATTGTGACACCAGCACTACCACTTTACAGAGTGTACTGGAAGTATTTTATTGTGATACAAGTACTACCACTTTACAGAGTGTACTGGAAGTGTTTTATTGTGATACAAGTACTACCACTTTACAGAGTGTACTGGAAGTATTTTATTGTGACACCAGCACTACCACTTTACAGAGTGTACTGGAAATGTTTTATTGTGATACCAGTACTACCACTTTACAGAGTGTACTGGAAGTGTTTTATTGTGACACCAGCACTACCACTTTACAGAGTGTACTGGAAGTGTTTTATTGTGACACCAGCACTACCACTTTACAGAGTCTACTGGAAGTGTTTTATTGTGACACCAGCACTACCACTTTACAGAGTGTACTGGAAGTGTTTTATTGTGATACAAGTACTACCACTTTACAGAGTGTACTGGAAGTGTTTTATTGTGATACAAGTACTACCACTTTACAGAGTGTACTGGAAGTGTTTTATTGTGATACCACTACTACCACTTTACAGAGTGTACTGGAAGTGTTTTATTGTGACACCAGCACTACCACTTTACAGAGTGTACTGGAAGTGTTTTATTGTGACACCAGCACTACCACTTTACAGAGTGTACTGGAAGTGTTTTATTGTGACACCAGCACTACCACTTTACAGAGTCTACTGGAAGTGTTTTATTGTGACACCAGCACTACCACTTTACAGAGTGTACTGGAAGTATTTTATTGTGATACAAGTACTACCACTTTACAGAGTGTACTGGAAGTGTTTTATTGTGATACAAGTACTACCACTTTACAGAGTGTACTGGAAGTATTTTATTGTGACACCAGCACTACCACTTTACAGAGTCTACTGGAAGTGTTTTATTGTGACACCAGCACTACCACTTTACAGAGTCTACTGGAAGTGTTTTATTGTGACACCAGCACTACCACATTACAGAGTCTACTGGAAGTGTTTTATTGTGACACTAGCACTACCACTTTACAGAGTCTACTGGAAGTGTTTTATTGTGACACCAGCACTACCACTTTACAGAGTGTACTGGAAGTGTTTTATTGTGATACCAGCACTACCACTTTACAGAGTGTACTGGAAGTGTTTTATTGTGATACAAGTACTACCACTTTACAGAGTGTACTGGAAGTGTTTTATTGTGACACCAGCACTACCACTTTACAGAGTGTACTGGAAATGTTTTATTGTGATACCAGTACTACCACTTTACAGAGTGTACTGGAAGTGTTTTATTGTGACACCAGCACTACCACTTTACAGAGTCTACTGGAAGTGTTTTATTGTGATACCAGTACTACCACTTTACAGAGTGTACTGGAAGTATTTTATTGTGACACCAGCACTACCACTTTACATAGTGTAGTGGAAGTGTTTTATTGTGATACAAGTACTACCACTTTACAGAGTGTACTGGAAGTGTTTTATTGTGACACCAGCACTACCACTTTACAGAGTGTACTGGAAGTGTTTTATTGTGACACTAGCACTACCACTTTACAGAGTGTACTGGAAGTGTTTTATTGTGACACCAGCACTACCATTTTACAGAGTGTACTGGAAGTGTTTTATTGTGACATCAGCACTACCACATTACAGAGTGTACTGGAAGTGTTTTATTGTGATACAAGTACTACCACTTTACAGAGTGTACTGGAAGTGTTTTATTGTGACACCAGCACTACCACTTTACAGAGTGTACTGGAAATGTTTTATTGTGATACCAGTACTACCACTTTACAGAGTGTACTGGAAGTGTTTTATTGTGACACCAGCACTACCACTTTACAGAGTCTACTGGAAGTGTTTTATTGTGATACCAGTACTACCACTTTACAGAGTGTACTGGAAGTATTTTATTGTGACACCAGCACTACCACTTTACATAGTGTAGTGGAAGTATTTTATTGTGATACAAGTACTACCACTTTACAGAGTGTACTGGAAGTGTTTTATTGTGACACCAGCACTACCACTTTACAGAGTGTACTGGAAGTGTTTTATTGTGACACCAGCACTACCACTTTACAGAGTCTACTGGAAGTGTTTTATTGTGATACAAGTTCTACCATTTTACAGAGTGTACTGGAAGTGTTTTATTGTGACATCAGCACTACCACATTACAGAGTGTACTGGAAGTGTTTTATTGTGACACCAACACTACCACTTTACAGAGTGTACTGGAAGTGTTTTATTGTGACACCAGCACTACCACTTTACAGAGTCTACTGGAAGTGTTTTATTGTGACACCAGCACTACCACTTTACAGAGTGTACTGGAAGTATTTTATTGTGATACAAGTACTACCACTTTACAGAGTGTACTGGAAGTGTTTTATTGTGACACCAGCACTACCACATTACAGAGTGTACTGGAAGTGTTTTATTGTGACACCAGCACTACCACTTTACAGAGTGTACTGGAAGTGTTTTATTGTGACACCAGCACTACTACTTTACAGAGTGTACTGGAACTGTTTTATTGTGACACCAGCACTACCACTTTACAGAGTGTACTGAAAGTGTTTTATTGTGACACCAGCACTACCACTTTACAGAGTGTACTGGAAGTGTTTTATTGTGACACCAGCACTACCACTTTACAGAGTGTACTGGAAGTATTTTATTGTGATACAAGTACTACCACTTTACAGAGTGTACTGGAAGTGTTTTATTGTGATACAAGTACTACCACTTTACAGAGTGTACTGGAAGTATTTTATTGTGACACCAGCACTACCACTTTACAGAGTGTACTGGAAGTATTTTATTGTGACACCAGCACTACCACTTTACAGAGTGTACTGGAAGTGTTTTATTGTGACACCAGCACTACCACTTTACAGAGTGTACTGGAAGTATTTTATTGTGATACAAGTACTACCACTTTACAGAGTGTACTGGAAGTATTTTATTGTGACACCAGCACTACCACTTTACAGAGTGTACTGGAAGTGTTTTATTGTGACACCAGCACTACCACATTACAGAGTGTACTGGAAGTGTTTTATTGTGATACAAGTACTACCACTTTACAGAGTGTACTGGAAGTGTTTTATTGTGACACCAGCACTACCACTTTACAGAGTGTACTGGAAGTATTTTATTGTGACACCAGCACTACCACTTTACAGAGTCTACTGGAAGTGTTTTATTGTGACACCAGCACTACCACATTACAGAGTGTACTGGAAGTGTTTTATTGTGACACCAGCACTACCACTTTACAGAGTCTACTGGAAGTGTTTTATTGTGATACAAGTACTACCACTTTACAGAGTCTACTGGAAGTGTTTTATTGTGACACCAGCACTACCACTTTACAGAGTGTACTGGAAGTGTTTTATTGTGACACCAGTGTAATATTGGGCCTATCTTTTATTCCTATTAAATTACAGTAATACATCTACTGTAATAACACCAAACATTTTATCACACATACAAAAACTTCATAAATGCCTCTCTTTCACATTGTTATGTTCTACTGCTGTTCTCTTAATTATCGCACTCTCTCTCCCCTCTCTCTCTCTCTATCACTATCTACCTCTCTCTATTGCACTCTTTCTTTCTCTCACCTCTCTCTCCCTCTATTGCTATCTAACTCTCTCTATTCCCCTCTTTCTTTCCCCTCAACCCCTGTTGATGATGATGACTGTGACTGTATGATATGGATGCATTTTCCAATAATTGCCTTGGTGGTTTAACTAAAAGGGAATTGTCATAAACAGGGAATTGAACCTGGACCAGAAATTAAAGCCAGTAGAGAACTAACTCTTTATTTTACAAGTCCATATACAACTAAGGATGTAAAGGCATGTGGCTTAGTGGTTTGGTGCATGAATGTAAGGTCAAGTGGTGCGTTGTCTCCTTCAGCAAGACATTTTATTTCACATTGCTCCAGTTCACTCAGCTGGAAAAATGAGTCATTCTTGTTATTCAAAGAGCTAGCTTTGTCACACAATGTGTCACATTGAATTTTCCTGAGAACTACATTAAGGGTACACATACCTGTAGAATGCTTAACCACTTGCATGTTAATTTCATGAATAGGTGGTTCCATTGATAATACAACTGGAACTGTTTTCCTTAGAACTACTGGAGGTTCAATATAATATATGATATAATATAATATATTTAAATATAATATAATATAATATAATACAATACAATATATACAATTGAGATCAGAAATGAAAAGCAACATTTCCATTGAACTTAATAACTTCCTATAAAATCTCCCTTTCTGGCTTGAGTCACAAGGACATTAATTCTTTTGATACCAAACTTCCTAAACTACAGCTGGTTCTATAATACAAAGCTGTTTATTTTCAAGTGTTTATATTTATCTAAAAACCACTTTCCATTATAATTTTACATAAGAACCTTTATTAAGTTATACTGCAAACAACAACTTTATAATAAGAAGATTACTTACATTATAAAATCCCTCTAAATTCTTGGTTATTAGAAATAGGGTAATGAAAGGGAAGTAGTCCATGCTTTGGAATTTTTCTTTTTTACTTGCCTATTGAAACATTAGTAGGGGGAATTGATAGAGTCCTAAGAAAATTTGATAAACTGTTTTTGTAGTATTTGTTCTGACTCTGAGTTCAAATCCAGATAAAGTCAACTTTTAGGTCAATTAAAAAACACCAGTCCTGTACTGGGGTCCTTGCTTCCTCTATTTCACTTTCTAACTTCCCCTTTCTCACCATCACTCATTCTCTGGAAGACATTGACTCTGTTCAGACCTGGAGAGGCGTTAGCTCTACTAGGTTTAAATGCCCAAGATTTGCTGTATATCACAATAGTGTCTCTACAACTTCATTAGGGGTTAAGGGGCCCCCATGAAAATTTCTACGGTATCAATACCTATATTTGAATACCAACACTTCTTAAAGATAAACATCAATTAATGTGAAACACTTCTCAATCTTTACTATTTTTGTCTTTAAATTGTTTCCAACAAATTTTCTGGTTTTATAAGCTTTACAAATAACAGCATTTGCACACTGTTAAAGCATATTTTTGAAAACCTTGGTTGTCTCTCAGTTATTAACTATTCACTCATAAAGTAGAAAAGAACCTGCTACTGACCAAGAATACTGAGGTAGGTTGAATAATGTGCCTTGTTCTAACTGAGTTAATAATTTCAACTTGGACTACAATTAAAGATTGAATTCATGTCTAACTTCTCATCAGTCCAACACCTTAATCCTGTTGCAGCTAACTGTAGGTCAATTCTAATGCACTTTGTTGATAATTTAATATTGTTGCTACTTTAAGCACAAGACCAGCAATTTTTTTTTTTGGGGGGGGGGGGGGGGAGTCGATTAAATCGACCCCTCTGATTTATTTTATCAACCCTGTAAGGATGAGAGGCAAAGCTAACCTTGATGGTATGTGAACTCAGAATGTAAAGGGCCGAAACTCTCTGTCACAAAGTAGATTGTCTGACGCTCTACCTGATTCTGCCAATCTACAAGACTCTTAGCTTTAAAAACATTATAATTTTAAAGTAGCAAGTACACCAAATTTAAAATAAATAGCAGCTTGTTGTTCTATTGAGTAGCATAATCCACTACATTTAGCACAATCTGGTGACCATGCTCTTGGTATGCAATTGTAAAATTTTAAAAGAGATTCTCAGAAGCCTTGAACATTTATTCCTCTATCAGTACTATGGCATATGGTAGAAATGGTAGAATCATATCATCATCATCATCATCATCATTTAATTTTTATTATCCATGCTTGCATGGGTTAGATGGGTTGTCACATTATGAGGTTAGGCAAGTTAGGTGACCACATGTTGCTCATAGGTTCCAGTTTTGGCTTAGTTTTCTATGGCTGGATGCTCTTCCTAATATCAACCACCTTACAGTGTGTACTGGGAACTTTTTTGTGGCACCAGCACTCCCCCTTTACAGGGTGGACTGGGTGCTATTTGTCATGGCATGAGTACAACTTTACAGGGTGCAGATATATACCTCTACCATTGCAGTGGTGGTGACATTTATCTATAATGAAGGGGGTAGGTAGAACATAAGAACACACAAGACATGCTTCACTGACTAGTCTTGTCCAAACTATGATGGCTCATCCAAATTATGCCACATGGAAAACAGAGGTAAAATCATAATGATAATGATGATTTAGGGTTGTAGATCGTATAACTGGTAGTGTCAGACATATTCATTTATAATTGCAGTGGTAGATAGCATATTCAGTAATGTCAGATAAAATGTCTTTCAATATTTATTGACAACTCTTTAGATTTTGAGTTCAAATCCTGCTGAAGTCAACTTTGCTTTCAATTTTCATTGGTTATATATATTATCTATCAAAGGCGTGAGTTTTCTCTTCAAACTCCTCCTTTCACTGTCTTTTGAATCTATTACTCACTCTGTGTCTCCAAAATAACATTAAATGAACAAACTAATTATAAAAGCTTGTCAGAAATAGTTAATCTAATTAGAAAAATATCAGTTTCTGTGAATTGGCTTAAGGAATATGGAACCACATGAGGATAATAATGGATTAGTTCAGAACCACATGAGAATAATAAATGAATTAATATGGCATAATATAAGGATTATAATGAATTAATATGAAATGCCCAAGAGATTACAATGAATTATTAGGGAACCACATAAAGATGATAAATGAATTAGCAGGGAATTACATGTGGATAAATGAATTATTATAGAATCACATGAGGATTATAATGAATAAATGTAGTATCTCATAGAGATTATAATAACATCAAACAAGAATTACTTGAAGAATATTATGTCTTGAGAAATAATAGAATGTTCAGAATATCAGGAAGGCTTAAAACCTATTCGTTGAAGGATATCATGGTTTAAAAGACAATTATTAAGAAATGTTTGTTATTGTTTTTGTCGTTGTTGTGGTGGTAGTATCATTGTTGTTGTAGTAGGAGGGGTAATTGTGGTGGTGGTGGTGGTGGTGGTTATAGTGTTGGGCTGATGATTATAAGGACATGAGTTTAATACCCAGACCATGCCATGTATTGTTTCCTTCAGCAAGATACTTTATTTCACATTGCTCCAGTCCACTCAACTAGAAAAGATGTGTTGTGATGATACTGGTGGCAAGCTGTATTGGCCTTTGCTTTTCACTTGAACAACATTAGTGGTGCAGAATGGTGAGAAGACTTTCATGCTTGGTTAACTGCTAATCTTCCACAGCACACCCTGCAGTCATGATTAGCTGGGGCCTCATACCATTCTGACATTAAAATGAAAACTCTGTTACAAAGTCCTAACTGAAGTAGAAAGAATGTCCAAAAAGGAATCAACAGATGACATTGCCAAAAACAATGGGGTACAACCAAATCTAAAGATTAGGTCTTCAGTCATGAGAGTTTTATTAATAAATAAGTCTGACATTGACACAAACACAAACAATTGTTATGGTAGATGGAGAAAGAGTACAGTTGATTAAATATTTTTTTTTTTTACTGTTTAATCAAACGACCTTTTCAAGGCCTCTGAGATTGGTGGAAAGGAGGAAGGTATTCTTAAACTGGAAGCCTTGCAGTAAAGTAGACTTCACTAAAATCCCACAAGGACTAAGTGGTGGTGTTAAACCTCACAACAGATTGTTTACCACCCGAGTGAGTAAGCTACAGTAGGATTTGAATTCAGAATGCAAAAAGTCAGAACAAATAGCACAAGGCATCTTGTCCAACAGTCTGACAATTCTACTAATCCACTGCCTAGGACTAGTGCTTATTTATTGACTTGTCACAGTACTTGAAATTATTGACCTGCCCATCAACACTTGGTTTTAACACCTCCTTGATTGATTGATCTCATCTCCCCCTAGTACTTTATTCCAGCAATCTCCCTCTTCCCCACCACTACTTGATATTGTCAACCCTCAGTACTTGATTTTGTCTCCCCCAACCCTAGCAATTGATTTCACAGACCCCCATACTTCCAGAAGGAGAAGAGACAGATTTGATCATGACTGGAATTAGACATAACTAAATAATTGTTTCTACTTTTGGCACAAGGCCACCAATTACCCAGTGCATTACTGGTACTTTATTTTATCGACCCCGTAAGGATGAAAGGCAAAGTCAACCTCGGCGGGATTTGAACTCAGATCGTAAGGGGACGTAACTATGCTGGAAAGCATGGCGTCCGACCCTCTACCGATACTGACAATTTTATTCAAAACCCTTTCAATTCTGATGTCCTCTTTCTGGATGAAAAAGTTCTGGTTCAATCCAAGAATACGTTAAGATTAAGATAGTTTTGCTTGGAATTTGTTCAGCAACAAAATATTAGTATGTCTGTTTCCTGGAGATAATTAATAGATAATCATTACTACCATAATTTAGTAAAAAACACACAACACACTGATTCACTATTTACATGTGGAAACGGTAAGTTGCCAAATATTTGATTAAAGTTTGTGTTAATGTGCATAAATAATAGAATTTTGTTCCGCTTAGTGGATACAGTAATTATATAGAAATGAAAACACAACACTGGACAAAGATATTTCCTTGGCCTGACTTTTATCTACAGAATACAGAATATAATAATGATTTCTTTATTAACCACAAGGGTTTACATAAAGTAGACATTAAGGACAGTGCAGGACAATGCAGGACGGTACAAATGGGCATTTCTGCGTGTAAAAAACAAAAACAGAGAATATAATAATGCTGGATAAAAGCTATTTCCATGTTCTCACTTTAATATTTCCAGGATACAGCAGTTCAGCAACAAACATTTTAAGGTCAGCGAGTGTTAGCTTCATGGGTCTCATTATGAGCTTCTCTATTTCGCTCTTCTATCTGTTTCTTCCCTCACTAACCCCTGGCTCATTTCTTACCTTATCATCTTTAGCCATGTCTTTCTAGGTCTTTCTCTTCCTTTGTTTCTTTTCACATTCATTCCCATCATGTTTTCGCCCAGTCACTTTCATCCCCCTTACCACATGACCCAACCATCACATTCCATTTCTCTTTATAACATTCATCTCTGGCTTTATTACCATCATCTTCTCACCTAGTTACTTTCATCCTCCCTCAAAACATGACCCAACAATCTCATCATGCCTTCTCTCTTCACAGCATTCATCACTGGCTCTATTAGCATCACTCCTCTCACCCAATCAATTTCAACCTTCCTCAATGCATGACTCATCACATTTTATTTCTTTTCCCAACAGTTATCACTGGCTCTAATTCCATCATCATCTCACCTAGTTTCTGTCATCCTCCCTCAACACATGACCCAACTATCTCATTTCATTTCTTTTCACAACATTCATCACTGGTTCTATGCCTCACACCCAGTCACATTCATCCTTCCTCAACATATAACCCAACCATCTCATTTTATTTGTCTTCACAACATTCTTCACTGACTGTATTCCTTTCATCATTTGCAATTCATTTTTTGTTTTCTTTATGTGAATAGATCCCAAAATGAGTAAAATTCCAATCATACAGTAATTATTTAGAAGTGAAAATACACAGTATTGGAAAAAGATATTTCCTTATTCTATCTAACATTTCCAGGATATAGTAATTATATGGAGGTGAACATAGAACAACGTTGGATAATGATATTTCAGTATTAGTTCCTCTGGCAGTTACAGAAGAATTATTATTTTATTTATTCATTTATTAAAAGTTTTTTGACATTGCTCTGTGAGCAATTTGTTTAGCTTAAAGGAGATTTTTGGTTTGAGTGAATTCCAGTACCAGATTGTGTAGAGATATTTTTTTTCAAATCTTCTAGATCAATCTTATTTATTAAAGCCCAATGTGCTGAGGTGTGTGTGTGTGTAGCGGGGGGGGGGGGGGGGGGTTTAATTTACAAATGGATTAGGAGATAGTAATTGAAATTGAGTCATTAGCTTTAGAGTATATGTGTCAGGTAAAAAAACAGTTATTTAGTGTACAGCCCCAGGTCAACCCTGATCCATCAGATCTTTGACACATACACAAAGATTGTTGTTGCTGTTGTTGTTTAGTCCCAGGTCAGCCCTGATCAAGCAGATATATGACACACTGGTAGTGGTTGTGTAGTTCTAGTTTAACCCTCATCAAACTGACTAATGATATACACATAGTTGCTGTTTCACCTCAGGTCAATACTAATCAAATCTCTCTCTCCGTCTCTCTTTCTCTCTCTCACACAGCCACATAAACACATAGACACACACACGCACACACTCACTCACATACACACTCACACACATCACACACATATTCCTTGGGAGGATCATGCTGCCAATAAAAACACACACACCTGTTGGTTTTCACTTCAATCTATTATAAACACTCTGTTGGTTAATTTAATAACCAGATGGTTGTTTAGTTGTTGATTATCAAAGCTCTTTTGTCACATATTCTGTGACCTCCTCAGTAACTACTTTTGTTGTTATTTTGAGTCTCTCCTTTGTTCTGTCCTAACCATCTTGTTTTTGTGAGTTGTGTACTGATATATATATATATATATAAAAATTAGTAATAATAAATAGGATCCCACTTTAAAGTGAAAGCAAAAATTGTTTTAATTTGTGCTAGTAATGTCATTTCATTTTATGTCCGCTTTTTCCCTGCTTGCAAGGGTGGGACGGGAACTGATTCTGGCTTGATTTCTACAGCTGGATGCCCTTCCTAACACCAACCTCATTTACAGTGAGTGCTGGGTGCTTTTTTGCCGTGGCACCTCCACGACCACTTTCCAGTGGAATGATAGGGACCTCAGTCCCTATCATCTCATTTCTACAGGTGAGTAAACTGGAGCAATGTGAAATAAAGTGTCTTGCTCAAGGAAACAATACATCACCCGGTCTGAGAATTGAACTCACAACCTTTCGATTGCAAGGCCAATGCTCTAACCACTAAGCCATGTGCCTCCATATATATATATAGTAATGTGCCTCCATATATATAAAGTGACACAGAGGAGACTGAGGTTAGCTGGACATGCTCACCGACATCCAGAGTTGACATTGCACTCAGTACTCCCTTGGGAGCCCCTACATGGACACACTAGAAGAGGAAGACCAAGGTTAACGTATGTTGATGCCCTAAGGACAGACACTGGTCTGTTGGAGATGCAGGACATGGCAGCGATAATGAGGGACAGAGACCGCTGGAGTGAACTCGTCCATGGATCTCGGGAATTTTACCCGCCTTAGATTGATATATATATATATATATATATATATATATATATATACCTTTCATTTTTATATATATATATATATATATATATATATATATATATATACAGTATTTACGTATCGAGAAAGAGAAAAAAAGGGGAGGATAGGTGATACATATAGTTATTTGCCAAGGGAGATTGTCGGCAGGGCTGCACCGTACAACTTCAAGAGGAAATGCGATCTTTGCCTCATGGAGCTCTACCACATCATAACTGCACCCCACGAGCTCATCAACAGCAGAGCTGAAACAGCGATAAGTTGTACACATCGCTTAAAAATATCCTTCTTCAGATGGGTTACGGATGAGGAGTGAAACCGTACACCGGATCTCCCTGCAACAAGTCTTAACACCCCGGCGGGCAGGCGCTGCAAAATAACACCCAGGATACAATCCTTGCATACCAGACCCAGCCTCAGACAAACAGATGTGGCAAAAAAAAAGAAAAGATTTTGTCCGGGAAAGACTGCCCTAACACCGGCCAGAGTTACCTCCCTTGACCTGCTGCAAAATCGAAACAAGCTATTTTTGCGAGCAATGAACCTTGATGTGGATTTAACCCCAAAAACTCTTTCCGAGGAATATAAGGAACACTTTTGATTATTTATGCCCTTGAGAAGCCCAACTGGGCGAAACGTACATAGGTGCTGTTTTAAATAAACATGTTTTAACGGTCTATTCTCTGATTTTTTACTTTCCCACGTATATATATATATATATATATATATATATATATATATATATAAATCAGGAAAGAAGGTTGACATGGTTTGCTATACAAAAAAGGTTTTTAATCTCATAGCTGACAATTGTTTCTCTGAACTGGTAGGTCTAGAGATCGCTATTCGCTTATTTTCACGTTACTCGATCGCCAATACAAAATTATAACCAGTCAGTTCTTCGGAGCATGCGAGAATGAAGAGAATACATAGGCAAGAAAAGAATATACAGGCTACTATATGAAGTAGTAATGGCATTCAGTTAGAACAATAGCAACAATTACAACAATGCTATTAATAAATTATTTGAGGATACCCTGACATTACTTAGGTGGGGGGTATAGTGTATCTAAGATTACGGCGTGTAAAACTAGCTGTCATGAGGCAAAAGTAAGATTTTAGCATGTACAGAGTATCGAAGTGCGTATCAATTTTAAATTATAAAGATAAGCCAGTGTTTACAGTCTTTTTTTTCATCTTCAATAACATACATGAGAGGGACAACACTGTCAAAGGTAAATAGTTGTTGAGTTAATACAGAGGTTAACGAGGTAATATACGCATATATTTATACACACACACACACACATATATATATATATATATATATATATATATATATATATATATATATATAAACAAATAACGAAACGAAATTAAATTTCGTTTCGTTTGTAACTCACTTTTGTATGACTGACGCTTAAACAATTGAGTTAAAAATGTACATCCACATATGTATACTGAAATACTAGTATGCATATGAATACACACACGTATACATATGTAGATGTACCGAGTTTTTCACTGGTCACTTTACTGTGAGTGTCCAGCTACTCTGCATGCAAACACACAGACAAACCGGTTTTTAGAGTCATACTGGTTTTTGAGGAAACACCTTTCCTCTATTCTCCAGAAAGCCAGACAAGGAATATTGAACTAGTTTCGTTGTTGTTATAACTCATCAGCAATATTTACCTATCTTCCGGCCTTTCTAGAGAATCGTAAAAGCACATATCGTTATATGCTTTTTCTATGAAAATTAGTAGTGGGCAGACTAATTTGCATAGAGCGTGAGTACATACCGGTTCAACGGAGACGATAAAAACAAATAACGAAACGAAATTAAATTTCGTTTCGTTTGTAACTCACTTTTGTATGACTGACGCTTAAACAATTAAGTTCAAAATGTACATCCACATATGTATACTGAAATACTAGTATGCATATGAATACACACACGTATACATATGTAGATGTACCGAGTTTTTCACTGGTCACTTTACTGTGAGTGTCCAGCTACTCTGCATGCAAACACACAGACAAACCGGTTTTTAGAGTCATACTGGTTTTTGAGGAAACACCTTTCCTCTATTCTCCAGAAAGCCAGACAAGGAATATTGAACTAGTTTCGTTGTTGTTACAACTCATCAGCAATATTTACCTATCTTCCGGCCTTTCTAGAGAATCGTAAAAGCACATATCGTTATATGCTTTTTCTATGAAAATTAGTAGTGGGCAGACTAATTTGCATAGAGCGTGAGTACGTACCGGTTCAACGGAGACGATAAAAACAAATAACGAAACGAAATTAAATTTCGTTTCGTTTGTAACTCACTTTTGTATGACTGACGCTTAAACAATTAAGTTCAAAATGTACATCCACATATGTATACTGAAATACTAGTATGCATATGAATACACACACGTATACATATGTAGATGTACCGAGTTTTTCACTGGTCACTTTACTGTGAGTGTCCAGCTACTCTGCATGCAAACACACAGACAAACCGGTTTTTAGAGTCATACTGGTTTTTGAGGAAACACCTTTCCTCTATTCTCCAGAAAGCCAGACAAGGAATATTGAACTAGTTTCGATGTTGTTACAACGTTGTTTGAACTTAATTGTTTAAGCGTCAGTCATACAAAAGTGAGTTACAAACGAAACGAAATTTAATTTCGTTTCGTTATTTGTTTTTATCGTCTCCGTTGAACCGGTACGTACTCACGCTCTATGCAAATTAGTCTGCCCACTACTAATTTTCATAGAAAAAGCATATAACGATATGTGCTTTTACGATTCTCTAGAAAGGCCGGAATATAGGTAAATATTGCTGATGAGTTGTAACAACAACGAAACTAGTTCAATATTCCTTGTCTGGCTTTCTGGAGAATAGAGGAAAGGTGTTTCCTCAAAAACCAGTATGACTCTAAAAACCGGTTTGTCTGTGTGTTTGCATGCAGAGTAGCTGGACACTCACAGTAAAGTGACCAGTGAAAAACTCGGTACATCTACATATGTATACGTGTGTGTATTCATATGCATACTAGTATTTCAGTATACATATGTGGATGTACATTTTGAACTTAATTGTTTAAGCGTCAGTCATACAAAAGTGAGTTACAAACGAAACGAAATTTAATTTCGTTTCGTTATTTGTTTTTATCGTCTCCGTTGAACCGGTACGTACTCACGCTCTATGCAAATTAGTCTGCCCACTACTAATTTTCATAGAAAAGGCATATAACGATATGTGCTTTTACGATTCTCTAGAAAGGCCGGAATATAGGTAAATATTGCTGATGAGTTGTAACAACAACGAAACTAGTTCAATATTCCTTGTCTGGCTTTCTGGAGAATAGAGGAAAGGTGTTTCCTCAAAAACCAGTATGACTCTAAAAACCGGTTTGTCTGTGTGTTTGCATGCAGAGTAGCTGGACACTCACAGTAAAGTGACCAGTGAAAAACTCGGTACATCTACATATGTATACGTGTGTGTATTCATATGCATACTAGTATTTCAGTATACATATGTGGATGTACATTTTGAACTTAATTATATATATATATATATATATATATATATATATATATATATATATATATATATATATATATATATATATATATACATACATACACATGCATGTGTACATAGACACATACATACACATCAATATACACTCGTACAAAAATATACATACATGCAAAGAGATAAGCGTGCTAATTGTAATTATGGCAAAAGGAAGGTAAAGTTACATTGTAGTAGTGATTTGAGAAAAACTAGGATTTAGGATCAAATGATGGCAGCAGCTGAGAAGGAATAAGTTTGTGGGTTGATGAGGTACTTATAGACATGTGTGTGGTATAGACTTGTGAAGGCTAGAGTATACTTAATGAATATATTTCTGTGGGTAGTAGGTATCCTAATTTAAAGCTATGTTGTGTTGGTTCGATTCACGGAGGTTTGAATCTTATGAATTTAGTGGTAATTCTATGTCTGCAGAAGATAGATCTTTCTAACTTATTGTTAAGTAGCCTTTTTACATTTTTGAGGATATACAATAGCTCAAGATCACATAGCCCGCAGTGGGACATCCCTGTACTATAGGTTTTAGCAGCCGACAACTTCGACCTGTTGATACTGTAGTTAGTGCTGCTGTCCTTCAGTTCCCATATTTTTTTGGCGAGTGTTGTGGAACCCATAAGTGCACGGTTTTTCATTGAGTGCCTGTGCACATACCATCTTTTTTTAAAAGAACCCGCGGTGGATCCTATGTAATTCCAGGTGGAGTTACCCGAGATGACCGTGCACATGTACACTAGGCACGAATCGAGACATCTGTTCGCCAATGGGCACCTATCTGGTAGGTGACAGTTACAGTTTGAGGCGCTATTTTGTGCAGCTTTTACATTCCTGTCTAATACTCTGTTATAAGTGGGTTGTGATATATGCCCAATGGGGTTTTGCTGCTGCGCGTTTGTATGCGCTTGTGGTTGTGATGTTGTGATGTGTTTGTGCTTATAATTTGGTGCTACGTTATGTATAGGTGCAGTTGATTTACTAGAGATATTTCTGTGGTTGATCTTGCGTATGTGTGATTCTATGTTTGCTGCTGTTGAGTATGAGAGTTTTATAGTAGATCTATTGAGTATTTTGTGATATCTATGCGAGATAGGGAAGTGTTTATCTATTAGTTTAAAGAATGTAGAGGGCAGTCTAGTTTTTATAGAGGAGTTGAATATTGGGTTGAACTATAGGTATTTTATTTGTCTGTTTCTTCTATTGTTTCTTGGGTTTACGTTATTAGTGTTTTGGCCGTTTACTCCAGGTGTTACGTGTCTAACCCTATGTCTAGTCAAGTTATTTCTATTATTATGTGAGCGGTTGGAGTAGTAATTACTCGGATTGTTTACGTTGTCTTTATTCACTATATACTGCAGTTTATCTTTATGACCGGCCCTACGTAATGCTGTCAACATGCTCGTTAAAGATTTTTAGGTTTGAGGATAAGCGGGATATTCGGAGGGATATACTACGTGCTATGGATCTAATTATGGATTTGGGGTGATTTGAGTTGTAACTAATGTAGGCAAGATTTTCATTATTTTTGTGAAAGGTTCTATTAATCCAGTATTTAGATTTAGAGTCACATCTAGAAAATTTACCTTCTTATGGTTCAGTTCGTAGGTAATACTTAGGCCTAGTTTTTTGAAGAATATTCTAATTTTTTTTCTTAGTCTTTCCATGCTCTGGTTGTTTAGGTTCCTAGCTATAAGTAACGTGTCGTCCCTATAAATTCCTCCTTGGAGGTTACTGAATTCCTTATGTAGGTTGTGTGCTATGAATAGCCCCACGATATATGTGATATGCGCAGAATCATTTGATCCCATTGTTATATCGAAGCTATTTATTCTATCCTTTCTTACCCAGTAGCTATTTTCAAATTTTATGATAGTCCTTCTAGCCGCTATTATTATTTCAATTTCATCATGAGTAAGATCAGAGTTATTTTGGGCAAATATAAGCGCCTTATCTAGGGTAGCTGGGGATATGGATGCATAGTAGTCGTCTATATCAAATTGTATGAAGTTACACGTCTCCCTATTTTGTATTTTATTGAACCATTTAATTGCCTCGTTAGTGTTGCCCCATAAATTGATTTCTAGTTTACCCTTTATTTGTGCGATTACCCTATCTAGAATGTTCTTGCTAATTTTACCTATGTCTGACTTAGATGGGCATATGAATCTAATGGTGGGATTAGTTTCAAAGTTATTTTTGTGATCCTTCAGGTTAAATGTTGGGTTGCACGTGGTTAGCGGTTCGGTCCTATCTGGAATTCCGAGTTTATTAAGTATCTTGAGGCCCTCCACGTTAATGCTGGTGAGTGTAGATTCATTTGTTTTTTTATATTGTTTATGTAGTTCACGCTGGATAAAGCTATTGTATGTGTTAATGTCCATAGAGTATACGTTTGATGTTTTGTCTGCTTTTACTATGATACCGTTAGTGTCTTTTAGTTTTTTTAGTAATGTATTTAAGTCATTTTGCAATTTGTTGTGATTTGTTCCTTTTTTAAATTTAGTTTCACTTATCATGTTCATAAGGTTCAGCTCGAAGGCATCGAGTGCGGGGTTGTTTGGCGGGTTTTTGCAGGATTTAAACCCGTAATTCTCCTTAGAAAATTCCTTTGCGTTGGTATTCGGTCCCTTATCGAAATGGTAAGCTTTCCATCGGACCCTGCGGATGAAATCATTAGTCCGTCGTATCATGCCCAGTGTATAGTCCTTTTTTGTAGGTATAGGTATGTTTTTCAGTGACATACCTATACGGTGCTTCTCCATGTTGTTGCCGTGCGTTAATGGTGTTGCTCGACCAGGTGGGAGCTAAATATACGGGGTAACAAATAATAGTTAAATGCAGTCCACTTAGGTATAGTCCAGTTATGGTATTCCAGGTAGTGGATGATATTAACGCTTGGCTTGGTTTGACTCAAGGCGTTTTCATAGTGATGCTGCGGGTATGCTGTAATTCCTATGTTGTAAACACTTGGAGTAATAATAAATCAGGAAAGAAGGTTGACATGGTTTGCTATACAAAAAAGGTTTTTAATCTCATAGCTGACAATTGTTTCTCTGAACTGGTAGGTCTAGAGATCGCTATTCGCTTATTTTCACATTACTCGATCGCCAATACAAAATTATAACCAGTCAGTTCTTCGGAGCATGCGAGAATGAAGAGAATACACAGGCAAGAAAAGAATATACAGGCTACTATATGAAGTAGTAATGGTATTCAGTTAGAACAATAACAACAATTACAACAATGCTATTAATAAATTATTTGAGGAGACAACATACCCGCAGCATACCCGCAGCATCACTATGAAAACGCCTTGAGTCAAACCAAGCCAAGCGTTAATATCATCCACTACCTGGAATACCATAACTGGACTATACCTAAGTGGACTGCATTTAACTATTATTTGTTACCCCGTATATATATATATATATATGAAAGAGTAGGACCCCGACGGCTGAGCTCAAGCCGTTTCGACGGCTAATTCTGGAATTAGCCGTCGAAACGGCTTGAGCTCAGTCGTCGGGGCCCTGCTCGTTCCTAGTACCCACTCTACTACCCTAAGTATTGAGTACTTTGGTGCGTTATGGTCCACCTGGTTCCTTACCACATTTCCTTCGTTATATATATATAGTAAGAAGTGTGCTAGCAGCCAAAGTGTATGATAAAGCTATATCTGTATAAATACAGAGTATGTAATCAAGACTGCACCAATGTGTATAAATATATATACATATCTAATATGTAAGCATGTAAACATGCCAGAAAATATAAATTTTCCTGTAAATTGAAAAAGTGATAAACATCTTTCATCAATTTTCGGATATTATTGGACCCTCATCAAAAGACTGGTATATCCTCCAATCAACCACAAGGAAACTTGTATTTGATGGGTATATATACCCATTCGTTCTTCGTATCAGTCTCAAATGGATATACTAATTTGCATATAATTAGTGCTTGTATTGGTAATTAATTAATTCATATTTTCTGACATATTTACATACATGTTTATATACGTTGGTGCAGTTTCAGTTACTACAGAGCCATCTGGGCGTTTGAAGGAGCTAGCATCTCATGGGAGCTAGCATCTTGCTACTTATTGCACCTGTGCATTGACCACATATAAAACCTACATTCTTTGATAGTTTACCTCTGATCCCACTACATCTCTTGTGTACCTATAGCTTGCATTTGGAACATAGAATGGAATTTCTACCTACCCCTTTCCTGCACACTGAGCAAAGGCATTTCCCTTCTATATCCTAGAACTTTAGTCTTTGACAAGTTAACTTTAAGACTTTTTGATTCTAATAGTACTACCCATGCAAACATAGAAAAACAGACTTTAAATGATGTTGTGCGTGTGTTTCAAAGAACATTTTATTCTTTTGCATGAAACCTACTCCCCCCCCCCCCTTAAATGTAAAGAAAATCATATTTTTCTGCATATTGATAATTCAGTCATTATAAATGCAGGCAGTTGTAATGTCCATTTTTCCATGTTGGTGTGGATTAGATGACCAATGAGTATATAATTTTGAAATATTTATTTATGAGAAAACTATTTAAGAATGTAGTCTCTGCAAGAACTAATGTACAAGATAAGTGAGACTCCAATATATTTGCTATTATGGATCATAGTTAAAAATAGAAGTATTTGATAAAATATTCATTCATTTGTAAATCTACCCTGACTTGCGGTATGTCTCTAATCACATTCAAAGTTTGGTTACTTGTCTCAAATGTAATGTTGCATTAAAATCAAAACTACATATCTACTGAAGCAAATAATTTTAGTTTGTCTACACGATGGTGAAGAGAGGTGTTTCTGCTTCAGTGGAGCTTTAAATTGTTTCTATTTTGTTAATATGTCATCAATATTTTGTTCAGCTATTACCACCAATCTTCCTGCAACAAAACATTCTGAAATGTTTTTGTTCTTCTTTTAATTTTTGCTGTTTCTTCAAAAGACAAGTTGGATGGAGAGGGGAAGGTGTGTGTGTGTGTGTGTGTGTGTGTGTGTGTGTGTGTGTGTGTGTGTGTGTGTGTGTGTGTGTGTGTGTGTGTGTGTGTGTGTGTGTGTGTGTGTGTGTGTGTGTGTGTGTGTGTGTGTGTGCAACAGAAAGACAAGATGGAGTAAACAAAATAAGACCAGAAAGAAGAGGAGACACAGAAGAACAAATAAACATTAAGGAGGACACAGAATATGGGACAATAGAAGTTCGATGAAGTAACTAATCCCTAATAATAAAGCTGAAGTAAAAATCAAGTATATGCTAGCATGGGTTAGAAGAGTTATCCTGTTGTGTGAAATGCTAGGTCAGGTGACCATGTTTTGCTCATACAGAACCGATTTGGGCTTGGTTTCTACAGCTGGATGCTCTTTCTAATGCCAACCACATTTACAGTGAGTACAGGGTGGTTTTCGTCATGACATCTACACAACCACTTTACAGTGTCGGCTGGGCACTTCTGGTCATGTCGCCAACACAACCACTTTACAATGTAGACTGGGTGCTTTTGTCACGACACTTACGACCACTTTACAGTGTGGAATGGGCACTTTTTGCTGTGACACCTATGACCACTTTACAGTATGGGCTGGGCACTTTTTGTTGAGACACCTACGACCACTTTACAGTGTGGGCTGGGCACGTTTTGCTGTGACACCTACGACCACTTTACAGTGTGGAATGGGCACTTTTTGCTGTGACACCTATGACCACTTTACAGTATGGGCTGGGCACTTTTTGCTGTGACACCTACGACCACTTTACAGTGTGGGCTGGGCACTTTTTGCTGTGACACCTACGACCACTTTACAGTGTGAGCTGGGCACTTTTTGCTGTGACACCTACGACCACTTTACAGAATGGGCACTTTTGTATATATGTATATATATTTATGTATATGTAAAATCTCTCTATATATATATCTGTATATATTAAAAACAAACCACTTTACAGTATGGGCTGGACACTTTTTGTTGTGACACCTACGACCACTTTACAGTGTGGGCTGGGCACTTTTTGGTATGACACCTACAACCACTTTACAGTGTGGTATGGGCACTTTTTGCTGTGACACCTATGACCACTTTACAGTGTGGGCTGGACACTTTTTGTTGTGACACCTACGACCACTTTACAGTGTGGGCTGGGCACTTTTTGCTGTGACACCTAAGAACACTTTACAGTGTGGGCTGGGCACTTTTTGCTGTGACACCTACGACCACTTTACAGTATGGAATGGGCACTTTTGTATATATGTATATATATTTATGTATATGTAAAATCTCTCTATATATATATCTGTATATATTAAAAACAAAGCAAGGTTTCACATTCAGGTCTTTATTGATTATATACAGTTATGACTGTTTCACAGATGGCTGGCTCGGGATCTATTTAAATGCTATAGACCTGACTCCAGTCCGATCTAGCCATCAGACTTGTTAATCAAGTAAAACCAAAATCTAATCTGACTGCATCATGTAACAAATGATGTACACACAGCACCAAATATGGGTATTGACTAATCACCACGCACACTGAGAGACATACACCCAACCGTGCATACACACTCACACATACATATGGCTACATATATACGCATACATACACATACATACACACACATATATATATATATATAGACACACTCACATACAGATGCACACACATTTTTATATACACACATACACGCACATACTCATACACACACACATGCACTCTTTTATGTAGCCACATTAACACATAGTCATATGGTGTTGGCAGGGTGTTGATGGTAGTGTGGCAGTGGTAGGGATGGGTAGGTCATAGAGCCTAGATGTGTTAAAGAATATCTACACTTTACTTTTTTTAAAGTATGGTGTACTAAGTTTAATAATTATCATACTGGTTTCTAACTAGTATTCACATATCATCATCATTATGTTGACTTTCCATGATAGCATTGGTTTGCTGAGACTTTTTCAGGCAGTATTTTACAGCTAAATGCCGTTTCTAATACCAACCCTTTTAGTCACCTCATGCAGCATGTAGGGATATGGTGTACATATTTTAAACTAGATACACATAATGATATATATATACATATATATATATATATATATATATATATATATATATATATATATATATATATATATATAAATTAGCAAGAATCGTAGTTCGGCTTAGGAATTAACGAAAAACAACTTCCGAGATGTGTGGCAAGCCCTCGATGATTCAGATGAACCAGAGCTACAACATACGTTAAAGGCCAAATACACTGAGATGGTTAAACAAACATCCGCACAGCCAAAGAAACGACCAAGTAATTCGGGTCAATCAAATAAAAATATGTGATTGAAAATTTACCCGGACCCCTGGATGGTTGGTAAAATCCAGCATTTGGGTTTCTGCGACTCCTAAATCAAGTACTGCCCGCTTAGATAAATAATTGTTTCTACTTTTGGCACAAGGCCAGCAATTACCCAGTGCATTACTGGTACTGTATTTTATCGACCCCGTAAGGATAAAATAAAGTCCGCTTACATAAATAATGTTAGGCTTCTGGTAAGATGATTGAACAAGGAAGCCACTTTGTCAACAGGTTTTAGTTCAATTGCTAATTTAAGGAATGACTATTACTGACCCCACGTGGAGTTCGGCAAGGGAGGCAACATATATATATATATTATATATATATATATTTATATATGTATATATATATATATATATTAATAAAAGGAATTCCAACTTTGTCTGATTTACTCGTTTTATTTACAATCCTTTAAAATTATAATGATATTATAATGAAATATTATGGTACAATATTAAATGTTAAATGTTAATTGAACAAGTACTTTTATGCTTCCGCAATCTTCAGGTTCATATTCAGTGGTGACAGTCAAGTTTGCATTGCATATCATTATAATTTTAAAGGATTGTAAATAAAACGAGTAAATCAGACAAAGTTGCAATTCCTTTTATTAATATAATCTTCTATACACAATCATACACACCCGTGTATATTTATTTATATATATAATAAGGGGTTGACGGACCCAGCATATTTATCAATGCCAGTACTCAATGGGCAATGTAAGATACATTCCCAGAGTAGACACATAGTTATTCGCTTCAATACAACACACGTAAAACAGGTGCCTTTAACAATTCCCGGACTCGAGTTTTGGCTGCACTTAATGCAGCAGTAAGGTGCACTGCACCCTCCATCTGCATATATTATGCAACAATGCATAATCGGCGTATGTGGCTTCATCAGCGGTTATCACCTAATCAATAAGCAATCGATCGACAGAAACCAAACTCCAGCCCATGCCGGTCATCACTGTTTGTGACAACCGACATGATAAAGCGATTAGCAACTGGAGTCCAATACAACTCTGTCCCTCAACTAGCCACCGATGTACAAACTTTACATATATATATATATGTATAATATATATATATAAAAATCAAAATATCGATATATAAAAATGATTGTGTACACTCATTTACTGACCAGACAACCGCTCAATGTGAAGGCACTAAAATTTCTGAACTAGAGGAAACACACAAGATATCATTGAATTGGCAGTATCGGTAGAGGGTCGGATGCCATGCTTTGATGCATAGAGTTACGGCCCTTGTCATTCTGAGTTCAAATCCCGTCGAGGTTAACTTTGCCTTTCATCCTTACGGGGTCGATAAAATAAAAAGTACCAGTAATGCACTGGGTAATTGCTGGCCTTGTGCCAAAAGAAGAAACAATTATTGGTACAGAAGATCAGGCATCTTAAATTTTAAAAAAAAATCATAGTGCATGTAATCAGTTAGAACAATGAATTATCACATACTTTACATAAGCAATACATTGTTCACCAGTATACATAAATATACATATATATATGAAGAGAGGAAAATGAATACAGACAGTCACATCTCATCAGTCAACTGCTAGAGATATGCTGTTTCAGTACTTTAAGATTGCTATATATATATATATATATATATATATATCAAAGAACTCTGTCATCCCATCAGGTGTAATGACTTGGGCTTTGGTGTTGGTGTAGAGCAGTGATATCAGGTCCACTATCTTTTTGGGGATTCCATAAGCCTGTAAGATCTTCATCAGGCAGTAACGGTCCACAGAATCAAAGGCCTTCCTATATATATATATATATATATATATATATATATATATATATATATATATATATATATATATATATATATATATATATATATATATATATGTATATATATATATATATATCACTGTTTTACATCTTTATTCCATGATGGCATGGGTTGTCACATTCTGTGAGAAGACAA
The DNA here is from genome assembly GCA_964016885.1 of Eledone cirrhosa. NCBI lineage: Eukaryota > Metazoa > Mollusca > Cephalopoda > Octopoda > Eledonidae > Eledone > Eledone cirrhosa. The sequence goes on along the minus strand of OZ024742.1, from coordinate 146,191,120 downwards.
ATAAGATGATCATATTTTGCTCATATGTTCCAGATTGGCTTGGTTTCTATGACTGGATGCTTTTCCTAATGCCAACCACATTACAGTGTGTACTGGGTGCATTTTATTGTGTTACCAGCAATACCATTTACACAATGGTCTGAATGCATTTTATTGTAGCACCAGCACTACACTTTATATATAATTTTGATAATGTTGGCCACCATAGTCCATTCGAATAAGAATTTGAATAAGGAGTTGTTGATCAAAACATATCTAGGTATAGGTGATTCATCTGGAATTCTTTGAAGGAATTTACCAAGAATCACTTGAATGTTATGTGTTTTGGTATGATATTTAAAAAAGCAGTGTTTTTTGGGGGGTGAAATATTTTCATCATAATGTTATGTGAAGGGAACTTGATTTTTATATATGCAAATGGCACAAGAGAACCACACATGTATGTGTGCATACACACACATACATACTCACACACACAAACGCACATACACATATAGATAGAACAGAAGTTTTCAAAGTGGGCAATACTGCCCTCCTGGGGGTGTTTCAGACGGTCTAGGGGGCAGGGAGGGGCGATAGAGATGATATAATAGTATATTAAATATCAAATGATACATATTATATATAGATATAGCAAAATATATGATATCTATTTATACATAGTATATATTGGCAGTATCGGTAGAGGGTCAGACATGCTTTCTAGCGTAGTTACGTCCCTTTACGATCTGAGTTCAAATCCCGCTGAGGTTAACTTTGCTTTTTATCCTTACAGGGTCGATAAAATAAAGTACCAGTAATTATACTGGGTAATTGGCGGCCTTGTGCCAAAAAGTAGAAACAATTATATTATATTATATATAAATTAATTGTTTCTACTTATGGCACAAGGCCAACAAATACCCAGTGTATTACTGGTACTTTATTTTATCGGCCCCGTAAGGATGAAAGGCAAAGTTAACCTCGGTGGGATTTGAACTCAGCCCGTAAAAGGACGTAACTGTGCTGCAAAGCATGACGTCTGACCCTCTACCGATACTTACAACTTACGTTTAGCAGGTCTGTCTGGAAATAGGGGGGCGCTAATTACATGGCTTCTCTTTTAATGTAAGCCTTTTTTTGTTTTTCAGCTTGGCAGCCATTTGGACCCCCTGATGAAATCTGTGGTGCTGAGGTTGTTCATGGAATGGGTGGGGTTATCACATCTCCCCATTTCCCAGCACCATTTCCTGCAAATATACAGTGCACTTGGCTTATTAAAGTTGAGAGTCAGTACAAGATCCTTATCAATTTTGTATACCTGGACATAAAAAATACAGGTGAGACAAGATATTTAATTCAGACATTAATTTACTTTTGTAATTATCTCAGTTTCTACTGAGTCAGACACACTACAGACTCAATAAATTTGGTACATTACATTTATTATGTGTGTGTGTGTGTGAGTGTGTGTGTGTGAGTGAGTGTGTGTGCGTGTGTCATAGATATACAGTTAATCCTTTGGTAATGAATCTAACTCATTCTAGAATGTAATTCATTATCACAAAAATCATTAACACGTGAAATAAAATATATCTATTCAGAGACAATTTCTTCTAAAGCCTCATTTAATACTGAAAGTTTACACACAAAGCATCTCTTTAAAAATTAACAAAACACAAATTATCAATAAGAATAAATGTATGTAATAAAAACAAGTATAAATATACAAAAAGTAAAAAAACAATTACTGTCAATTCATCATTTCGTTTACTTCTGGTTTGTCTTACGTGGTACCTATCATTAACAGAAGTGTGTGAATATATGAAAATGATTCAACATAACATTTAAGGCATCTACACTAATACTTGCACAAAGAACTTTCATGAGTGAGCCTTAGCAACCTTTCATTATTTTAGTTCTTAATTCATTATTTTTGTGTCTTGATTTCCATTATCACAGGTATTCATTACTAAAAGGTATACTGTATATATATATATATATATATGGGAAAAGAGTCAGGACCTCGACGGCTGAGCTCCAGCTGTTTCAACAGCTAGATCTGATCCGGATCTAGCTGTCAAAACAGTCGGAGCTCAGCCGTCGAGGTCCTGACTCTTTTCCTATTACCCATTCTACTACCCTAAGTATCGAGTACTCTGGTGCATTATGGTCCGCCTGGTTCCTTACCACACTTTCTTTCTTATACCTATATATATGTGTGTGTGTGTGGTGGATATATATATAATGATGGAGTGTATGGTAAAAAAAAAATTATTTAATAATTAATAAAAGACTGATACTTTTTTATTTTTTGTGGAAGAAAAATATGATGACAAATGCAACAAAACAAAACAAAATAAAGTAATGATTTACCCATTGTATTCGGTGAGATCTCATTCCGTATATCGTACATTTTGGCTCTGTCTCTGCAGGCATCCTTCTGTAAAATTTGCAAAAACATAGACAAGTTAGGGAAGAAGACTCTAAAAACTCTGAATGCTCGTTTATTTTGTCTTGAACTGTTTCAGCTTTGCATCTGAAAAGAGGGTAATAACCCTGAAATATCATGCTAAAATACTCTGGGTAAAACATTACTTGTTTTGTTGTTTCATTATAATCATATTTTTCTACTGCATTGTACCGGCTTTAAAAAATAAAAATATTATTGGTCTTTTACTATATATCTCACAATGCTTCATATTAATAACATTCTATGTAAAAATGCTTGAATTCTCGAATTTTCCTTGACCTTCATAATCTTTACTCTGTCTCCTCCTCTTCCTCCTTCTCCCCTCCTTCTTCTTCTTCTTCTTCTTCTTCTTCTTCTTCGTCTTCGTCTTCTGAGGTATACATTAAATTTAATTATAAAATGTATGCAAAACTCTGACTCTTCATGGTTCACAAATGTACCACTCAGTCAGTATTCTAGGAAGCTGCCTTGTTGTTCTAATGGTAGCACTGGTCCTGGCCACAGCCACTTACATTTATTTTACATTCATTTAAATCAATTATCATATACACCGTGGTTTAATTAACACTACATTAACAACAACAACACCAAAAGTAATGGCATTAGGCTATAACAATAACCCTGTGGATGATTGTACAATGGCTTTGTTGTTGTTGCTGTTGGCCGAAGATAGATACATTGGTGGGTGTACATGGATTGCTATGGATAGCTGATGTGATGCTTATTCACTATTTACCGGGATATTGCAGTTATAAACAAAGCTCATTTCTATATGTAAACACACACACACATATTGCTCTCATGATCTAGCTTTTTGTCCTGGAACAGATGCACTGTTCAGCTTCTGTGATCAATGAAAGATATGTCATATAATCATACCTTCTATATATTAGCCATAATGTTAATGAACAATAGAACTACAAAATAATTAAAAGGTGAGTAAAGTATGGATATACAATATTTAATAGCTGGCTGTTGTATTTCATACATAATCTTAGCAATTTATTATAACTACATTTGCACATTATTTCCCACCTGTTTATTTAATTATTTGTTAATTAATGCGACAGTAACATTATTTGAATATCTTTAATGTCATACTTGTTCATGTGTGACCTTACTCTTATGTGAATGTTTCAACTTGCTCTCAACTCAGTGTATTGTGAAGAGGCAGCTCTGGCAATATATGATGGATTTGCTGATCCTTCCACAGTACCAGCTGAAAAAATCTGTGGTCGCCTTTATGCTGATCATGGTGGACAGAAGGAGTTTATTTCAAGATCGTCAAGGATCACCTTGAGGTAGGTAGGTGTTTCTTCATTAATTCGTGTGGTAACCAATCATAAAACTTAGTTAAATGTAGGAGGGGAAGTTTATCAAATGCTTTAAAATTTTAGACAGTGTCATCCCTAATGGCTGATATAATAGATCATCGTCAACTACTACAAGGGCAAAGGAGATGAACTGGACAAAGGAAACTACAAATGCATTAAGTTGATGGACGAGGTCATGAAAGTTACTGCAAGAGCTATTGTACAACTAATTCAGAATAGAATTAATGTAGATGAGATGCAGTTTGGCTTTATGCCTGGTAAAAGTATCACAGATGCACTCTTCCTTGTGAGACAACTGCAAAACCTGGAATCAAAAGGCATTAATCAACCTAGCAAAGATTAAAGTCCTAGTAAGCAAAAAAGAAAATAGGGTCCTAATTTCCTCAGAGTAATGGTCCTGCTCAGTATGCAGGAAAGAAGTAGGTAGAAATTCCATCTTATATACAAAATGTACGCTATGGGTACACAAAATATGTAGTGGCATCACAGGAAGACAAGCAAAGAATGTAGGCTTTGTATGTGGTTGATTTACAGGAACAGTAACTAAGAAGAGCTCACAGGAAACAAGCTTTGTCAAATACTCAGATGGCTCCCTAGAAATAGTCGACTGCTTTTGTTACCTGGGGCACCAAATCAGCAGTGGAGTTCTGAAACTACAGTAGCCAAAGTGAAAATGGGCTAGAAAATATTTAGGGAATTACTACCACTGTTTGCTACAAAAGTCTCTCTTTCAGAGTGAAAGGCAAATTGTATACAGAATGCACAAAGTCAAAGGAACCTTGAAGGGGAAGGCCTAGCAAAACATGGGAAGATGTGACAAGAGCTTATTTCATGCAGCTCACAAAAAAGATGACCCAAATCAAAAAAACTGGCAATATTCCGTAACATAGAGAACTCACCAAGTGGAATGAAGCAAGACAAATAGGATGGCAAACCACATACCTCTCTCCACCCTAAACCCAAAGAAGCAGTTAGGTGTTACAACACTTATGTCTCACATCTTGCCTGCCAGTATACTCCTAAATTCTCTACTAGAAAGCCCCTAAACCCTTCTCCACCCTAAACTTAAAGAAGCAGAGCGATGAAACAACTCTCAGATCTTTGCCTCACCCAACAGATGCTAGCAGGGAAAGCTAGAATGAACCTTGACTGATTCACCACACCTGCTGAAACCTTGAACCCCCAACCCAGGGAAGCCTGGCACACCTCAAAATGACAGACATCACCCACCCACTAGTTCCAAGCAGTATATAAACACCCTTTTTAGCTATCAAGGGAAACCAGACACACCCCACAATATGTCAGACTACATCCATTTGCTTGAAGGCTATCATCATGACCCCCCCTCCTCCCGCCCCCACCAAATACCTCCTGAGATAGTGCCGATACCACAATAAAAGCATCCAATCTACCCTGTAAGGTGGTAGTGCTGGTGCCATGACAAAATGCACCCAGTCCACCTTGTAAAAGTGGCAGTGCCAGTGTCATGATAAAATGCTCGGAATAAACAGTGTAAAGTGGTTGGTGTTAGGAACGGCATATAGCCATAGAAACCAAGCCAAAACAAAATGTACAAACAGGACATAGTCACCTGATCAGTCAGGCCTCAGCATGTGACAGCTTTCTAACCTTAGCAAGCATAGAAAATAGATGTTAAACGATGATGTAAATGATGATTTCTACAGTATTTTTACACATTTATGACCTCATTCATAATGTACTTCAATTAATTAATGAGGAATTTGGAGGGATTTACTAAAATTATTAATTATTTTATTATTAAGATGTTATTTGTCACATAACTTAATTTCTTGAAAATCTAACTAAAACTATACTTTTACCTTCAATTATAAAGAGGGTGATTTTCAACAAAATCTGCTAAACTTAATTAGTTATTATTCTCTAAAGAAAATATATAAGATCTTTTTGAAAGCAAAAGAAGCAGCAGATGTCACTTCATGCTAGATGGTTTTGAATCAAGAAAGAAGGGAAATGGAAGAGTAAGTGCTTCCTGGACATAAGTCGGGAGTGGGGTGGTTGATCAAATCAGACTGAGTTGTCAGGATGAGTGTATGTGATGTTGAAAAACCTGAAAGATCCTAGAAAACGTGCATTACACAATGATGTAGGAAGACCTATAATTGTTGGTGTCAAAATATAATTAAATCAAAATATCCTACATATACATTCCATAAGTGATTTCTGAGACCAAGATAACATTCACATTAATTCTTTTTTTAAAACAAATGTTGGAAAATGAATAAAGATTGATGCTTTAACCCTTTCATTACAATTCTAATGAAATTCATTTCCTATGGTTTTAGATTCATTTTGAAAATAATCAAAGAATTTGGAGTGATTTAGTGAAATAACTTTCTCATTATTAAACTTCTGTTTTGAACATAACTTAACAAGTGTTCTTACATAATATTATGATGGAAATTTTTTGATAAATATAAACCCCTTAAAACGATCATGTATCATAGAACAAGGGCAATTTCAGGGAATTTGGTATCAAAACAATTAACATTTTAAAAATACCATTAGATGTCTTCTGTTAGAATATTTCTTTCATTGAATAAATAAATAAATAAATATTATGTTAGCTAAAGAATCATTTGCCATTTACTTATCATCATCATCATTTAATGTCCATTTTCCCTGCTAGCATGGGTTAGACAAGCTGTCCTGTTGTGAGACAAGTCAAATCACATGACTGTATCTTACTCACACAGTACCATTTCTGGCTTGGTTTCTACAACTGGATGCCCTTCCTAATGCCAACCACATTTACAGTGTGGAAGTGTGGACTGAGTGCCTTTTATTGTAGCACCAAAATAACCACTTTACAGTGTGGACTAGGCACTTTTTGTGATGACACCAACACAACCACATTACAGTGTGGACTGGACACTTTTGTCGTCACCAAAACAACCACTTTACAGTCTGGATTGGATGCTGTTATCATGTCTCCAATACAACCAGAACTAGAAATATAAATAGGCTTAATAGTTAATTTGAAATATACGAGATAGAAAACAATGCATGCACACACACATATGCACACATACATGTATGCATACATACATACATACATACATACATACATACATACATACATACATACATACATACATACATACATACATACATACATACATACATCTGAACATCTGCATATATATACATATTAGAGTTATAGAGTTATAGAGTTGTACTTGTCTGGCAAATGACTTGATCTGAGATTGTGTGTTAAAACTAGATCAATTACATCATTGTAGTCATTGAAAAACCAAAAAAAAATTCACTTTAGATTTACAAGAAATAAAATGTTAATTGTAAAGTGAAGTTAACATTGTTTTTATCTGTTTTTGAATGGCTAGAATGATTTTTGCAGATGTAATTGATTTAGTTTCAACACACAATCTCAGATCAAGTCTCTTGCCAGACAAGTACAACTCAATAACTCCAAAACATATATATATATGCAGATGTGCCGATGTATGTATGTAAGCAAATACTCTCCATCAAGCATCTACCATACTCTGAATGCCTTGCTTCCCTGGGCATGGATACATTGAAGTTCCAATGTCTGGCAACTGACTTGGTAAACACCCACAAGATTATTAAGCATCTTGCCACCAACAACCATGAGCACCTTTTTGAATTCCATGTGTCTAACACCCGTGGGCATGCCAACAAAGTCAGAAAACAGCACAGCTCCTATGACTTTTGGAAACATTTTTTCGCACTCAGAGTTGCTGAAGCATGGAATAAACTACCTGCATCAGTTGTTAGCTGTCAAGACACTGCATCCTTTAAAATCTCCATGTTTCTTGAAATTCGCCAACACTACACCTGATATACCCCCTCCATACACATTGCACACATGTATATCATGACTCATACACTGTTCACTTTCCTGACATTTGTACATTATTCTATATACTATACATGCACCTTTGATGAGCTGTAGTGCATCTGAGCACTGTATGCAATAATTTCATTATTATTATTATTATTTGCATTTATCTTGCTTTATGTTCATACGAGTTATCACCAAGTCACAACCAGTGACCTCAAGAGACAACAAGGTCCGCCATATTCAAGAAAGAACATACATATTCACACATGCATCCTTAGTGTTTAGACTTGTGATGTACTTATATTGACAGGATCTTCCTTAGTATATGGGCAGTTCCCATTAGTACTATCTTTTGTATTTCTCCTATACGCGGGTTTCCTGGGATTTGCGATAAGTAGTCGTTAGACCCCTTAGGTATCATTCCCAGAGCGCCTACAACCACTGGTATTGTTTTAGTTCTCAATTTCCACATTTTTCCAATTTCTATCTCCAGGTCCTTATACTTGCTCAATTTTTCAAATGTTTTTATAGATACATTCTTGTCTATTGGAACAGACATGTCAATTAGCAGGCATACCCTCCTTTGAAAGTCCTTCAATATTATATCAGGTCTATTTGCATCTATTTTTCGGTCTGTTTGGATGCTAAAGTTCCACAAGATTGAGATGTGATCTTTTTCAAGTATGGGAGGTGGTTGATGCTCCCACCAATTCTTTTGATGGGGCAGGTCAAAATGCTTACACATTATCCAATGTATGTATTGTGCAGCTCTGTCATGTCTGTTTAGGTATTCGGTTGGAGCTATAGGACTGCACATTGAAATTATATGGTCAATGGTCTCTGGTTGTTTTTTGCATACACGGCATAATGGGCTGCACCCATTTTTTATTATGTTGGCTTGGTAATTTTTTGTTGGCAGACACTGATCTTGTGCCGATATAATCAGTCCTTCAGTCTCCGATTTCAGTCCAGAGGATGCCAACCACTGATGGGTTAAAGTTTTGTCAACATCAGGATTGTTAGCTCGCTCTGGGTATTTTCCATACAGAGGCTTTTCTTGCCATTTCTTAGCCAGTTTCTGTAGCAGTTCTTTCTTTGCAGTTACTTTTACCTGCTTTGCTTTTTCTGTGTTTTCCATTTCAGCAGTAAATGGGACTTCTGAAATTTGTAGTCCATTACTGTATCTTTGTGCATCTTTTGTAATGGAATATGATCTTTTGGTGCTTTCGTGTTTCAAAACGTGTTTGATCATCCAATCATGTGATTCCCTTAGATATGTGGATAATCCAATTGTTGCAGTTTTCAACGCAATGTCTAACTGGATTAACCCACATCCTCCTTCTTTCCTAGGGAGATATATTCTATCTATGTCTGCCTTAGGGTGATGCATTCTGTGCATGGTTAAGAATTTTCGGATTTTTGTATCGAGCCTACGGATCTCTGTGCTTGACCAGTTGATGACATTGTAACTGTAGGTTACTACTGGTATGGCAAGCGTGTTTATGGCATCGATCCTATTCCTTGCATTCAATTCCGTTCTTAAGATTGCTCTGACTCTGCGGTAACATTCCTTCCTTATCCTTTCCCTCATTGTCGAGTGCTTGATTCCGTCTTCTTCACAAACACCTAGATATTTGTAAGTTTTTTCTTGATCAAGCTCTCTTATCACGTTCCCCCCGATCAAGATTAATGTCTGAACTCTTCAGCAGCTTTCCTCTGGTGAACGTTGCTTTGGCGCATTTATCCAGTCCAAACTCCATTTTAATGTCATCACTGAACTGCTTCACAGTGGATAATAGCCCTTGCAATTGTTCATCATTTTTTGCAAATAGTTTCAGGTCATCCATGTAGAACAAGTGATTAATGGTTTTGTCATAGACTCTATATCCATGTTTTGTTTCATTGAGCATTTTACTTAATGGTATAAGTGCGATGCAGAATAAAAGCGGTGATAAAGAGTCACCCTGAAAAATTCCACAATTAATATTAACTTCTCCAGCTTCCAGTGATTTTGTTTCACTATTCAAAAGGAGTGTCGTTCTCCATGTCCTCATACTGAATGACAAAAACCTCCTGACAACGGGGGATATTTTGAAAATCTCTAAACATTTTTCAATCCAACTGTGTGGCAAACTATCGAATGCTTTTTTATAATCTATCCAAGCAATCGATAGATTTTTGTGTCTATTATGACAATCTTCCAGTATCATTTTGTTAACCAGAAGCTGATCCTTACAGCCATATGAGCCTCGTTTACACCCTTTCTGCTCAATGGGAAATAGGTCATTTGTTATCAGGTGGTCATATGTGTATTCAGTTAGGACTGATGTTAAAATTTTATACATTGTGGTGAAGCAGGTTATTGGTCTGTAATTTTTGGGATTGTTTGTCTCATCATTCTTCGGTAGCAGGAATGTAATGCCGTTAACTAGCCATGATGGTATCTTTTCTGGCTCCTTAACTATTTCATTGTAAAGTTGGGCTAACAGCTCATGAGACTCTGTGAAGGCATTTATCCAAAAGTTTTGTATTTTGTCTTTTCCTGGGGATTTCCATTTGCTGGTTTTTCTTAGAGCCAAGCGCAGCTGTTCAACTGTTATATTTTCCCATGTTTGTTCTTCAAGGTGAGCTGTTTCTTTCATTTGTCTGTCTATCCATGGGGCATGTATGTTATGAACTTTTTCTTCGGCCCAGATCTTTTCCCAGAATTCTTGCACTTCCTCCTTGGGTGGTATTGATTTAGCAGTTATTGTTGACTTACCAATTTTTCTGTAGAAGTTTCTTTGGTTGTTTTTGAACATATTATTGTCCTTATAGAATCTAGATCGTTTTTCAAAGCGCCTTATACGAGCAGCTTTGGCCGACACTATTATTATTATTATTATTATTGTTATTGTTATTCCTTGAATCTCAGTCATTGATGTTGGTTAACTGGAAAGTCCGTTGGATTGAATATCAAGCCACTACCTGCAGCCTCAGATATTCAGGACGTATCGGAGGGTTCTTGCTGTTCCAAGCAAGCATGCCTTTTGAAGCATTCCAAAAAGCGTGAAGGGGCCGATTTTCTTTAACCATCCCTGGAAACTTTTGGAGATAGTCCCCAGTGCGCCTATGACAATCGGGATCACTTTGACTTCATGGCAGTTCCAAATCCTTTTCACCTCCCACTTTAGGTCCTGGTATCGGTTAATTTTCTCCCTCTCCTTCTCTTGCACTCTCGTGTCGAACGGGCAGGCCACATCCACAATCAGGCACGATCTTTTTTCTTTGTCCACAACCACCAGGTCAGGTCTATTGTGTTCCAGTTTTTTGTCCGTCTGTATCCTAAAATCCCACAGCACCTTCACCTGATTGTTCTCCATCACCGCCTCTGGCCTATGCTCATACCATTTCTCAGAATGTGGTAGATTGTTTACTTTGCACAGGTGCCAGTGGATCACCCTGCCCATCACATCGTGTCTCCAGCCCTTATAGTGGGTCTGGGCTAGGTGTTTACACTCGGACACAATGTGAGCCACAGTCTCCTCTCTCTCTCCACAGATCCTGCACAGTGGGCTAGCCTCCTCCTTGTAGATATGGTGCTTCAACCACTTCGTTTTGAGGGCCTGCTCCTGTGCAGCCATTAGCATTCCTTCTGTAGCCTTTTTGAGGTCTCCTCTTCTCAACCAGTTCCATGTCTGTGGATCTCTAAATTCAGTTTTCTCAAAGAAGGTACTATGAAGGGGTTTTCCCTTAAGGCTGCTCTTCCTCCTTGATGTTATTTCTTCCCTGGACATCCCCTGGCCTACTGTCCCCTCCTTCAGTACAGTTCTGAGCATTGGCTCCTTACTATAGGTCACGTATTTGTATAGGTTGTTTTTCTCCATCTGAACACAGTCCTCTATGCTGATAAGACCTCTTCCACCCTCAGATCTCCTTAGGTAGAGTCTATCGACATCACTCCTCTTGTGGAACATGTTGTAGATAGTCAATAGCTTCCTAGTCTTCCTATCCATTTCTTTCTGTTCAGCAACATTCCATCTCAGAATTCCCGCACTGTACCTAATAATAGACACAGCTCGGGAATTTACTGCGCTTATGGCATTTCTGCTGTTCAGATGTGACTTCAATACGCTCCTTACTCTCCGAATGTATTCAGTTCTTAACAATTCCTTCATTTTTTTGTTCTTTATGCCATCAGCCTCCAGAACGCCCAAATACTTGTATCCTTCCTCAGAGTCAATTTCCTTTATTATCTCACCTGTTGGTATCTGGATCCCGTTACTTCTGCTCAACCTACCCCTCTTCATCACAATGACTCCACATTTACCAATACCAAACTGCATACATATATCACTGCTGAAAATACGGACAGTGTCAACAAGCACATCCAACTCCTTCTCACTTTTCCCGAAGAGCTTAAGATCGTCCATGAAGAGGAGGTGATTGATGGTAAGCTCTCCCCTTCCCAACTTGTATCCTGCTCTCACTTTTCGCAGCATAATGGTCAAGGGCATCAGGGCAAGGACAAACAACAGAGGGGACAGGCTATCTCCCTGGAAGATACCTCTCTTGATCTTCACGCTTCCCAAGGATACTCCAGTTGATGTCAACTCTGTCTCCCAGGACCCCATACTCCTGCCTAGCAACTGTCTGATGTTATCTGCCACCCTGAAGATCTCCAAGCTTTTGGTGATCCAGGAATGAGGCACCATGTCAAATGCCTTTCTGTAGTCTATCCATCCCATGGCAAGATCAGTGTGTCTCCTCCTGCAATTCCCCATTACCATCTTATCAATAAGCAACTGGTCCTTTGTACCACGTGACTTCTTTCGGCATCCTTTCTGTTCGTCCGGTAACAAGTTGTTTGTGTGGAGGTGATGGTAGATTTCCTCAGACACAATGCTCGTCAACAGTTTCCACATTACGGGCAGACATGTGATAGGTCTATAGTTGGTAGCATCATTACCCTTGATTCGGTCTTTCATTATCAGAACTGTGGTACCTTTTGTCAACCACTCTGGCACCTCACCCGACACCAAGCAGTCATTGAACATGGCCGTCAGCTTCGGGTGGAGGGATGTTAGATGTTTAATCCAATACCCCTGCACACCATCTGGGCCTGGTGATTTCCAGTTGGTTAGTTTTTTGGCTTGCCCCTTAAGAGTTTCAACTGTGATACTCAAATCAGTCTGTTGCTGTGCCTGCTCACCGATCTCCCTCTGTACTGTCTCAATCCACCCTGCCTGGGCATTGTGTCTAACATCCTGCTCCCATATTCCTCTCCAGAATGTTTTAGTTTGCTCCGCCCCAGGGATCAAGTCGTTGCCTCTTTCTTTGCCCTCAAGCTGTCCAAACAGCATCTTCTGGTTGTTGTCGAACATGCGGTTCTGTTTATACTGACTGACTCTGTTCTCGTATCGCCTGATTTTTGCACTCTTTGCTACAATGCGTTGCTTCAATTCCTCTATGATAATATTTAGCTTTTTACTCCTAGTTTTGTATTTTATTTCCAGTCTATTTTTAGTGCCTATGTTTTTTAGTGTCCCATTCAGTAGTGACTCAAGCTTTCCTATGTCATTTCTCATTTCCCCGATTTGCCCACTCAGTCGCTTCTTCCACCACGGCTCTGCTCTTTCTTGTCTGTTGTTTCCTCTCGCTTTTATACCAAGTAGTTTCCTCACCGTATTTGCTGTTGCTCTGAGGATATTGTTGCACTGGTGAAGGCTCCTCGCCTCAAGGTATGGGATGACTTTGTTTACCTTAGCTGTTGTTTCTTTTAACTTTTTCCTGTCTACAAATCTTAGGTTCATAGGTCTCCCACTATCATTGTTCAGTTCATCTACCACTAAATTTAGGATGTCAACCGAATCTTGTCCTAGCCCGTCAGCATTCATCTCCTCAGTGGCCGTATCTCTGTTCCAGGTATTATTTATCTCAGTACTCAGATCATTGTCTGCTTCGGGTGGTTCCTCCGTTCTCAGGACCTCCTCACCTTCATTTCCCACCGGCTCGCTTGTCTGGCATACTACACCCGCCATCTCCAAGCCATTCTCTCTGCTCAGTTCCTCCAGTTCCAGCTCGCTTATCCACCCATTAGTTCTTATTACCCGAGCCTGCCCGGCCAATTTTTGTTCATCTAATTTAAATAAACCAATCTCGTTCCAGATGTTATGCATCCGTCTCCTGTAGCCCCTCTCCTTGGGGTTACTTTTCAGGTAGCATTGCATAACAGTTCTATTCAATTCTTTCGTCCAGTTGGTTCTGGCCCCTTTCCTTCTTCTCCTTCCTCCAACATCAGCAGTATTTGGTTGACAGTCAGGTTCCTGCTGCTGAGCCAGGGGGCACCTGTTGGGTGAGAGTCTGTCACATGACGTTCTAGTCTCCATTTCACCGTTATTCGAACTGTTTATGTTCGATATTTAAACACTCTTATCGAGGATTGGCGAATGTATGTTTACATAGCCATCTGTGGATCCGCCATCCCACTTGGCCCTTGTGTGGCATTATCACCACGCTGTATACGAACACACATAAACAAACAAACACACAGGCAGAAAGGGCCCCAAAAATGAATAAGCATAAGTTTCATTGTAATGTAGTGTTCGAATGTCTGACTTAGTTTTAGTTTTTTAAGTTTTACTTTTTCCCCCCTCTTCTCTGTCCGTCCGCCTGCTTCTCTCTTCATTCTTATTTTCTTTACGTTTTTGGGGTTTCTTTTTTTTGTTTTTGTTTTTCTCTGTTTGTTTTTCTCGTTTTTTGCTGTTGTTGCTGTGCTGCTTTGGTTTTGTTGTTTGTTTTTTCTTTTTTCTTTTGGGTCTATCTATATATTTTGATGCCTTCCTCTTTGTTAGTAGTAGGAATTCTATAATGTGGAAGTAGCAGCCAGCAGGGAAGTGGGAGACTGGCGGCGCCAGCGATACTGAGACAGTGGTGGTGGTGATGTCGATACCGAGGCAGCGGTGGCGGTGATGTGACCGTATTACTGTAGTGATGGTGCTGTAGCGGAGTCAAGGGGTGGCGGCGGCGGTGATGGGATAGTGGTGGCAATGATGGCCGTAGTGAGCGGTGGCGGTGAAGGTGAAAATGTGTCGTTATCTGGCTGTTGTGTTTAGTGTACACAGATGATGGGGTGGGTGGTGTATCTAGTTTCTGGTGTTGGTGAGTTTAGCTGTCCTATATAGTGTAGCCAGAGGAGAGGAGGGGAGGGGTTCTTCTTCCATTTATAGCCATTTTTTTTTTGGATATACAGTGTACAATACAAAGTTGAATATTTGAATATTTGAGCCTTATAACAATATATTTTGGGTCCGAATTTTTTGGGGCTCAAGCCGGGTGCTTTACGTAGCATTTGTACTAAGAGTTGTTATTTCACAAATGGTTTAAATATGTTAAAAATTCAAAACTTACGGGAGCGATTTCATGACCTCCGTCACCTCGTGCGTCTTCTTCCCTTATTATTATTATTATTATTATTATTATTATTATTATTATTATTATTATTATTTATGTATGGGTGGAACGACAGATGTGTGTGAGTATGTGTGTGTGTGTGTGTGTGTGTGTGTGTGTGTGTGTGTGTGTGTGTGTGTGTGTGTGTGTGTGTGTGTGTGTGTGTGTGTGTGTGTGCGCGTGTGCGTGCGTGTGTGTATGTGTTGTTTTCTATATATATTTCAAGTTTACAGTATAAACACAATGTTTACACTGATGAAAGATTAACAAATCTTGAATTCTCAACTGCTACTGACACTCTGTTGTGTTCACAGAAAAATAGAGAAAAATAACTTTTTTCTCTTTCCTAGTATTATTTTTCTCTTTCATAGTATTATATATAAACATAGTATATACTTTCATATACATCCCTATAATGCCTATAATGTTTAAATGTTGTCTCAGTTCTACCCTCAGTTAAATATAGCCAGCTAAATCTGGACTATGTGCAAATGAGCTCCAACTGATATTTTCTATTTGCTATATGCAAATGAGCATCTCCAGCAAATATTCATCATGCAAAATATATATAGATCCTAGTCTATTTCCACTGGAGGCATGTGGCCTAGTGGCAAGGGTGTTGGACTTACGATCATAATGTTGTGGGTTCGATTCCTGGGTTGCGTGTTGTGTTCTTGAGCAATTCACTTCATTTCATGTTGCTCCAGTATACTCAGCTGAAAATGAGAACCAGCAATAGCTGGAGGTTTAACCTTGCGATGGACTGGTGTCCTGTCCAGGGGGTAGTCTTGTACTCTCAGTCGCTTCACGCCATGAAACCGGGATAAGCACCGGCCAAATGAGCCTTCTGGCTTAAGACAGACTTTAGACTTTTTAGACTATTTCCATGTCAGTTCCAGATGAGTGAATGTCACTGATGAAAGATTAACAAATCTTGAAACAATGCTGCCTGGCATTCTCGATTGCTACTGCCACTCTGTGGTGTGTTCACAGAGAAAAATAAAGAAAAATAATTTTTCGTTATGAAAAGAGATTTTTTCATTAATAGCAAGGTCACCATGTTTATTATATAAAAAAAAATTAGTATATATTTTCATTTAAACTCCTATTACGCTTAATGGTCCAACACATTTCAGCATGGAAAACAAACATAAATGAGTATTGAGGATGATGGTGATTGAAAATCAGAAAACAAATATCAATAGCAAGACAGAATAAGATAGAAACTAAAGACATTAAATTTATTCTCAGGAAAACTGAAAATAATATTGTTGATGTTTCGGACTAAGTCTTTCTTCAGCAAATAGAATGAGAATGGCAGAAAGAACAAAAAGATGAAGGAATATTAAGGAAAACATTTTAGGCAGACAGCCTTTCAGTTCTGGAATACTTGTCAAAGCATGTTTCTAATAGTTTCAAAAAGAATACAATGAGAGTGGTGCAAATGCCCATACTGAGTCTAAAATCATTAAACATGCACCAATGTATTTCATTTTTTCTCAACATAGTAGTAGAAAATATGTATTCTTACGTTTATTCTGCAATTCTTTTACTTGTTTCAGTCATTAGACTGCAGCCATGCTGGTTTATCACCTTTAAAGGATTTGATCAATTCATGTCTGGTCCTTATTTTATTGATCTCGTTTTATTGAACCATTAAGTTACAGGACATAAGCATACACACACAATAGGCTTCTGTAATTGCTGTCAATGAAATTTTGCTCACAAGGCATTAGAAAACATAAAGCTATATGAGAAGACACTTGCCCGAGATGCCAATGGGAACGAACTTGAAACTATATTGTTGTGAAGCAAACTCCTTATCCACATAGCCATGTCTGCACTTGAAAAGCAGAATTTTTGATATAAAATTATATAAAATTTTATTTTGGATATCAAAATGCTTGAAACAGAAATTGTTAAGGATATGAAGTGGAAAAAATATGAACATTTCCAAAATTTCCCTGGCAAAAGCTAACATATATTTCATATATTTGAAGGCACTAAAGTAATTTTGCCTTCTCAGAATATTTCAATGGACATTAATTAAGACAGACTTTCACAGAATATTTGGAAAATGTAAACACAAATTTCATCAACTTTTCAATCAAATTAGAACTAAAAAAAGCATTCATTTGTGAAATTCCTTTAGATGAAAAAGTAATAATAATAAAATAATTAAAAAAAAACAACAGAAAATGAGTTGAAGGCATGAAACAAATTCTGTTCTGTATGGTTGAGAGGGCAGATGAGAGGGGAGGCTGAGATAGAAAGGAAGAAGGAGAGAAATAGGAGAAAGAGGGGAAAGATAAGAGAAAGAGAGAATGAGAGAGGATGGAGAGAACAAAATATAGAAAAAGAATAAGAGAGAGATAGGGAGGATTTAGAGAGTGAAGGGAGAATGAGAGAAAGATAGAAATATGAGAGAGACAGTTAGAGATAGAGAGAGAATGAGAGAAGGGAACAGAAAGAGAGAGAAAAGAAACAAAGATAGAGAGAGAGTGAGAGAAAGAAGGAAAGAGTGAGAGAGAGAGAGAGAAAAGCATCTTTGTAGATCAATCATATAATTCTAGATCTTAATTAGTACATCCAGGATTTCTTCGTCCCACAAATTAGGTTAAACAAATCTGTTCAGTGATTTTATAATTCTTCTGGTCTCTTAATATAGTTTAGGTGAGAAACAGTTTTTAAAATAATTAGCTTCTGTTTCCAGTCTTTAAGTAATTCAATTCCATCTAGTGACCGTTTTCATGAGATTCACATCTTCCATTAAGATTTCACCAATTAGTAATTACAAAAAGGATTTTTAATATTTTGTGATATTATTTTTCTTAGTTTTATTAATCCACTTGATACCAACCTGCCATAAGCTGCCCTAGTTTTTATGATATAAAAGCCACCATTTAAAAATAGTCAAACCTGCATTAAAACCTTCCATCTTAATTCTATTTAAGAAATTTGTATTAACCCTTTCATTAGCAACTTGCCTTAAATCGCCCCTGGTTCTATGATACAAAACTGCCTGTTTTTCATACTTATAGTAATACCTTCCATCACAATTTTGTGTTAAGCATTTTTATTCAATTATGTTCCAAAAACCAGCTTACTAATAAGAAAGTTAGTCATATTCTAAACTCCTCTAAAATTTGTATTATTTTCATTATTAATTGAAACATTATTAATGGGAAATATGGAAATGAAAATGAAAGCTAAAAGATGCTCCAAAGTTAGTTATTTTGCTCAATTATTTTGAAAATTAATTGAAACACATAGGCAGGATATTTCATTGGAAGTACGTTTTTTTTTAATTTGGCACAAGGCAAGCAGTTTTAAAGGAAAGAAATGCTGATTATATCAACCCCAGTATTTGACTGATACTTTAATTTATTGACCTTGGAAGGATGAAAAGCAAAGTTGACCTCAGCAGAATTTGAACTCAGAATGTAAAAACACACTCTAGAAATGTATTAACAAAACTTTCCTTAAAAATTTCTCAATTTCATACTACTTTCTTAGAGTAACCCTGATTATATATAATACACAATATTTGTTTTCACAACCATGTGGTTCTAGGTTCAGTTATGCTGCATAGCACCTTGGTCTTCTACTATAGCTTTGAATTAACCCATGTCTTCTGGGTGAAATTTGGTAGATAGAGTCTGCAGAAGCCAGTTGTGTATATATATATATATATATATGGCAGCGATAATGAGGGACAGAGGCCGCTAGAGAGAACTCGTCCATGGATCTCGGGAATTTTACCCGCCTTAGATATATATATATATATATATATATATATATATATATATATATATATATATATATATATATATATACATATATATATAACAAATTGTGAAGGAACAGGGGCTGTGTTGTTGCTGGATAAAGTGTATTTATAAATAAGAGGAAATCACGAACAGGGGATAATTTCCCTTTCATCAGTTGTTTGCTGGAGATCATGGACATTTCTACACATAGAGAGAGAATTAAAGCCAGAAACGATCGTCGATAGTTACAATGTCTTGCTTCTGCTGGAATTCACTAGATGGCACTAGCCATCAGCTTCCAAAATTCATAGCTAAAAGGCTTTCAAATGTTTATCCATAAACATACTGTATATCATTAGATATACAAAATTCACATATTTATATATATATGTGTTTGTGTGTGTGTATGTGACTGGGTTTACATTTGTGTCTATGTTCCATAACTTAGCAGTGCTTTAAAGTATTTTTTGGGCTCTTTATGCTCTGAATTCAGAACATAAAGAAATCAAGTCAACGTTGTCTTTCATTTTTCCCATGGGGGGGCGTAGATGAAATAGTTTACCAGTTGAGTACTGGGGTTATTATGATCCAATTTCTGTTCCCCTTAGCATTTACATTACTCTATATATACTATTGTATTTTCGTGGTAAAAGTGAAGGTTTTATTTTACATATCTTACATAATATCGAATCTATGAGATTTTGATATTATTTATTTTGAGAACAATACCTTAATATCAGTATGAATGGCCAGTTACGGCCAGTTTGAACAGAAAGAGATGAGAGAATTCTGGTTGGATACAGCAGGTTTAAATGCTAAAGGGTTAAATTGCTGGCTTGTGCTTAAATCAAAAACCATTATTATTTTCTAATGTTTAACTTCTTATATGTGTTCAAAACAAACATTAAATAATGTTTTAATGTTTATTATCTCCTTATATTTCTCAGAGATTTAAAGTAAATAAATAAATAACATTATGTTAATTATTATCTTTTTTTCAACATGCAGATTTTAATTGGTAATGCTGTTGCTATCACCAATAATTATTGAATTAGTACTTGGAAATATTTATTAGTGAAATCAACCAAATATGTGTGTGTAAGAGTAAGTCTTGTAACCCATTATAATATATGTTTTTAGAGAATCTAGAGTAAATCAGCCTTGCAGTGCCTTATACACATGGGAGAATTTGATCTAATGAAGCATTTATAAATTATATAGTGTTCCAGCTGTTCAGTAAGTCCTACCTATGGCACATATTTAATGTGAACTATGTGGAGGTGCATGACCTAGAGGTAAGGGTATTGGACTTACAATCATAATGTCATGGGTTTGATTCCTGGACTGGGTTGCATGTTGTGTTCTTGAGAAAAACACTTCATTTAACTTTGCTCCAGTATACTCAGCTGTAAATGAGTACCAGCAATAGCTGGGGGTTTAACCCTGTGATGGACTGGTGTCCTCTCCAGGGCAAAGTCTTGTACTGTCAGTCGCTTCACACCATGAAACCGAGATAAGTACCGACCTAATGAGCCTTCTGGCTTAAGACAGACTTTAATGTGAACTATTTCAATGTTATGTGTTTTGACCATGGACAGAGTACAATGCTGCTCATTGAATGGCTGGATGGCTGGAAATCTTGAATTCTTTGTTTCATTGTCTGTGATATTGCTCACTTAACCCTTTTGATACCAAACAGCCTGAAACCACCCCTGGTTCTATGATACAAAGAAGCCTTGTTAGTGAAATTAAGTAGACATAACATTTCAATATACAAATATATATCAATATATAAGTGTGAGTGATTGTTAAAGAAGCTGGTCATTAAATGACCAGTAGCTATATATCACCCAGAGAAGGATGAGAATATTAGACCCTGGTGAGATTTTATTTCAAAATATTTGAGAAAAACTGAATATTGTAAAATGCTTAATCTGACACACAACACACCTAATTGCCATGAGCTCCCTCAGTCATAATTGATCATGCCCCTGGAATGCTCATTTTCAAGGTGCCAGCCTGAGAAAATGTTTTGTGGCTGATCAGCAGATTTCCATTCATGTCAGTCCCTCTTTCCATACACACAAATACACGTGCATGTGCACACTTAAAGACACACACACATGCACTTAAAGACACACACATGCACTTAAAGATACATACATGCACTTAAAGGCACACACATGCACCTGAAATGTTCCTCTCCAAAGTACATGCTTGATCAATGTGTTTTTGGGGAAGACAAGCTGTTGGCCCTGCATGCCAGATTCCCTCTCCTTGTCCCCAATGTAGTCCAAGGAAAAGGCAAAGGCCAATTCAGCTTGGCACCAGCATCATCACAATTCATTTTTACCTATGAAGTAGGCTGGAGCAAAGTGAAATAAAGTGATATTGTCAAGCATACAATGTTTCAACCCTCGAGGGATTGAACTCCTGATGTGAGCTCATTACTCTTAACACTAGCCCATGTTCTTTCATGCACCTAATTATCTGAAGGTTATTAGCAACTTCTATAGAAGGTTATTAGCAACTTCTATAGAAGGTTATTAGCAACTTCTATATGACTGGTTACCACAATTGTTATAAATAAATACTGCTGTTTTAATACATGTAGTCATTATGTATAAATCATTTTCTATAATATATTTTCTGTATTCTAAATAACCTGTTATATTTTCTATGATATATATAAATATGTTCTTTAGTAAATATATATATATATCTGTATATATATACACAGGATGTCTCCCCCCCCCCCCAAAAAAAAAAATGTATACACACTTCAACAAACAGCATTCTAATAAATATTACATGTACAAGTAATCAAAGTGTGTATACATTTATGGGGACACCTTGTATATACACACACACATATATACATATATTCTTTTCTATAATATATTTTCTATAATAGATATTAAATTTTATATAATCTATGTGATATTTTCGATGATATATATAAATATATTCTTTAGTGCTGTTTTATTATATGCATTCATTATACATA